>CM057351.1:49811870-51011870 GCA_030015575.1 Agapanthus africanus | reverse complement strand
ATTGGCATGTTCGATGCCTTGTGAGACCTCACTAGAGTGCCTAGGAACCCTACAGTGGTATCAGAGCCTAGCTAGAGCCTTTGGTGATGCGTAGACGGAGTTAGAAGTCCGATCGACCCGAAACCCCGACTTTAAAATGCTCTCTGGACATTTTTGTAAAATGTGGATTTTTGCAAATTAAAAATATGCAGAAAAATCAGCAGGTAAATCTAAGAATTACGATGCAAAAATTACCTAATGATCTTTCTAAAGTGCGGCGGAACCGCGGCAATAGCGTGCTAATGCGGCCCTTCCGCGGCCCTTTTGTCTTATCTGCCATTGAATTTTGCACAGTAACTCCTATTTTTCAGTGCTGGTTTTCCTGGGAATTTTTAATATGCAGTATACAGTTGAGCATCTTTGGGTTGTATTGGGAATCAAAGATTCGATCGGATTGTCAAACTTTGTCTATGTGTCGTTCCGGATAAATTTTAGAATATGTTAAAAAGTTCGACCGGATATAAATACCCAATTTTTCCCCTGTCGGGAAATTTCCAAGTGTTGGATTTTTCCGTAGTTTAACGACGTTCTAAGTAGTGCAAGTAACGCGATGGTCCCTCTAGAAGACAACAAACCTTAACTCGATTATGTGACCGTCTTGAACTGCCCTTTGAACCTTCGGGTTTGGGGCAGTACGGCGTGCCACATGTGAGGCGTTGGCTTGACCCTTCTACGGCTGGACCGTCGGTACTGAGGCACGAACTGAATGTTGTTAGACTTGTTTCATGTGTTGATCTGTATCGGGAAAACTTGGGTGTTCGATTGTTCGATCGGAAAGTTTAACATTTTTCTATTTATCCGGAATGGGATACAATAATTGGAATTCACAAGTAGTTATGTGATAACTGAATGAATGTTATAAACATAGCAGTTTAGTCTCACTTGATCGGTTGCCACGGAATTTTGATGTGATCAAAAGTCCGTCGCAATCACGTAGCGTACGCGGATACTCGCCGGGTAAACTTAATAGACAGCCTCACTCCATAGCCCCGACCAAGTGACTGTAGGAGAACCCCGTCGCCGAAAGCATCCGTTCGGGTGCTCGCGGTAGCGGTGTTCCGCCTTGGTGCACTTCATCGACGGTATTGGGGGTGCGGCCGCCTACTAAAGTTTGCGACGAGTATTCGATCAGGATGTCGGGAATCTTGTTGAATTACCCGACTTGATATTGAAAAGTGTTTTCGATTTTGAGACTAAAATGCGGGGTTTATAATTGTTAGGCATACGATGTCTAAGTAATTCATTTGGTCAGGCATGCGATGTCTGAGGTGATTGCGGATTCCAACTGTTGTAGTTTTACACTTTCTTTTCTGTGACCGTAAGTGTAATATGTGATATCGCCGGTTTCGTTGCTATATGTCAACGACAATTGGGATGCGCATATTTACTTACGTTGATGACATGTGATGTTATGTGTTGCTGGATATGTTATATTGGATCGTCGTGTTTGGATAGCCGGGGTTTTTTTTATGTGAGATGAGTGTTTTTCATTTTCATTCATGTAAAAACTTGTATGTAATATTCTTTTATTGGGGCGCTTCCAGGTTGCGGAAGTTGTCACCGTTGATGTATATTATTTACTTTTCCGCACTAGGATAGACCCAAGGAGGAAGGCACAAGTAACCGGGTTCTGGAGTCCAGTGGGAGACCAACTCGAGGAGTCGTGTCCGGGTCTCCTAACTCTAAGAATTGGTAGGGTTGCTTGCCGCTCTCGTAGGGGTCTAGGGGTGTGGGTTTGGCTATTCATCACGACCGTGGAATCCGTGTTTTATACTGGCTCGTATTGAAAACACGGACGTCCTAGTATATCCAATATTTCATATGTTTCTTCTGCTGCGATATCTGTGATGTGATCATGTGATGTTCTATGATAGATACAGTATATAGTATATATGATATATTATATAGGCGTTACTTATGTTTTACACCCGCGCTAGCCCTGCCCTGCTCTGCCGTTAGTTACCTAACCTAACGGTGCACGAGGGGACATCGAGGCGAATGCGGATGGCATAAGTGTACGTCGTATTTATCTGTGATGTTTAGGTACATAAATGATGGGACTTCATTAATGTGATTAATGAAATAAAAGAAACCTAAGATATTGTAGAATTGAATTTCAAAATAAAACAGGTAGCTACAGTTTTTGCTTTGCACAGCGGTATATGTGATATATTCTGCACCTTATTCGATGAGGAAAGGACCGAGATCCCTTCACCGGGAGTGACTCCTTTAGCAATAACTGGCAGATGCTACACACTCGGTTTGTCTTTTGATTGCTTTTAAGAGTTTTTGCTTTGCACAGTGATATATATGATATATCCCGCACCTCATTCGACGAGGAAAGGACCGACGATCCCTTCACCGGGAGTGACTCCTTTAGCAAAACTAGAAAAGCCTCGAAAGCACTCCATTTTAAAATCATTTGATTCTACAACGATATCATGTTCATTACGCAATAGGTTTTCAGAAAAACCTGTCGTAGCCCTCCGTCATTTCAGATAAGTACTAGTTAGTATTCGTGCTACGTTTGTTGACTATGTTAAGGCGTAGTGTGCGGTAGCTAATTAGTGCTTATCTGTATAAGCATATGATGTGATTGGATTAGGGTAGTCGTGCGACTTTGTTGACTATGTTAAGGGTCGTGCGGGTGGGTTTAATTCAATCGGGAAATGACGGGTTGAACTTGACTAGCACTTATGATTTGTTGACTATGTTAAGGTCATATAGCTGCTAGGGGCAAAATATTATCGGGAATTTCAAGTGTTGAAATTTGCAATGAGATTGCATACCTTCTATGAGATAGTTGGATCCCGATACCCGCTGCGAGTAAGAGTTACTCCTGGGAGAGTTTTATACATTACAATTAGCCGATCAAGTAGGTGTCTAGAAAGGTGTCAACGGGGTTACGCCTCTGGGAAAACGAGGTTTACATTAATTAGGTTCGTGCGAAAGCACGGGGGACCTCCCTCAAAGTACCGACACTGGCCTGGCTGAAAGATTGGCGAACTTGTAGTGTGTAATTAATCCCGGCTAGTCTTTCCTTTTAGGGTTTGAAGGAAATTTGATAAAAAGCAGTGGGAGCCATCCTGATTAGATAAAATAATAACCAATCTATTCTTGCAAGAGCGCACGCTGAGTGTTTTCTTCTCTCTCTCTCCAGGTAGCGACCATGTCACGCCTTAATCAAGATAATAATACGGATTATTGACCGAACCGGCTTGTTATACTGAGCTGGGGAACGTTGGTCCCGCTCCAACTTATAATTGTTATAAGACAGAGCAGGAAATTGGGGATTACCAGAATTCCCGTGCCGCCCAAACGAAGAAAGTGCATATGATGCATCTCCTTCGGGTGTGTTCATTATACTGAACTGTTTCTCAGTATTCTTTACGTCCTGGGTATATGATACCGGATCAGGATCCCAGATATGTAATCTGTTACATAGGGCTATGGAAAGGTAGAGAACTGAGAACGGGTGATAAGTTTCATGAGGCAGAAAACGGGGCAAGAGTTGCAGCCAAGTCTGTTGGTCACTGTCACCCTGTATTACGAATACATTGATTCTGAATGAATGTTATTAGATACCGAACCTGATATACAAAATCATATCAGTCTCTTTATTAGTAAAGAAAGGATATAATTTTGTATTGTTGGATAATGTTTTGAACATTTCCTATATCAAAAGTTGATCGGTTCAGGCACGTTATCTAAAAGCATTAATGTTCTAAATCAAACTACAGTTCTTAGTATACGGAACACACACAAGAGGAAGAGTTCAGAAATGAACGAATCCTTCTTGAGGTATTGTAGACTAGGTCAGATCGATGCGACCCGACTGGCTAGAGTTACATAAAGATGCATATTTAAATTAGTTTGAACTTACATCTTGTGAAACTCGCCAGTCATGTCACAAAGATAAGATGACCATAGCTCCGTTTACTGGAAACAGAGAAAGAGTTAGTGAACTCTTGGGATGATACATGTTGATGTATGTAGGTCCCCTGTCTACACATGCCAGGACTGGTTCTTTATACTTCATTACATTCTCTGATGATCTTTCGAGTTTCAGACCCATGTTCCTGTTGAAACATGAGTCCGAACCTTTTGAGATATTCACAGAATATAAGCTAGAAGTAGAGAACCAATACGGGTATAAGCATTATGTCCTTTGATAAGATCAAGGAGGAGAATACTTGAGCACGGAAATCCTGGACTATTCTAAAGGAGAATGAGATTCTCTCTCAGCATTACTCCTCCGTATACACCATAGCACGATGGTATGTCGGGGCGGAGCAAATACACCCTATATGATATGGTGTGATCTATGATGAGTACTGCTGAGTTACCTTTTTCCTTTTGGGAGTTATGCGCTTGAGAAGCTGCATACCTATTGAATAGGGTTCCAATCAAATCAGTTGCCTACCATTTCATATGTGATATGGAAAGGGAAGAGCCCATGTCTTAAGCTAGTTAAGATTTGGGGTTGTCCGGGCTATGTTTAAAAGCATAATCCGGACAAGCTCGAGGCAAGGTCTGTAATGTAAAACTGGAAAGGTTCCAGCTATACAAAATGTAGCAGATAATTTGATAGAGCCAAAGGATTCAGTAGATTCCAACGAACCTCAGCCTCTCCGCCGATCTAGTAGGGTTCCTCACCCACCTGAGAGATACTTCTGTTTCTCTATGACAGTGGGAGCGAGGATTGCATCATGAGATGATGACCCAACTAGTTTCGACCTGGCCATCAGGAGTAGGACTATGTTAGAATGGCTGGATGTTTATCGATCTGAGATGGAATCCTTATACACCAACAAAGTATGGACTTTGGTTGCTATATCTGAAGGGTTAAATCCCCATCAGGAGCAAGTATATCTTGAGAAGATTACTTGGTATACATGGAAGAGTTGAAACTTTCAAAGCTAGACTTGTTAAAGGTCTACATCATTGACCAGGTATGGATGATGATGAAACCTTTTCAAGTAGCTATGCTTAAGTCCATCCAGATCCTACTTGCCACGGCTACATACCATGACTACGATATCTGGTGGTTGGGTGTCATGACAGCTTTTCTAAATGATGTTTTAGAAGAGTGCGTCTATAAGTACACAGCCAGAGGGCTTCGTAGACAGTGGGAGCAGCGGAAACGTGTACAAGATGCTTTATAGGATAAAGCAGGCATCGCGGAGTTGGAACGTCTGTTTTGATGAATTAGTCAAAGAGTTTGACATCATCAAAATGGTAGATGAACCTTGTATAAACAAAAAGGTAGTAGGGAGTATGGTGACGATCCTCGTAGAGTACGTGGATGACATACTCTTGATAAGAAAGCAGTTTCCTATGCTACGCTCGGTCAATCTCCGCTTATCACAATGATTCTCCACATAAGATCAAAGTGATACCTACTAAATCCTGGAATTAGGATCTATGAGATAGATCTAGTTGGATATTAGGACTCTCACTAGTTGTAGTGAGATGGTATCAACCGATCCTGGGGAGAATCACTGGAAGGGTTCCAGGGTGATAAAGATGACTGAATGTCAATCACAGGCATTGTCTTTACCCTCAGTGGAGGGACGGTATGTTGGAAGAGTTCCAAGCTAGATACCGTGACATACTAGACGATAAAGGCTGAATACATCGATACTTAAGATGCTACCAAAGAGGCTGTCTGGGTGTATATTGGTTCATGAGATGAACTATGTTCCTCCCATTGTGTGACAATGGAGTTGTGGCTTATGCCAAGGAACGCCGGTCCCATCAGTGATCCAGACATATTCTAAGGCAGTATCACTTGATCATGGAGATGGTTGATCTCCAGGGAGATCGAGGCTAGGAGAGTAGACTCAGAGGACAACACAGCGGATCCACTCACAAAGGCCTGTTCCCAGAGAGAGACTTTTATGGGATGGTTGAGTATGAGATACTACAACCACTGCTACAGATGGCCCTAGTGCAAGTGGGAGATTGTTAGTTATATGTATGCCCTAGAGGCCATTACTGTACATAGGATGTATATTGTAGTGGGTGCTGGGACATATATAGGGAGGACTTTCTTGCTCGACATGATAGTATGCTATCTGGTTGCTCTTTACCTTAACGTGTATACTGATTGTCTCTCTGTTACATGTTGGTAAAGCCCTTAGGATGTGTACTTGACTACCTGGACTATGATGCGGATCATACTAGTGGGGACATGGTAGTCCATAAGTACATCCTTCAAAGTCCCTAGTCGTGGGTGTATCGAGACGGGGCATCGATATACCAGAGTAGACTAGCGTATACCTTCTCGACCCATACAGATGGGCGATGGATGATCCCATATCCATTGGTGTTTGACATCAGAGATGATATACGGGTGCTCAGTGGAGACTGGGTACACTGGACGGACTCGCCGAGAACTCCCAGATGGTATTATACCTCACGTCAGATGGCAGTTCTCTGGTAACACTGGTACAGAGTAGTCTGTTGACCCGAGATCGTCATAGAGTCTTGTGTGGTTCCCACTGTGCTTTGATTTCCATCTTACCACGTCCAAGAGGGCGTGCAAAATGGTGGTTTTTAGGTACAGTCCCGAGTCACATGGAGGCAATGAGCGATAGGAGGGGATTCGTCTCTCCCGGTATAGGGAGTTGATGTTGCGCTGTGTTCGATTGGCTATAACAGGAAATCCCTGGCCAGGGTTGCTGAGATTTACTGGTAAGTGTTACCAGTAGTTTCTCGAATGTTATAGACCTCATATCGACACGACTTATCGAGCTATTGGGGTCTGACGTTTACCACCCCTAGGCGAGATATGCGACAGATCAGACGATCAGACCGGACTGTACGGTAGTGTTACTGGTTGGATTCACAGGAGTGTGAGCGGGCTTGCTCGTCGATCTTCTGATCGCTCAATACCCGGGTGGCCGTTACGTTTAGCAGACCGCTTGCGGCTTGTGGGTGTTTGATATGATCATCACTTGCTGCCGGCGTATTGACGAGTCTTTAGAGTCCTACACAGAGGTTTCCTGGCTCAAGCGAAACGAAATAGGAGCGCATATGAGATATGTGCGGGACCGAGAATAATGCGTGTATGTGATACCGTATTCTATTCTCGCGATGAATGTATCGATATGGTTGTATGCGATATAACCTAGTTATCGAATCAAGTATTGATTCGATAAGCCGATACATTGAATACTAGTCGGTTGTGTGCGACATGACCGGATCATTGAATCAAGTGTTGATTTAATGCATATTTATATATTTGATATATTACTTTGCATCAACTAGTATCGGTTTACTTAAGATGGATTTTCTCACTCGGATGTGCGCATTGCATATGCGATATGATTTTGTGCACTTGCTTGTATCATGTTTGATGATACATGCCTTTTGGTTAAGTGTAAAGAATTAAACCTTGGTTAATGAAATGATTAGGGTTTACTATTTCCTTATTCATTTATTCATTTATTTATTCTTTTGGAAATAGAAAAGCAAAAGAGAAAAATGGTTGCTTTCTTTGTTCTTTCTTGAAGCTTCATGAAGACTTTGACCAAGTGACCATTTTGTCTCATGCTTAACCCTAACCATCCCACTAACCATGATTTATTCTCTACACTTGACCATGGTTTGGTTATGATAAGTATTCTTTTTGGAATTAACTTATCATATCATTATTCTTCTTCTTCTTCATTTCTTCAAGTGAAGAAAGCTTGCCTCCATCAATGGCAAGTGATGAATTAGAGTGAGAAATCCAATTCTAAAGTCTACCCACTTCCTATTTCTTCATCCTCTACCTCTTGCCAAGTAGTAGAGTGTGTTTCCTTCACAAGTTTCTTGACTTGGTGAAGTCGGAGCTTGATTTAGCGATGCCTCGACGTAGATCATCTTCGGCATGGACATCGATGACCTAGCCCGTCCATTCTCCGATGAAGCCGACGCTAGAGCCCGGGATCCGTCTTGGACAGCGAGGAGACTTCATTGCGGAGCCGTGGAGGTGGAGCACCGGATCTACAAAGGTTGTATATCCGTATTCTCATAGTTAAATGTTAACTAGTTAGCTTTTTCGCCTAGTTTTCTAGCAAACGATCCGTAGTCGGGTCTCTCGGCACCTAGAATTATCGAAATTGGCATGTTCGATGCCTTGTGAGACCTCACTAGAGTGCCTAGGAACCCTACAACAAGTTCCCAAAAGAGCTGGGAAACTGCCTCATGAAATTGATCCCCCAAACGTCGAAAATCTCCACAACCAAGATTGGTTGGAGCGGCATCTCGTTCCTCTTGGATATCCGTCCCAAGTGTTGGCACCGGGAGTAAGTCTTGCAGTAGTCATGAGCGTCTTTGAAGAGTTGTGGCCAGTAGAAACCACAGTGCAAGATCTTCTCGGCTGTCTTTCTGGGGCCAAAATGCCCGCCACATGCTTGATCGTGGCAGAACGACAGCACACTCGTGAATTCATTGTCAGGGACACACCGACGAATAATCTGGTCGGGACAGTACTTGAACAGATAGGGTTCGTCCCAGTAAAAGTGTTTTACTTAGGATAAGAATCGAAGTCTGTCCTGACTTGACCATTCAGTCGGTAGTAATCCTGTGGCCAAATAGTTCACAACATCTGCGAACCAGGGTTCGCAAGATACTGTCAAGAGCTGTTCATTCGGAAAAACGTCGTTGATCGGAATTTAAAGCGACGGTGAAGATGGAAGTCGTGAGAGATGGTCAGCGACTACATTTTCACATCCTCTTTTGTCCTTAATGACAAGGTCAAACTCTTGAAGCAAGAGGATCCAACGTATCAGTCGAGATTTTGCATCTTTCTTCGCAAAAAGATGGCGCAGAGCAGAATGGTCCGTATAGACGATGACTGGAGAGCCGATGAGGTAGGGCCTGAACTTTTCTAAAGCAAATACAACAGCCAAGAATTCCTTCTCAGTTGTTGTATAATTCAGTTGGGCATCGTTCAGGGTTCGGCTAGCATAATAGATTACGTGCGGCATCTTGTTGATGTGTTGTCCAAGGACAGCACCGATGGCAAAGTCGGATGCATCGCACATAATCTCAAATGGGTGCGTCCAGTCAGGAGAAGAAAGAACGGGAGTAGAAGTGAGTGAGCTTTTTAATGACTCGAACGCAGTCATACAGCTCGAGTTGAAGTCGAACGTCGTGTCCTTGGCCAGCAAAAGAGTCAAGGGCCTAGCAATCTTGCTAAATTCCTTGATGAACCGTCTATAGAAACCGGCATGGCCAAGGAAGGCTCGGATATCTCTGACGCATCGGGGAGGAGGGAGATTGGAAATGACTTCAATCTTCGCTTTATCTACCTCAATGCCATTTTGCGAGATGATATGTCCTAAGACAATACCTTCGCACACCATGAAGTGGCACTTCTCCCAGTTCAAAGTGAGATTCTTGTCCTTACACCGGGTAAGGACAGCGTCGAGATGCAGTAAACACTCATCAAAGGAATCGCCGAAAATGGAGAAATCGTCCATGAAGATCTCCAAGAATTTTTCCACCATGTCTGAAAAGATTCCCATCATACACCACTAGAAGGTAGCGGGCGCATTGCATAACCCAAAGGGCATGCGACGATATGCAAACGTGCCGAAAGGACAAGTGAATGTGGTCTTGTCCTGGTCTTTTTCGGCGATGGGAATTTGATTATAGCCGGAGTAACCATCAAGAGAGCAGTAGTACTCGTGTCCGGCTAATCGTTCAAGCATCTGATCAATGAAAGGTCGCGGAAAGTGGTCCTTCCGCGTTGCGGCATTGAGTTTTCTGTAATCGATGAATACTCGCTACCCAGTCTGGGTGCGAGTAGGGATTAACTCGTTCGCCTCGTTGGTTATGACCATTATGCCTGATTTCTTGGGGACAACGTGAATGGGGCTCACCCACTGGCTATCAGAGATAGGGTAAATGATACCACTATCCAGACACTTTACGATCTCCTTTTTTACAGCCTCCTTCATGACTGGGTTGAGTCGCCTTTGTGGATCCCTGGCTGGTTTGGCATCATCCATCAGATGAATGTGATGTTCAATGATCAGGGGACTAATCCTCTTGATGTCCGCAATTGACCAGCCAAAAGCTTGCCTATTACTGTGCAAGACCGCAAGAAGGGCTCTCTCTTGCTCTGGAGCTAGAGAGGCCGAGATGATAACAGGGAGGGTCTCGTTCTCACCCAAGTAAGCGTACTTAATGTGAGACGGCAAAGGCTTGAGTTCGAGTGTTGTAGGTGAAACGATGGAAGGCAAGATTGGTGAAAAGGTCCCGAACTCAAAAGATTCCAGCAAAGGTTCAAAATGAGTGTAAGCGACTGAGTTGGATGGTTCAGGTAACTCATCCGGAAATTCAAAAGATTCCAACTCGGGTGGTGACTGGCTAAGATCGGTCGAGAAAGTGAAACACTCGTAGTCATTGTCGGGCGTAGAAGCAGCAGCAGGTTCGAAGAGGAACGCACTAGTGGCGTTAAGGTTGTCATGATCGAACAAAAACTCCTTGAATTCACATTCCTCCGGGGTGATCTCCTGGATTGAGCAAACGTCTAGTATATAAGCATTAGGTTTGGAGGGCTGATTCCCCAACCTAAAAATGTTGAGTTCAATTGTCATGTTTCCAAAAGATAGGTTCATCGAACCATTTCGACAATTGATCACAGCATTTGAGATTGCAAGGAATGGGCGACCGAGTATCACCGGAATTTGATTCCGGGGGTTAGCTACAGGCTGTGTGTCTAAAACAATAAAGTCAACGGGGAATATGAAGTCCCCAACTTTGATTAACACATCCTCTAGCTCACCCCTAGGATGGGTGATCGATCGGTCGGCCATTTGGAGAGTACAGTGTGTGGGTTTCAGCTCTGCTACACCTAGTTGCTCATATACTGAGTACGGAAGCAGGTTAACACTGGCACCAAGATCTAAAAGTCCGCAATTGATGTTCTTATCCCCAATGGTAATAGAAATCGTAGGACAGCCAGGGTCCTTCCGTTTTTGAGGTAAAGATTGGGTAAGAGCATCACTCACAGCACTAGCCAAGAAAACTTTCTTAGCTACCTGAGATTTCCTCTTTTTCGTGCATAAGTCCTTTAAGATTTTCGCGTAGGACGGGACTTGTTGGACAACATCTAAAAGGGGAATGTTGATGTTAACCTGCTTAAACAACTCCAGAATCTTCTCCATTTGTGGATTTTTTTTATTGGACTTCAACAGGTTTGGAAATGGAACGTTTTTAAAATTGGTTAAGTCCAATGCTTGTAGAGGAGATTGTGGAGTTGGAACGGATCCCAGAGCTGGTGTTTTTGTGGAGTGAGAAATGGGTCCGTTTAGAGCAGAAGAAGAGGAAAAGCCTTTTGAAGAATGGAGAATAGGCTCAGAAGACGAAGAAGAAGATGAAGAGGCGGTCGGGGTGTCATCGTCGATTCGTGTGCCAATGTTGTTTTGCAGTATCCTTCCCGATCTCAATGTAGTCACGGCACTCACATTATGGTTCTGTTGTTCAAGAGCAACATGTACATTATGTGGGTGACCGGGATTTGGGAGTGGTTGAGATGGAAGCTTCCCCTTCTCTCTCTCGCTTAAGGCCGCATTCAGTTGTGCTATCTGGGCTTCGATGGTTTTGATGCTTTGCCCGTGAGCGGCAGTGTGTTGCACCAAGAACTGAATGGAAGACTGGATGTTGGCAGTGGACTGAGTTGATTGCTTTACAAACGCCTCCAGACTTCGTTCGAGCGAGGAAACCTTATCGTTGTTTGACGGAACAAAGTTGTTTTGGGGAAAAGAATTGTTGGATGAAAGTTGTTCGTTTGATTTTTAAAAGGTTGGGGTTGGAAGGGCTGCTGAAATTGATGTTGAGTTTGTTGTTGCGCTTGTTGTTGCGGAGGAGGGGGCCTCTGGAAATTGTTGTCTTGGAATTGATGCTGGTTCTGATTCCAGGCGAAGTTGGGGTGGTTCCTCCAACCAGGATTGTAGGTGGAAGAGTATGGATCGTTTCTTGGTCTTTGCTAAAATGCAGCATTAACCCGATCCTGTCCTTGAGATGGTGGATTGTAAGGACACTCTTCGGTTAAGTGAGAAGGATCGGAACAACAAGCACAAATGGTACGAAGGGGAAGAACAGGGGCAGGAGCAGGAGATGAAAATTTGCTCTCTATCGCTTCAAGTTTTCTCGTTATAGCAGCCATTTCAGCTTTCATCGAAATAGAGACATCGAGTTGGTGAATGCCTACCCTAGACTGACCAGTAGAAGTGGAGGAAGAAGAAGAAGAAGTTGGTCTGGTGCTCTCCCATTGAAGCGTTTGTTCCGCAAGGTCGTCGAAGAATTGCCACGCTTCCTCATCATATTTCGATAGGAAGTGGCCCTAACAAATGGTTTCCAACAACTGCTTGGTTGCTGGGTTCAGGCCCTCGTATTAGGTTTGGCAAAGTTGCCATTTCTCAATACCGTGGTGAGGGACTGAACAAGAAGGTCTTTATACCGGTCAAAGCACTTCCAAAAGGGTTCAGTAGGAAGCTGAGAGAATTGGTTGATTTCGTTACGGATCCTCGCGGTTTTATGATTCGGATAGAATTTCTTGAGAAACGCTTTCACAAACTCGTCCCAACTGGCTATGGAGTGGGAAGCAGTGCTATACAGCCACTTTTCAGGAAGATCGCAAAAAGTGAACGGAATGACCCGTAGCCGTATAGCATCGTCCGACAGCTGGGTCATTTTCGTCATGGCACAAACATTCTGAAACTTGTTGATGAAGGCATCTTCAGATTCAAGCCCATGAAATTTCGGAAGCATGTTAATGAAGTGGGGCTTAATTTCAAAATTATCCCCATTGGCCGGTGGAAGGGAAAGACAGGTGGGAAGTGCAGAACGGGTGGGATAGAAACGATCCTGGAGCGCGATTCGCTGTGGCGCTACAACAGGTGGTGGTGGTAGGTTATTCACATCCATAGGAGGTGGAATCAATCCCGGGGGAGTCAAAGGGATGTTTGGATTAAATCCTGACATCGCGGAAGAAGAGGTTGGTGATGGAGAAGGTGAGGATGTATGAACAGAATTCCGTTCAACGTCGGAGTTGGCCGGCAAATGTAAGGGTGAAAGAGGCGTGGACGGAGTTTCGACGTCTGAGTCGATCGCGTAGTCGGTAGCGACTAACGTAACGCGGATTAGACGGGCGCTAGTGTCCCGAGTCCAACCGGACATACACTAAACTAGTTTAGTGTTGTCAAAGCGGAGAAGGTGAGGGTAAGAGAACGTCAATGGAGAAATACGATAGGAGGTGGGTGAAAAAATGGATTCTGGCGACAAAGGGCAAGTTTTTATAAAAGTTTTTGGATTTTGTGTTTTTTTTTCTGTCTTTTTAGAAAGAGCTTTACAGAAATATGTACGGACTTACGGATTCAAGCAATCACAGTCAAAATATGCGCAATCACACCTAGATCTAGGGTCAGCTAGACAGCTCCTAACTGTTCCAAAGGGCTAGAAATAGGACCTCAAACCGCCTCTTCTTCGTCAATTGCGGCCAGGTAAGTGCCAGATAAGTGGGAGGCTCCCCACTACGTAAGTAGTGGTCCTAATTAAGTAACCACTTGCCTTGGATACACTTTCCTAGACACCGCAAAGTCAGGATAGGATAAACGGCCGATGCCTACAACCAGTCCTCTGTCCTATTGAGCGCGACGTCCTTAGGGCTGAGTCTAGTATTTTTTAATTAAACAATGGTCAATGCATATGCTTTTTGTGATTTCTGGGGTCTTGGGAAGGGTGATGAAATCCCCACCCAATCTGGATTGGTTTCAAGCCCCTTAAAGTCCGATTAAAATATGCAAAGCAGTAACAATCAACTGCAATCAATTTTTTTATTTTTTAGCGCGGCGTAAAGAATCCTGCACAAAAACAATTTATTGGAAGGGAAGGAGAGTTTGCGCAAAGAATGCTGCAGAAAACACAGTTCATTGGAGTTCAGAGGAGTGGGGAGGAGGTTAGAGACACTCACAGAAAAATTGAAACCCTGAAGGCACCAAATGGCCGCGGTTCCGCGGCCAAACACGTGCTTAGGCCGCGGTTCCGCGGCAATAAGGAGGAATTGGGCCTCCAATTTTCTTGTGTGTGCTTGATGGGATGTCCTCTTCTTGTCTGGAGCTCCTGAATCTTGATTTGCTTACTGGATCTGCTCCAGAATCTTTCAGTAGATCGTTTGTTCCATCTTGATCACCCGCGGTGTAGCCGCAAGATATGGGTCTAACTTCCCACGTCTTTGGCACTGAACTCGACCTTTCCTTTTTATCCTACACACTTGCACAAAAACTAATCAAAAATAACAAGATGATTTTTTTTTACAATGTATATATTTTTTTTGTTTTTTGTTTTTTTGGTTATATTCACAAATTAACCCGAAATTACACAAAAAATAAACTACCGTCTTCCCGGCAACGGCGCCGTTTGATTGATAGAGTTTTTGCGTGCTTAATTTATTACCGCAATCAAGACGGTTTCGCTTGCAGCTAGCCGGTTGAGTACGGGTCGTCCGCAGGAAGATGGGAATCTTTTTCTATGTGCTTTAACGAGTTAAGTCCAAATGTCCAGGTTTGGTTGAGATTAACTATGTACTAAAATGTTATATAAAGAGAGCTTGTTAAGGTTAGAATTAGGTTAGTTTGAGTTAGGAGTCGCTCACTTCTTTCGTTGCCACTCTTAATATCAGTGTTACGGTAATCGGCAACAACGGGGATTAGCACGACTAGGAAGGAACTTGCGAGTATAAGCTAGGCTTTCCAACGCTTAAGTTCTTCCTTTTGGTGCTTGTCCGTCCGTTCTTGGCTCTTAGCCTTAACCTCCGGTTAATTCAACCACAACCGGTCTCACTAAGGAATCACCGCTATCATGTAGGATAGGGTGCTGATCAGTCAAAAATATTGCATATTTTAACCGGCAATTTCCCTATCATCTGCATACATATAGAAGTGTACGGTATTCATAATTCACATATTAGCAAATCGATCGCAAAATATTGTTGGAGATAGTGCCCTCAGAGTCAATTATTAGGTCACAGGTACGTGATTGTAATGATTGAGGGAGGACCTATCCCGGTAGGACAGTCTTACTCGAGATGATAGTATGCTATCTGGTTTACCTTTATCATCGTGTACTGCTTTAGGTGACCTGACACGTCGCTATTACACGTTGATAGAGCCCCTAGGATTCTTGCTTGACCACCAGCAGTATGAGGGCGATCATATAAGTGGGAGCTGGGGTCTATAAGCTTATCCTTAAAAGGTCCCTAGTCGTGGGAGTTTCGAGACTGGGCATCGATACTCCATTAGTAGACTAGTGTATACAGTCGAGACCCCGACGAGGGGCGGTGGCCGGTCTCACAAGCCACTGGTGTCAGTTGGATCACCTAAGATGTATACAGGTGCTCATTGGGTTATGAGTACACCGGACAGGACTCGCCGGGAACATGCTAGTTGGTCATATACCAGACGTCAGATGGCAGTTCCCTGGTGACATGTGTGCAGGTTAGTTCATCGACCTGGGGATCGTCATTTGTCTCGTGTAAGTTCCCACTGTACTTTGATTACTACCCTACCACGGCTCAAAGGAGTCATGCAAACAGGTTTTAGTTGGATACAGTCCCGAGCCACATGGAGGCAGTGAGCGTATCTTCAGGGGTTCGTCTCTCCCGGTATTGGGGGTGAGGTCGTGCTGTGTCTAGGAGAGCCATTACACAAAGTCCTTGGCCAAGGCATGGAGATTTACTGGTAGGTATTCCAGTAGTATCTCAGGGTGTTCTGGGCTACACTCCGACACGACTTGTACCGCTTTTGGGGGTCTGACTTTTACCAACCCCCTAGGCCCGCCATGCGATACTCATAGACGAACGGACCGGACTGTACGGATATTGTCACTGACAGGCTCAGTAGGGTTGTCAGGCTGAGTTCGCTCACAGACATCCCTTTTAGTCAGTACCTGGTAGCCCGTTACGTATTGGCTTATACCTCTGACGTGCTAGTGGTTAAATCCACAACCAAGGTGTTGATGAGTCTTTAGAGTCCCCCACATTCAGTTACTCAGCTTTCGGGCGAAAGGTTGTAGAGGCCGTATGGAGATATGGCAAGGTCCGATCAGATACGTGCGGTATTGCACGGATCAGGATCTGACAGTTTGTACTATAGGCCGTATGGTTATATGGCAGGGTTCGATCAGATACGTGCGGTATTGCACGGATCAGGATCGAACAGATATTACTAGCCGGCTTTGGTATAAGCCGGATTCTAGTATAGTATAGTGTAGATTTTGTCTCATTGCATTTGTATTTTAGTCGGAATACAAATGCGGGTGTGTATGCACAGTATCGGGGTTTTCCTGTAATTTATTACGGGACCAGTTTTTGGAGTTGCCAGTTTGCTTTCCGTTTCGGCCAATTTCCATTTTTCGTTCATTGGCCGAAGTTTGGTGGAGGAGGGCTTATTTGCATTGTTGCAAATAGGCATTTGTGGAAGGGGGTCTTTGCTTATTGTTGTATCATGATAGTCTCTCATTGACCTTGACTTCTAGCTTCATGATGGCTTGACTTTGTAAGCATCATGGTTGTTGATGATTAGTTGGTAGTGTATTGGTTTTGGGAGTGATCATTGCCTCTCATCATCACTTGCTTTTTCCATGACACTCCACCTTGCATTATTGATTTGATTAAACCCTCTTGAGTTTTGCTCTCCCTCTCATTCTCATATGGTCATGGCCGGCCTCCCCCTTGAGAGGGCTGTCCAAAATTTTGAGGGTGGGATTTTGCTTCATTTCATGTTGCAAAATTCCCACAAGTTCAATCCAAAAAGCCCCAAGTTCAATTCCTCCACAAAAGGCAATTCCTACAACCCCAAAATGAGACTTCTTCACTACACATTCTACAGCAAATCTTGGGCACGTCGAGTAGCCGGCTTCGTGCCCGAGTTGCCTCGGCATTGAGGTGGGAGCCCGTAAAAGAAGTAGGCGATGTGGTGCACTTCCGGCGACGAGGAGGAGATAGGGACGATGACGAGAAGACCGGAGGACTTGGATCGTCGGTATATCTCTCTAACCCATCTTCTAGTTAGCTTAGACTTGTTAATGGTTACGATCCGGGCGTTTAGTGCGCGGTGGTGCCGGTTTGCTAAGTCCGCAAAAATTTAAGTTATTCACCGCTTCCGCATTTGGCCGTTGGATCGACGGCCGGGACGCCGCCGTGCACTTACAGTGGTATCA
This sequence comes from Agapanthus africanus, assembly GCA_030015575.1. Lineage (NCBI taxonomy): Eukaryota > Viridiplantae > Streptophyta > Magnoliopsida > Asparagales > Amaryllidaceae > Agapanthus > Agapanthus africanus. The sequence goes on along the minus strand of CM057351.1, from coordinate 50,994,614 downwards.
GAGCCTCCCCATTAACATAGTCTAGCTTGGTGTAATGTGTTTTACGTTTCCGATCGAACAAAATCCCGAAACCGCATTTTTCATGCACATCAGTTTCTGTCGAATTTTTTTTGAGTCCAAAAATTTTTCAGGTCGTCTCAGAATGATGTGCAGGGAGTTCTAAGCACACTGAAAATTTTTGGTGAAGTGATGATTCCGTACGACCGCGGAAGGGCGGCCTAAGCCCCTAATCGGCCGCGCTTCCGCCGCAGGAATAAGACTTCAGTTCATCAATTTTTTTTCTGTGGGCTTGTGGGCTTAAAATATGGGTTTTGGAATATTAAAATTGGGCCCAGGTTTTCTGTGAGTGCTACAGTTTTGATTGGGGGCCCACTTGTTAATTTTTGGTCAATCGGAAAATTTTAAACACATTTTTCACAGTATTTACATTATATCTGCGACCGTGAATGTCACTTGATCGGTAAATCCGGTCTAACTGCTATAGCCCGGTTAGACGGATTTGCGAACGTGACTTTCACGTTGATGTTTTGTTTTTGCTGTGATGTTGCGGATCGGTCGTGGGGATAGCCTGGATGCAATGCTAGTACAGTTTTGTTGTATTATGTACATTTGATATTGCGGGGCGAGCGTCCGACATGTGGACTGCCGTCACTGCCAGTTTGTATTATTCTTTTGGGGCACGACCTGGTTGCGGTCGATGTACCCGTTGTATGTATATTTTACTTTCTGTACTAGGATTGCCCCGCGGAGGGGTGCACGGATAGCCGGGTTCTAGAGGGCAACAAGCCCGCATCTCATGGCATTGAGACGGAGGGGGCTTCACTCTAGGATTGGCGGGCTATTCGCCGCACTCGTAGGGGGTACAGGTTGACCCAGGAGGGGTGCCCAAGTTGCGGGATTCCGTGAAGTGCCGGGTGGTCCATTCACGTCGCTGAAGGGGGCTGCCTCGCTTCAGGTTTTGGCGGGTAACTTGCCGCGCCCGTAGGGGTCTAGGATTTCATTGCACAGGCTATCTACACGACCAGGGGAACGTCGGGTTTCAGCGGCTCTGTGAAACCCGGGGATCCCAGATATCTGTATTGTTTCTGTGATGCTGTACATTTCTGTGATGTTGCATTTTTATTCACGCCTTGAGCGAAATATAATATATTGTTATATATATTAGTAGATGTTGTATATGTTTTGCATCTGCGCTAGTCCAGTCCCCGCTCTGTCGTTAGTTAGCTAACCTAACGGGTAATGACGGGACCCAGTGGCGAATGCGGATGGCATATACGTACATCAGTATATTTTCGTTCTTTTTGGTGTGATCAATTGATGGGACTGCGTTGATTCGGATCAATGCAAGTTAAAACAAACCTAATTTGATGTTGTTGGAACACTTTTCAAAAAGCTGTTATTGCAAGGACGTTCACTTTTGTTTTGCATCGTGATATTCAGTTGGAATATCCTGCTCCCCAGTCGACGAGGCAAGGGCCGAGATCCCTTCACCGGGAGTGACCCCTTGGACAAAAGGTTTGCGTCAGGGCAATGACTTCACTATAGCCGATTACTTTTGCTTTGCACCGTGGTATTCAGTTGGAATATCCTGCACCCCATTCTACGGGGAAAGAGCCGAGATCCCTTCACCGGGAGTGACCTCTTTAGCGAAGGTTTTCGTCACTATATTTTTAAAAGCCATCCGTTCCTTCGACGATATCAAGTTCATTACGTTAAAGGTTTTCGCCAGAAACCATTCGTAGCCCTCCGTCATTTCAGACGGGTAGCACGTAGTATTCATGCTATGTTTGTTGGCCTTCGTCAAGGCATAGTGTATGGTAGCTGCTTGTTGCCTTTCTGCAGCATAGATAGATGCGTTGGTTTGGGACAGTCGTATAGCCTTGTTGGCCTTCGTCAAGGGCTTGTGCGGGTAGGTTCAAATCAACCTGGATAATGACGGGTAGAACTTGACATGTGACTTATGATTTGTTGGCCTTCGTCAAGGTCATAAGAGCATGGAGTAAAAAATCACATCGGGAGTTTCAAAAGAACTGAAACTTGCCAGATATGCGCATACCTTCTGGAGTGTGATAGCGTGAGCGGATTCCGTCACGCTATCATGCAATGATAGTTGGATCCCGATTCCCACTGATGAGTTAGTTTACTCCTCGGGTGACCCCGACTAATTCTTCTTTTAGGTTTGGAGGAGAATTTGAGGTACAGTGGGAGGATTCCAGATTAGATAAATTGGTGACCATTCTGATCTAGGTTAGAGTGCACGCTGAGTGTTTCTTTTCTCTCTCTCTTTGGCAGCGACCATTGACCCGACCCTAAGACTTTGACTCAGTGACCAAGTTGACCGAACCTTCTTAAACACTGGCTTTTGGATTGTCAGAGTTGCAAACCTCATTGCCACTCCTACTTTTACCCCTTTCTCCAGGACACCCCGTTTTACTACGAACGTCCACTTCCATTGGACAAAACCATCGTATGGTTAGATACGAACTCGAAAGAATTTATTCGAGGATGGTTTCCGGTTCTGGAGAAAACGGATAGGATTATTCAGTTGTCTTTTCCTTTTACCCTTTCTCAGGTTACGAGTACTCCTTGGTTTAGGGGTAGTACACCTATTACGCAAATTGGATTGTCTTCTTCCAAACCTTAGGCTGGTGCCGACCGGTAGGGAATGAAGAAAACCAATTAGCATAACGATGGTGTGCAGAAGGTATTAAGTTCAGACAAAGCAAGGGATTAGTAAGAGGGCAAAGTAAATTGCAACAGATATTCATGACCAAACCAGGTATTTCTTCGCCAATCCTAAAATCACCTTTGTATTTCTCCAGGACACTCCGTATCATTACGAAGATCCACAGTTTATTTGGATATTCCATCGTATGGTTATATACGAACTCGAAAGGAACTTGTTCCAGTTCGGGGATGGATCCTGGTTCAGGAGAAATAGGAATAAAGTACATTCAGGTGTCTTTTATCTTCACCTTCTCTCGTGTTTCGAGTGATCCTAGGATTAGGACAGTACACCCATTATGCTTTTTGGATAGTCTACTTCCAAAACATAGGCTGGTGCCGAACGGTAGGGAAGGAAGAAAACCATTTGGCCTAAGGGGTGTGCAGAAGGTAATGACTAAAGACATGTGAAGGGATTTGGAGAGGTGGCAAAGAACTATACGGTTACAGTCATGAATCTGGAAGAGGCATTACTAGGAATACCAGAATACCCCATCGAAACGTTTCAATGTTTCAGTTTCACTGTGTACTGTTAAAGGAAAACTGATTTCCCAGTTAGACACTTGCTCCAGGGTATGTATTTACCAGGTTTGATTCTCACATCTGTATGGTTTTACAGATGATGAGTGGGAGTAAGTTATTGGGAATTGGGTGATCATCCTCATTATATCGGGATTCGTTGTAATCGGTGATATTTGAGGAAATCACCTGGGCTGTTTGCCGGTCGGCAAATATTTGGTTTTGAATATCCGCTTTTATGCACCAATTTCAAATTGATATATCTGTACGTCTATTTTCATAGAGTGAGATATACCTTTCTGAAATTATGTCTACGACATTTACCTATATCAGTGGATGGTTAGGTAAGGAGCATTAAACAGCGGTGTAATTCTTCTTAACCATAAGTACAGTTTTCAACCTACGACACACAGTGAATGAGTTATCAGACTCAAGGGACTTATACAGAGTATTGTATGTTGTCCAGGGTCCATCAGGACAGAGGGGTAGGTCCTCGTACTATATTCGGATTACTTATGACTTCTCTAGTTTTTAGACAGGTGTTTTCGTGGAAACACAAGGTCCGAATTTTGAGAAGTTATAGGTATTTGAATACAGTAGAGAACCAAGTGTAGCAAGTATCGGGATTCTTCAAAGAGATCGAAGATGCAGATACTTGTGTATGGTATTCAGTTGATAGTAGTGATTAAGAGAAATTGCTTTTTTTTCAGGTTACTCATAATTGGAAGCATTCCTAAGTTGAGTAACGCTGATCCGCCTCCTTCCATTTAGTTGACATGCACTGGAGACAGTTGCATGATTTGGATCTGGTTCAATTAAATCAGTGCCTCTGGTCCTATATGGGATATAGAACAGTTCGTATCTTAACGATGTTAAGGTACGGGGAGTTGTCCGGCTTATGCTTAAAACCAGACACTGGACAACTCAAGGCACGTTTCTGTAATGGCTGTTTGTGGGTTGATCCAGGCTATGACGCGGGTTGATTTTCTACCATCTGGATGAACAATAGCAATATTGTTCTAGACTCGCCACAGTTTTAATAAAAATGGATTTTTTCAGAAAACTGTAGTGGGAGTATGGTAGAACTGGAAGTGATTCCAGAACCACAAACGATTACTGAAGATTTGATAAGGAACCTAAAGATTCAATCTGGATTGACATTCCATTGGCCACTCCGCAGATAAAGTGGGTAACTTCAGACACCCGAGAGGTACTACGGTAGCCTCAAGGACGGTGACAGGGAAGTTCTTGTTTACCCACAATTACCATTGCTGTTGTTCCAGGCTGCGAGACCCGGCGGGAGGATGAGTATAGCGTCGTTCTAAAACTAGTTTTAGAAGTGTACGTCTATATGACTCTGCCAGAGGGTTGTCGTAGTCAGTAGGAGCAGCGGAAGCATTGGTGGACAGGTAGCTTATGTCTATTTATAGACTAGAGCAGATGTAGCGGAGATAGATCATCTATTTCTGACGTGACAGTCATGGGTTTGACTTCATCAGAATAGGGGATGGATCTGTTGAGAAGGTAGTAGGGTGTGATGTCCTGGTATTTGGATGACATACACAGAATAGGAAAAGAAACTCCTATACTACAATCGGTTATACTTTGGTCGTCACACAGTGGTTTCTCCACAAAGGAAATGGATTTTATATCAGACATACTGGTTACTAGATCTATGGTTTTAGATCTGGATTTGGGTGGTTTCCCAATCTGGGTACTTTGACAGCATTCTAAGAGTATTTAGAATGGACGACTCCATGCACGGTAGTGTACCTGCAGAAGATAGAGTCACCCTCTCCAAAGGTGTCTTACAGACTAAAGGGGAGAGGGACGTACATGATTGGCAGATCACTTGCTCAGGCAATTGAGTCAATCATGAGATGTCAAGTACTACACCAGATGTTGTTCTTGCACTAGATGCAATAAGTTGACATTGATCCAATCCTGGAGAAGCAGTCGGAAGCAGTTTTAGAACATAAGTGGATGTTCTAGGGATATGATAACGACAGCCTCATTCGGGAGACAGTTATCAATCCAGGCTTCCAAGGTGACATGGACGACAAGGAGGTTGTCAGGGTTATAGTTTTCCTTCTGATGAGGGGCAGTATTTTGGACAGGTGGTCCAAGGCAATACTGAGGGTGGCATGGCGCAGGATACTGATTAAGTTCAGTTGACGATACAGTCTAAGAAGTTTGGATTTGGAGTTCATTTATGAGCTAGGTCCCATCAGACATCCAGACATATTCTGAGACAGGTATTGCTCTTTTCGGGAGATGGCTTTCTCCGCGAACTTGAGATATAGAGAGACATAGAAAGAAACAACTAAGCGGATCCACTCACTGAGGCCATTCCTCGAACGCAATAGTTCCGCAAACGAGCTTTGTGAGACTGACTAGTAGAGGAGTTGGATGTTCGGTATCACACGGGATGTGAGTATGCGACATCGCAATAATTAGCCTTGAGTCCAAGTGGGAGATTGTTGGAGATAGTGCCCTCAGAGTCAATTATTAGGTCACAGGTACGTGATTGTAATGATTGAGGGAGGACCTATCCCGGTAGGACAGTCTTACTCGAGATGATAGTATGCTATCTGGTTTACCTTTATCATCGTGTACTGCTTTAGGTGACCTGACACGTCGCTATTACACGTTGATAGAGCCCCTAGGATTCTTGCTTGACCACCAGCAGTATGAGGGCGATCATATAAGTGGGAGCTGGGGTCTATAAGCTTATCCTTAAAAGGTCCCTAGTCGTGGGAGTTTCGAGACTGGGCATCGATACTCCATTAGTAGACTAGTGTATACAGTCGAGACCCCGACGAGGGGCGGTGGCCGGTCTCACAAGCCACTGGTGTCAGTTGGATCACCTAAGATGTATACAGGTGCTCATTGGGTTATGAGTACACCGGACAGGACTCGCCGAGAACATGCTAGTTGGTCATATACCAGACGTCAGATGGCAGTTCCCTGGTGACATGTGTGCAGGTTAGTTCATCGACCTGGGGATCGTCATTTGTCTCGTGTGAGTTCCCACTGTACTTTGATTACTACCCTACCACGGCTCAAAGGAGTCGTGCAAACAGGTTTTAGTTGGATACAGTCCCGAGCCACATGGAGGCAGTGAGCGTATCTTCAGGGGTTCGTCTCTCCCGGTATTGGGGGTGAGGTCGTGCTGTGTCTAGGAGAGCCATTACACAAAGTCCTTGGCCAAGGCAAGGAGATTTACTGGTAGGTATTCCAGTAGTATCTCAGGGTGTTCTGGGCTACACTCCGACACGACTTGTACCGCTTTTGGGGGTCTGACTTTTACCAACCCCCTAGGCCCGCCATGCGATACTCATAGACGAACGGACCGGACTGTACGGATATTGTCACTGACAGGCTCAGTAGGGTTGTCAGGCTGAGTTCGCTCACAGACATCCCTTTTAGTCAGTACCTGGTAGCCCGTTACGTATTGGCTTATACCTCTGACGTGCTAGTGGTTAAATCCACAACCAAGGTGTTGATGAGTCTTTAGAGTCCCCCACATTCAGTTACTCAGCTTTCGGGCGAAAGGTTGTAGAGGCCGTATGGAGATATGGCAAGGTCCGATCAGATACGTGCGGTATTGCACGGATCAGGATCGGACAGTTTGTACTATAGGCCGTATGGTTATATGGCAGGGTTCGATCAGATACGTGCGGTATTGCACGGATCAGGATCGAACAGATATTACTAGCCGGCTTTGGTATAAGCCGGATTCTAGTATAGTACAGTGTAGATTTTGTCTCATTGCATTTGTATTTTAGTCGGAATACAAATGCGGGTGTGTATGCACAGTATCGGGATTTTCCTGTAATTTATTACGGGACCAGTTTTTGGAGTTGCCAGTTTGCTTTCCGTTTCGGCCAATTTCCATTGTTCCGTTCATTGGCCGAAGTTTGGTGGAGGAGGGCTTATTTGCATTGTTGCAAATAGGCATTTGTGGAAGGGGGTCTTTGCTTATTGTTGTATCATGATAGTCTCTCATTGACCTTGACTTCTAGCTTCATGATGGCTTGACTTTGTAAGCATCATAGTTGTTGATGATTAGTTGGTAGTGTATTGGTTTTGGGAGTGATCATTGCCTCTCATCATCACTTGCTTTTTCCATGACACTCCACCTTGCATTATTGATTTGATTAAACCCTCTTGAGTTTTGCTCTCCCTCTCATTCTCATATGGTCATGGCCGGCCTCCCCCTTGAGAGGGCTGTCCAAAATTTTGAGGGTGGGATTTTGCTTCATTTCATGTTGCAAAATTCCCACAAGTTCAATCCAAAAAGCCCCAAGTTCAATTCCTCCACAAAAGGCAATTCCTACAACCCCAAAATGAGACTTCTTCACTACACATTCTACAGCAAATCTTGGGCACGTCGAGTAGCCGGCTTCGTGCCCGAGTTGCCTCGGCATTGAGGTGGGAGCCCGTAAAAGAAGTAGGCGATGTGGTGCACTTCCGGCGACGAGGAGGAGATAGGGACGATGACGAGAAGACCGGAGGACTTGGATCGTCGGTATATCTCTCTAACCCATCTTCTAGTTAGCTTAGACTTGTTAATGGTTATGATCCGGGCGTTTAGTGCGCGGTGGTGCCGGTTTGCTAAGTCCGCAAAAATTTAAGTTATTCACCGCTTCCGCATTTGGCCGTCGGATCGACGGCCGGGGCGCCGCCGTGCACTTACATATATCAGATTACATGTATTCGACCTTAAAACCGGCATTTCTAGGGAAATTGACTGCATTGCATGGCATCGCAATATTTCTATATGTCGCAACCCGTGTTTCGAAGTCTATGCAGGAAAAGGAAAGCTTGCTCGAACATTACACTGCTCGAAAGATACGTAAACTCACTAAATGCAAATCTGGTACCAATATAAAGGAGCAATCACAATTCAGCATATCAGACAAAGCCCTAAACATCATCCCAAGACCACAGAAGAAGGCACCAAGCCCAAGGACTCCACATGGCCGCGGATCAGCGGCATGGGCTTGCTAAGGCCGCGGATCCGCGGTTGACCAAGGGGATCATCTCCTAAATTTTGGTGCAAAACTCCTGACTCAGTGGCTACAGTTCAGAAATGTATCTCAGTTTCCAGAAGATTCCAGGGATTTCTGCCTGATCAGCAAACAAGGGTTTCTAAGCTTAATTAATCCTAGCTTAAACCCTAAGCTAGCTCCTAACAAACTATCTTCTAGAAGACTCAACAAACTTTTGGAGGGAACTACCATTTCAAACCTAAACCTAGGGTTTGGGAGTTCTATAAATAAGAACCTAGACTCAAGGAGAGAGAATCTTAGAAAATCTTACAATCTTGCATCCAAGAGAGGGTGTGATTCATTTTAGCCATTCTCCTTCTTCATCTCCTTCTTCCTCAAGTCTAGTGAGAGGGCTTGTAGGAAACCCTAACCCTAATTCCAATTGAGATCAAGAATCCCGAGTACCCATTAAGCAAGAAGCCCTACAACCTTTAGGAGCGGAGCCGATCTTCAACGGAGCAAGCGATCCGAGCCGATCCACGACTCACGAAGCCGAGCGACGCCCGATCAACGATCTAGATTCTTCTTCTTGTAGTTCTTGAAGCAAATGTAATCAAAATTGTTGAGATAAATAAAGGTGATATTATTTTATCTTGTTTTCTTTAAATTCTGCATCATGATATCTTTACAATTCGTAAATCTTTTCTGTGTGGTGATGTGTGAATAAAACTCCGCTCGTCGAGGAGTCAAGACGGTCAATAGAATGATGATGTAACATAGCTTTAATCGATTCTTGATTCCTACGAGTTTTGTAAACCCTAGCAAGTTCAAGAAACGACAACCCATTTCGTTTCGATGCTTTCTTGATTGACATCGATCGAGATTGGGAAGTTACGATCGTTTCTTGAATTTGGTAGAGGCTAGAAAAGGAATGATATCGACGAAAGAACAAGGGTTATAGGATGAAACCCTAGTTTCACGAGAAAGCCCCAACTCTCGTCGATGATCATCGATCTAGTATCAATCCTTCGAAGGACAAGAACACGATATCTTTAGATTAGATCACGTCTATCGATCCTATCGATTCCTACGAGCCTCTCTTATATTCTTGATTGTTGATTGGAAATATTATTGAAACACCGATTCTTGATTGTTTATAGTTTCTTGATTCTTGAATAAAGAATAGTGACACTCGAATACAAATCATTCTTGAATCGTGTTTTCTTTTATTGTTTCTTAACTTTTCATTTCAAACGTATCAAAAATACAAACGAATCGTGCAATCCCTGTGGACGATCCGCACTCACTACAAACTACAATCGACACCGTAGTTTGATTGCGGTCAAAATAATTTTTTGGTTGTGAAGTTCTTTACAAATTTTCTACATACTACACAACGGGAAAAACGATCAATCAAAATGGCGCCGTTGCCGGGGATCGCGCGCTAATTCGTTTATATTTTTAGTTTGAAGTGAAAGAATTATTACATTCTACTTCTTGAAATCAAAATTCGTACAAACTCTTATACGTATGTTGTGATTGACTGCAAGGTGATCTGGAGCATTCTGTGCTGTGAATTTTTTTTTTTGAGAGTACCAGAGAACAGAGGGAAGCAACAGCAAGCAGCTGTTGAAATCTTGTGAAGTGAACCCACAATTTAGGCGCGGAAGCGCGGCATATTGGTGGTAATTGCGGCGGAACCGCGGTCCCACAGAGGGATCTCTGTACCAACTTTCTGCAGGTACTTTCTTGCTCTCTCCCCTCTCCTCTTTTAGCTCCAATTAACCCTTTTCTGCAGGATTCTTTGCAAATAAATCGCAGCGCCGCAAAAGCAAAATTAAATTTATGCGTGATTTTGATTTCTTGGTTGTTTGCATTCTAATACGGAAATTTAAGGGGTACGGCCAAATCCAAATTAGGTGGGGATTTCATTACCCTTCCTAGGCCCCGAAAATCGCAAAACTTGCATCCGCATTACCCTCATTAATTAAAAGAAATCTAGAGAAGACTCTAAGGACTGTCGCGCTCAATTAGGACAAGAGAAGGCCGTGGGTAATTCATTGCTTATCCGCGTTTTCTTGTGGTGCCTAAGGCGAGTGTGTCTAAGGCTAGTGGTTTTTAATTAGGCCCACTACTTACGTAGTGGAGTACCTTCCCACTTACCTGGCACTTATCCGGCCACAGGGAGACAAAGAGGCAGTGGAGGATTCTATCCTGCGACTTGTCTTTTGGCAGTTAGGAGCGGTCTAGAGCCGGACCTAGGTGACCACTAGATTCTAGGGTTTGTGTGCTGCATTTGTTTTGTCGCATCATTTTTTCAAAAATCCGACCCTTTTCAAAAGCAAGCACCGCATTCATTTTACCCCTAATTATAAGCCAACGCTGCCACTTGTACTAACCCTTTTTAGTGCAAGATAGGCTGGACACGGGATTCTAGTGCCCGTTTAGTCCGCGTACCTTTTATCGACTCCGAAGTCGATATTTCTCCATTTACCTTTTCTTTACCCACTACCACACCCTCACCGATGGATCCGAATCCATCAAACTTCTTTAACCCTAATCTGCCACCGTCCGTTGGTGCGCAGAATCCTCCCCACATTTCTCTCCAGGAAAGATGCTATCCACTAGAGGTCCTCTTTCGACCTGCTTATCCACACCACCAGCCAATGGGGATAACTTTGAAATTAAGCCCCAGTATATCAATCTTTTACCCAAATACCACGGACTCGAGACTGAGGACGCTTACGTTTTCATTACCAAATTTGAAAATGTATGCGCAATGATGGGTACGTCACAACTTTCAGTGGATGCGATGCGTCTACGACTTCTTCCATTTACTTTGTGCGATATAGCCGAGAAGTGGCTATATAACACTACCGCACATTCTATTACGAATTGGGAAGAATTCGTCGCTGCATTCCTTAAGAAATTTTACCCACACCAAAAGACAGCTCGAATCCGTAGCGAACTGAACCAATTTGCCCAGCTCCCTGCTGAACCATTCTCTAAATACTTTGAACGTTTCAAGGATCTATTGGTTCAATGTCCTCATCACGGCATCCCGAGATGGGAGCTTTGCCGAATCATATATGAGGGCAGTAACCCTAGCACTAAACAGAGCCTTGAAAACATGTGTCAAGGTATATTTATGACTAAGGATGATGGGGAAGCTTGGAGGTACTTAGAAGAGTGCGCTGAAAAGTCACTACAGTGGGAGAGTGGAACCCAACCATTGAATAGGGGTGGCGTTCACCAAATAGATGTGTCCATAGGTGTTCGAGCTGAAATGGCAGCAATGCAAAAGAAGCTCGACGCTATGGAACACAAATTTGCAGCAGCCTCCCTAAACCCAGTGTCACTCACCAAAACTGTTTGTGGGTGCTGTTCTGATCCGTCACATTTAACGGAAGAATGTCCATTAAACTCTGCGTTTCAAGGTCACGAGCATTCTAATGCCACATTTCAAAGACCTCGAAACGATCCATATTCTTCCACGAACAATCAGGGTTGGAGGAACCACCCGAATTTTTCTTGGAACCAAAATCAATCTCAAAACACGGTTCCAAACACGAATAATTTTCAAAGGGCTCTTCCTCCACCACAACAGCAACCCCTTCAACTCACTCAGCACCCCTATCAGTCACAAAATTTCCAAAACCAGGGCAACACTCCTGCACAGTCTAATCCTATGTTGTCCTGTCCTGACGATTTCTCTCAATTCACTCAAACCATGAAATCACTTTTGTCAAATTTCATAGAGGTTTCGGCTGAGGTTAGATCTTCTGTCGGTGAGATAAAGAAAAACTCAGCGTCCCAAGCTGAGAGTATCAGAACGATGGAAGCTGAAATCGCACGACTTAAAGCCGAAATGAGTGCGAGAGAAAAAGGGAAACTTCCCTCTCAACCCCTACAGAATCCTGGGCATTACAATGTAAATGCCATCACAATGTTGAGATCGGGAAGAGTGCTGAATAATAATGTCGGGGAAGATATTGATAATACTGAAAATCATATCAACACCCCGGCTGAGACCTTTCCACACACACACACTTCTCCTTCTGATCCTTCTTCTTCTACCAAACCACCTTCTCACAAGCCTATTCTCCATTTCCCACTAGGCTCAACACCTTCATCCAACCCTTATAGTTCTCCACAGACGGTCCCCACACCTCCTTTGGGACCTCGTCTACCCCCCTTTCCTTCTCCTGTGATGGACCCTGCGCTTATTGCGAAAGCTCCTTACCCGAACCGGTTAAGGGCTAACAGAACGAGTCTTCATATGGAGAAAATTATAGAAATGTTCAAACAGGTTAACATCAATATCCCTCTCCTAGATGCGATTCAACAAGTCCCCGCTTATACGAAAATTCTTAAGGACTTGTGCACTAGGAAGAGGAAGACTCAAGTGCCGAAGAAGGTCTTTATGTCTAATAATATCAGCACTGCTTTTATACCCCAGCTTCCAAAGAAACGAAAGGACCCAGGATGTCCTACAATATCGATTTCGATTGGGGGTAAAAACATAAATCGTGCTCTGTTAGACCTTGGCGCAAGTGTTAACCTGCTCCCTTATTCTGTCTATGAGCAATTAGGGATTGGAGAGTTGAAACCTGCTCACTGCACTCTCCAGATGGCAGACCGATCTATCACCAAACCAAGGGGTGAATTAGAGGATGTATTAATAAAGGTTGGGGAATTTGTTTTCCCTGTAGACTTCATTGTGCTCGACACACATCCTGTAGCAAACCCCCGGGGCCAAATTCCGGTGATTCTGGGTCGTCCTTTCCTTGCCACTTCCAACGCTGTTATAAACTGTAGAAATGGTTCAATGAACTTATCATTTGGAAATATGACCATTGAACTAAACATCTATAAAGTTGGAAGTCAGCCATCAGAACCCTCTGCTCATATTTTAGATGTGTGCTCTGTCCATGAGATCGCTCCCGATAGTTGTGGAGCCGAGGAACTTTGCTTTACTGATCTCGATGACATTAGCACATCTCTGTTTGACTTTGCACAAGATCTTAGTGAGGACACTTTACCTACACTTGAGTCCTGCACTTCTGACTTTTCTCCACCCGAGTCTGTATCTTTCACAGGCTCTGAGCTTCTTTGTAGATCCAAAAATCACTCAATGATCCCTCCTTCTATCATTTCTCCGCCCGAATTAGATCTCAAGGTTTTACCTTCTCACCTTAAATATGCATATCTTGGTGAGAACGAGTCATTACCGGTTATCATTTCCGCTTCTCTTGCATCAGAGCAAGAGAATGCACTTTTATCGGTATTGAGATCTAACAAAGAGGCGTTTGGTTGGAGTATGGCGGACATCAAAGGGATTAGTCCCTTGATAGTTGAACATCATATACATGTGATGGATGATGCCAGACCGACCCGAGAACCACAGAGACGGTTGAATCCCGTCATGAAGGAAGCGGTCATGAAAGAGATCGTTAAATGCTTAGATAATGGTATTATATACCCCATCTCCGATAGCCAGTGGGTGAGTTCTATACATGTCGTTCCTAAGAAATCCGGCATCACAGTTATCACAAATGAGGCGAATGAGTTGATTCAGACACGCGCCCAAACTGGGTGGCGTGTATGCATCGATTATAGAAAACTCAACGCTGCCACGAGGAAAGACCATTTTCCTCTACCATTTATTGATCAAATGCTGGAACGCTTAGCGGGACGAGAGTATTATTGTTTTATGGACGGATACTCAGGCTACAATCAGGTCCCCATCGCCAAAAAGGATCAAGATAAAACCTCTTTTACTTGTCCTTTTGGTACTTTTGCTTACAGTCGCATGCCCTTTGGGTTATGCAATGCTCCCGCTACCTTTCAGCGGTGTATGATGGGGATATTCTCTGATATGGTAGAGAATTTTTTGGAGATCTTTATGGACGACTTCTCGATTTTTGGAGACTCTTTTTCAGATTGCCTAGCGAATCTGGACGCTGTTCTTACTCGTTGCAAAGAGAAGAACTTGACTTTGAACTGGGAAAAATGCCATTTTATAGTCCAAGAAGGAATAGTCCTTGGACATGTCATTTCACAGAAAGGCATTGAGGTTGACAGAGCTAAAGTAGATGTCATTCAAAACCTCCCTCATCCCAAAAGCGTCAAAGATATTCTCTCTTTCCTTGGCCATGCGGGCTTTTATAGGAGATTCATTAAAGATTTTAGCAAAATTGCTAGACCTTTAACACTACTTCTGGACAAGGATACGACCTTCCATTTTGACTCGGATTGCGAGACAACTTTCGACTCACTTAAACACTCACTCACTTCAGCCCCCGTTCTATCATCACCAAATTGGGACTACCCCTTTGAGCTGATGTGTAACGCATCTGATTTTGCAGTAGGTGCAGTCTTAGGACAGCACATCAAAAAGATGCCACACGTGATTTACTATGCTAGTAAGACCCTGAATGATGCGCAAATCAATTATACAACCACAGAGAAAGAACTATTAGCGGTTGTATTTGCATTAGAAAAATTCAGGCCTTACTTAATCGGCTCACCTATAGTTGTGTATACTGACCATTCCGCTTTAAAACATCTTCTGGCGAAGAAAGATGCAAAAGGTCGACTAATACGTTGGATCCTTCTGTTACAAGAATTCGATCTTGTTATCAAAGATAAGAAAGGATGTGAAAACGTAGTAGCCGACCACCTTTCACGCATCGTTTCTTCCCCTGTGACCCTGCCGATTAATGACTCGTTCCCTGACGAACAACTCTTGAGCATATCCGCTGAACCATGGTTCAGGGATATTGTGAACTATCATGCCACGGGACTTATACCGAGCGATTGGTCAAAACAGGACAAATATCGTTTTCTTTCCCAAGTAAAACACTTTTACTGGGATGAACCCTATTTGTTTAAATATTGTCCTGATCAGATCATTCGCCGGTGCGTCCCAAATGAAGAGTTCAAGAGTGTTCTTTCATTTTGTCATGATCAGGCCTGTGGGGGTCACTTTGGTCCTAGAAAGACAGCGGAAAAGGTTTTGCAATGTGGATTTTATTGGCCGACCTTATTCAAGGACGCATTTGAGTATTGCAAAACCTGTACACAATGTCAGTATACGGGTAGAATATCCCAGAGGAATGAAATGCCTCAGCAACCCATCTTGGTTGTTGAAATATTCGATGTTTGGGGCATTGATTTTATGGGTCCTTTTCCCAACTCCTTTGGGAATCTGTACATATTGCTGGCGGTTGATTATGTCTCAAAGTGGGTAGAAGCCATTCCATGTCGCACTAATGACAGGAAAGTTGTCATTAAGTTCTTGAAAGAGAATATCTTCTCGCGATTTGGACACCCACGCACTATTATTAGCGATAATGGGACACATTTCTGCAACAGGTCTTTCGAGACTCTGATGCGGAAATACTCAATCAACCACCGACTTTCTACACCCTATCACCCCCAAACAAGCGGGCAGGCTGAAATCTCAAACAGACAAATCAAACTTATCCTGGAGAAGATTGTTGCTAAGAATAGAAAAGACTGGTCGACCAAATTGACGGATACTCTTTAGGCATTCAGGACTGCATATAAGACCGACCTAGGAATGTCTCCATATAGGATAGTGTTTGGAAAAGCATGTCATTTACCCGTCGAGATAGAGCATAAAGCATTGTGGGCTATAAAAGAAATAAATTTTGATTTAAACCTTGCTTGCAACTTTCGGAAGCTGCAACTTAATGAGCTAAGCGAACTCCGCGATGAAGCTTATGATAACGCTGTAATCACAAAGAATAGGACTAAGGTTTTTCACGATAAAAGCATTTTAAGGAAAACATTTTTACCTGGTCAACAAGTCCTTATTTATGATTCACGATTACACATTCACGCGGGTAAGCTCCGATCTCGATGGAAGGGACCTTTTGTTGTGCGGTCTGTATACCCGCACGGGGCGGTAGAAGTTGAAAATGTTAAAAACGGCACTGTTTTCAAAGTAAATGGACATAGACTAAAGCCGTATTTTTCCACTGACCCCACGGAGGAGCTCTTGTTCTTACAAGAGCCAGTTTATTTAGATTAAAATTCCTCCGTCTCACCTTCATGTCCAGTATATCATTGTATCATCTTTTGAATGAAGGTGAATGAAAGATAAGTTTGGGGGAAGTTCTTCACTTATATATTTTGCCCCCACTAATAATTCCCCCCAGGCTTACAGTTTTGTAGGTATAGCATTCGGCAACAGTGAGGACACTGTTGAAAACAAGTTTGGGGGAGGTTTGTGCTTATTTTCGCATCATTTGCATATCATCTGCATAAGCACAAAACATTTCTTTTAAAAATCTATAAAAATTGAATTTTTTTTCAAAACCCATAAAAATTTAAAAATTTTCAAATATAAAAATAATTTTAATATTTACACTTTTTTGTATATAAATAAAATAATGAAAGTTTAGATAGTGAAAAATTACATCCATGAGATTAGAAAATTTTTAGAAAACTAAGAAAATTAGAAGTTTTCTTATACGAACTAGTAATAAGTAGTTATGAGCCGTTGTCCCAAGGGTTAGTAAGATGAAGGACGTCACTAATCTGAGGATAAAAATAAGTCTGAAAAATAGTTTCTATTCTGGAAGCCAAACATTTTGAACGTTGCTACCCTGCTATTCGCACTTACACACGTCTTGAAGCCTGGGATAGTAGAGGATACCTTGAAATGCTCTTGTCTTAAAGCCGATGTATAAAAAAAAAATGAAGAAAGTGGTGAGAAAAATGGACACTGGTTTTGTAATCACCGAGGGAAATAAAAAAATATATAGCGAGAGTGCCTCTTCATCTAGTGCCCTAAGGCCAACTGGTCTGGGAGTCACTGCTATACCTAAAGGTGGTGCAAGACGAGGAAAATACACCAAATAAGCAATCACATGAGTAATCGGTCGGTTAGTACCTCAAGAAGTATTAACGGTCGCATGAAAGTGTGTGAGCTCATCGAGAAAAAAATATATATATATACTGAGGCTGATGGGCAAGAGTATGATAGCTTGAATTGAATTCTCCGGGTGTAGGGATGTCTTTACACACACGCAGGGTTATATGATCGATGTTTGGAAGAAAGATAGGAATGAAGAATAAGATGATGTTTTATTGAGGGAGGACGTGATTTCTAACATCTTTTCATGACCATTAAGATAGGGCTCATGACAACCGAAAAGCTAGCTTAGTTGGAAACCCTAATTTTCAAAGCTTTTCTTTTACAATTCTCTTCTTTAAATGTAATATTCATGATCTTGCTTTTATTATTGGATTTTGTGGGTGCAATCCGCTGAAAACCCTCAGGAGACAACACTCCTCCTACTAGGGACACCTAGAGGTTTAAAGGCTTGTTGCACGTGCTCAGTGCAATCGTGTTGCCTACGAAAGTGTGCTAGTTAGTTTTTCTCTTTCTTTATTTTCTCCTTCTCTTTTTAAAACATTCGCTCGAGACGATCGAAATTAAGTTTGGGGGTATTTGATCAGTCGAAAATATTGCATATTTTAACCGGCAATTTCCCTATCATCTGCATACATATAGGAGTGTACGGTATTCATAATTCACATATTAGCAAATCGGTCGCAAAATATCAGATTACATGTATTCGACCTTAAAACCGGCATTTCTAGGGAAATTGACTGCATTGCATGGCATCGCAATATTTCTATATGTCGCAACCCGTGTTTCGAAGTCTATGCAGGAAAAGGAAAGCTTGCTCGAACATTACACCGCTCGAAAGATACGTAAACTCACTAAATGCAAATCTGGTACCAATATAAAGGAGCAATCACAATTCAGCATATCAGACAAAGCCCTAAACATCATCCCAAGACCACAGAAGAAGGCACCAAGCCCAAGGACTCCACATGGCCGCGGATCAGCGGCATAGGCTTGCTAAGGCCGCGGATCCGCGGTTGACCAAGGGGATCATCTCCTAAATTTTGGTGCAAAACTCCTGACTCAGTGGCTACAGTTCAGAAATGTATCTCAGTTTCCAGAAGATTCCAGGGATTTCTGCCTGATCAGCAAACAAGGGTTTCTAAGCTTAATTAATCCTAGCTTAAACCCTAAGCTAGCTCCTAACAAACTATCTTCTAGAAGACTCAACAAACTTTTGGAGGGAACTACCATTTCAAACCTAAACCTAGGGTTTGGGAGTTCTATAAATAAGACCCTAGACTCAAGGAGAGAGAATCTTAGAAAATCTTACAATCTTGCATCCAAGAGAGGGTGTGATTCATTTTAGCCATTCTCTTTCTTCATCTCCTTCTTCCTCAAGTCTAGTGAGAGGGCTTGTAGGAAACCCTAACCCTAATTCCAATTGAGATCAAGAATCCCGAGTACCCATTAAGCAAGAAGCCCTACAACCTTTAGGAGCGGAGCCGATCTTCAACGGAGCAAGCGATCCGAGCCGATCCACGACTCACGAAGCCGAGCGACGCCCGATCAACGATCTAGATTCTTCTTCTTGTAGTTCTTGAAGCAAATGTAATCAAAATTGTTGAGATAAATAAAGGTGATATTCTTTTATCTTGTTTTCTTTAAATTCTGCATCATGATATCTTTACAATTCGTAAATCTTTTCTGTGTGGTGATGTGTGAATAAAACTCCGCTCGTCGAGGAGTCGAGACGGTCAATAGAATGATGATGTAACATAGCTTTAATCGATTCTTGATTCCTACGAGTTTTGTAAACCCTAGCAAGTTCAAGAAACGACAACCCATTTCGTTTCGATGCTTTCTTGATTGACATCGATCGAGATTGGGAAGTTACGATCGTTTCTTGAATTTAGTAGAGGCTAGAAAAGGAATGATATCGACGAAAGAACAAGGGTTATAGGATGAAACCCTAGTTTCACGAGAAAGCCCCAACTCTCGTCGATTATCATCGATCTAGTATCAATCCTTCGAAGGACAAGAACACGATATCTTTAGATTACATCACGTCTATCGATCCTATCGATTCCTACGAGCCTCTCTTATATTCTTGATTGTTGATTGGAAATATTATCGAAACACCGATTCTTGATTGTTTATAGTTTCTTGATTCTTGAATAAAGAATAGTGACACTCGAATACAAATCATTCTTGAATCGTGTTTTCTTTTATTGTTGCTTAACTTTTCATTTCAAACATATCAAAAATACAAACGAATCGTGCAATCCCTGTGGACGATCCGCACTCACTACATACTACAATCGACACCGTAGTTTGATTGCGGTCAAAATAATTTTTTGGTTGTGAAGTTCTTTACAAATTTTCTACATACTACACAACGGGAAAAACGATCAATCAGGTGCCGTAGGGAGCGGATTATGGTTCAATTAACGGGAGTCCGAATTAAGATGTTGGGCAAGGAAAGAGTGAGAGAGATTTCCTTCTCTCAAACTTTTCTTATCCTACCCTAACAAGTAAGAAAACTACTCACCCATTACAAGAAAAAGAAAATACAACAAAAGGAGGAAGATATAAAGAAAGAGGTTAGAAGATTACAACTAGCTATTTGAGAGCTCACCTTGGCAAGGATCAAGCTTAAGCATCATTGTTGTTAAGGATAAAGAAAAAGAGAACAAGAAAGAAACAAACAACAAATAACAACAACTAGATTAGCAAATGAAAATACAAGCAATTATAATTAACAACATAACAAGAGAAGCATGATAACAAAAAGAACTCTTTTATTCATCACTTCACTCATGAAACCTCACTACAAGATTTTAATGGAGAAAAGATGAAAAGAGGAAGAAGAACTACAAAATATATCCTAAAATTTTACACAAGAATAAGCACACTTGTCTTGGCAAGTTCTGGGCTATTTATAGGCAGGAAACTGAAATCCTAGAGCCACATTCTGACCCTTCATGAAAAGACCCAACTACCCCTGAAAATGTTCCATCTGACGAGCCCATATGGCCGCGGATCCGCGGCCTAGATCCCATGTTGGCCGCGGATCCGCGGCCATCTAGGTGAGTTAGCTCCTCGGTTTTTGTGGGATTCCCTGGTTTTATGTACTCTTCAGTGTGGTATATGTTGTTTCTGAGAAACTCTTCACAATTTTTCCAGAATTTCAGCAGATCAAAAGGTGATGTGATGTGGATCTTTTGCCATGATTTTTCTTGAGCTCCGCATAGACATGTTGGATCTTGTGTTAACATTTTGCTTTGTGCATGAAAATGACATTGATTTGCCATTTTGTCCCTTAAACTGGTGTGTGGCAACATACGGATACAGAGCGGAGACCCGTGTTTTATCTGTGGTTGGCAGTAATCCGGACTTTGTCGTGCTTTTCCATAAATTTCACTGTTTAGAGATGAGAACTTGTATCCTGTAATTAACTAGCAAACACGGCTCAAGAGTACCTACCGATAAGCAATGTGATAAAAAAATGGGCGGTATAAAAATACAAAAATCTGATATGAAGATGACATAATACTTATACCCGTTTTGGTTCTCTACTTCCAACTTATATTCTTTGAATATCTCAAAAGGTTCAGACTTGTGTTTCAACAGGAACATATGTCCGAATCTTGAGAGATCGTCATAGAATGTAATGAAGTACAAAGAACCGGTCCTGGCATGTGTAGACAGGGGACCTACATATATCATCATGTATCAATCCCAAGAGTTCACTAACTCTTTCTCTGTTTCTAATAAACGGAGCTATGGTCATCTTATCTTTGTGACATGACTGGCAAGTTTCACAAGATGTAAATTCAAACTGATTTAAATATGCATCTAAATGTAACTTAGTTTGTCGGGTCGCATTGATATGACCTAGTCTACAATGCCTCAAGAAAGATCCGTTCATTTCTGAACTCTTCCTCTTGTGTGTATTTTATACGTTAAGAACTGTGGTTTGATTTAGAACGTATATGCTTTTAGATAACGTGCCTGAACCGATCAACTCTTGATATAGGAAATGTTCAAAACATTATCCAACAATACAAAATAATATTCTTCTTTACTAAATAAAGAGACTAATATAATGTTGTATATCAAGTTCGGTATCTAATAACATTCGTTCAAAATCAATGTATTTGGTAATACAGGATGATAACTGCCAACATACTTGGCTGCAACACTTGCACCATTTCCAACTCTTGAAACTTTATCACCTGTTTTCAGTTCTCTACCTATCTGCAGCCCATGTAATATGTTACATATATGGGATCCTGATCCGGTATCACATACCCAGGACGTGGAGGATACTGAAAAATAGTTCTCTGTAATGAATACACCCGAAGAAGATGCATCAACATGCACTTTCTTCATTTGGGCGGCACGGAAATTCTGGTAATCCCCTATTTCCTGCTCGGTCTTATAACAATTATAAGTTAGAGCGGAACCAACGATCCCCAGCACAGTATAACAAGCGGGTTCGGTCAATAGATCCATATTATTATCTTGATTAAGGCGTGACATGGTCGCTACCTTGAGAGAGAGAGAAGAAAACACTTTGCGTGCGCTCTTGCAAGATCAGATTGGTTATTATTTTATCTAATCAGGATGGCTCCCACTGTTTTTATCAAATCTTCCTTCAAACCCTACAAGGAAAGACTAGCCGGGATTAGTTACACCCTACAAGTTTGCCAATATTTCAGCCAGACCAGTGCCGGTACTTTGAGGGAGGTTCCCCGTGCTTTCGCACGGACATAATTAAAATAAACCTCGTTTTCCCATGTGCATAACCCCGTTGACACCTTTCTAGACACCTACTTGATCGGCTAATTGTAATGTGTAAAACTCTCCCAGGAATAACAATTACTCGCAGTGGATACGGGATCCAACTATCTCATAGAAGGTATGCAATCTCATTGCAAATTTCAACACTTGAAATTTCCGATAATTTTGCCCCTAGCACACTATGACCTTGACGGAGGTCAACAAACCATAGGCTACTAGTCAAGTTCAACCCGTCATTTCTTGATTGAATCAAACCCACCCGCATGACCCTTGATGGAGGTCAACAAGTTCGTACGGCTACCCTAATACAATCTGCATCATATGCATAAGCAGATAAATACTAGTCAGCTACCGCACACTACGCCTTGACGGAGGTCAACAAACGTAGCATGAATACTAAGTAGGACTTATCTGAAATGACGGAGGGCTACGACAGTTTTTTCTGAAAACCTATTGCGTAATGAACTTGATATCGTTGTAGAATCAAATGATTTTTAAATTGAGTGTTTTCGAGGCTTTTGCTAGTTTCGCTAAAGAGGTCACTCCCGGTGAAGGGATCTCGGCCCTTTCTTTATCGAATAAGGTGCAGGATGTTCTACAAGGAACACCGCTATGCGAAGCAAGAACTGTAGCTACCTGTTTTTGAAAATTCGATTCCACAATACCTTTAGGTTTCTTTTCTTTCATTAATCTCATTAATGAAGTCCCATCATTTTAAGTTACCTAAACATCACAGATAAATACAACGTACGCTTATGCCATCCGCATTTGCCTCGATGTCCCCTCGTGCACCGTTAGGTTAGGTAACTAACGGCAGAGCGGGACAGGGCTAGCACGGGTGTAAAACATAAGCAACGTCTAAATAATATAGCATATATTATATATACAGTATCTATCTCAACATATCAAATGATCACATCACAGATATCGCAGCAGAAGAAACATATGAAATAATGGATATACTGGGATGTCCGTGTTTTATTTTGAGCCTGTATAAAACACGGATTCCACGTTCGCGATGAATAGCCAAACCCACACTCCTAGACTCCTACGAGAGCGGCAAGCAACCCTACCAATTCTAGAGTTAGGAGACCCGGACTCGACTCCTCGAGTTGCTCTCCCACTGGACTCTAGAACCCGGTTATTTGTGCTCTCCACCTTGGGTCTATCCTAATGCGGAAAAGTAAATAATATACAATGGTGACATCATCCTCAATCCGGAAGTGCCCCAATAAAAGAATATTACATACATTGAATTTTACATGAATGAAAATAAAAACTCTCATCTCACATAAAAACCCCGGCTATTCAAAATACGATGATCCAATATAACATATACAGCAACACATAACATCACATGTCATCTACGTAAGTAAATATGCGTATCCCAATTGTCGTTGACATATAGCAACGAAATCGGTGATACACCACATATTACACTTACAGTCGCAGAAAAGAAAGTGAAAAACTACAACAGTTGGAATTCGCAACCACCTTAGACATCACATACCTAACCGTTTGAATTCCTTAGACATCACATGCCTAACAATTATAAACCCTGCATTTTAGTCTTAATATCGAAAACACTTTTCAATATCTGGTCGGGCAATTCAACAAGATTCCCGACATCCTGATCGAATGATCGTCAGAAAATTTAGTAGACGGCCGCACCCCCCGATGCCGTCGATGAAGTGTACTAAGGAGGAACACCACTGTCGCGAGCACACGAACGGACGCTTTTAGGGACGGGGTTCTCCTACAGTCACTTGGTCGGGGTTATAGGGCGTGGCTATCTATTAAGTTTATCCGGCGAGTATCCGCATACGCTACGTGATTGCGACGGACTTTTGATCACATCAAAATCCCGTGACAACCGATCAAATGAGACTAAACTGCTAGATTTATAACATTCAAACTAGTTATCTCATAACAACATGTGGATTCCAAATATTGTATCCCATCACATAATATCCGGACGACGATAAACTCTTCGATCGATTCATCAAAGTCCCACAATTTCCCGACAGCTCAACACTTGAGCACAGTTTTAATAATACCCAGAAGATGCCACAATACCTATGAACCAACCGTAGAAGGGTCAAACCAACACCTCACATGTGACAACGCTAAACTACCACAAACCCTAGGGTTCAAGTGGCGGTTTTGACGGCCACATAATCGAGTTAAGGTTTACGTTCTTCTAGAGAGTCCAAAGAATCACTTGCATATTTTTCCGAATACGTTAAACTTGGAAAAATGGGATTTTGATATTCGATCGAACTTTTTAACTTCGCCTAGACAATATGTGAAAATACCCGAAACAATGTTAAAACTACGAATACGAAACACTCCGAGTTTCCTTTGCATTGAGTTAATCGTCACATGAAAAAGTAGCAAAAATAAACAACACCTGAAATACCAAAACCTTAAGCACAGAGCATGAAAAAAATTTGGGACCCTGAATCCAACCCCAGGTTGGCCTCCTCGGTTTTAGTGGCCATGTGCTCGGCCAAAATCCGAGCACATGGTCACAAGTTTCTTCCATGCTCCTATATCTGCTCATAAATGATTCTGCACTTGTTGGAAAAAATTTTGGAGCTCATTTTAAAATCGACAGAAACATCGTTTTAGTATTTCAAGTTTCGGAGTTCGTTTCGTTTTCGTAATCTAACATTATCCGTATAATTCTCTAGCTAGGCTTTGATACCACTGTAGGGTTCCTATCGACGGCAGCAAGGTTTCGGGAGGCATCGTCCATGCCATTTTTAAAAAATTGCCGTTAAAATGAACTCCAAACTAGAATCGATAACTAGAAAATAATACGTAAACTAATGTAAACCATTTACATCTAAGTGAAATAGAAATACAACCTTTGTAAGTCGGTCCTTCACTTCAAAAGCTCCTTGTAGTAGTCTTTTCGCTGCGATCATGTTGCTCCCGGACTCTTGGACGGCTCCATGAGAAGAAGGCAACGGTCTTGCTTGAAGTCTTCAAAGCCGAAGATGATTTACGTCGAGGGGATATGAACTCAAGCTACCACTTCACCAAAGTGAAGCAAACACCCTATACTAAAATGCTAATCTAGTAGAGGATGGTGAAATAGGATGTGGGCTCACTTTAGAATTTCTTTTCTCATAATATTTCCTCACTTGGATCAAACCCTAGCAAGCTTTTCTTTTGGAGGAAGAAGATGAAGAAAGAAAGAAGAGAATGAATTAATCCAAAAATGAGATAGTAACCATGGGTGAGTGAGTATCATATACAAACTCATGTAGAGACATAACCATGGCTAATTATAGTGGTTAGGTTAATAAATATCCTAAGTAAAATAAAATGGGTGGACTTTATCAAAACACTCACAACCTTCTACAAGCTTCATGCTTTGAACAATCATCCACTAATTTTGTATTTACTTTGAATATTAAAACCGCACCATTATAATTAAAATGGTGTATGTCTTATACACCCATGTAGTGTGTATCAACAAGCATGACACGCAAAAAATAAACAATGCACATTAATATATATCACATATATATTACATGTACACACAAATGAGAAAAGAATGCTTAAGTGAGCCAATGTTAGATAATGTAAATTAGTATATCAAATTGTTGGATATATGTATGCCCTAGACGCCATTATGAGATAGTGTATGTATGTTAGTTGTATGTATGCCCTAGAGGCCAGTATTGTACATATGATGTATATTATATTGGATGCTTGGACATATATAGAGATGACTTTCTTGCTCGATATGATAGTATACTATCTGGTTACTCTTTATCTTAACATGTACACTAGTCTCTTTATACTGTCTTATAGTTACATGTTGGTAAAGCCCTTAGGATATGTACTTGACTACCTGGACTGTGATGCAGATCATACTAGTGGGGACATGGTAGTCCATAAGTACATCCTTCAAGGTCCCTAATCGTGGGTGTATCGAGACGGGGCATCGATATACCAGAGTAGACTAGCGTATACGCTTCTCGACCCATGAGATGGGCGACGGATGATCCCACATCCATTGGTGTTTGACATCAGAGATGGTATACGGGTGCTCAGTGGAGACTGGGTACACTGGACGGACTCGCCGAGAACTCCCAGATGGTATTATACCTCACGTCAGATGGCAGTTCTCAGGTGACACTTGTACAGGTTAGTCTGTAGACCCGAGATCGTCATAGAGTCTTGTGTGATTCCCACTGTGCTTTGATCTCCACCTTACCACGTCCATGAGGGCGTGCAAAACGGTGGTCTTTGGGTACAGTCCCGAGTCACATGGAGGCAATGAGCGATAGGAGGGGTTTCGTCTCTCCCGGTATTGGGGGTTGATGTTGCGCTGTGCTCGATTGGCCGTAACAGGGAAGTCCCTGGCCAGGGCTGATCAGAGATTTGCTGGTAAGTGTTACCAGTAGTTTCTCGACCCGTTATGAGCCTCACATCGGCACGACTTATCGGTTATTGGGGTCTGACGTATACCACCCCTAGACTTGATATGCGACATATCAGACGAATAGACCGGACTGTACGGTAAGTGTTACTGGTTGGATTCACAGGAGTGTGAGCGGGCTAGCTCGTCGATCTTCTGATCGCTCAATACCCGGATGGCCGTTACGTTTAGAAGACCGCTTGCGGCTTGTGGGTGCTTGATATGATCATCATCTGCTACCGGCGTATTGACGAGTCTTTAGAATCCTACACAGAGGTTTCCTGGCTCAAGCGAAACGAAATAGGAGCGCATATGAGATATGTGCGGGACCGAGAATAATGCGTGTATGTGATACCGCATTTCATTCTCGCGATAAATGTTTCGATTGGTTATATTCGATATGACCTAGTTATCGAATCATTGATTCGATAAGCCGATACATAGAATACTAGTCGTCATGTGCGACATGACCGGATCATTGAATCAAGTGTTGATTTAATGATTTAATGTATAATTATATATTTGATATATTACTTTACATTAACTAGTATTGGTTCACTTTAAATGGATTTTTCTCACTTGATGCACATTGTATATGTGATATGCTTTTGTGCACATTTTTGTATCATGTTTGATGATACTTGATCATGTGGTTAAGTGTAAAGGATTAAACCATGGTTAAGAGATGATTAGGGTTTTGCTTTTTCATTTATTTATTTGTTTATTTATTTGGAAATGATTTAGATAAGAATGGTGGCTTCTTTTGTTTCTAGTTGAAGCTTCATGAAGCTTTGACTTATGCAACCATTCTTGTCATCATGCTTAACCCTAACCCTCTCAAGTGACCATGGTTTATTCTCTACACTTAACCCTAGTTAGATTATGATAAGTATGGATTTTTCTTTTCATTTTAAAAACAACTTATCATAAACTAGCTTCATCTTCTCCTTCTTCTTCAAGAGAGAAAACTAGATGCCATCAATGGCAACTTGAGAAAAAGTGAGTGAAATCCAATTCTAAAGTGAACCCACCTCCTATTTCTTCACCATCTACCTCTTGCCAAGTTGTTTTGGGTGTTTTCTTCACAAGTTTCATAACTTTGTGAAGTCGGAGCTTGAACTTGTGATGCCTCGACGTAGATCGTCTTTGACACGAAGCCGACGACCAAGCTCGCTCGTTTCTCTGATGAAGCCGACGATTGAGTTCGGGATTCATGATGGACAGCGAGAGGACACCCACGTGGAGCTAAGGAAGTGGAGAACCGGATCTACAAAGGTTGTAGCATCTAACTTTTAGTTAAAGTGTTAACTAGTTTATAGTTTCGCCTAGAAATCTAGCCGACGATCCGTATTAGGGTTTCTCGGCACCCATAAAAATTTAAATTGGCATGTTCGATACCTTGTGAGACCTCTATAATGTGCCTAGGAACCCTACAGTGGTATCAGAGCCTAGCTAGAGCCTTACGCGAAGTTTAGACGCAATTTGAAGCCCGAACGAACCCGAAACCCTAAACCAAACATGCTCTCTGGACTTTTTCCAAAATCTGGAGTTTTTCGATATTAAAAATATGCAGAAAAATCAGCAGGAAATTCTAAGGTTTACTGTGAAATTCGTGAGCCTAATTCCACTAAGCCGGCGCGGATCCGCGGCATGAGCATGGCTCATGCGGCGGATCCGCGGTCGTACGGCCTCAATATTTAAAGTATTTAACACAGTAATTCTTAGTTTCCAGTGGTGATTTTCCTGGGTATTTTTAATAATTATTCAAGAGTTGAATTTTCTGGGGTTGCTTTGGGGATTCGTTGTTTCGATCGAGGTATCAAATTTCGTCTTTGTGTATTTCCGGATAATTTTTAGAATATGTTAAAAAGTTCGACCGGATATAAATACCCAATTTTTCCCCTGTCGGGATATTTCCAAGTGTTGGATTTTTCCGTAGTTTAACGACGTTCTAAGTAGTGCAAGTAACGCGATGGACCCTCTAGAAGACAACAAACCTTAACTCGATTATGTGACCGTCTTGAACTGCCCTTTGAACCTTCGGGTTTGGGGCAGTACGGCGTGCCACATGTGAGGCGTTGGCTTGACCCTTCTACGGCTGGACCGTTGGTACTGAGGCACGAACTGAATGTTGTTAGACTTATTTCATGTGTTGAGCTGTATCGGGAAAACTTGGGTATTCGAATGTTCGATCGGAAAGTTTAACATTTTCTGTTTATCTGGAATGTGATACAATAATTGGAATTCACAAACAGTTATGAGATAACTGAATGAATGTTATAAATCTAGCGGTTTAGTTTCACTTGATATCGAAAAGAGTTTTCGATAATGGGATTAAAATGCGGGGTTTATAACTGTTAGGCATATGATGTCTAAAGAGGTTGCGGATTCCAATTGTTGTAGTTTTACACTTTCTTTTCTGTGACCGTAAGTGTAGTATGTTCATATCGCCGGTTTCGTTGCTATACGTCAACGACAATTAGAGTATGCATACTTACTTACGTTGATGACATGTGATGTTATGTGTTGCTGGATATGTTATATTGGATTTGTGTTTGAATAGCCGGGGGTTTTTATGTGAGATGAGTGTTTTTTCATTTTCATTCATGTAAAAACTTGTATGTAATATTCTTTTATTTGGGGCACTTCCAGGTAGCGGAAGTTGTCACCTTTTGTATATTATTTACTTTTCCGCATTAGGATAGACCCAAGGAGGGGAGCACAAGTAACCGGGTTCTGGGGTCCAGTGGGAGACCAACTCGAGGAGTCGAGTCCGGGTCTCCTAACCCTAGAATTGGCAGGGTTGCTTGCCGCTCTCGTAGGGGTCTAGGGGTGTGGGATTGGCTATTCATCACGACCGTGGAATCCGTGTTTTATACTGGCTCATATTGAAAACACGGACGTCCTAGTATATCCAATGTTTCATATGTTTCTTCTGCTGCGATATCTGTGATGTGATCATGTGATGTTCTGTGATGGATATAGTATATAGTATATATGATATATTATATAGACGTTACTTATGTTTTACACCCACGCTAGCCCTGCCCTGCTCTGTCGTTAGTTACCTAACCTAACGGTGCACGAGGGGCCATCGAGGCGAATGCGGATGGCATAAGTGTACGTCATATCTATCTGTGATGTTTAGGTATTTAAATGATGGGACTTCATTAATGTGATTAATGAAAGATAAGAAACCTAAGATGTTGTGGAATCGTATTTCAAAATAAAAACAGGTACCTACAGTTTTTTCTTTGCACAGCGATATATATGATATATCCCGCACCTCATTCGACGAGGAAAGGACCGAGATCCCTTCACCGGGAGTGACTCCTTTAGCAATAACTGGCAGATGCTACACACTCGGTTTGCTTTTGACTGCTTTTGGGTTTTTGCTTTGCACAGCGATATATATGATATATCCCGCACCTCATTCAACGAGGAAAGGACCGAGATCCCTTCACCGGGAGTGACTCCTTTAGCAAAACTAGAAAAGCCTCAAAATCACTCCATTTCAAAACTTCATTTGATTCTACAACGATATCAAGTTCATTACGCTCATGGTTTTCAGAAAAACCTGGCGTAGCCCTCCGTCATTTCAGATGAGTAGTAGTTAGTATTCGTGCTACGTTTGTTGGCCTGCGTCAAGGCATAGTGTGCGGTTGCTAACTAGTATTTATCTGCTTATGCATATGATGCAGATTGGATTAGGGTAGTCGTGCGACTTTGTTGGCCTGCGTCAAGGGCGTACGGGTGGGTTTAATTCGATCAGGAAATGACGGGTTGAACTTGACTAGCGCACTATGGTTTGTTAGCCTGCGTCAAGGTCATAGGACGCTAGGGGCAAAATATTATCGGGAATTTCAAGTGTTGAAATTTGCAATGAGATTGCATACCTTCTATGAGATAGTTGGATCCCGATACCCTCTGCGAGTAAGAGTTACTCCTGGGAGAGTTTTACACATTGCAATTAGCTGATCAAGTAGGTGTCTAGAAAGGTGTTAACGAGGTTACGCCTCTGGGAAAACGAGGTTTACATTAATTAGGTTCGTGCGAAAGCACGGGGGACCTCCCTCAAAGTACCGACACTGGCCTGGCTGAAAGATTGGCGAACTTGTAGTGTGTAATTAATCCCGGCTAGTCTTTCCTTTTAGGGTTTGAAGGAAGATTTGATAAAAACAGTGGGAGCCATCCTGATTAGATAAGATAATAACCAATCTGATCTTGCACGAGCTTACGCTAAAGTGTTTTCTTCTCTCTCTCTCTCCAGGTAGCGACCATTTCATGCCTTAATAAAGATAATAATATGGATGTATTGACCGAACCCGCATATTATACTGTGCTGGGGAACGTTGGTTCCGTTCTTACCTATAAGAGTTATAGGACTGAACAAGATATAGGGGAATACCAGGATTCCCATACCACCCAAATGAAGAAAGTACATAATGATGCATTTTCTTCGGGTGTGTTCGTTACAGAGAACTGTTTCTCCATTTGCTCCACGTCCTGGGTATTAGATACCGGGTCAGGATCCCATATATGTAATCAGTTACATGGGCTTAGAAAAGGTAGAGAACTTGGAGAAGGTGATAAAGACATTAGAGTTGGAAATGGTGCAATTGTTGCAGCTAAGACTGTCGGGGAATATCACCTTATATTACCAACTGGTAATACATTGGTTCTGAACGAATGCTATTACATGCCGAACCTGATATGCAACATTATATCGGTTTCTTTATTAAGTAAAGAGGGATATAATTTTGTATTACAGGATAATGTTATGAACATTTTCCATAACCAAAAGTTGGTTGGATCAGGCACGTTGTGCAATGGCATTTATGTTCTAAATCAATCAACAGTTCTGAACATAACAAACACACACAAGAGGAAGAGTTCTGAACTGAACGAATCCTTCTTGTGGCATTGTAGACTGGGTCACATCAATGCGACACGACTAGCTAAGTTGCATAAAGATGGATATTTAAATCCGTTTGAATTTTCATCCTATGACACTTGCCAGTCATGTCTCAAAGGCAAGATGACCAAAACTCCGTTTACGGGACACGGAGAAAGAGTTACCGAACTCTTGGGACTGATACATAGTGATGTATGCGGTCCCATGTCTACACATGCCAGGGATGGTTCTTCATACTTCATTACATTCACTGATGATCTCTCTAGGTTCGGGTATGTGTTCCTGATGAAACACAAATCAGAAGCTTTTGAGAAATTTAGGGAATATAAATAAGAAGTTGAGAACCAAACCGGAAAAAGTATTAAAATCCTACGATCTGATCGAGGAGGTGAATACTTGAGCAATGATTTCCTGGACTTCCTAAAAGAGAATGGGATTCTCTCTCAACTGACTCCTCCATATACACCACAGCACAACGGTGTATCAGAACGGAGGAACCGCACCCTATTAGATATGGTGCGCTCTATGATGAGCACAGCTGAGTTACCTATTTCCTTCTGGGGATATGCACTGGAAACAGCTGCAGACCTATTGAATATGGTTCCCACCAAAACCGTGCCGACCACTCCATATGAGATATGGAAAGGAAAGAGACCATGTCTTAATTATGTTAAGATATGGGGTTGTCCGGCCTATGTAAAAACGCAAAATCCGGACAAACTCGCGGCAAGGTCTATTCTGTGTAAGTTTATTGGATATCCCAAACATTCGCGAGGGTATATCTTTTACCATACCGAGGAACAAAAAGTGTTTGTTTCTCGACATGCCACCTTTTTAGAAAAGGAATTTCTTGAAAAAGAGATTAGTGGCAAGGAGGTAGAACTGGAAGAGGTTCCAGCAATACAGACTACAACAGAAGATTTGGTTGAACCAGAGGATTCAGTAGCTCCCGATGAACCTCATCTTCTCCGCCGATCTAGTAGGGTTCCTCACCCACCTGAGAGATACTACGGTTTTCTCATGGATGGTGGGAGCGAGGATTGCATCATGGAGGATGATGACCCAACTATCTTCGAGCAGGCCATCACGAGTAGGGACTCAGTGAAATGGCTGGATGCTATGCGGTCCGAGATGGAATCCATGTACACCAACAAAGTATGGACTTTGGAAGTTGCTCCTGAAGGGGTAAAACCCATCGGGAGCAAGTGGATCTTCAAGAAGAAACTTGGTGTAGATGGGAAAGTGGAGACTTTCAAAGCTAGACTTGTAGCAAAGGGTTTTCGTCAAAGACCAGGTGTGGACTATGACGAGACCTTTTCTCCAGTGGCTATGCTTAAATCCATCCGGATCATGCTTGCCATCGCTGCGTATCATGACTACGAAATCTGGCAAATGGATGTTAAGACCGCCTTTCTAAATGGTGATTTAGAAGAGTGCGTGTACATGACTCAGCCAGAGGGCTTCGTAGACAGTGGGAGCAGCGGCAAGGTGTGAAAGCTGCTTAAATCCATTTATGGATTAAAGCAAGCATCGCGGAGTTGGAACATCTGCTTTGATGTCGTTATCAAAGAGTTTGATTTCGTCAAAAACCCAGATGAACCTTGTATTTACAAGAAGGTGGCAGGGAGTAAGGTTGTCTTCCTCGTATTGTACGTGGACGACATACTCTTGATAGGAAATGATATTCCTATGCTGCAATCGGTCAAGCTCTTCTTATCACAAAGATTCTCAATGAAAGATCTTGGTGATGCCTCCTGCATATTGGGAATTAGGATCTATAGAGATAGATCCAAACGGATTTTGGGATTGTCCCAATCCAGGTACATTGACACCATACTAAAGAGGTTTAGTATGGAAGAATCCAAGCGTGGGAATTTGCCCACGATCTCTGGAGTCACTCTCTCCAAAGAGATGTCTCCCAAGACTGATTTGGAGAGAGCTCGCATGCAAGGGATACCCTATGCTTCGGCAGTAGGCTCTATCATGTATGCGATGCTATGTACCAGACCCGATGTAGCATACTCACTAAGTGTAGTGAGCAGGTATCAAGCTGATCCTGGAGAGAGTTACTGGACAGCTGTGAAGAGCATTCTCAAGTACTTGCGAAGGACTAGAGATATGTTCTTGGTGTATGGTAACGGAGAGCTCCAAGTGGAGTCCTTTACCGATTCGAGCTTCCAGAGTGATAAGGACGACTCTAAGTCGCAGTCGGGCTTTGTCTTTACCCTTTACGGAGGGGCGGTTAGCTGGAAGAGTTCCAAGCAGGAAACCGTGGCAGACTCGACGATGGAGGCTGAATACATCGCTGCCAACGATGCTGCCAAAGAGGCTGTCTGGATCAAGAAGTTCATTACTGAACTTGGAGTGGTTCCATCCATTGAGCATCCAATACCTTTGTATTGCGATAACAATGGAGCGGTGGCTTTGGCCAAGGAACCCAGGTCCCATCAGCGATCCAGGCATATTCTGAGGCGGTATCACCTGATCCGGGAGATAGTTAATCGCCGGGAGATCGAGGTCAGGAGGGTTGACACGAAGAACAACACCGCGGATCCACTCACGAAGGCCATTCCCCAGATACAGTTTGAGAGACTCTTCGGGATGCTCGGTATGCGATACTACAGCAGCTGGCCTTAGTGCAAGTGGGAGATTGTTAGTTGTATGTATGCCCTAGAGGCTAGTATTGTACAGATGATGTATATTATATTGGATGCTTGGACATATATAGAGATGACTTTCTTGCTCGATATGATAGTATGCTATCTGGTTACTCTTTATCTTAACATGTACACTAGTCTCTTTCTACTGTCTTATAGTTACATGTTGGTAAAGCCCTTAGGATATGTACTTGACTACCTGGACTGTGATGCAGATCATACTAGTGGGGACATGGTAGTCCATAAGTACATCCTTCAAGGTCCCTAGTCGTGGGTGTATCGAGACGGGGCATCGATATACCAGAGTAGACTAGCGTATACGCTTCTCGACCCATGAGATGGGCGATGGATGATCCCACATCCATTGGTGTTTGACATCAGAGATGGTATACGGGTGCTCAGTGGAGACTGGGTACACTGGACGGACTCGCCGAGAACTCCCAGATGGTATTATACCTCACGTCAGATGGCAGTTCTCAGGTGACACTTGTACAGGTTAGTCTGTAGACCCGAGATCGTCGTAGAGTCTTGTGTGATTCCCACTGTGCTTTGATCTCCACCTTACCACGTCCATGAGGCATGCAAAACGGTGGTCTTTGGGTACAGTCCCGAGTCATATGGAGGCAATGAGCGATAGGAGGGGTTTCGTCTCTCCCGGTATTGGGGTTGATGTTGCGCTGTGCTCGATTGGCCGTAACAGGGAAGTCCCTGGCCAGGGCTGATCAGAGATTTGCTGGTAAGTGTTACCAGTAGTTTCTCGACCCGTTATGAGCCTCACATCGGCACGACTTATCGGTTATTGGGGTCTGACGTATACCACCCCTAGACTTGATATGCGATATATCAGACGAATAGACCGGACTGTACGGTAAGTGTTACTGGTTGGATTCACAGGAGTGTGAGCGGGCTAGCTCGTCGATCTTCTGATCGCTCAATACCCGGATGGCCGTTACGTTTAGCAGACCGCTTGCGGCTTGTGGGTGCTTGATATGATCATCATCTGCTACCGGCGTATTGACGAGTCTTTAGAGTCCTACACAGAGGTTTCCTGGCTAAAGCGAAACGAAATAGGAGCGCATATGAGATATGTGCGGGACCGAGAATAATGCGTGTATGTGATACCGCATTTCATTCTCGCGATAAATGTTTCGATTGGTTATATTCGATATGACCTAGTTATCGAATCATTGATTCGATAAGCCGATACATAGAATACTAGTCGTCATGTGCGACATGACCGGATCATTGAATCAAGTGTTGATTTAATGATTTAATGTATAATTATATATTTGATATATTACTTTACATTAACTAGTATTGGTTCACTTTAAACGGATTTTTCTCACTTGATGCACATTGTATATGTGATATGCTTTTGTGCACATTTTTGTATCATGTTTGATGATACTTGATCATGTGGTTAAGTGTAAAGGATTAAACCATGGTTAAGAGATGATTAGGGTTTTGCTTTTTCATTTATTTATTTGTTTATTTATTTGGAAATGATTTAGATAAGAATGGTGGCTTCTTTTGTTTCTAGTTGAAGCTTCATGAAGCTTTGACTTATGCAACCATTCTTGTCATCATGCTTAACCCTAACCCTCTCAAGTGACCATGGTTTATTCTCTACACTTAACCCTAGTTAGATTATGATAAGTATGGATTTTTCTTTTCATTTTAAAAACAACTTATCATAAACTAGCTTCATCTTCTCCTTCTTCTTCAAGAGAGAAAACTAGATGCCATCAATGGCAACTTGAGAAAAAGTGAGTGAAATCCAATTCTAAAGTGAACCCACCTCCTATTTCTTCACCCTCTACCTCTTGCCAAGTTGTTTTGGGTGTTTTCTTCACAAGTTTCACAACTTTGTGAAGTCGGAGCTTGAACTTGTGATGCCTCGACGTAGATCGTCTTTGACACGAAGCCGACGACCAAGCTCGCTCGTTTCTCTGATGAAGCCGACGATTGAGTTCGGGATTTATGATGGACAGCGAGAGGACACCCACGTGGAGATAAGGAAGTAGAGAACCGGATCTAAAAAGGTTGTAGCATCTAACTTTTAGTTAAAGTATTAACTAGTTTATAGTTTCGCCTAGAAATCTAGCCGACGATCCGTATTAGGGTTTCTCGGCACCCATAAAAATTTAAATTGGCATGTTCGATGCCTTGTGAGACCTCTATAGTGTGCCTAGGAACCCTACAATGTACTGATGTGTATATATAAATATATTCAGAGGACAGTCTTGCTCGACATGATAATATGCTATATGGTTTCACTTTATCATATGTTCACTTGATCATGTTTATATTCATTTGGGACATGTTGATAAAACCCTAAGGATATTGGCTTGACTACTGAGATTATGATGCGGATCATACTAGTGGGACATCTTTAGTTTATAAGCATATCCTTGAAATGTTCCTAGTCGTAGGTATATCGAGACAGGGCATCGATATTCCAGTGTAGACTAGCGTATACCATTCTTGTTCCATATGATGGGCGATGGATGATCCCATATCCGTCTGGTGTGTTCACACCAAAGATAGTATACGGGTGCTCAGCGAGACTGGATACACTGAACAGACTCACAGAGAACTCCTATGTAGTATTATATCATACGTCGGATAGCAGTTCTCAGGTGACACTGGTACAGGTTAGTCTGTAGACCCGAGATCGTCATAGAGTCTTGTGTGTCCTCCCACTGTACTTTGATCTCCACCCTACTACGGCTCTACTGAGTCGTACAAACAGGTGGATTTTGGGTATAGTCCTGAGGCATATGGAGGCAGTGAGCGATAGGAGTGGTTTCGTCTCTCCCGGTATTGGGGGTTGGTGCTGTGCTGTGCACGATTGGCTTTAACGGGAAGTCCCTAGCCAGGGCTGCTGAGATATTACTGATAAGTGTTATCAGTAAGTTTCTCGATCTATTATAGACCATATACCGGCATGACTTATTGAGTTATTGGGGTCGACGATTCCATCCCTAAACTCGATATGCAGCATATCTGACGAAGAGACCGGACTGTACGGTAAGTGTTGCCAGTTGGATTGACAGGAGTTTTGACAGGTTCGCTTGTTCTTCTTCTGATCGCTCAATACCCGGGTGGCCGTTACGTTTAGCTGACCGCTTGCGGCTTGTGGGTGTTTTATATGATCATCACCTACTGCTGGCGTATCGACGAGTCTTAGAGTCCCACATAGAAGTTTCTCGGCTCAGGTGAAACGAAGTGGTGTGCATATGAGATATGTGCAGAAGCTCGATTAAATACGAGTATGTGATACTGTATTTTAATCGGGCGTTTTATACTAGTCGGGTCGTATGAGATACGACCGGTTTATTAAATCAAGTGCTGATTTAATATTTACTTTTATCTCATTTATTTAAACCCTTTTCTTTTAATGGATGCATGCATGTATATGTACATGATGATGTGCATACACACATACATACATGCAAATGTATCATGGTTGATGATACAAAATAGATGGCTGTTAGTTATGTATATGCCCTAGAGGCCATTGTTGTACATATGATGTATATTATAATGGATGCTTGGATATATATAGAGATGACTTTCTTGCTCGTCATGATAGTATGCTATTTGGTTTCACTTTATCTTAACATGTTGACTTGTATTGGTTTACTGTTTTACTCTCACATGTTGATAAAGCCCTTAGGATCTGTACTCGATTACTGGGACTATGATGAGATCATACTAGTGGGGCCACGATAGTCGATGAGTACATCCTATAACTGTTCCTAGTCGAGGGTATATCGAGACAGGGCATCGATACACCAGAGTAGACTAGCGTATACGCATCTTGGCCCATATGATGGGCGATGGATGATCCTATATCCATCGGTGTTCAGACATCAGAGATGGTGTACGGGTGCTCAGTAGAGACTGGGTACACTGGACGGACTCGCCGAGAACTCCCAGATGGTGATATACCACACGTCAGATGGCAGTTCTCCGGTGACACTGGTACAGGGTAGTCTGTAGACCCGAGATCGTCATAGTGTCTTGTGTGATTCCCACTGTGCTTTGATTTCTACCTTACCACGTCCAAGAGGGCGTGCAAAACGGTGGCTTTTGGGTACAGTCCCGAATCACATGGAGGCAATGAGCGATAGGAGGGGATTCGTCTCTCCCGGTATAGGGAGTTGATGTTGTGCTGTGTTCGATTGGCTATAACTGGAAGTCCCTGGCCAGGGCTGATATGGAGATTTACTGGTAAGTGTTACTAGTA
Source organism: Agapanthus africanus (assembly GCA_030015575.1). Classification (NCBI taxonomy): domain Eukaryota; kingdom Viridiplantae; phylum Streptophyta; class Magnoliopsida; order Asparagales; family Amaryllidaceae; genus Agapanthus; species Agapanthus africanus. The sequence continues at coordinate 50,956,428 of CM057351.1, read as the reverse complement.
GTTTCTCGACCCGTTATGAGCCACACATCGACACGACTTATTGGTTACTGGGGTCTGACGTATTCCACCCCTAGACTTGATATGCGACATATCAGACGAACAGACCGGACTGTACGGGAGTGTTACTGATTGGATTCACAGAAGAACGCACAGGCTAGCTTGTTGATCTTTTGATCGCTCAATACCTGGGTGGCTGTTACGTTTAGCTGACCGCTTGCAGCTTGTGGGTGTTTGATATGATCATCACCTGCTACCGGCGTATTGACGATTCTTTAGAGTCCTACACAGAGGTTTCTTGGCTCAGGCGAAACGGAGTAGAGGCACATGTGTGATATGTGCAGGACCGAGAATAATGCGATATGAGATACCGTATCATATTCTCGCGATATTTAGAAATGAACCGGGTCATCGGATCAAGTGTTGATTCGATGAATCGGTACATGATATATTAGTCGGTAATATTCGATATAGCCGGATCGTCGGATCAAGTGTTGATTCGATGATTTAATGTATAATAATATATATGATATATTGTATTACATTATCTAATATTGGCTCTCTTTATTAATTTCATTTTCTCACTGGATGATACATTGATATATATGCGATATATGTTAATTGTATTATTTTCTTTTGTTGCAAATATATAATATATATGTGATATATATTATTGTGACATGATATGATTAATCGTTAAACATGTTTAAGGATGATTAAATGAGGTTAGGGTTTGATTAGGGTTAGATGCTTCATGCACCTTCTAGAAGCTTTTTCTTTTGTCATTCTTAAGATATTTTTGGATGACACATTCTTAACCCAACCAAACCCTAACTCTAGTTTATTCTCTACTAAATCCTAGCCACTCATCCTTGACCATGGTTTATAATCAATCATATACTCTTTCTTTCTATTCATCACAAAAAAAAAATCATTATCATTTTCCATAATCTTCTTCTTCTCTCTTGAAGAAAGCTTACTTGATTTTCTTTATGTGATGAATAAATATGAGAAAATGAATTAAAAAGAAAGCAAAATTACTACTCTCTCATCCTCATCTCATCTAGCCCATGTGATTAGTGTGTTCATCTCTTTAGAGTGAGAAAGCTTGAGTCTTTGCAATTTCGAGGTAGATCATCGGAGATTTGGAATACTTCAAGCTAGTATGGATCGTTCGAGTCGTGGAGCCTCTCATGAGTCCGGAAGATCGTGGATCGCGGCAAAGGGACTTCTACTCGGAGCTTGTGAAGCGAAGGAGCGGACTACAAAGGTTGTAATCCCTCACACTTAGATAAAAGTTATCATCTTGCATGTTAACCCTAATAATCTAGCAAAGATCCCGGCTTTGGGTTGTTCGGCACGTCTAAATTTTTATCCGGGCATGTTTAATGCCTTATGAACCTTCACAAGAGTGCCTAGGAACCCTACAGTGGTATCAGAGCCTAGCTAGAGCATTAGGCGATGTGTTTACGAAGTTAAAACTCTGATCGAACCCGAAACGACAAAATTGGACCCCTCTCTGGAAATTTTTTAAATTTTGGGATTTTTCTGAATTAAAAATATGTAAAAAAATCAGCAGGGAATTCTAAGAATTACCATAAAACCCGAGCCCCCAATTCGACCAAACGGCGGCGGAACCGCGGCGCAAGCATGCTTGTGCGGCGGTTCCGCGGCGGATTGATGGATTGGAGACACGTGGCTTTTGTGGTAATGTCCGTAGGTGCTTGTTGATGCTTCTGGGTATTTTTAATCTGTTTCAGGTGTTGAATCTTCTGGGGTTTATTTTGTAATAGTAGATTCGATCGGAATATTTAAATTCGTATTTCTTTCCGGATATTTAGAAACTGTTAAACTATTTGAACGGATATCATTAACTCACTGTTTCCCGGTACGGCAAACTTTCAAGTGTTGAATTTTTATTGGGTTTAAATCTTTCGGAAAAATTGTACAAGTTAAGCGGTGGACCCTCTAGAAGACAACAAACCTTAACTCGATTATGTGACCGTCTTGAACTGCCTTTTGAACCTTCGGGTTTGGGGCAGTACGGCGTGCCACATGTGAGGCGTTGGCATGACCCTTCTATGGCTGGATCACCGGTACTGTGACATATTCTGGGATTATTTGAACTCCGCTCAAGTGTTGAGCACTTTGGGAAATTTTGGGTATTTATTATCTGTTCGGAAAGTTTAATACTGTCTATTTATCTGGAATGTGATACAATATGTGGAATTCATAGAGTTAGGCATGAAATGCGAAGTATGTGATATTTCGGATTTACGATGTCTAAAGTGATTGTGGATTCCAAATGTTGTAGTTTTACACTTTCTTTTCTGTGACCGTAAGTATAATATGTGATATCGCCGGTTTCGTTGCTATATGTCAACGACAATTGGGATGCGCATATTTACTTACGTTGATGATATGTGATATTATGTGTTGCTGTGATATGTTATATTGGATCGTCGCGTTCAGAATAGCCGGGGGGTTTTATGTGAGATGAGGGTTTTTATTTTCATTCATGTAAAATTCATTTGTACTGTAATATTCTTTTATTTGGGGCACTTCCTGGTTGCGGTTGCTGTCGCCAGAGTATATTATTTACTTTTCCGCATTAGGTAGACCCAAGGAGGGGAGCACAAGTAACCGAGTTCTAGGGTCCAGTGGGAGGCCATCTCGAGGAGTCGAGACCGGGTCTCCTAACCCTAGAATTGGCAGTGTTACTTGCCGCTCTCGTAGGGGTCTTGGGATGTGGGTTTGGCTATTCGTCGCGACCGTGGAATCCGTGTTTTATACAGGCTCGTATTGAAAACACGGACGTCCTAGTATATCCAATATTTCATATATGTTCTTCTGCTGCAATGTTCTGTGATGAGATCATATTACTGCCTGAGACGAATGCTTATACTATATATATATGTTGATATATAAATATTACTGCTTTCGTTTCTTCTGTGATGCTTAGGAAGCATAAGCTGATGGGATATTTATTAATGAGATTAATAAAAAGAAAAGAAACCTAAAGATGTTGTAGAATCAAAAACTTTATAAAAAGGGTAGCTACAGTTTTGCTTTGCACAGTGATATATATGATATATCCTGCACCTTATTCGATGAGGAAAGGGCCGACGATCCCTTCACCAGGAGTGACCCCTTTAGCAAAACAGGCAGATGCTACAAAACGCGGTTTGTCTTTTGATTACTTTTAGTGTTTTGCTTTGCACAGCGGTATATATGATATATCCTGCACCTTATTCAATGAGGAAAGGGCCGACGATCCCTTCACCGGGAGTGACCCCTTTAGCGAAACTAAGAAAAGCCTCAAAAACACTCCTTTTTGAAAACTTCACTCGATTCTACGACGATATCAAGTTCATTACGCTCAGGGTTTTCTGAAAAACCTGCGTAGCCCTCCGACATTTCAGATAAGTAATACTTAGTATTCGTGCTACGTTTGTTGGCTTTCGTCAAGGCGTAGTGTGCGGTAGCTAATTATTACTTATCTGTTACATATGATGAGATTGGGTTAGGGTAGTAGTGCGGCTTTGTTGGCTTTCGTCAAGAGACGTACGGCTGGGTTTAATTCAATCAAGAAATGTTCGGGTTGAACTTGACTAGCGGACTATGGTTTGTTGGCTTTCGTCAAGGTCATAGAACGTTAGGGGCAAAATATTATCGGGAATTTCAAGTGTTGAAATTTGCAATGAGATTGCATACCTCCTATGAGATAGTTGGATCCCGATACCCACTGCGAGTAAGAGTTACTCCTGGGAGAGTTTTATACAAGACAATTAGCCGATCAAGTAGGTGTCTAGAAAAGTGTTAACGGGGTTACGCCTCTGGGAAAACGAGGTTTACTTTAATTAGGTCCGTGCGAAAGCACGGGGAACCTCCCTCAAAGTACCGACACTGATCTGGCTGAAAGATTGACGAAATTGTAGGGTGTAATTAATCCCGGCTAATCTTACCTTTTAGGGTTTTAAGGTAGATTTGATAAAAACAGTGGGAGACATCCTGATTAGATAAGATAATAACCAATCTAATCTTGCAAGAGCATACGCTAAAGTGTTTTCTTCTCTCTCTCTCCAGGTAGCAACCATGTCATGCCATAATCAAGATAATAATATGGATGTATTGACTGAACCCAATTATTGTACTGAGCTAGGGAATGTTGGACCCGTTCTTTCTTATAAGAGTTATAAGACTGAACAGGAAACAGGAGAATATCTGGATTCTCACGCCGTCCAAAAGAACATGCATGTTGATGCATCTTCTTCGGGTGTGTTAGTTATTGAGAACTGTTTCTCAGTTCACCCTACGTCCTGGGTATTAGATACCGGATCAGGATCCCACATATGTAAACAGTTACATGGGCTACGTAAAGGTAGAGAACTGGGAAAAGGTGATCATTCCGTTCAAGTAGGGAACGGTGCAAGTATTGTAGCCAAAGCAGTTAGCGAATATCACCTTGTATTGCCAAGTCGTAATACACTGATTCTAAATGAGTGCTATTATATACCGAACATGATATGCAACATTATATCAGTTTCTTTATTGAGTAAAGAGGGTTATAATTTTGTAGTACAGGATAATGTTATGAACATATTCCTAGATCAAAAGTTGATTGCATCAGGCTCGTTACATAATGGCATATTCATTCTAAATCAGAATACAGTGCTGAATATACAAAACACACACAAGAGGAAAAGTTCAGATATGAACGAATCCTACTTGTGGCATTGTAGACTTGGTCATATCATGCGACACGACTGGCTAAGTTACATAGAGATGGTTATTTGAATCCGTTCGAATTATCATCTTATGATACTTGCCATTCATGTCTCAAAGGAAAAATGACCAAAGCTCCGTTTAGTGGACACGGAGAAAGAGTTACTGAACTCTTAGGACTAATACATAGTGATGTATGCGGTCCCATGTCTACGCATGCCAGAAACGGTTCTTCCTACTTCATTACATTCACTGACGATCTCTCTAGATTCGGACATGTGTTCCTGATGAAACACAAGTCTGAAGCTTTTGAGAAATTCAGAGAATATAAGCACGAAGTAGAGAATCAAACGGGCAAAAGTATTAAGATTCTTCGATCTGATCGAGGAGGTGAATACTTAAGCGGTGAGTTTTTAGATTATCTAAAAGAGAATGGGATTCTCTCTCAGCTTACTCCTCCTTATACACCACAGCACAACGGTGTTTCGGAGCGGAGGAATCGCACCCTATTAGATATGGTGCGCTCGATGATGAGTACAGCTGAGTTACCTATTTCCTTTTGGGGGTATGCGCTTGAGACGGCCATAGACCTATTGAATAGAGTTCCTACCAAATCTGTGCCTACCACTCCATATGAGATATGGAAAGGGAAGAGACCACATCTTAATTACATTAAGATATGGGGTTGTCCGGCCTATGTCAGAAGACAAAATCCGGACAAACTCGAGGCAAGATCTGTCTTATGTAAGTTTGTAGGATATCCCAAAAACTCACAAGGGTATATCTTCTACCACCCCGAGGAACAAAAGGTGTTTGTTTCTCGACATGCCACTTTCTTAGAAAAAGGTTTTCTTATGAAACAGAATAACAGCATTGAGGTAGAACTGGAAGAGGTTCCAGCAACACAAACTATAACAGAAGACTTGGTTGAACCAGAGGATTCAGTAGTACCCAACGAACCCCAGCCTCTCCGCCGATCTAGTAGGGTTTCTCGTCCACCTGAGAGATACTACGGTTTTCTCATTGATGGTGGAAGCGAGGATTGCATCATGGATGATGATGACCCGACTAGTTTCGAGCAGGCCATCACAAGTGGTGACTCTGTGAAATGGCTGGATGCAATGCGATCTGAAATGGAATCCATGTACACCAATAAAGTATGGATTTTGGAAAATGCTCCTGAAGGGGTAAAACCCATTGGGAGCAAGTGGATTTTTAAAAAGAAATTTGGTGTAGATGGAAAAGTTGAGACTTTCAAAGCTAGACTTGTAGCAAAGGGTTTTCGTCAACGACCAGGTGTGGATTATGACGAAACCTTTTCTCCAGTGGCTATGCTTAAGTCCATCCGGATCTTAGTTGCCATTGCTGCATACCATGACTACGAAATCTGGCAAATGGATGTTAAGACCGCCTTTCTAAACGGTGATTTAGAAGAGAGCGTGTACATGACTCAGCCAGAGGGCTTCGTAGATAGTGGGAGCAGCGGAAAGGTGTGCAAGCTGCTTAAATCCATTTATGGGTTAAAGCAAGCATCGCGGAGTTGGAACATCTGTTTTGATGTTGTAGTCAAAGAGTTTGACTTCATCAAAAATATAGATGAACCTTGTTTCTATAAGAAGGTAGCAGAGGGTAAGGTTGTCTTCCTCGTATTGTACGTGGATGACATACTCTTGATAGGAAATGATATTCCTATGCTGCAATCAGTCAAGCTCTTCTTATCACAGAGATTCTCAATGAAAGATCTAGGTGATGCCTCCTGCATATTGGGAATCATGATCTATAGAGATAGATCTAAACGGATACTGGGATTGTCCCAATCCAGGTACATTGACACCATACTAAAGAGGTTTAGTATGGAAGAATCCAAGCGTGGGAACCAACCCACGATCTCTAGACTCACTCTCTCCAAAGAGATGTCTCCTAAGACTGATTTGGAGAGAGCTCGCATGCAAGGGATACCCTATGCTTCGGCAGTAGGCTCTATCATGTATGCGATGCTATGTACCAGACCCGATGTAGCATACTCACTAAGTGTAGTGAGTCGGTATCAAGCAGATCCTGGAGAGAGTCACTGGACAGCTGTGAAGAACATTCTCAAGTACTTACGAAGGACTAAGGAGATGTTCTTGGTGTATGGTAACGGAGTACTCCAGGTGGAGTCCTTTACCGATTCCAGCTTCCAAAGTGATAAAGACGACTCTAAGTCGCATTCGGGTTTTATCTTTACCCTCAATGGAGGGGCGGTATGTTGGAAAAGTTCCAAACAGGATACCGTTGCAGACTCGACGATGGAGGCTGAATACATCGCTGCCAACGATGTTGCCAAGGAGGCTGTCTGGATAAAGAAGTTCATTAGTGAACTTGGTGTGGTTCCATCCATTGAGCATCCAATACCTCTGTATTGCGATAACAATAGAGCTGTGGCGTTAGCCAAGGAACCCAGGTCCCATCAAAAGTCCAGACATATTCTGAGGCGGTATCACCTGATCAGGGAGATAGTTGATCGCCGGGAGATCAAGGTCAGGAGAGTAGATATGAAGGACAACACTGCGGATCCATTCACGAAGGCTATTCCCCAGATACAGTTTGAGAGATTATTCGGGATGTTAGGTATGCGATACTACAGCAGCTGGCCTTAGTGCAAGTGGGAGATTGTTAGTTATGTATATGCCTTAGAGGCCATTGTTGTACATATGATGTATATTATAATGGATGCTTGGATATATATAGAGATGACTTTCTTGCTCGTCATGATAGTATGCTATTTGGTTTCACTTTATCTTAACATGTTGACTTGTATTGGTTTACTGTTTTACTCTCACATGTTGATAAAGCCCTTAGGATCTGTACTCGACTACTGGGACTATGATGAGATCATACTAGTGGGGCCACGATAGTCGATGAGTACATCCTATAACTGTTCCTAGTCGAGGGTATATCGAGACAGGGCATTGATACACCAGAGTAGACTAGCGTATACGCATCTTGACCCATATGATGGGCGATGGATGATCCCATATCCATCGGTGTTCAGACATCAGAGATGGTGTACGGGTGCTCAGTAGAGACTGGGTACACTGGACGGACTCACCGAGAACTCCCAGATGGTGATATACCACACGTCAGATGGAAGTTCTCCGGTGACACTGGTACAGGGTAGTCTGTAGACCCGAGATCGTCATAGAGTCTTGTGTGATTCCCACTGTGCTTTGATTTCCACCTTACCACGTCCAAGAGGGCGTGCAAAACGGTGGCTTTTGGGTACAGTCCCGAATCACATGGAGGCAATGAGCGATAGGAGGGGATTCGTCTCTCCCGGTATAGGGAGTTGATGTTGTGCTGTGTTCGATTGGCTATAACTGGAAGTCCCTGGCCAGGGCTGATATGGAGATTTACTGGTAAGTGTTACTAGTAGTTTCTCGACCCGTTATGAGCCACACATCGACACGACTTATCGGTTACTGGGGTCTAACATATACCATCCCTAGACTTGATATGCGACATATCAGACGAACAGACCGGACTGTACGGGAGTGTTACTGATTGGATTCATAGGAGAACGCACAGGCTAGCTTGTTGATCTTCTGATCGCTCAATACCTGGGTGGCTGTTACGTTTAGCTGACCTCTTGCAGCTTGTGGGTGTTTGATATGATCATCACCTGCTACCGGCGTATTGACGATTCTTTAGAGTCCTACACAGAGGTTTCTTGGCTCAGGCGAAACGGAGTAGAGGCACATATGTGATATGTGCAGGACCGAGAATAATGCGATATGAGATACCGTATCATATTCTCGCGATATTTAGAAATGAACCGGGTCATCGGATCAAGTGTTGATTCGATGAATCGGTATATGATATATTAGTCGGTAATATTCGATATAGCCGGATCGTCGGATCAAGTGTTGATTCGATAATTTAATGTATAATAATATATATGATATATTGTATTACATTATCTAATATTGGCTCGCTTTATTAATTTCATTTTCTCACTGGATGGTACATTGATATATATGCGATATATGTTAATTGTATTATTTTCTTTTGTTGCAAATATATAATATATATGTGATATATATTATTGTGACATGATATGATTAATTGTTAAACATGTTTAAGGATTATTAATTGAGGTTAGGGTTTGATTAGGGTTAGATGCTTCATGCACCTTCTAGAAGCTTTTTCTTTTGCCATTCTTAAGATATTTTTGGATGACACATTCTTAACCCAACCAAACCCTAACTCTAGTTTATTCTCTACTAAATCCTAGCCACTCATCCTTGACCATGGTTTATAATCAATCATATACTCTTTCTTTCTATTCATCACAAAAAAAAAAATCATTATCATTTTCCATAATCTTCTTCTTCTCTCTTGAAGAAAGCTTACTTGATTTTCTTTATGTGATGAATAAATATGAGAAAATGAATTAAAAAGAAAGAAAAATTACTACTCTCTCATACTCATCTCATCTAGCCCATGAGATTAGTGTGTTCATCTCTTTAGAGTGAGAAAGCTTGAGTCTTTGCAACTTCGAGGTAGATCATCGGAGATTTGGAATACTTCAAGCTAGCATGGATCGTTCGAGTCGTGGAGCCTCTCATGAGTCCGGGAAATCGTGGATCGCGGCAAAGGGACTTCTACTCGGAGCTTGTGAAGCGAAGGAGCGGACTACAAAGGTTGTAATCCCTCACACTTAGATAAAAGTTATCATCTTGCATGTTAACCCTAATAATCTAGCAAAGATCCCGGCTTTGGGTTGTTCGGCACGTCTAAATTTTTATCCGGGCATGTTTGATGCCTTATGAACCTTCACAAGAGTGCCTAGGAACCCTACAATGGCAATATAAGAATCACATTGTAAATAATTATATATATGGATATTTTTGGATTAAGTAAAAGATAAAAAAAATAGATAATCACTCATTTCTTTTTCATGACTCATTTCTTCTACACTCTTCCATGGTTGACTTTGACCTAACCATGGTTTATTTTCCTTTGCCTTTAACTCAAGAAGAAATATCTAGATATTATTTATTAACTATGGTTATTCTTTTGATATTTATCTCTCTCTCTCTCATTTTCTTTTTGCATTATTCATTCCAAAAAAAAAAAATATCAAGCCATCTTCTTCTTCCTTTCTCTAGCTCTCTCTTGAGTGATATATTGAGTTAGATAAATAAAAAGAAAGGGTATTAAGTGAGATTAGCAACCACTTCATCATCCTACACAACCCTTGCTACTTTGTGTAGGGTGTTTTGCTTCAAGGTTTCAAAGATCAAGTGAAGCAACAAGTTTAGGGCAAAGGACTTCGGGTGGATCGTCGTGGACTTGGAGGTGATCTAGCGAGTCGTTCCAAACCAAAGGAGATCCAAGGAGTCATCCTAGGAGGTCTACAAAGGTTGTAGTCTCTCCACTTAGTATAAATTATCTTTTAGATGTGATACTTTTAATTGTTACTTCATAATTCTAGTTCGATTCCTAGTTTAATTTACTTAGCACCTCATAAATCAAAGTTATGGCATGTGTGATGCTTCCAAACCCTAAACGAGGTGTTAAGGTAACCCTACAGTGGTATCAGAGCCAAGCTAGAGCTTTGGAGTAATCTAGACGACGTTAAAAACCTCGAATGAACGAAACACGACGCCCGGGGGTGCTCTCTGGAAATTTTTCAAAAACCTGGATTTTTCCAAATTAAAAATACTTAAAAAATTCAGCAGGGTATTTTATGGGCCCACAAGAAGTACGACGCCCTGACTCATCCGTACGACCGCGGAACCGCGGCCATAGTGGCCTTTCTGCGGCGGTTCCGCGGCGCAGTAGGAGAGTTATGGGCCGTATTTTCTTGTGCAGGCCCGTATATATTTTGTGCAGTTACTCGTATTTTTTTAAAAACTGCTTAAGTGTTGAGCTTTCTGAGAAGTCTGTGGGTGTTTAATCGTTCGATCGAATTTTTAACTGCGCCTAGTTTATTAGTATGTGATACAATAATTGGAATCTACAAATTTGTTTGTTGCGTGTAAATCTAGCAGTTCGTTCTCGGGATAAACGGAAATCTTGTTGAATTATCCGGTTTGTTTTGAAAAGGTGTTTTCTTGGATGAGACCCAAATGCGAGCTTTACATTGTTAGGCATGAAATCTTGTATATGTGATATTCCGGGTTTGTGTTGTCTAAAGGCAGTTACGATTCCAATTGTTGTAGTTTTTCATTTTATTTCTCTGTGACCGTAAGTGTAGTATGTAGTTGTATTGCCGGTTTTCGTTACTATACATCAACGACGATCGGTGTATGCATACTTACTTACGTTGATGATATTTGATATTATGTGTCAATGAGATTTGATGTGCAGGATTGTCGTGAATGATAGCCAGGGGTTTTATGTGAGATGAGAGTTTTCTTTTCATTCATGTAAAATTAAATTGTATGTAATTTTCTTTTATTTGGGACACTTCCGGGCTGAGGTTGCTGTCACCAGTGTTGTATATTATTTACTTTTCCGCATTAGGATAAACCCAAGAAGGAGGGCACAAGTGACCGGGTTCTAGGGTTCAGTGGGAGGCCATCTCGGGGAGTCGAGACCGGGTAAACTCTAGAATTCGTAGGGTCGCTTGCCGCTCTCGTAGGGGTCTAGGGGTGTGGGCTTGGTTATTCATCGCGACCGTGGAATCCGTATTTTTATTGCTAGCTAAATACAAAATACGGACCTCCTAGATATCCTATATTAAATGTGCTTCTGCTGCTTTTATTATCTGATGTGATCATTTAATAAATATCTGAGACGAATGCGATATTATATATATGATATATAATAGACGTTACTTATATTTTGCACCCGCGCTAGCCCCGTCCTGGTATGCCGTTAGTTAAGTAACCTAACGGTGCATATCAGGACACTGTGGCGAATGCGAGTGGCATAAGTGTACGTTATATTTTCGTTTCTTTCTGTAATGGCTTAGGATTTAAATAATAGGACTACATTAATGAGATTAATGTAAAAGATAAATGAACCTAAAAAGATGTTGTAGAATCGGATTTGAAACACACTCGGCCTTTTATGAAAAAGCAAGTTTCAAAATGCAGAGCTTAAGCCACTCCTTTTAAACCCATTAGATTCTACAACGATATCAAGTTCAAAGCGTTAAAAGTTTTCTTAAAAACTATCTGCAGCCCTCCGTCATTTTAAGAAGTACAGTACTTAGTATTCGTGCTGCGCATTTTGACTTTAGTTAAGGCGCAGTGAACGGTAGCTAAGTGATGTCTTCCTACACTGCATATGATGCAGATTAGTTAGGACATTCATATGATTATGTTGACTTTAGTTAAGGGTCATATGGGTGGGTCTAGTTAATCACGAAATGACGGGAAGAACTTGACTAGTATTTATGATATGTTGACTTTAGTTAAGGTCATGAGTACTAGGGGTAAAAATAATATCAGGAATTTCAAGAGTTGAAAATTACAATGAGATTGTATACCTTCTATATGATAGTAGGATCCCGATCCCACTGCGACCAAATGTTGCTCCCGGGAGAATTTTGCACTTTACAATTAGCTAACTCAGTAGATGTCTAGAAAGGTGTCAAACGGGGCTACGCCTCTGGGAAGATGAGGTTTATTTTAATTAGGTCCGTGCGAAAGCACGGGGAACCTCCCTCAAGTACCGGCACTGACTTGGCTGAACGGTTAGCGAAGTTGTAGAATGTAATTAATCTCGGCTAGTTTTCTTTTTAAAAGGTTTTAAAGAAAATTTGATAAAAACAGTGGGAGACATCGATTAGACAAGATAATAACCAATCTGATCTTTGCAAGTGCTTTCGCTAAGTGTATTCTTTTCTCTCTCTTAATGGCAGATACCTATGACAGGATTTAAGCTTCTATTAGATAAAAACAAGCTGAATGGGACCAACTATAAAGACTGGTTAAGGAATTTAAACATTGCCTTGACTTATGATAAAGTATCATATGTCCTCACGGCTCCAACCCTGCCGACCCTAGGTCCTAAACCTTCAGTTGCGGATAGGGAAATCCGCAAGACATGGGACGCTGACTGTGCCACGGCTAAATGCCTCATGCTTGCATCGATGGATAACACACATCAGAAGCAGCACAAGAATATGGACGTACAAGTCATATTCCTCTATACAAAAGAGTTGTATGGAGAGCAATCTCGCGTATTACGATATGAAGCATCTAAGAAACTGTTTCAGATGCGAATGACCGCTGGCACAGTAGTAGGAGACCATGTTCTGAAGATGATAGCTCTCATAGAAGAGCTTGAGGACCTTGGGTGGACAATGGACAATGAACAATATACGGATATTATTTTTCAGTCTCTCCCCTCCACCTTTGCTCAGTTCATTGTTAACTTCAACATGCACAACATGGAGAAGGAACTGCCTGAACTCCTTAATATGTTAAGGAGTGCAGAAAGCACACTGAAGTCAGTGAAGACTCCCGTTATGAGTGTTGGGCCATCCTCCTCCTCTTACCCGAAGGCTAAGGCCAAGGGAAAGATGAAGAAGAAACCCACCAAACCTAAGGGTGGAGTCAAAAAGTTTAAGGGAAAAGGCAAGTCCAAGGTTGGGGAATCGGGGAAAGGAGAATGTTTCCACTGCAAAAAGATGGGACACTGGAAGCGGAACTGTATTGAGTACCTAGAACTCAAGAAGAAGTATGGTGATGCTTCAGCTTCAGGTGTGTTCGTAATTGAAAACTGTTTTTCTATTAACTCTGCTTCCTGGGTATTGGATACCGGTTCGGGTTCTCATATTTGCAATTCTGTGCAGGCATTGAGAAATAGCGGAGTTCTGAAAAAAGGTGATCATACTCTCTAAGTTGGAAATGGTTCCAATGTAAATGCAGTTTCAGTGGGAGAGTATCACTTAGGGTTGACTTCGGGTTATATATCGATTTTGAACCCGTGTTATTTTGTGCCAAGTATGCTTTGTAATATTATATCTGTTTCCTTATTAGACAATGAAGGGTATCATTTTGCTGTGCAACACAATGTTATGAACATTAGACTTAATCAAGAGTTGATTGGTTGTGGTACATTAAATAACAGGATATACGTCCTTAATCAACACACAGTTTTCAACGTACAACACACAAATAAAAGAAAATTTTCAGATATAAATGAAGCTTTTCTTTGGCATTGTAGACTTGGTCATATTAATGAAACAAGACTAAACAAGTTTCATAAAGATGGATATTTAAATTCATTTGAGTATAAATCTTATGAAACTTGCCAGTCTTGTATCAAAGGTAAAATGACCAAAACTCCGTTTACAGGACACGGAGAAAGAGCTACTGAGCTCCTAGGCCTCATACATAGTGATGTATGCGGACCAATGTCTACACATGCAAGAGGCGGTTTTTCTTACTTCATAACTTTTACTGATGATTTCTCAAGATTTGGTCATGTGTATTTGATAAAGCATAAGTCTAAAGCTTTCGAGAAATTCAAGGAGTATAAACATGAAGTAGAAACCAAACAGGAAAGAGTATCAAGATACTTCGATCAGATCGAGGTGGAGAGTACTTAAGTACTGAGTTCTTAGATTTCCTAAAAGAGAATGGGATTCTCTCTCAGCTCACTCCACCTTACACACCACAGCACAACGGTGTGTCAGAACGGCGGAATCGTACCCTATTGGATATGGTACGATCCATGATGAGTGATTCTGAGTTACCTCTCTCGTTTTGGGGGCATGCATTAGAAACAACAGCTTTTCTGTTAAACAAAGTTCCAACCAAGACCATGTCTACCACTCCATATGAGATATGGCATGGGAAGAAACCATCTCTTAAGAGAGTTAAGATTTGGGGTTGTCCGGCTTTTGTCAAAAAGCAGAATCCAGACAAACTCAAGACACGATCAGTCAAATGTATATTTGTAGGATATCCTAAACATTTGTTTGGGTATCTTTTCTACCACAAGGAGGAACAAAAGGTGTTTGTTTCTCAGTATGCCACCTTTTTAGAAAATGAGATTTTTTCAAATGATGCTGATGACAATGTGGTAGATCTAGAAGAGGTTCTAGAGACACAAGTTACATATGACGACTTGGCTGAACCTGAAGTTATAACAGAATCTAATGAGCCTCAGCCACTCCGTAGATCTGGTAGGACTTCTCGCCCACCGGAGAGATACTACGGTTTTCTCATTGATGGTGATAGAGAAGATTGCATCATGGATGATGATGATCCTGCCAGTTTTCATCAGGCTATCACGAGTGGTGACTCTGTGAAATGGCTGGATGCCATGAGATCCGAAATGGAGTCCATGTACACCAACAAAGTATGGACTTTGGAAGATGTACCCTCCGGGATAAAACCTGTGGGTTGCAAATGGATCTTTAAAAGAAAGATCGGTGTAGATAGACAGGTAGAGACCTATAAAGCAAGGTTGGTAGCGAAAGGTTTTCATCAAAGACCAGGTTTGGACTATGATGAGACTTTCTCTCCGGTAGCCATGCTTAAATCCATTCGGATCCTACTTGCTATTGCTGCTCACTACGACTATGAAATATGGCAGATGGACGTTAAAACTGCATTCCTAAATGGTGATTTAGATGAATCCGTTTATATGGATCAGCCAGAAGGCTTCATTGATAGAGGGAGCAGCGGAAAAGCATGTAAGTTGCTTAAATCCATTTATGGATTAAAGCAGGCATCACGGAGTTGGAACATCTATTTTGATGATGTTATCAAAGAGTTTGATTTCATCAAAAATCCAGATGAACCTTGTGTTTATAAGAAGACTGTAGGGAGAAATGTCACGTTCCTCGTATTATACGTAGACGACATACTTCTGGTAGGGAATGACATTCCTATGCTACAGTCGGTCAAATCATTCTTATCACAAAGATTCTCTATGAAGGACCTGGGTGATTCCACATACATATTAGGTATACGGATCTTGTTGCGCCACGGCAGCGCCCCGGCCTACTACTCGAGGCCAAAATGCGGAATCAAAATTTTTCTTAACTTTAACCGGCGCTACCGCGGACAATATACCCGGATCGTGACCATTAACCTAATGCTAGCTAACAAGAGAAGGGGTGAGAGATATACCGAGTGATCCGTGTCCTCCGGTCTTCTCGTCGTCGTCCCGATCTCCCGCGGAATCTCCATCCGTCGCCTCCTCGTCGAAACGGGCACCACATCGCTGGGTTCATTTACGGGCTCCCACCTCTGGACCGAGGCAACTCGGACGCGAAGTTGGCGAGCCGACACGTCCAAGAGATGCTGTAGACTAGTGTAGAAAACCTTTGTCTCAATGGGGTGAAGTTGCCTTGGTGATGGAGGAATCAAAGAATGAACTAAGGAGAGATGTGTGGAATCAATTTTCTAGCAAAGGAAAAAAATGAAATGAGATGAAGATATCACTCTACAAAATGAATCCCTCCTCTTCTCTCAAGTGGCCGGCCACACATAAGAATGGGGTGGGTTTCAACAAGGGAGGTGAGTGTAGGAGATCAAAGAGGTGACCACATCCAAAGACCATCATAACAATATCAAATCAATTCAAATCAACATAAAGCAAGAAAATGATGATAGAAAAGAATGGTATCAAATGATGCTATCATAATCTCCCATTTCACAAATAAACCCTCCATAAAATGTTATTTGCACACTTGCAAATAACCCCGTCCATCGGAAAGTCCGGCCGTGAAGAAACAAAGGAAAACCGGTCGGAACGGAATGCAAACTGGCAACTTCAGAAAACTGATCCCGTAATAAATTACAGAAAAACCCCGCTACTGCATATACATGCCTGCATTTGTATTCCCACTAAATACAAATGCAACGAGACAAAATCTACACTGTCAAATACTAGGATCCGGCTTAAACCAAAGCCGGCTAGTAAAAACCGTCCGATCACGATCCGTGCAATACCGCACGTATCTGATCGAACCCTGCCATATGTCCATACGGCCTCTACAGCGTTTCGCCCGAAACTTGTGTTAGTTATATGTATGCCCTAGAGGCCATTACTGTACATTGGATGTATATTGCAATGGATGCTGGGACATATATAGGGAGGACTTTCTTGCTCGACATGATAGTATGCTATCTGGTTGATCTTTACCTTAACGTGTACACTGATTGTCTCTCTGTTACATGTTGGTAAAGCCCTTAGGATGTGTACTTGACTACCTGGACCATGATACGGATCATACTAGTGGGGACATGGTAGTCCATAAGTACATCCTTCAAAGTCGCTAGTCGTGGGTATATCGAGACGGGGCATCGATATACCAGAGTAGACTAGCGTATACCTTTTCGACCCATACAGATGGGCGATGGATGATCCCATATCCATTGGTGTTTGACATCAGAGATGATATACGGGTGCTCAGTGGAGACTGGGTACACTGGAGGGACTCGCCGAGAACTCCCAGATGGTATTATACCTTACGTCAGATGGCAGTTCTCTGGTGACACTGGTACAGAGTAGTCTGTTGACCCGAGATCGTCATAGAGTCTTGTGTGGTTCCCACTGTGCTTTGATTTCCACCTTACCACGTCCAAGAGGGCGTGCAAAACGGTGGTTTTTGGGTACAGTCCCGAGTCACATGGAGGCAATGAGCGATAGGAGGGGATTCGTCTCCCCCGGTATAGGGGGTTGATGTTGCGCTGTGTTCGATTGGCTATAACCGGAAATCCCTGGCCAGGGTTGCTGAGATTTACTGGTAAGTGTTACCAGTAGTTTCTCGAACTGTTATAGACCTCATATCGACACGACTTATCGAGCTATTGGGGTCTGACGTTTACCACCCCTAGGCGAGATATGCGACATATCAGACGACGAGACCGGACTGTTCGGTAAGTGTTACCGGTTGGATTCACAGGAGTATGAGCGGGCTTGCTCGTCGATCTTCTGATCGCTCAATACCCGGGTGGCCGTTACGTTTAGCAGACCGCTTGCGGCTTGTGGGTGTTTGATATGATCATCACCTGCTGCCGGCGTATTGACGAGTCTTTAGAGTCCTACACAGAGGTTTCCTGGCTCAAGCGAAACGAAATAGGAGCGCATATGAGATATGTGCGGGACCGAGAATAATGCGTGTATGTGATACCGTATTCTATTCTCGCGATGAATGTATCGATATGGTTGTATGCGATATAACCTAGTTATCGAATCAAGGGTTGATTCGATAAGCCGATACATTGGATATTAGTCGGTCACATGCGATATGACCGGATCGTTAAATCAAGTGTTGATTTAATGATTTAATGTATAATTATATATTTGATATATTACTTTGCATTAACTAGTATTGGTTCACTTTAAATGGATTTTCTCACTTTAATGTGCACATTGTATATGTGATATATTTTTTGTGCACTTGATTGTATCATGTTTGATGATACATGATTGCTAGGGTTTGTGTAAAGAATTAAACCTTGGTTAAGTAAATGGTTAGGGTTTTTATTTATTCATTCTTTCATTTATCTTTTTAATTTGGATTAAAAAGAAATGGAAAAGAAAAACAAAATGGTTGCTTTCAAACTTGAAGCTTGTTGAAGCTTCATGAAGCTTTGACTAAAGTGACCATTTTGTCTTCATGCTTAACCCTAACCATTCTCTAACCTTAGTCAATTCTCTACACATAACCATGGTTCATATTATGATAAGTATTCTTTTTCTTTTCTATTTTTCAATTAACTTATCATAATATCATTATCTTCTTCTTCTTCTTCTTCAAGATGAAGAAGCTTGCAACCATCAATGGTGACTTGATGAAAATAGTGAGAAATCCAATTCTAAAGTGAACCCACTTTCTATTTCTTCATCCTCTACCTCTTGCCAAGTAGTATAGGGTGTTTTCTTCACAAGTTTCATGACTTGGTGAAGTGGGAGCTTGATCTTGTGATGCCTCGACGTAGATCATCTTCGGCATCGTAGTCGATGACCTAGCCCGCCCATTTCTCCGATGAAGCCGACGCTAGAGCCCGGGATTTGATTTGGACAGCAAGGAGACTTCATCATGGAGCTATGGAGGTGGAGAACCGGATCTACAAAGGTTGTATTTCCGTTCACTTAGTTAAGTTGTTAACTAGTTGCATGTTTCGCCTAAAATTCTAGTTAACGATCCGTATTAGGGTTTCTCGGCACATGAAAAATTTGAAATTGGCATGGTTGATGCCTTGTGAGACCTCATTAGTGTGCCTAGGAACCCTACAACTTGAGTAACTGAGTGTGTGGTGGACTCTAAAGACTCGTCAATACTATGGTTGTAGATTTAACCACTAGCACGTTAGAGGTATTAGCCATACGTGACGGGCCACCAGCTATTAACCAAAAGGGACGTCGATGAGCGAACTCATCCTGACACCCTACAGAGCCTGTCAGTGACAATATCCGTACAGTCCGGTCCGTTCGTCTATGAGCATCGCATGGCGGGCCTAGGGGGTTGGTAAAAGTCAGACCCCCAAAAGCGGTACAAGTCGTGTCGGAGTGTAGCCCAGAACACCCTGAGATACTACTGGAATACCTACCAGTAAATCTCCTGCCTCGGCCGAGGGCTTTGTGTAATGGCTCTCCTAGACACAGCACGACCTCACCCCCAATACCGGGAGAGACGAACCCCTGCAGATCCGCTCACTGCCTCCATGTGACTCGGGACTGTACCCAACTAAAACCTGTTTGCACGACTCCTTTGAGCCGTGGTAGGGTAGTAATCAAAGTACAGTGGGAACTCACATGAGACAAATGATGATCTCAGGTCGATGAACTAACCTGTACACATGTCACCAGGGAACTGCTATCTGACGTCTGGTATAATCCCAACTAGCAGGTTCCCGGCGAGTCCTGTCGGTGTGCTCATAACCCAATGAGCACCTGTATACATCTTAGGTGAACCAACTGACACCAATGGCTTGTGAGACCGGCCACCGCCCCTCGTCGGGGTCTCGACTGTATACACTAGTCTACTAATGGAGTATCGATGCCCTGTCTCGAAACTCCCACGACTAGGGACCTTTTAAGGATATGCTTATAGACTCCAGCTCTCACGTATATGATCGCTCTCATACTGCTGGTAGTCAAGCAAGAATCCTAGGGGCTCTATCAACGTGTAATAGCGACTCGTAAGGTCACCTAAAGCAGTACACGATGATAAAGATAAACCAGATAGCATACTATCATCTTGAGTAAGACTGTCCTGCCGGGATAGGTCCTCCCTCAATCATTGCAATCACGTGCCTGTGATCCAATAATTGACTCTGAGGGCACTATCTCCAACAATCTCCCACTTGCACTCAAGGCTAATTATTGCGATGTCGCATACTCACAGCCCGTGTGATACCAAACACCCAACTCCTCTACTAGTTAGTCTCACAAAGCTCGTTTGCGAAACTATTGCGTTCGAGGAATAGCCTCAGTGAGTGGATCCGCTGTGATGTTTCTTTCTATATCTCTCTATATCTCAAGTTCGCGGAGAAAACCATCTCCCGAAATGAGCAATACCTGTCTTAAAATATGTCTGGATGTCTGATGGGACCTAGCTCATAAATGAACTCTAAATCCAAACTTCTTAGACTGTATCGACAACTGAACTTAATCAGTGTCTTGCGCCATGCCTCCCTCAGTATCCCCTTAGACCTCCTATCCAAAATACTGCCCCTTGTCAGAGGGAAAACTATAACTCTGACGACCACCCTGTCGTCCATGTCACCTTGGAAGCCTGGAATGATAACTGTCTCCAGAACGAGGCTGTTGTTATCATATCCCTAGAACATTCACTTATGTTCTAAAACTGCTTCCGACTGTTTCTCCAGGATTGGATTAATATCAACTTATTGCATCTACTGCAAGAACAACATCTGGTGTGGTACTTGACATCTCATGATTGACTCAATTGCCTAAGCAAGTGATCTGCCAATCATGCGTATCCCTCTCCCTTTTAGTCTGTAAGACACCTTTAGAGAGGGTGACTCCATTACCTGCAGGTACACCACCATGCCAGGAGTCGTCCATTCTAAATACTTATAGAATGTTGTCTAAGTACCCAGATTGGGAAACCACCCAAATCTAGATCTAAAACCATAAATCCAGTAACCAGAATGTATAATATCCAAGTCCTATGTGGAGAAATTACTGTGTGACAACCAAAGAATAACCGATCGTAGTATAGGAATATCACTTCCTACTCTGTGTATGTCATCCTAATACCAGGACATCACACCCTACTACCTTCTTAACAGATCCATCCCTTATTCTGATGAAGTCAAACCTATGACTGTCACATCAGAAATAGATGATCTATCTCCGCTATATCTGCTTAAGTCTATAAATAGACATAAGCCTCTTGCCCACTGTGCTTCCGTTGCTCCCACTGACTATGACAACCCTCTGGCAGAGTCATATAGGCGTACACTTCTAAAGCCAGTTTAGAATAACGCTATACTCATCCTCCTGCCGGATCTCATAGTCTGGAACAACAGCAATGGCAAGTCTGGGTAAACAAGAACCTCCCTGCCACCGTCCTTGAGCATACCGAAGTACCTCTCAGGTGCCTGAGGTTACCCACTTTATCTGCGGAGTGGCCAATGGAATATCAAATCAGATTGAATCTTTAGGTTCTTATCAAATCTTCAGTAATCGTTTGCGGTTCTGGAATCACTTCCAGTTCTACCATACTCCCACTACTGTTTTCTAAAAAAATCCATTTCTTTTAAAAATGTGGCGAGTCAAGAACAATATCACTATTGATCTTCCAGATGGTAGAAAGTCAACCCTCGTCATAGCCCGGGTCAACTCACAAACAGCCATTACAGAAACGTACCTTGAGTTATCCGGAGTCTGGTTTTGAGCATAAGCCGGACAACTCCCCGTACCTTAACATCGTTAAGATATGAACTGTTCTATATCCAATATAGAAACAGAGGCACTGATTTAATTGAACCAGATTCAAATCATGCAGCTGTCACCAGTGCATGTCAACTAAATGGAAGAAGGCCGATCAGCATTACTCAACTTAGGAGTACTTCCAGTTATGAGTAACCTGAAAGAGAAGCAAGTTCTCTTAATCACTACTATCAACTGAGCACCATTCACAAGTATCTACATCTTCGATTACCTTGAAGAATCCCGATACTTGCAATACTTGGTTCTCTACTTTACTCTTATACCTATAACTTCTCAAAATTCGGACCTTGTGTTTCTACGAAACACTGTCTAAAAATTAGAGAAGTCATAAATAAGCCGAATATAGTACGAGGACCAACCCCTCTGTCCTAATGGACACTGGACAATATACAATACTTTGTACAAGTCCCTTGAGTCTAATAACTCATTCACTGTGTGTCGTAGGTTGAAAACTGTACTTATGGTTAAGAAGAATTACACCACTGTTCAATGCTCCTTACCTAACCATCCACTGATATAGATAAATGTCATAGACATAATTTCAAAAGGTATATCTCACTCTATAAAAATAGACGTATAGATATATCAATTTGAAATTGGTGCATCACAACGGATATTCAAAACCAAATATTTGCCATCCGGCAAACAACCCAGGTGACTTTCTCAAATATCATCAATTACAACGAATTCCGATATAATGAGGACGATCACCTAATTCCCAATAACTCACTCCCACTCATCATCTGTAAAACCATACAGATGTGAGAATCATACCTGGTAAATACATACCCTGGAGTAAGTATCTAATCGGGAAATCAGTTTCCTTTAACAGTACACAGTGAAACTGAAACATTGAAATGTTTCGATGGGGTATACTGGTATTCTTAGTAATGTCTCTTCCATTATCCAGATTCACAACTGTAACCGTATAATTCTTTGCCACTTCTCCAAATCCCTTTATATGTCTTTAGTCATTACCTTCTGCACACCCCTTTAGGCCAAATGGTTTTCTTCCTTCCCTACCGTTCGGCACCAGCCTATGGTTTAGAAGAAGACTATCCAATAAGCACAATGGGTGTACTGTCCTAATCCTAGGAGCACTCGCAATGCGAGAGAAGGTGAAGATAAAAGACAACCGAATAAACCTTATTCCTCTTTCTCCTGAACCAGAATCCATCCCCGAACTGGAACAAATTCCTTTCGAGTTCGTATATAACCATACGATGGAATATCCAATAAACTTGGGATCTTCGTAGTGATACGGAGTGTCGTGGAGAAATAAAAAGGTGATTTAGGATTGGCGGAAAAATACTTGGTTTGGTCGTGAATAGCAGTCGCAATTTACTTTGCCCTCTTACTAATCCCTTTCTTTGTCTTAACTTAATACCTTCTGTACACCGTTTAGGCTAATTGGTTTTCTTCATTCCCCACCGTTCGGCATCAGCCTAAGGTTTGGAAGAAGACTATCCAATTTGCGTAATAGGTGTACTATCTCCTAAACCAAGGAGTACTCGCAATGAGAGAAGGTGAAAGGAAAAGACAACTGAATAGACCTATTCGTTTTCTCCAGAACCGGAAACCATCCTCGAATTCCTTCGAGTTCGTATATAACCATACGATGGTTTTGTCCAATGGAAGTGGACGTTCGTAGTAATACGGGGTGTCCTGGAGAAAAGGGTAAAAGTAGGAGTGGCAAAGAGGTCTGCAACTCTGACAATCCAAAAGCCGGTTTTATAAGAAGGTTCGGTTAACTTGGTCACTGAGTCATAGTCTAGGGTCGGGTCAATGGTCGCTGCCAAAGAGAGAGAGAAAAGAAACACTCAGCGTGCACTCTAACCTAGATCAGAATGGTTAGCACTTTATCTAATCTGGAAACCTCCCACTGTAACGTCAAATTCTTCCCCAAACCATAAAGAAGAATTAGTCGGGATAACCCGAGGAGTAAACCAACTCATCAGTGGGAATCGGGATCCAACTATCATCGCATGATAACGTGACGGAATCCACTCACGTCACTACACTCCAGAAGGTATGCGCATGCCTGGTAAGTTTCAGTTTCTTTAGAAACTCCCGATGTAAGTTTTTACCCCTAGAACCCAAGTGACCTTGACGGAGTCAACAACTCAAAGAGCCCTAGTCAAGTTCAACCCGTCATTATCTGGATTGCATTAAACCCACCCGTACGTGCCCTTGACGGAGTCAACAAGGCCGCACGACTGTCCTAACCAATCCCATTTATGCTACAAACAAGCACCACTTAGCTACCGTACACTACGCCTTGACGGAGTCAACAAACGCAGCACGAATCCTAAATAATACCCGTAAGAAATGACGGAGGGCTACGACTGGTTTTGGGCGAAAAACCTTTAACGTAATGAACTTGATATCGTTGAAAGAACTGCATAGCTTTTTATAAAAATATAGTGGCGAAAACCTTTGCTAAAGAGGTCACTCCCGGAGAAGGGATCTCGGCTCTTTCCCCGTAGAATGAGGTGCGGGATATTCCAACTGAATACCACGATGCAAAGAAAAACGTAATCGGCTATAGTGAAGTTATTGCCCTGACGCAAACTTCTATCCAAGGGGTCACTCCCGGTGAAGGGATCTCGGCCCTTACCTCGTCGACTGAGGAGCAGGATATTCCAACGGAATACCACGATGCAAAACAAAAGTGAACGTCCTTGCAATAACAGCTTTTTGAAAAAATGTTCCAACAACATCAGAATATGTTTGTTTATCTTGCATTGATCTGAATCAACGCAGTCCCATCAATTGATCACACCACAAAAGAACAAAAATAATGATGTACGTATATGCCATCCGCATTCGCCACTGGGTCCCGTCATCACCCGTTAGGTTACTTAACTAACGACAGAGCGGGGACTGGACTAGCGCGGATGCAAAACATATACAACATCTACTAGTATATATATAATATATAATTTTCGCACAAGGCATGATAAAATGCAACATCACAGAAATGTAACCAGCATCACAGAACAATACAGATATCTGGGATCCCCGGGTTTCATAGAGCCGCTACTGAAACCCGACGTTCCCCTGGTCGTGTGGATAGCCTGTGCAATGAAAATCCTAGATCCCAACGGGCGCGGCAAGTTACCCGCCAAAAACTGAAGCGAGGCTGCCCCCTTCAGCAACATGAATGGACCACCCGGCACTTCACGGAATCCGGCAACTTGGGCACCCTTCCTGGGTCAACCTGTACCCCCTACGAGTGCGGCGAACAGCCCGCCAATTCTAGAGTAAAGCCCCCTCCGTCTCGATGCCATGAGATGCGGGCCCGTTTCCCTCTAAAACCCGGCTATCCGTGCACCCCTCCGCGGGGCAATCCTAGTACATAAAGTAAAATATACATACAACGGGTACATCGACCGCAACCTGGTCGTGCCCCAAAAGAATAATACAAACGGGCAGTGACGGCAGTCCACATGTCGAACGCTCGCCCCGCAATATCAAATGTACATAATACAACAAAACTGTACTAATACTGCAACCAGGCTATCCCCCACGACCGATCCGCAACAACACAGCACAATCACAGAGCATCAACGTGAATGTCACGTTCGCAAATCCGTCTAACCGGGCTATAGCAGTTAGACAGGATTTACCGATCAAGTGACATTCACAGTCGCAGATATAATGTAAATACTGTGAACTAATGTGTTTAAACTTTTCGATCGATCAAATTTATCGAAGTGGGCCCCAAGCATTACTGTAGCACTTAAAGAGAGTCTAGGCCTAAAAAGAATATTCCAAAAACCCTATTTTAAACCCAGGAGCTCACTGCAAAAATTTGGTCCAATGAATAGTAAAAATGGCCGCGGAACCGCCGCAAATACGTGGGTTTGGCCGCGGTTCCGCGGTGGGATAGTGAGATCACGCTACCAAATTTTCACAGAATGCTTAGAATTGCCTGCACATGTCACTGCAATGTACTGAAAAAATTTTGGAGCCAAAAAAATTTCGACAGAAAACTGTGCAAATGAAAATGGGTTTTCGGAAAATCCGTTCGATCGAACATGTAAACACACTAGAACAAGCTAGGCAAGGTTAATGGCGTGGCTCTGATACCATGTTGCGCCACGGCAGCGCCCCGGCCTACTACTCGAGGCCAAAATGCGGAATCAAAATTTTTCTTAACTTTAACCGGCGCTACCGCGGACAATATACCCGGATCGTGACCATTAACCTAATGCTAGCTAACAAGAGAAGGGGTGAGAGATATACCGAGTGATCCGTGTCCTCCGGTCTTCTCGTCCCGATCTCCCGCGGAATCTCCGTCCGTCGCCTCCTCGTCGAAACGGGCACCACATCGCCGGGTTCTTTTACGGGCTCCCACCTCTGGACCGAGGCAACTCGGACGCGAAGTTGGCGAGCCGACACGTCCAAGAGATGCTGTAGACTAGTGTAGAAAACCTTTGTCTCAATGGGGTGAAGTTGCCTTGGTGATGGAGGAATCAAAGAATGAACTAAGGAGAGATGTGTGGAATCAATTTTCTAGCAAAGGAAAAAAATGAAATGAGATGAAGATATCACTCTACAAAATGAATCCCTCCTCTTCTCTCAAGTGGCCGACCACACATAAGAATGGGGTGGGTTTCAACAAGGGAGGTGAGTGTAGGAGATCAAAGAGGTGACCACATCCAAAGACCATCATAACAATATCAAATCAATTCAAATCAACATAAAGCAAGAAAATGATGATAGAAAAGAATGGTATCAAATGATGCTATCATAATCTCCCATTTCACAAATAAACCCTCCACAAAATGTTATTTGCACACTTGCAAATAACCCCCTCCATCAGAAAGTCCGGCCGTGAAGAAACAAAGGAAAACCGGCCGGAACGGAATGCAAACTGGCAACTTCAGAAAACTGATCCCGTAATAAATTACAGGAAAATCCCGCTACTGCATATACATGCCTGCATTTGTATTCCCACTAAATACAAATGCAACGAGACAAAATCTACACTGTCAAATACTAGGATCCGGCTTAAACCAAAGCCGGCTAGTAAAAACCGTCCGATCACGATCCGTGCAATACCGCACGTATTTGATCGAACCCTGCTATATCTCCATACGGCCTCTACAGCGTTTCGCCCGAAACTTGAGTAACTGAGTGTGTGGTGGACTCTAAGGACTCGTCAATAATATGGCTGTGGATTTAACCACTAGCACGTCAGAGGTATTAGCCATACGTGACGGGCCACCAGCTATTGACCAAAAGGGACGTCGATGAGCGAACTCATCCTGACACCCTACAGAGCCTGTCAGTGACAATATCCGTACAGTCCGGTCCGTTTGTCTATGAGCATCGTATGGCGGGCCTAGGGGGTTGGTAAAAGTCAGACCCCCAAAAGCGGTACAAGTCGTGTCGGAGTGTAGCCCAGAACACCCTGAGATACTACTGGAATACCTGCCAGTAAATCTCCTGCCTCGGCCGAGGGCTTTGTGTAATGGCTCTCCTAGACACAGCGCGACCTCACCCCCAATACCGGGAGAGACGAACCCCTGCAGATCCTCTCACTGCCTCCATGTGGCTCGGGACTGTACCCAACTAAAACCTGTTTGCATGACTCCTTTGAGCCGTGATAGCGTAGTAATCAAAGTACAGTGGGAACTCACACGAGACAAATGACGATCTCAGGTCGATGAACTAACCTGTACACATGTCACCAGGGAACTGCTATCTGACGTCTGGTATAATCCCAACTAGCAGGTTCCCGGCGAGTCCTGTCCGGTGTACTCATAACCCAATGAGCACCTGTATACATCTTAGGTGAACCAACTGACACCAATGGCTTGTGAGACCGGCCACCGCCCCTCGTCGGGGTCTCGACTGTATACACTAGTCTACTAATGGAGTATCAATGCCCTGTCTCGAAACTCCCACGACTAGGGACCTTTTAAAGATATGCTTATAGACTCCAGCTCTCACGTATATGATCGCCCTCATACTGCTGGTAGTCAAGCAAGAATCCTAGGGGCTCTATCAACGTGTAATAGCGACTCGTAAGGTCACCTAAAGCAGTACACGATGATAAAGATAAACCAGATAACATACTATCATCTTGAGTAAGACTGTCCTGCCGGGATAGGTCATCCCTCAATCATTGCAATCACGTGCCTGTGATCCAATAATTGACTCTGAGGGCACTATCTCCAACAGATCTATAGGGATAGATCCAAACGGTTATTGGGATTGTCCCAAACCAAGTACATTAACACCATCCTAAAGAGGTTTAGTATGGAAGACTCCAAGCGGGTGCCTTACCCGCTTGCCACGGAGTCACTCTCTCAAAGGACGATTGCCCAAAATCTGATATAGAGAGAGCTCGCATGAGCATTATTCCCTATGCTTCGGCAGTAGGATCGATAATGTATGCGATGTTATGTACACACCCTGATGTTGCTTATGCACTTAGTGTAGTAAGCAGGTATCGGTCAAACCCAGGAGAGAATCACTGGATTGCTGTGAAGAACATTCTTAAGTACTTGTGAAGGACTAAAGAATTGTTCTTGGTGTATGGTAATGGGGATCTCCAAATGGAGGCCTTTACCGATTCGAGCTTCCAGAGTGACAAGGATGACAGCAAGTCTATCTCTGGGTTTGCATTTACCCTCAATGGAGGGACGGTGAGTTGGAAGAGTTCCAAACAGGATACCGTTGCAGACTCAACGATGGAAGATGAATATATTGCTGCAAATGATGCTGCCAAGGAATCCGTCTGGATGAGGAAGTTCATCGCGGAGCTAGAAGTAGTTCCAACCATTATTGATCCAATACTTTTGTATTGTGACAATAATGGGGCTATGGCGTTAGCCAAAGAGCCCAGGTCCCATCAGAAGTCCAGACACATCCTGAGGCGATATCATGTGATCCGGGAGATAGTTGATCGCCGCGAGATCGAGATTAAGAGAGTAGACACAAAGAACAATGCTGCGGATCCATTCACCAAGGCCCTCCCTCAGCCGCAGCATGAGCGACTTTTTGAGATGTTGGGTATGAGATACGCCAATAACTGGCCTTAGTACAAGTGGGAGATTGTTGGATATATGTATGCTCTAGATGCTATTATGAGATAGTGTATGTACTGATGTGTGTGTCTATATATATATATATATATATATATATATATATATATATATATATATATTCAGAGGACAGTCTTGCTCGACATGATAGTATGCTATCTAATTTCACTTTATCATATGTTCACTTGATCATATTTATATTCATTTGGTACATGCTGATAAAGCCCTAAGGATATTGGCTTGACTACTGAGATTATGATGCAGATCATACTAGTGGGACATCTGTAGTTTATAAGCATATCCTTAAAATATTCCTAGTCATAGGTATATCGAGACAGGGCATCGATATTCCAGTGTAGACTAGCGTATACCATTCTTGTTCCATATGATGGGCGATGGATGATCCCATATCCGTCTGGTGTGTTGACACCAAAGATAGTATACAGGTGCTCAGTAAGACTGGGTACACTGAACGGACTCACCGAGAACTCCTTTGTGGTATTATATCATACGTCGGATAGCAGTTCTCAGGTGACACTGGTACAGGTTTGTCTGTAGACCCGAGATCGTCATAGAGTCTTGTGTGTCCTCCCACTGTACTTTGATCTCCACCCTACTACGGCTCTACTGAGTCGTACAAACAGGTGGATTTTGGGTATAGTCCTGAGGCATATGGAGGCAGTGAGCGATAGGAGGGGTTTCGTCTCTCCCGATATTGGGGGTTGATGCTGTGCTGTGCACGATTGGCTATAACGGGAAGTCCCTGACCAAGGCTGCTGAGATATTGTTGATAAGTGTTATCAGTAAGTTTCTCGATCTGTTATAGACCATATACCGGCATGACTTATTGAGTTATTGGGGTCGACGATTCCATCCCTAGACTCGATATGCAGCATATCTGACGAAGAGACCGGACTGTACGGTAAGTGTTGCCAGTTGGATTGACAGGAGTTTTGACAGGTTCGCTTGTTCTTCTTCTGATCGCTCAATACGCGGGTGGCCGTTATGTTTAGCTGACCGCTTGCGGTTTGTGGGTGTTTGATATGATCATCACCTACTGCCGGCATATTGACGAATCTTAGAGTACCACATAGAAGTTTTTCGGCTCAGGCGAAACGAAGTGGTGCGCATATGAGATATGTGCGGAAGCTCGATTAAATACGAGTATGTGATACTGTATTTTAATCGGGCGTTTTATACTAGTCGGGTCGTATGAGATATGACCAGTTTATTAAATCAAGCGTTGATTTAATAGTGACTTTTATCTCATTTATTTAAACCCTTTTCTTTTAATGGATGCAAGCATGTATATGTACATGATGATGTGCATACACACATACATACATGCAAATGTATCATGGTTGATGATACAAAATAGATGGCAATATAAGAATCACATGGTAAATAATTATATATATGGATATTTTTGGATTAAGTAAAAGATAAAGGAAAATAGATAATGACTCATTTCTTTTTCATGACTCATTTCTTCTACACTCTTCCATGGTTGATTTTGACCTAACCATGGTTTATTTTTCTTTGCCTTTAACTCAAGAAGAAATATCTAGATATTATTTATTAACTATGGTTATTCTTTTGATATTTATCTCTCTCTCTCATTTTCATTTTGCATTATTCATTCCAAAAGAAAAAATATCAAGCCATCTTCTTCTTCCTCTCTCTAGCTCTCTCTTGAGTGATATATTGAGTTAGATAAATAAGAAGAATGGGTATTAAGTGAGATTAGCAACCACTTCATCATCCTACACAACCCTTGCTTCTTTGTGTAGGGTGTTTTGCTTCAAGGTTTTCAAACATCAAGTGAAGCAACAAGCTTAGGGCAAAGGACTTCGGGTGGATCGTCGTGGACTTGGAGGTGATCTAGCGAGCCGTTCCAAACCAAAGGAGATCCAAGGAGTCATCCTAGGAGGTCTACAAAGGTTGCAGTCTCTCCACTTAGTATAAATTATCTTTTAGATGTGATACTTTTAATTATTACTTCATAATTCTAGTTCGATTCCTAGTTTAGTTTACTTAGCACCCAATAAATCAAAGTTATGGCATGTGTGATGCTTCCAAACCCTAAACGAGGTGTTAAGGAAACCCAACACAAATATACAATTATACATTAAATTATTAAATCAATACTTGATTTAATAATCCGGCTATATCACATATAAACGACTAACACTTAATGTACCAACTTATCGAATCAATACTAGATTCGATAACCCGACTATATCACATATAACCGGCCGATACAAAAGTCGCGAGAATAGAATACGGTATCACATACACGAATAATTCTCGGTCCCGCACATATCACATATGTGCTCCTATTTCGTTTTTCCTGAGCCAGTAAAAGCTCTATGTAGGACTCTAAAGACTCGTCAATACGCCGGCATTAGGTGATGATCATATCAAGCACCCACAAGCCGTCTGTTTGTGCATGTTGCATGCTCCCATAACTCTTGTGACGTGGCGGAAGCGATGAACAAAAATTTTCTTCGCATACAACACGCACTTAACCGAAGATCTTGTCTAAACCACAACTAGAAAACCCTAACTAGAGATCTTATCTACT
Source organism: Agapanthus africanus (assembly GCA_030015575.1). Lineage (NCBI taxonomy): Eukaryota > Viridiplantae > Streptophyta > Magnoliopsida > Asparagales > Amaryllidaceae > Agapanthus > Agapanthus africanus. The sequence goes on along the minus strand of CM057351.1, from coordinate 50,925,180 downwards.
ATGTTAGGAATTATACCTCGATGATATGGTCCTTCGGGTCTTCTCTTTGATGCAACTCCTTTACTCCTTATCTTCTCTTTTGATGATGTTGCCGATGACTTCGATCTCCGGCCACCCAAGACCTAGATGATCCACCCGAGAGTTATCGTGCAAGCTAGAAACTCTTCACAAGAGTTTAACCTAGAGACCAATTTTGCTAGAAGAGGTCACTAGGATTGTGTAGAGATTAGTGTATTGGATTAACTTAAGGTCCTAAGCTTTGGATTCACATCTCATGTGAAGGTTAAAGCTAGGAAGAAGAAGGAGGAAAGAAGGAGGAGAGAGAAAGTGTTTGTCATAATGAAAGAGTTCAAGCATGAGAAGAAAGGATATAGCACTAAAAGAAATAATTGAAGCATGCATTATAAAATTAGCACCATGCAATAGTAACTCCAAAACAATATAAAATAAAACAACCCATTCTCTTAACCATGCTTGTACTTTTTAATTTCCACCTCATTTATTTATTTTCATAAAATAAATAATGTCATTATGAGGTGGCACCTTCTAGAAGGTATTCTTGTAACAATTACAAGAATACCCTTCCTCCTTATAACGTATACCCGTATTCGAATTCCGAAAAATACGAATACCATTAATCCAATAATATAATACCGGTATCCGGCTTAAAACAAAGCCCACCTGTATTATCCTTCCGATTATTATTCATGTAATAATTACACGAACATAATTGAAATCCTGCCGTAACAGCTTACGGCTGCCATAACAACTTACAGCCTCTAAATCTTTCGCCTGAACGAGGGAACCATCTGTGTGGGACTCTAAAGACTCGACAGTACGCTGGCAGTGGGTTTAACCACAAGCACGTCAGTGGCACTAGCTGTGCGTAACGGCTACCCAGGTACATGACGAAAAGGTGGCCGACGAGCGAACTCATCACAACCCCTACGAGCTTGCAAGCAACACTTACCGTACAGTCCGGTCTCTTCGTCTGATACGTCGCATATGAAGTCTAGGGGTGGTAAATGTCAGACTCCAGCAACTTTATAAGTCATGCTAATTTACGGCTCATAACAGTTCGAGGAACTACTGATAACATTTATCAGCAAACCTCGAGAACCCTGGCCAGGGATTTAGGTGTTATAGCCGATCAAACATAGCGCGACATCAACTCCCTATACCGGGAGAGACGAAACCCCTCCTATCGCTCAGTGTCTCTATGTGATTCGGGACTGTACCCAAAGTCCACCTGTTTGCATGACTCAATAGAGCCGTGGTAGGGTGGAAATCAAAGTACAATAGGAATCACACAATACAAAATGACGATCTCGGGTCTACAGACTAACCTGTACAAGTGTCGCCAGAGAACTGCTATCTGACAATAGATATATATACCATGTAGGAGTTCTCGGCGAGTCCTGTTCGGTGTACCCATTCTCCAATGAGCACCTGTGTACAATCTTTGATGTCAAACACCAATGGTTGTGGAATCAACCATCGTCCCTAGGGTCAAGAAACGTACACACTAGTCTAATCTGGTAATACCGATGCCCTGTATCGATATACCCTCGACTAGGAACTATTAAAAGATATGCTTGTAGACTGCCCAGGTCCCACTAGTATGATCTCATCATAATCCTGGTAGTTAAGCATAGTCCTATGGGCTTCATCAACACAACACATCACATGTTAAGATGACGATAAACCAGATAGCATACTATCATTTCGAGCAAAAATTGTTTCTGTACATATACATGCCTAGCATCCTATACAATACAGGCCTCTAGGGCATACATATCTAACAATCTCCCACTTGCACTAAGGCCTGTAATTGATGCAATAAGTACCGACTGTCTGCACTAGAACCAGTTGCCGGCATACCGCATGCCCAACAGCTCAAACAGTTTCTCAAACTGTACTTGAAGGATGGCCTTGGTGAATGGATCTGCCGTGTTGTCTTTCGTGTCTACTCTCCGTACCTCGATATCCTGGCGATCCACTATCTCCCTGATGAGGCGATACCGCCTCAAGATATGTTTAGATTTCTGATGGGACCTCGGTTCCTTTGCCAAAGCCATGGCTCCATTGTTATTGCAATACAGAGGTATTGGATTAGCAATGGATGGAACCACTTGAAGTTCGAAAATGAACTTCCTCATCCAGACTGCCTCTTTTGCGGCATCATTAGCAGCAATATACTCAGCTTCCATCGTGGAGTCAGCGACGGTATCTTGTTTGGAACTCTTCCAACATACCGCCCCTCTATTTAGGGTAAATACAAACCCTGAGATGGACTTACTATCATCCTTGTCGCTCTGGAAGCTGGAGTCGGTAAAGCCCTCCATTTGGAGATCTCTGTTACCATACACCAAGAACATTTCTTTAGTTCTTCTCAAGTACTTCAAAATGTTCTTCACAGCAGTCCAGTGTTTCTTCCCTGGGTTGGATTGATACCTGCTTACTGCACTCAGTGCATAAGCTACATCTGGGCGAGTGCATAAGCTACATCTGGGCGAGTGCATAACATCGCATACATTATAGATCCTACTGCCGAAGCGTAGGGTATAATGCTCATGCGAGCCCTCTCCTCATCAGTCTTTGGAGATATATCTTTGGAGAGGGTGATCCCGTGACAAGCGGGTAAATTACCCATCTTGGAATCTTCCATACTAAACCTCTTTAGTATGGTGTCAATGTATCTCGATTGGGACAATCCCAATAATTTCTTAGATCTATCTCTATAGATCTTAATCCCCAGAATGTACGAGGCATCGCCCAGGTCTTTCATGGAGAACCTCTGCGATAAGAATAGTTCGACCGATTGTAGCATAGGAATATCATTTCCTATCAAGAGAATGTAGTCCACGTATAATACGAGGAATGTAACAGTACTCTCTACAATCCTTTTATAAATACATGGTTCATCCACATTTTTGATAAAACCAAACTCTTTGATTGTATCATTAAAGCAGATGTTCCAACTCCGTGATGCCTGCTTTAATCCATAGATGGATTTAAGCAGCCTGCATGCTTTTCCGCTGCTCCCACTATCAATGAAGCCTTCTGGCTGATCCATAAATACGCATTCTTCTAAATTACCATTTAGAAATGCCATTTTAACATCCATCTGTCAGATCTCATAAACATAGTGAGCAGCTATAGCAAGCAGGATCCGAATGGATTTGAGCATCGCGACTGGTGAAAAGGTTTCATCATAGTCCAAGCCCGGTCTTTGACAAAATCCTTTTGCTACCAGCCTAGCTTTATAGGTCTCCACCTGACCATCCACACCAATCTTTCTTTTAAAGATCCCTTTGCACCCTATGGGTTTTACTCCAGAAGGTGCAGCCTCCAAAGTCCATACTTTGTTGGTGTGCATGGATTCCATTTCGGATCTCGTGGCATCCAGCCACTTCACTGAGTCACCACTCGTGATAGCTTGCTGAAAACTAGTAGGGTCATCATCATCCATGATGCAATCTTCTCTATCACCATCAATTAGAAAACCGTAGTATCTATCAGGTGGACGAGAAGTTCTACTAGATCTACGGAGTGACCAAGGTTCGTCAGGTTCTATTGAAACCTCGGGTTCAACCAAATCATCAGTAATTGTTTGTATATCTGGAATTTCTTCCAGTTCTACCGCATTGCCAACAATATCATTTGTAAAAAATTCATTTTCTAAAAATGTGGCATTCTGAGAAATAAACACCCTTTGTTCCTCCTTGTGGTAGAAAAGATATCCCTACGAGTGTTTTGGATATCCCACAAATCTACACAAAACCGATCGTGTCTCAAGTTTGTCCGGATTCTGCTTTTTCACATAAGCCGGACAACCCCATATCTTAACTCTTTTAAGAGATGGTCTCTTTCCATACCATATCTCATATGGAGTGGTAGACACGGTTTTGGTCGGAACCCTATTCAATAGATAAATCGCAGTCTCCAATGCGTGCCCCCGGAATGATATTGGTAACTCAGCATCACTCATCATAGATCGTACCATATCTAATAAGGTACGATTCCTCCTTTCCGATACACCGCTGTGTTGTGGTGTGTACGGAGGAGTGAGCTGAGAGAGAATCCCATTCTCTTTTAGGAAATCTAGAAATTCTGAACTTAGATACTCACCTCTTCGATCTGATCGAAGTTTCTTGATACTTAAGCCTGTTTGTTTTTCTACTTCAGATTTATACTCCTTGAATTTTTCGAAGGCTTCGGACTTATGTTTCAACAAGAACACGTGCCCGAATCTCGATAAATCATCAGTGAAGGTTATGAAGTACGAAAAACCACCTCGCGCATGTGTAGACATTGGTCCACATACATCACTATGTATGAGGCCTAAGAGTTCTATAGCTCTCTCTCCGTGTCCAGTAAACGGAGTTTTGGTCATTTTACCTTTGATGCAAGACTGGCAAGTCGCATAAGATTTATATTCAAACGAGTTTAAATATCTATCGTTATGTAGCTTGGTTAGTCTTGTTTCGTTAATATGACCAAGTCTGCCAAATGAAAGCTTCATTTATGTCTGAAACCTTTCTTTTGTTTGCGTGTTGTATATGAAAAACTGTATGCTGATTTAGGACGTATATCCCGTTATTTAATGTACCATACCAAATCAACTATTGATTAAGGTTAATGTTCATAACATTAGATTGCAATACAAAATTATATCCAGCATTGTCCAACAACGATACAGATATAATATTACATAACATCGAAAGTACAAAATAACATGGGTTCAAAACCAATATACAACCCGACGGCAAACCAAGATGATACTCTCCCACTGCAGTAGCATGTACCGAGGAACCATTCCCAACCCGGAGAGTGTGATCACCTTTCTTCAAAAACCTGCTATTTCTCAGCCACTACAGACAATTGCAGATATGAGATCCTGACCCATTATCTAATACCCAGGAAGCAGAGTTAATTGAAAAACAGTTTTCTGTTACAAACAAACCTGAAGTGGAAGCATCACCATGCTTCTTCTTCTTGAGGTCGGCCAAGTATCCAACGCAGTTTCTCTTCCAGTGCCCAGTCAGGTGGCAGTGGAAACATTCCCCTCGTCCTGTTGCAGCAGCCCCTTTCTTGTCCCTTCCCGGTGCCTTTTTCACTCCGCCTCTCTGCTTGATGGGATTCTTCTTCTTCTTTCCCTTGGCCTTGGCTTTTGGGATGGAGGAAGAAGATGGCCCAGCAATAAGAGCGAGAGTTTTCGCTACCTTTAGTGTGCTCTCTGCACTCCTCAACATATTGAGGAGTTCAGGTAAAGACTTCTTCATGTTGTGCATGTTGAAGTTTACAATGAATTGAGCAAAGGCAGAGGAAAGGGACTGTAGAACAATATCAACATACTGCTCGTTCTCCATGGTCCAACCCAGGTCCTCAAGTTCTTCGATAAGTCCAATCATCTTCAATACATGGTCACCTACAGACGTGCCAGCAGCCATCCGCATCTGAAAAAACTTTCAAGATGCCTCGTATCGGAGAGTACGAGTTTTCTCTCCATACAACTCCTTTGTATGGAGAAAGATGGATTGAACATCCATCTTCTCATGCTGCTTCTGATGTTCACTGTTCATAGAAGAAAGCGCGAGACACTTGGCTGTTGCGCAGTCTATATCCCATTTCTTGCGGATTTCTTTATCCGCAACTGAAAAATCAGGGCCTGGGCTAGGAGGGGCTGGAGTAGTCAGGACGTATCCGACCTTATCATAGGTCAGGGCAATATTCACGTTCCTTAACCAATCTTTGTAATTCGGTACCGTAAGTTTATTTTTGTCTAATAAAAGCTTAAGACCCGACATAGGTATCTGCTATTAGGAGAGATAGAAGAAGACATTCAGCGATTGCTCTTGCATAATTAGATTGGTTATTAATCTTATCTAATTGATGTCTCCCACTGCTTTTTATCAATTTTTCCTTCAAACCTTTTAAAAAAGAAAACTAGCTAGGATTAATTGCAATCTACAAGTTCGCTAACCGGTCGGCCAGGCCAGTGTCGGTACTCTGAGGGAGGTTCCCCGTGCTTTCGCACGGACCTAATTAAAATAAACCTCGTTTTCCTATAGGCGTAACCCCATTGACACCTTTCTAGACACCTATTGGATTAGCTAATTGTAAAATGTAAAATTCTCCCGGGAGTAACTTTTACTCACAGTGGGATCAGAATCCAACTATCATATAGAAGGTATGCAATCTCATTGCAAATTTCAACTCTTGAAATTCCCGATATGATTTTTACCCCTATTGTCTTATGACTTTAATTATGGTCAACAAATCATAAGCACTAGTCAAGTTCTACCCGCCATTTCGGGATTGATTTAGACCCATCCGCATGACCCTTAACTATGGTCAACAAAGTCATGAGAATGTCCTAATCGATCGCATCAAATGCTTTGTAGAAAGACATCACTTAGCTATCGTACACCACGCCTTAACTATAGTCAACAAACGTGGCACAAGTACTAAGTACTCTGCTTCCTAAAATGGCGAAGGGCTACGGATGGTTTTTATGAAAACCTTTAACGTTTTTGAACTTGATATCGTTGTAGAATCGAGTGAGAAGGAGTGGTTTAAGCTCCAGCTAATTAAAAATCGAATGGTTTTATAGCATTTTTCTAATCTTGCTAAAGAGGTCATTCCCAGTGAAGGGATCTTGGCTCTTTCCTTATCGAATAAAGTGCTGGATATGTAAATACCACGATACAAAGCAAACTTAGATCAACTATAAAATCAAATCGAGTTCTTTGTAACATTTGCCAGTTTCACTAAAGGGGTCACTCCCGGTGAAGGGATCTCGGCCCTTTCCTCATCGAATGAGGTGCAGGATATTCAAGAATACCACTATGCAAAACAAAAGCTAGAGTTGCCCATTTTAAAAGTTTGATTCTACAACATCTTTAGGTTTCTTTTTCTTAACATTAATCACATTAATGCCGTCCCATCATTTACGTTTCCTAAACATCACAGAAAAGAAACGAAAATAGAACGTACGCTTATACCATCCGCATTCGCCACGGGGTCCCGTCATGCACCGTTAGGTTACTTAACTAACGGCAGAGTGGGGGCTGGACTAGCGCGGGTGCAAAACATAAGCAACGTTTATTATATATCTCATATATAAATATAACAATTTCAGATCACAGATGAATACATTGGATATACTAGGAATTCCGTATTTCATTCAAGCCCTTAATGAAAGACGGGTTCCACGGCCGTGATGAATAGCCAAAATCCCCACCCTAGACCCCTACGGGTGCGGCAAACTACCTGCCAAATTCCCGAAGTGAACCAACCTCTCTCAACAAAGTGATTAGGCCACTAGGCACTTCGAAAACCTGGTAGTTTGTGCACCCCACCTTGGGTCTATCCTAAGAGCAAAAACAGTAAAAAGAAATTATACAACGGTGACTACAACCTCATCCCGGATGTACCCCGCAAAATAATATTACATTGCGTTTTACAAATAACATTGAAAGAATGAAAAGGAAAAACGCTCTTCTCACATCCCCCGGCCATTCATCACAACGATCCAACACATTCATATACACATACCATCTCATGATATACATATGTGCAACCCCCACTAATCGCCATATAGCAATTAGTGGATGTTTCAAACACATATCGAAAAACAGCAAACCCGATTGGCCAAACACTTAGAATTTCGATCGATAATTTTAAACCATGCCAACACTTGACATGTTCCAGTATACAAACAACTTTGTAAAAATTCCAGATATCCCAGAAACACAATTTCCTTAATCTAAGAAAACTGCTGAAAAACGAGTCGACTCGGTCACGACTCGGCCACGGATCGGCGGCCGAACACTGAGTTCGGCCGCGGATCCGCGGCGTTCCTGGCGAGTTAGAGTCACGTTTTTCTACAGTGTTCTTAGAAAACCATGCATGTATTTTTAAGGCCACTGAAAAGATTTTTTTAACACTTTCAAAAATTGACAGCAGCAGAGGCAGAAAACATGTTTTCGGGAGAAAAAATTGTCGATCGAGGTTCTAACTTTTGGCTAACAATCTAATTATGGTTTAGTTAGGCTCTGATACCATGTTAGTGCATGTTGCATACTCCCACAACTCTTGTGACGCGGCGGAAGCGATGAACTAAAATTTTCTTGGCATACAACACGCACTTAACCGAAGATCTTGTCTAAACCACAACTAGAAAACCCTAACTAGAGATCTTATCTACTATGTTAGGGATTATACCTCGATGATACCGCCCTTCGGGTCTTCTCTTTGATGCAACTCCTTTGCTCCTTGTCTTCTCTTTTGATGATGTTGCCGATGTCTTCGATCTCCGGCCACCCAAGACCTAGATGATCCACCCGAGAGTTATCGTGCAAGCTAGAAACTCTTCACAAGAGTTTAACCTAGAGACCAATTTTGCTAGAAGAGGTCACTAGGATTGTGTAGAGATTAGTGTATTGGATTAACTTAAGGTCCTAAGCTTTGGATTCACATCTCATGTGAAGGTTAAAGCTAGGAAGAAGAAGGAGGAGAGAAGGAGGAGGGAGAAAGTGTTTGTCATAATGAAAAAGTTCAAGCATGAGAAGAAAGGATATAGCACTAAAAGAAATAATTGAAGCATGCATTATAAAATAAGCACCATGCTTCAATAGTAACTCCAAAACAATATAAAATAAAATAACCCATTCTCTCAACCATGCTTGTACTTTTTAATTTCCACCTCATTTATTTATTTTCATAAAATAAATAATGTCATTATGAGGTGGTACCTTCTAGAAGGTATTCTTGTAACAATTACAAGAATACCCCTCCTCCGTATACCGTATACCGTATACCCGTATCCGAATTCCGAAAAATACGAATACCATTAATCCAATAATATAATACCGGTATCCGGCTTAAAACAAAGCCCACCAGTATTATCCTTCCGATTATTATTCCTGTAACAATTACACTAACATAATCGAAACCCTGCCGTAACAGCTTATGGCTGCCATAACAACTTACAGCCTCTACATCTTTCGCCTGAACGAGGGAACTATCTGTGTGGGACTCTAAAGACTCGACAGTACGCTGGCAGTGGGTTTAACCACAAGCACGTCAGCGGCACTAGCTGTGCGTAACGGCTACCCAGGTACATGACGAAAAGGTGGCCGACAAGCGAACTCATCACAACCCCTACGAGCCTGCAAGCAACACTTACCGTACAGTCCGGTCTCTTCGTCTGATACGTCGCATATGAAGTCTAGGGGTGGTAAATATCAGACCCCAGCAACCTTATAAGTCATGCTGATTTACGGCTCATAACAGTTCGAGGAACTACTGATAACATTTATCAGTAAACCTCGAGAACCCTGGCCAGGGATTTAGGTGTTATAACCGATCAAACATAGCGCGACATCAACTCCCTATACCAGGAGAGACGAAACCCCTCCTATCGCTCACTGTCTCCATGTGATTCGGGACTGTACCCAAAGTCCACCTATTTGCACGACTCAATAGAGCCGTGGTAGGGTGGAAATCAAAGTACAGTGGGAATCACACAAGACACCATGACGATCTCGGGTCTACAGCTAACCTGTACAAGTGTCGCCAGAGAACTGCTATCTGACAATAGGTATATATACCATTTAGGAGTTCTCGGCGAGTCCTGTTCGGTGTACCCATTCTCCAATGAGCACCTGTGTACAATCTTTGATATTAAACACCAATGGTTGTGGAATCAACCATCGCCCCCAGGGTCAAGAAACGTACACACTAATCTAATCTGGTAATACCGATGCCCTGTATCGATATACCCTCGACTAGGAACTATTAAAGGATATGCTTGTAGACTGCCCAGGTCTCACTAGTATGATCTCATCATAATCCCGGTAGTCAAGCATAGTCCTAAGGGCTTCATCAATACAACACATCATATGTTAAGATGAAGATAAACCAGATAGCATACTATCATTTCGAGCAAAGATTATTTCTGTACATATACATGCCTAGCATCCTATACAATACAGGCCTTTAGGGTATACATATCTAACACCGTCAGCGGTACTAGCTGGACGTAACGGCTACCCGAGTATTGAGCGATCAGAAGATCAGCAAGCAAGCCCGCTCCAACTCCTGCAAAAGCCTAACGGTAACACTACCGTACAGTCCGGTCTCCTCGTCTGATATGTCGCATATCAAGTCTAGGGGTGGTAAACGTCAGACCCCAATAACCAATAAGTCATGCCGATATGAGGCTCGTAACGGGTCGAGAAACTACTGGTAACACTTACCAGTAAATCTCTAACCTAGCCCTGGCCAGGGACTTCCCTGTTATGGCCAATTGAGCATAGCGCAACATCAACCCCCAATACCGGGACAGACGAAACCCCTCCTATCGCTCATTGCCTTCATGTGACTCGGGACTGTACCCAAAAACCACTGTTTTGCACGCCCTCTTGGACGTGGTAAGGTGGAAATCAAAGCACAGTGGGAATCACACAAGACTCTATGACGATCTCGGGTCTACAGACTAACCTGTACCAATGTCACCAGAGAACTGCCATCTGACGTGAGGTATAATACCATCTGGGAGTTCTCGGCGAGTCCGTCCAGTGTACCCAGTCTCCACTGAGCACCCGTATATCATCTCTGATGTCAAACACCAATGGATATGGGATCATCCATCACCCATCTATATGGGTCGAGAAGTTGTACGCTAGTCTACTCTGGTATATCGATGCCCCGTCTCAATACACCCACGACTAGGGACCTTAAAGGATGTACTTATGGACTACCATGGCCCCACTAGTATGATCTGCATTATAGTCCTGGTAGTCAAGTATACATCCTAAGGGCTTTACCAACATGTAACAGAAAGACAATCAGTGTACACGTTAAGGTAAAGAGTAATCAGATAGCATACTATCATGTCGAGAAAGAAAGTCCTCCCTATATATGTCCAAGCATCCACTACAATATATATCTCATGTATAGTAATGGCCTTTAGGGCATACATATAACTAACAATTGGCCCTCCTGTATGCTTATCTTGCATACAAATTTTGTCAGGTTATGCATCCAACAAGAACATTTCATATGGTTAACATTGCGTTAGGCCTGATAAATGAGATGAGCAGTACCTGTTCGCCTCGCGTGACTCGCTTGTCATGCGAGACGAGTTGGATTTGCCTTGCCAAACAAGCGATGCGAATTGCCAAAGCCTATAACCCAAAATCGATTCGTGAGTCGAGACGAGGTGAGGCGAGTCAAGTGAATCATGCGAGTTACTTGTCTGATTTTAATTTATTTTTAAAAAATAAAATTTGACTAAAAAAATAAATAGACTGAAATAAATGAAATATAAACTAAAATTTTCAATTTGTGTGTGTGGTGGGGGGGGTGGGGGGTTGGATGGACGAGTTTGGGTTCGAGACGAGACAGAGCGAGATGAGACGAATTCGACCGTTGGCGCAGGAAATCAAGACGAGGTGAGTAGACTCGTTTATAGCTGTAGGAACTCGCGAACGACTGCTTAAACGAACCGACTCGCGAGTCAGGCGAGTCGAGTCGTAACGACACAATATTAGATTTTTCCCAAACCCAGTCGCCTCGTCTAACTCATCTGGACGAGGCGAGTTGACTCGCCAACTCGTCCATATCACAACGAGACGAGCAAAACTCGCCTTGTGGCGAGGCGGAGCGAAGCGAGCCGGCGACCGCTTCATTTCCCAGGCCAACATTGCGTATTATCCAGATTTTGCAATCTCTTTTGGATGAGAAAGGTCCTTTCCATATCCCAATTCATTTTTTTAAAGAACAAATAGAATAAGACCTTTTTCAAATTTTCAGAATTGCACCAAAAACAACTGCACATTTTAAGACACGTATTTTACTCATCTGCGTAAATGTAATTGCTATTTTCGCCAAAAAAACATATTACTATTTTAAGAATAACTCTAATTTCTACCATTTCCTCTTTTGATCAATGTTTCCAAAATGACTTGTAGTTAATATTTTTATTTATTGAGAGGTACTTCAAGGATAAAGGATTGCGAAATCAAAAGAGGGTTAGTCGAATACGTTATGTAAATCCTTAATCAAATCAAAATATATAATAAAGACCAATAGCTAAGTTGTATGGCACTTTTTTTTTTATGGGGGCATTAAATATTTGTGCCGTTTTCTAAGGGCAACTCTGAATTTTCCCCATGTGTTGTTGAGGTTGAGAGAGAGAGAGAGAGACCACGTGAACATTTGCTTAGGTGTACACTTGAGAAAGAAGCATTGGATGTAGAAGTTTTCTTAGTTTTTTGATTTTTTTTTTAAAATTGCCATGTCAAACCCTTAGGCTTCTAGCTACCACTACTTAGTCTTTTTGTGCATGTATATTTTGAACAACATATACACATCATACTGAATGTATGTGTAAATCTTTTTTTATTTTGGACATCACATGAAAATTTCTAAAAATATTTCTAGTTTTTTAAAATTTCAATTAAATGAATACGGTTGGTGGTAATATTAGAATTGAGAAATTTATGGGCTATACAAAATGAGTTTTATTGGGTTGTGAACGTTCACAACCCTATTGGCTGTGAATAGAGGCTTAAAACATAGGGGAGGTGGGTCCTAAATTTACGCTGTGGAGGGACCCACCTTCTGGGCCGTGAGTGTTCATATGCAAGGCTGACTGTGACATTAACAACTCTATTTTTCTCATACAAAATAACAAAGATAGGGCTTATGTATAAATTTATAAGGCATGCGTTTTTTTGGGATTTACAGTATTAGAAAGAATGTGTAATGGATGAAAGATAGAAAGAAGGTTGTTGATTTTTCAAGTACTTATTTTTGTCTTTTGTGGTTGATGAAGTGAACATCTCTAAATCTCAATTTTGGCCGTTGAAATTAGTCATTTTTTTATTTTTTATTTTGTTGATTGATAATATTATCTAAGATCTTCTGGTTATAAAAGTAAAATAATAATAATAGGAAAAATGTTATTTTGACTGAAGTCAATTTTTTAATGAGAGGAGATCTGCTAAAATAATTTGGTTGGGTGACTGGAAAAAGTTGAAAATGGCGACTTTGCATGAATTGCTACTAAATATACATGGATGATAAATACATGAATTGAACATTGAAAACTCTATCTCTCTCTGTGGTTTGTAGCAGCCGTTGTTGTCAGGGCTTACCATGGTCGCCTTCGACTTGAGATAGGAGATGAGGGTCTCTCTCCTCCACCGTGGGCTTCCCACTTTCTCTCACTACCTCTCTCTTCTTCCAAAAAGAGAATTATTAGTGTTGAGGATTTTTTTTCCTATTTTTCTTTTATTTTGTTTGGATTTTGAATGCTTTATTGGAGATTTTACAGGATCGAAGGGTTAGATTTGACCAAGAAGCCGCGGATCTACAAAGGCAGTCGGAGATCCGGCCATGGCAGTGGTCCTGACTAAGAAAGGACGTGGATTCGACGATTACTAAGAAGAGGATATGGAGGTGTAGATGTCGGATCCGACAATGAGGATACCGGATTCGGCGATTGAGGAAAGGGTTCATGGTATGCTGTCGGCTTCGGCAGTGGAGATGTCGGCTTCGGCAGTGGAGGAAAGGTTTTGGAGGTGTGGAGTGGATTCAACGATTTAGGAACAAGTGTTATGTTGTGGGGTTAGATCAGGCGCATGAATGAGGATGAATGACTTATAAGAGTGCAAAATCCGATCCCGCAAAGAGGAAGGATGTCCAATGAAGTATATGGAGAAGATGGATGCCCGATCGACGACGTGGAGTCTGATCTGGCCAACGGGAGGGATGTCGACTCAGCTAAAAGAATAGATATTTGATCGAAAATGCAGAGTTCAATCCGGAGAAGGGGAAGAATGCACCCATCGAAGGCGTGGAGTATAATCTGACGAAGAGGATGGATGCCCAATTCAAGACGCGGATTCTGATTTAGCAAAAAGACAGGATGCCTGATATATGAGACTTGGGAGGCCGAACAAACTTTATCCTCTTAAACTTTTCTGACAACCTAACCTTTAAATCGTCTTACACTATAAGAAAACTACAAATTTGAAAAACTAAATCAATAAGGAAACATTAACGACTTATAAAAATTCAAAACCTGAAGGGGAAGATTTAACCTAAATGCACCCAAACTAGAAAACCCTTGAAGAAAATATAGGGGAGATGGACGGCGACCCCCAGTTCTCACTTTTAAGTCACGTCAGAAGGGAGCAGGAACCGACCTGAACCGTCCATCACGAACTGTTAGATTATAAGTTATTTGAATATAACTGTATTACATATTATGGTTATCAGAAATCAGACAAGTTCTTATTTATATTGTTGAGATTATGATTAGTGTGTTAGATTGTTAGGATTATTAGTTATCATATTGTTTTGTTATGAGGTGTATAAATTGAGATGGTTTATCTCTTAATAAGATTGATCGAATTTATTACTTTCTTAATATGGTATCAAAGCTAGGTTTAGTTATACTTTAATTGCACCGTAGAGAAAACCGATTGGGCTCTACATGTGTTTGCACCGTAGAGAAAACTGATTGGGTTCTGCGTGTGTTGCCCTGCACGTTTGAAAGATCCTATTAGCCTCAAAGAGTGTGGCCGTACTTTTCACCTGACATCCACGTTGCACATGAGGGGGATTGTTAAGATATGCAGATAACATAGTCCCACATAGGAAAAACTATGAGAGGTACATGAGTATAAGATATAAAATTGGACAAATCTCAACAGGTCTTGAGTCTTATTGATGGAACATGTTTATATCAAAAGTCCGTGTATACTCATATAAATATAAATATTTAACTTTCCCCTCGTTCGTGTATAATTAAATTTAACATTGTATCAGAGCTATCCTAACCCTAACCATTGATTGATCCTCATCGGTCTCATCATCGATCTTCTTGTTGACTTCAGCTGACTTCACGATATCTTGTTGCTTCCGCTACCCTCTCTGTCCTCATGTTCCCTCAGAAATCTAGGGATCGTTTGATACATATAACTTTTAGGATACCTGCTGATGCATTGTCCCTTATTAGTATATTAAAATTACCTCATCAGCCACTTCAATTTAATGCATCGTCCCTGGTGTATTAAAATCACCTACCAACTTCAATATACCAAATTCAAAATCACCCAAAAAAGCCTTTAACCAAGCCAAGCCGTTCAATCCAACCAACCCAAGCCGAGCCGCCGAGCCACAAGCCGAGTCAAGCCACCCAAACTGACTTGAGCTAAGTCGAGCCGACTCGAGCCAAGTCAAGACGATCCGAGCCGATCGAGCCTGCCCGAGCCGAGTCGGAGCCAACTCGAGTCGAGTCAAACCCATCCCGAGCCAAGCTCGTTCTTAAGCTGTTTTTGGTTGATTTTTAGGCTATTTTGAGCTATTTTCGAGCTTATTTTGTGATATGGATAAGCGTGAACTCTATTCGTTTCCCCAAATTGACACTCTTATCACCAAGTCTGCCGATTATACTGGATGGGCTCTTACTATGCAGTATAATCTTTGAGGTTTGATATTATGGGGTTACATTGATGGCTCACACATCTGTCCTTCTACCACCACTTCTTCCGCTACGCCTGTTACTCCAACCGATCACTTCAATCTTCCACCGATAGTTCAGGTCTCTACACTCTTACTCTTGATCAATGGATACAAAATGATCAGCAGATTATGACATATATTTTACGTTCGGTGGTGAATCCTATTCGTCTGTCTATTGGACGCCTGACTACCTCTTGTTAGCAGTGGATTTCTCTTAATCGCATGTCCATTCAGAAATGTGCCGCTTGTGAATACCAACTGCATCAGGCCCTTAAGGATGTTCGACAGGGAAATCGTTATGTTTAGGAATTTTACTCTCTTCTATTAGGGTATTGGGAGGAATTACATCTGATGGAGGTTCAGATTCAAGCATTATTGGAGAATGTCTCTATCGAGTACTACAAGCAGTGTGATCTTTAGCATTTGTACCACTTTGTTATGCATTTTCGACCGGAGCATGAAGGACCACACAGTCGGATACTACATCGTGTTCATTTGCTAAGCCTTGAGGATGCAGAAGTTGAGTTTATCTCTGAGGAGACCTGACTCCAGATGTTGACAGATATATCTACCAGTACTCATGATACATGCTCATCTGTGGCACCATCGGCCATTGTTTTGGCTGCACAAACTAGACCAGTCACTGCTCCACCACTGCCTCCTTCTCCTTCTACCGAATGAGTTTGTGCATACTGCAAGAAACTTGGACATAATATTTCTCAGTGCTCGGTACTTAAGAACAAGTCAAAAAATACTCAAACTTATTCAGCTTCTCGCTACCCCAATCGCCATCCAGCTGTATCTACTACCATGTCATCAGCAATCTCTACTGCAACTTCATGTTCATTCTCCCCCGCACATATAACAGAGATTGCGAATATTGTTCAACAGAGTTTTTGTATTAGTGGAACTCCCGCACCTTCTACCTAAACCGCCTCAACTGCTAATTCTAGTATTTCTATTCCTTAGATATATGACTCATGTGCCTCACATCATATGACTTTTGATAAATCCTTTCTTACAATCTGTTCTGCTATTCTTATGTTATACATACATACATACTGCTGATGGCTCTTCACTTGCAGTAAATCAATGTGGTGACATCACATCTACCAATCACTCTCCAGGCAATTTTATTCTTTCATCTATATTACATGTGCCTAAATTAATAATGAATCTTTTATCTGTTAGTCAGATTGTTGATTCTGGCTGCACCATTACTTTCTCATCCATTTCTTATATTGCGCAGGATTAAAACATAGGTCAAAAGATTGGGGCAGGTCATAGAGTAAATGGACTGTAACAACTCCATTTTTAATGTACAAAGAATTGATTTAAATTCAATGTATACTTGGAGTATTTATTACGGCTGATATCTCTTTAAGTATTTATTTCACTCCATAATTACAAGAAAGAGCTTATAGCTCATTGGTAATACCTTGCATTGCTGAACCAAGCCACCAGAGTTCAAATCCCATGCCCCATATTATTTTTGTATTTATTTTGTTTTAATTTCTTTTGGAAGTCAACAGTCAAAAGGCCATAACTCACAAAATTTGTATTGGACAAATAAAACTAAATATACCATAAATCCCCCCAGGAGACCCCCTACCCAATGACACCTCGACTAAGCCAAGTCGGTCGGCGGACCGGCCGACTTGGGCCGGCGCCGCCGGCTGGACTCGGCCGGATGGCCGAGTCGTCAACACGGAAAAATTCCGTGTTGACCTGGTCTTCTCACTTGCATACACTAAATTCTTAGATCGGTTATCAAATGCCCATTAAACCTCTTTTACTCCCAATTTTTAATGAATTTAATGATTTTTTTTATATATTTATATATATTTTTTAATTAAAACCCTAACCCTAGCCTAACCCTATATAAACCCCCCATACCCTCTACCTTCTCATCACTTTTCTAAGTCTACTCTCTCAAAATCCCAAGAGAACTTGGTACGTTAGAAAACGAGCGAAAGGCGAAGCGCTGACGAAATCGATGGCGAAATCCCGGCGATCGTGCTGGACCTCTCAACGACGATTCGACGCACCGACAAACCCTCTACCTTCCTCTCACTCTCTAACGTTGTCCAAACCCGTAAGTTTCCCTTTTCTACCTTTCTTTTCTTCCATTAAAATACGACTTTTCAAACCCGACGGAAATCGGAACAAACCGATTTCCGATTCGGTTTTCTATCAAATCTCACTTATCACCAATTCCATAATGCTTAAACATATTCATGTTGACTACTAATCACTTAAAAATTAATTTGAACAAGTTTTCACATATGAAATGATAGCTTTTGCAATATATCGTATTCTTTCACTTAAATACCCCCATGTTTAGTTTATCACATTTAACCCCTTAACATTGCTATACATTAAAGTAGATCACGAGGTAATGACCTACCTCCACACATACTCATATGTAATCATAACACGCTACCTTGAAAACTTAGAATACGATAAAACAAGATTTTACATTAAAATACCATTTTCTTAATAAAACCTTTTTCTAAAAGTTCTAAGTTATATACAATTTTAAAACAATATCTTTTAATAGGAAAATAAGATATGTCGTGGACATCGATCGTTTATCTAAACCTGACTTTGTGGTGTCTAGGCTAGGCAAGTGAGAAAATGTAATTTTAAAAGGCCCGTCTCACGATTCGTGAGCGGATCCCTCCTTTTCTCATTTTGTACTTACCTGGCCACAATTGGCGGTGAAGAGGCGATTTGAGGTTTCTAATGACTTATCGTTTAGACCATTTAGAAATAGGCTAGTTGGCTTAGGAAACCCTAAAATCTAAAATACGGAAATTTACACCTTTTACAAATAAATACCTTATCTTTATAAAACTGTTTTCTAAATGATTAGTAATTATTAAATCTTTGCAAAACGCCACTACAACCCACCTTTGGGGAACTCGTTAGGGATAGTACGGTTTATCGTGCACCCTCGGGCTTAGTAGTGCGAGATTCAGACCTCCGCAAGGAGCATTTGGTCTCGAAAGGTTTAAAATACGACATTTAAGAAAAATGAGATTTTTGGAAAATAAAATATTTAATAAAAATTATTCTTGTATAAAAATATGTATATTTATCATCTAAACACCTATTTTATTATAAGATAAAGTTTCCACCTTTTCCTAAAAAAAGTACAAGATTAAAAGTTACATTAAAATACCATAAATTTCAAATAAATCAATATTACAAATTAACACCTTTATTTATGTAATTAGGATATTTTCACTAGAAATAAGACAAAATAAAATCACACTCATTATAACTATAAAGACAAATAATAAATACTTGAGGTGTACCTTGAAAACTATACAAAAGTATTTTTACATAAAACCCCCTCAAGTTTTATAAATTACAATAATGACCCTAACAAATATAGAACTCCGACTTACATTTCTTTTAGTCTGACTCGGGGTTGAGTCTGATTATTTCTGACTTGAATATGATTCAAGTCAATCTACATTATTTAATATTCCAACTCAATATGAACACATGAATCCCAGAATCCAGTTAACAATCTATATAACTTGACTGAATCGAACCATGGATATACATCCATTATTCCGTTATTCCATTTACCTGATTATGTAGTTACAATATATTTACTGATATCATGGTTTTGGTCAGTCATTCAACTTACACAATACAATACAACAATACAACCAAAACACTACGGGGTTTAAGCGGTAGATTGGTACGGAAGGTGTTAAAGGTGGCACGAGGTGGTCAGATTAAGACACCTAACCTATATTCCGTTGCTGTTGTACCGTGGCTTAACGGTTCCTTGTACATTCCGTTTGCCTTGGTCTCTAGCACATAGAGACCCCTCTCGTATACACTGGCATCCTTCTGTACCAAGCTACAAACAACAGCGTTAACACAATATTTTACAATCTCTTAGAAAATACCTCTTATTCTGTCTTTTCTAATTCTTCTTTATCTTTGGGACTTACCGAGCGACCTGTTCGCTGACGACATTCTATTTTTTTCTTCTTTGAATGTCGTCAGGTGTTTTGGACCCAGCAGAGATCGAGCCCACCGGTGAAGACTTGGAGCAGTTTCACGAAGATCCCGAGCTCTAGACACTGTACCTTATTTTATTCAGTATTTTTATTTCCTGTTATGCCACTGTTTAGGCATTGCTTTTCATTCCAGTTGTATTTACTTTTCATGCATTGTGCAAAAGAATGTTATTAATAAAGTTATTTCTATATCTCTTGTCTCTTATGATTTACTTTATATTGCTTAGATATGCTTAGCGTATGTATTTCGGAGTACATACGTAGCGGATCTCGTCGTGTCCACTTCGCCGTACACCGGGAAGCGGGGCGTGACAGGTTTTGTTGGTGGCCCATGCAGGTCAGAGCTGTATGAATCCCTATCATGCAGTTCTGGTCTGCGTGAACAACCTAAGCAATATAACACAAGAACCGGCAACTAAAATATTCTTTACAATTCATGTTTCTTGAATCTTATAAATTTCTATTCCTTGAATCTTATCATTTTATGTATTTGAATCTGTCCTAACCCAAAATTTTCTTCTAGGTTATGGATTCCCCGAACACCACCAGCACCAACGTCAACAACACACCTCCAGCACTACCTCTCGCACCAGCTGTTCCTGCACCACCCATCGAGCAAACAGTGCTACTTGAGGCGATTCGCAGCCTTCTTGAGGGACAGCAACAACTACTGAACCGTCCTGAGACCGATGCACCGGGAGTAAAGCAATTCAGGGCTTTACATCCCAAGCAGTTCTCTGGTAAAGGAAGCCCTCTTGAAGCTGAAGAATGGGCACAAAGCATCGAAGATGATCTGACAGCAGCTCAAGTGCCAGACATCGTTTGGGTCCGTGTGGTGAAACTACAGCTCACGGACAATGCTCGCAACTGGTGGAAGGCGGAAGAAAGCCGTCTGGTACAGCCGATTGAATGGAAGACTTTTCGTAAGAAGTTCGACGCGAAATACTTTCCTGTGACTGCCAGGTTTGCAATGGAGCAGTAGTTCATTCATCTACAACAGGGTTCAATGTGGGACAAATCAGTAGATGAATACGACGCTGAATATACCATGTTAAGCTGGTAAGATATGTCACAATAGTTCAATTTTTAAATATCATATACTACACAGCTAACACAATCCTTAAACAGATTCACGGCACTCTTGATACCGACGGACGAAATCAGAGCCCGTCGCTTTCAATAAGGACTGGACACGGAGATTCAGGCTGCTCTAGCCACGGGAAAATTTTTGACTCATGAGGATGCTCTAGAAGCTGCCCGCAGTTATGAGGCAGTGATAAAAGCAAGGGGCAGACCTCAGTCTGCAGGAGTCAAGCGCCCTGCCAATCAGATGGCAGGTGGAGCCTCGTCCAGGCCACCTTTCGTGCCAAGGCGACCCGGAGTACCAACCCATCGTCCCAGCCCAGCCTTTTGCACCAACTGAAAGAGAACTGGACATATGATGAAGGACTGTCGTCGAGCCAACTGCCTTTGCTTAGTCTGCGACTCAGCTACTCACGATATTGGGTCTTGTCCCTAAAGACAGAACCCAGTTGCTGCACCCAGGCCAGCAATTACTTATTCGCAGCGACCAGCTCTTCAGGCACCTGCTCCCAGACCTGCACTACCTGCACCACCCAGAGGACCACAAGCTGCACCACCTCCTCGTCAGTTCCATCAAGCTCAAAGGAATGTTCCGAGGAATGCTCCTCAGGCCAGGAGGAATGTACCAAGGCGCTAGGCTTTCACGATGTCCGTGGAAGAAGCTGAGGCCACTGGCCAAATAATCACTGGTAAACTTTTCTTTTCTATTCTGCTACTTAGTTACATATTTCTTATACCTAAAACAAATCCCGCATACCTTAGGTACAATCTTAGTATCCTCAATCCCTGCACTTGCACTGTTTGATACTGGAGCATCACACTGCTTTATGTCGCAACTGTTTGTACGAACCCATGCAATTCCAGGCTCACCGCTTGTATCCAGCTGGAATGTCAATTCAGGAAATGGCGTTCTAAAGGCAACTATGGGATACAGCTTGTGTCCAGTCGTCGTCTGCAGCAGAGAATTTTATGCTGACTTCAAGGTGCTGGACATACCGAACTTCGATGTGGTTCTAGGAATAGATTGGCTTGGAACTTTTTATGCTACCATCGACTGTCGTCAAATGAGGGTAGTATTTGAGATT
This sequence comes from Agapanthus africanus, assembly GCA_030015575.1. Classification (NCBI taxonomy): domain Eukaryota; kingdom Viridiplantae; phylum Streptophyta; class Magnoliopsida; order Asparagales; family Amaryllidaceae; genus Agapanthus; species Agapanthus africanus. The sequence continues at coordinate 50,903,426 of CM057351.1, read as the reverse complement.
CCAGACCATCCGGTCTTCTATTTCAAAAGCGGAGACCGTACACTGGAACCAAGTACCTACAAAGCGAAGCCAAGAGAAGCAGTAGTTGCAGCAGCTCAAGCAGAGGAAGAATCAAGACCAGATGTGGTTCGAGAGTTCGACGATGTATTTCCTAACGATATATCAAGTTTGCCTCCCGATCGAGCTCTTGAATTCAGTATTGATTTAGTACCAGGAGCACAACCGGTGATCAAAGCACCCTATCGTTTAAGTCCGGAAGGTTTGAAGGAAGTCCGAACACAGTTGGACGAATTACTGGCGAAATGATGGATTCGTCCCAGCACTTCAAGTTGGGTGTTCCCCCAATCAGAGCAAGGCTCTGCTTGAATTTGAAAATTCAAATTTTGAAGCAACACTTCAGTTCCCATGCGCTGCGCGCAACGCGCCACGTGTCAGAAGTTGACACGGCAGCACAACGCCCAAGGCAGTACGTCCAATCGGAGCAAGGCTCTTTAAAAAACATAAGCAACGTTCAACTGCGCAAGCGCACGGCTGCGCGACACGTGTCTGCGCAACTGCGCAAGCGCACGGCAGCGCGACACGTGTCTGCGCAGTTGCGCAAGCGCAACTGCGCAAGCGCACGGCTGCGCGACACGTGTCTGCGCAGTTGCGCAAGCGCAAATGCGCAAGCGCACCGCTGCACGACACGTGTCTGCGCAGTTGCGCAAGCGCTGTTTTGCAAGCGCACCGCTGCGAGACACGTGTCTGCGCAGTTGCGCAACAACAGAGTGAAGATTTAAGGATATTTTTTCTGTTCTTGTTTAAACAAGAAGATTTCTTCTGTAAAACAGGGGCCTTTGGATCAAAGATCCAACGGTGGGGAAAATTCCCCAAATCACTCAGAAAAGATCTTTTTAACAAATTTAACTGATTTTTGAGCACTATAAAAAGGACCCCAGACCCCATTTCAAAAGGGGAGACAATTGGATTAAAAAAAAAAAGGAGAAGAGAACCTCTTGAGAACACAAAGAAGAAGGTAAAAACCTTTGAAATAAGAGAAAATTCTCTTAGGAATAGATCATTGATCTAAAAGACAAAATCAGTGATCTTCAATAAATAAATAAATAAATAAAAATAATAAAAAAATAGTGCCTTGCACTTGCTAGGGAATCTCTGGTTCTCTGAGATAGAAAGAAAGAAAAGATTTTTCTTCTTCTCTTTGATCTAAATTTAGATCAAGAAATTAAAAAGTGCTCTGCACTCCTTTCGTTGAATCTAAAAGATTCTTGGTGCTTTGCACAAATGCAATGCATTACTTGAAGGGCCAGGCTCAAATCAAAAAGACCTAGCAGGCCAAAATAAATTGCAAAGCAATAAAAGAACAGAGCCCAAATAAAATTGATGCTCTGCATTATTCATAAAGAACAGAGCCCAAAACAAATTGATGCCCTGCATCTTTTCTGGGCAAAGCCCAAATAAAAATAAAAGGAAATGCAAAAGCAATGTTGGACATTTTTTTACTGGACTTAGCCCAATCGTGGCCATAAGTCCTTAAATTAAATTGGCTGAGCAAAATGGCTCTCCTAAATCAATCTACATCCGGTTCGAGGGTACATCTCCGAACTCCTTTGACATCCATCGTTGTAATTCCTCAACGACGTCAAAGAGGTGACGGGTCCCAACGGCCACACACCCAATACCGGACCGAAACGTCCCTAAACTAACATCGGACCGAAACGTCCTTAAACTAATATCGGACCGAAACGTCCCTAAACTAATATCGGACCACCACGTCCCTAAACTGGCACAATAGAGCCCAAATGCTCTTTTGTCGGATCTAAACGGTCCCGTTAAGTTGATCTTAGTCTCAAACTGGACTAACGTATCCTTAACAAACGTTTAAGTTGATCTTAGCCCCAAACACGGCTAACGTATCCTTAAATATTCAAATGGATTATAAAACTCCCAATCAACTCTGGTTCGAGGGTACATCTCCGAGCTCCTTTGATACATGTCGTTGTAATCCTTCAACGACGTCAGAGAGGTGACGAGTCCCGATGGCCATACATTAAATTAATCACTACGTTGAGTTGATCTTAGTCTAAAACAGGACTAACGTATCCTTGACAAACGTTTAAGTTGATCTTAGCCGCAACGCGACTAATGCATCCTTAAACTGAAAACACCAAACCCAAATCTAAGTAAATACGGATTTGGACTAATCCACGTCCTACGGGCGACGGCATTACTCAGTCTCCGTATACAATCCACGGGCAACCACAAACAAAATGAACACACACGACACGAAATGAAATTCTGGAGAAGGAGAAAGTTGTTACCGCGATGCGGTAGCGTAATTAACTGCAGGGGCTTGCGCCTGCAGGGAAGAGCGTCCCCATAATCAAAAACCCCTCATCCTGAGGGGGAATCTGACGAAGTCTGCTACATCGGCCGCATCCGTCTAAACCTCCGATACACGGTGCCATAAATCAACTTGGCATCTTCGGAGAGATAAACGGATAAAACCAAATAGCATCTGCCCCGAACATCAGGCATGGACGCCAAGTCTAGGCCGCCATTCGGAGGGGAACAGATTCTGGCACGCCCGGTGGGACCTCTTCCTCTTTCCACTCCACACTTCGTGTGCCGTCTTCGCGAACCAATCGCGGTTCGTTAAATGGTTGTCTTCGGATTTCAAGTTACTAAGCTTTGGTCTTTTACCTGGCGCAGAATTCAAGATTCAATGGCCTCTAGCTGTACCAACTGCTCGAAATGCCGCTGCAACGGACGCTCCACCTCACCCGGAGGTGTAGCATATGGGCCCCAAGCGGCTTCCTCCCTTGCTCTGCCGGTAGACCAGGTGACCCAAGCCACCACCGGCTTGTTCTTCGGGACTATGATCCCACCTGCAAGCTTTTCTGCACCAATACCTGCGCCGGAAGTGGGTAAAAAGTCGGTCTTCAACCGGCTCACTGTTTCGACAGCCTCTGTCAACGGGTCGCCCGCTACTAAACCGACAGCCTCCGTTTTCACCAGGCTAGGTCAGAACTATAAAGTGGCCGTCCCAAAGAGGGCAACGGCCGCTGCTTCGGAAGTCGTTAAAGCGGCCTCTCCTATCAGAGAGTCGGTCTTCACAAGATTGACGGTTCCCACTCCTCCCCCAGCTGGTCAAAAGGCATCAGTCTTCGACAGGCTGACATCGGCAGTTACCCCACACTCAAACATGGGGCAACAAGAAACCATCTCGATTTCCGAGCCAGTCCCAACGGCTCGTCGTGCTCGACGTCGCCATTGGCAACGAGTGAGGAAAGCAGGGGGCAACTCCCCCTCAGGGATAACTCCACCCGCTCCAATGGTGGAAGTCAACGCTACTGTTCCAACTGGGAACAGCTTTGAACTACTGAGGAGAGTGCGTAAGAACTCTCCAACCGCTACCTTGAAAAGATCTCCTCCACCTGCGGAGAGAGTTCCAGAAACAAAACAAGAAAATCCCCCTCAACGGCTATCGTCAAAGATATACAAGGTTTGGCGGAGGGTTCAAGACTCTGTGATTGACCCAGATCACTTTCATCGCCAGAAAAAGGCAAAGGTGGAAAAGGACACCCGCCTCGTTAAATAGCAGGGGGCAACAATTGCTAGCAGGCCCATTTTAACGGCTCCTTTAACCTCGATGGCCCACAAAAGAAGGAGGCCAGAGAAAGCTCCCGCGTCAGCGGCAAAGTTTAAAGGCGGTGAACCTAAACCTCCAAAGTCAGGAGGCATAACAGTTCATACGATTTATATGGCTTCTGGAAAGGAAGAAAGCCGCACTTCTACGGGTCACCGACCGCTCACCCGATCAGTGACCAAGGCTCAGGAGCAGCAACAAAAGCTCCAGGAGATGATGACCACAATGGCTGCACTCACTGGGCCAAAAGAGAACCCTGAGGCGTCCTTAGATGAGCGCCAGGAGGAAAAGACCGACGCCGAGTTCCTTCGCCGAGTACTGGAAAAGAGGGACAAAGAGGCTGCTGAACAAGCGGCCAACATACAGCGGATGGGCCTCCTCTTCCAGGACATGATAGGGATGATGATACAACAAGATCCTCCTGCTGAAGAACCCCTAACCGTCCTTGGAGATGATAAGGGAGATACATTAAATCTGCAGCCCGCTCTATTAACAGCTAAAGAGGATACAATCTCTAAGACTGATCTGGACGAATACATAGCCCAGCAAATAAAGGTTCATCATGCGGCCGAAGCAGCTGGCCACGTCGTAAAAACGGGGCGGCCATATCCAGGCTGGTATGACCAAATCAAGTACCCGCCGGGTTACACAATTCCCAAGTTTCATGTCTACAAAGGGACTGGCAATCCCCATCAGCATGTCGCCCAGTTCAGGGCACTTTGCGGTAACACCGGCGGCGATGACAAGCTTTTGCTCCGCCAGTTTGTTGGAAGTCTATCAGATACGGCGTTCGAGTGGTACTCTGAACTCCCTAATGATTCTATTAAAACCTTCGCGGAGATGGAGCTGCTGTTTACCCAACGCTTTGCAAGTGCCAGTGAACGTACCCCGATAACGGCACTGATTAACGCCAGGGTAAAACCTGGCGAGACATGGGTTCAGTACGCTATACGGTGGCTTAATCTATGGTCAAAGTGTGAGCAGCGCATAGAAGAAGCCCCTGCGGTGGGAATGTTTGTTGGAACTCTTGATCCACAAGCAACCATCTCACGGTTTATGATGTTTTTCAAGCCGACTTCCTTCCAGGCTTTGATTGACAAACTGGCGCAGATGGACCAGATGGGCCATAAACCCCCTCTCCCAAAACCGGATTCCCGAACTGACAAAGGAAAGGGAAAAGCGATCATTGTCGCTAATGCTCAACAACAACCGAACGACTTGAAGCCAGTTGCTCGTCCAAACAATACGCGCCCTTACGTACCCCTTGAGGATAGGATGGGACGTCCTTATTTCTTTCCCCGCGATAAAACGAAGAGGTTATTCGAGCTGGCATTACGCAACAGACTCATAAATCTGCCAGATCCAAAACGTCCGTTGCAACCAAGTGACGTCAACGAACCTAATTACTGCCCCTATCATCGAGTGCTAGGCCATCCGATTGAGGACTGCTACGTTTTCAAAAATTGGCTTGAAAACCAGTATAGACAGGGAAAATTTGCGTTATCTGACAAATGGAAGGTGAATCCCCCGCAGCCCCACACCTCTAAAGGGACGAATACGCCGGGGGCAACATGCTCTGTCATTGAAGAAACTCCGTGGGAGGTTGTATTATCATAAAAAATGAAGAGGATGCTAAATGATCTTCGGACATGTCCGGCGATCAAGTGGAAAAGCCCATTGGAACCGCAGGTCGTTGAGGGGATGTTAAAACCACGTCCAACTCCAAAGACCAATGATGGGGGTTCAAGCACTAGTAGCCAGTCGTCAAAGTCTTCGAAGAAAAAGAAGAAGGCCAAGAAACCGGTGAAGCCTAGCGATAGGCGCACGGACTTGCAAAAGCAAATTGACGCGCTGGAAGAGTACAACCAGAAGGCGCGGACTCCCGTCACATTGCAAGAGTTCCTCAACCACGTCTTCCAAGCAGAAGATGAGGGAGGGAGTTCGTCAAATGAATCTGAAGAACATGTAGCAAGTTGCCATGTGATTTCCCATTTGTCCACAAGCAATGAGGAGACTCCTCGCGCTGAAAAGCTGGGGGCAGAGCCTGCACTAAAAATCCTGGAGCCGTCGGATGAAGCGATTGATGCATTCCTAAATCAGGCGTTTTTAAAGGGCAACGCTGATCGGGATAACGAAGCGGTTATATTCGAAAAGGCCAAACGCCAGCGCCTTGGCGAACGAATTGCGGTACTCCCGCTAGAACAAAATACACCCACCACAGATAAAATCAAGTTCAAGATAAAGAAGAGATTCGCTAAGGCTGTGTCAATGGGTATAAAGCTACCACCCTCCGAGAAAAACATTACGGGTGAAATGGAAAACCACCCCTCCTATTGCTTGTACCATCGGAAGGTGTCGCATCCCACCGAAGAGTGCAAAGCTTTCGGTAAGTGGTGGCAAGGATATATTACTCATCGGCAACAGTTTAAGCGGGAAAAACGCAAAGCCCGCCGAGAGCAGAATGGAATAAACAAAGTGCTTGATAAAACTAGCAGTGGTTGTTGCATGATTGACGCCGGGGAATCACAAGTACCTGTATTTGGGAGCGATTCTGATGAGGAGCTAGAGCTTGGCCCCCTCTTTAAAGAATCCACTTCGGGAAAAGAAGAAGGACCAAAGGCTTGCGAGAATATACAGCTACGCAACCGGACGTTACCCGAAAAGAATCTTGGACCCTTAAACAAGAAAGACAAAGGGAAAGAGAAGGCCTCTGAAGACATCGCCTTGGATGATCGAGTTGCGGAAGAGTTAACCGCCAAGAACCCGCCAAAGAGGAATAAAGTAGATTACAATGTCTTGGCGCATCTGAGGAAGCTACCCTCACAACTCAGCATTCTCGATGCCCTGTTGCTATCAAAAGAGGTGAGGGTTTCTTTGATTAAAGCCTTACAAGAGCCGGAACAATTCCAAGCATGCCTGGCCGAGGAAAAGATGAAGGATGAGTTGGAGGAAGTACACACGGCTGATGTTACTTTTGGCGATGAGGACCTTCTACTTGGGACTTGCGAACACAATCGCCCTCTCTATGTTTCGGGATACTGCCATGATATAAAGATAGGCAAGATTCTGATCGATAACGGGTCGTCTGTTAACCTACTCATCGTGCGGGTGTTGAAGGAAATCTGCATGAGCGTCCAGCACCTTGCTTGGGACAAGATCACCATATCCGGGTTCGACTCCCAATCGTCAAAGACTCTTGGATCTGTGATACTGATGCTACGCTTCGGATTACTCGTCACGGACATTAAGTTCCATGTCATAGATGCCAAGACATGCTACAACGCTTTGCTCGGCCGACCATGGTTACACGAGTACAACATCATCCCTTCTACACAACATCAGTGTATGAAGTATTTTAAGGATGGTTTCGAGTATACCGTGACGGGAGTACTGAACCCGTTCTCTGTGAACGAGGTCCGCAAATACGAAGATGCCAAATACTTCTTGCCGGATTTCGAAGACACAGAGAAGTGTCACAAGCCGGAAAATAAAACTAACGCCACCATCCCTGTCTTCGGCAGTGATACCGAGGAAGAAGAGGAGATCGTTTATTCGGGTCCGCCCCAACATAACAAGCCAGGACCGTCCACTCCTACATTGGTCTTTGGTAGTGACTCGGAGGATGAGGTCCATGTCGTATTCTCTGCTCGGCCTTCAATACGGGCTTCCGCTGATGAAGAACGAAGTCTGCAGATAACCATGGTACCGCTTGAACATTACAAAGAACTAGATGCACTCAACACCAACAGCGTAGAAGAATTGCGAACATTTTATATCCCTCCCGGACGGGAAGGCGAGAAGGCAATCCTATTCTACCGTTCTGAAGAAAACAAGGTGGAAAAAGAAGTTTGGCATGGCGTGGATCCTACGCTCGATAGGCTTCGACCTATCCGTCTTCCCAGATATTATACCGAAGGTTTGAAGAAACTGCTGAAACGCCAGGGGATATCCTTCAGACAGACCGTTAGAGAGGCCAAATTCTATGACAGGGTCTGGAATGTTCCCGGGACCCAACGCAAACTGCCTAACGGGAGAATGGAAACAAAAGGGCTTGGGTACATCCGGCTAAAGAAACGAGAGCTAGTAAATAGCTGTTATGTCATGTATGACTTCGATGAAGATGCGGACGCTCAATGGGAGGACGCTAATCCTAAGCCAGTAAAAGTTCCTGATGAAAAAGTGCCCGGTCCATCATTTGAAGAACAAATGGACAGGCTTATAAGGAAAGCTGGTCAAAAAGTCCGAGATGACCACAATCGCGAGACGGCCATCTATGAGAAAGCCAAGACGCAACGCCTTCTCCGACAGGCCGTAAAGGATGAAAAGGCCGCTCCTTGCCAACCTGCTACAAAAAAGGTTCGACGCGAAGGCAAAAACAAGTCAGAGGGCAGAAAAGACGCTCAACAACCACAAGGCAGAGCTAAGAAACCACGTATCCGAGAGTCAAGCGTTACTGACTTAGCCCTCATGAAGAAAATGGGTCGAGCATACTCATTTCCTCGGAACAAAACAAGGAAGATATTTGATCTTGCTCTAAAACATCAAATGCTTACGCTGCCAGAGTCCAAGCACCCCGAGAACGCAGGCGAGGTATTCAACCCAAATTATTGCTTTTACCATCGAGTAGTAGGTCATCCTCTTGAAGATTGCTTCACCTTCAAGAATTGGGTCGAAGATCAATATCAGCTTGGTAAATTCGCTCTGTCCAACAACTGGAGGGTAGCACCACCACAAAAGCACGAGCCTAAGGCCACGAAAGAAGAACCATTTCCACATTGGGATTGGCAGAAAATTCGCACCTGTCATATGATAACGATACTAAAAGAAGAGTCCGAGAACATAGACAGCCTTCCCTGGTGCCTCGAAAACAGCAATGATGAGGTAATCTCAGAATTTCCCCCAGCTCCGAAAGAACTGGAGGACGGCATACATACCACTGCGGATAACCTCAAGAAAATTGAGTTGGGGACGATAAATGATCCACGACCGACATTCGTCAGCGAGCTGCTGTCCGAGGAAAAGGTGGCTGCGTTAAAAGACGTCCTTGTACAGCATAAAGATTGCTTCGCATGGAACTATTCCGAGATGCCGGGACTTGATCCAGAAGTTGCTGTACATAGACTGGCAATATCCCCGAGTGTCAAGCCGGTCAAACAAGCGCTGAGAAGAATGCGGCTTGAGCTCGAAATGAGCATCAACGCGGAAGTCAAAAAGCTGATAGACTCCGGCTTTATCCAAGAGGTTCAATCCTTGAATGGATTGCTAATATCGTCCCAGTGATGAAGAAAAATGGTACGGTGCGCATATGCGTGGACTTTCGGGATCTCAACAAAGCCTGCCCGAAGGATGATTTCCCAGTACCAGTCACCGAACTAATGATAGACAATACGTCCACGCATGAGATTTTCTCATTCATGGACGGCTCATCAGGATATAATCAAATAAAAATGCACCCTGAAGACCAGAAACATACGGCTTTCCGGACTCCTTTGGGAATATTCTGTTACAAGGTGATGCCCTTCGGTTTAAAGAACGCCGGTGCAACCTACCAAAGGGCCATGACGAAGATTTTCGGTAACCTTATACACGAAATTGTTGAATGCTATATCGACGACCTCGTTGTTAAAAGCAAATCATATGAGAAACATCTCGAGCATCTGAAGACCGTATTTCAACGTCTTCGACAATACAACTTGAAGATGAACCCTCTGAAGTGTGCATTCGGGGTTTCCTCGGGCAAATTCCTGGGATTCGTCGTTCGACACCGAGGTATCGAGATAGATCCGTCCAAGATCAAGGCAATCATAGGAATGCCTCCGCCGAGAACTCTCAAACAGCTGCGGTCTCTCCAAGGAAAGCTCGCGTACATACGACGATTTATAGCCAACCTCTCAGGAAAGTGCTGCCCTTACAGCCACCTGATGAAGAAGGAAACCCCGTTCGTCTGGGATCAAAAGTGCCAAAGCGCACTAGACGAGATCAAACAGTACCTGCAAAACCCTCCAGTGTTGGCTGCTCCAGTGAAGGGAAAGCCTCTCATTCTTTACACGGCCGCCCTTGAAGGTTCTTTGGACGCATTATGGGCACAAGAGAATGACCAAGGGAAAGAAAGAGCACTTTACTATTTAAGTCGAGTGCTGCTGGGGGCAGAAAACAATTATTCCCCCATTGAAAAACACTGCCTGGCGTTGATCTTCGCAATAACAAAGCTTAGACATTACGCATTAGCGCATGAAGTCTATCTCATTTCAAAGGTGGACCCTCTCAAATATCTAATGTCAAAGGCCATATTGACAGGACGACTCGCTAAATAGGCCCTGCTCTTAATGGAGTTTTCGATAGCATATCGACCACTCAAAGCAGTAATAGGCCAGGCCATCGCCGACTTCCTTGCTGAGCACCCGATACCAGCCGACTCTCCTTTAAACTGCGATCTTCCAGACGAACATGCGTTTGATGCGATTGATGGTGATAATACCCGATGGGAGCTTTATTTTGACGGAGCATCTTCCGTGAAGAAGCGCAAACAAAGTACCCCTATAATCAAATCGGGGGTAGGACTCATCTTTATAACTCCACAAGGAGGGATAATGCGCTACGCGTTCTCCCTGACGGAACCGAGGACAAACAACGAAGCCGAATACGAAGCTCTGATAGCAGGCCTCGAGATCGCCATTGACATGGGAATTGAAAACCTCCTCATATACGGAGATTCGCAACTGGTCGTTAGTCAAGTAAACGGCGATTACCAAACATGCAAACCGGAGTTAGTAAAATACGGTGAAAAGGTGCAACAACTGCTAACCCAAATTCCCTCCTATACTTTGGAGAGCATACCACGCGCGGATAACAGCAAAGCGGACGCGTTGGCCAAACTCGCTAAAGAAATGGCTGACGAGAACCTCGATGACGTTAGAATCATGGTACAAAGTCGTCAGGTGCTCGCCCCCGCAGAAATACCTTCGGAATCACCCGAAGAGAAGGGAGTGACTGAACAAGCGACCTTGCAAATAAAAGAACATGAGAAAGTTGAGGATTGGAGGGAAGTCTTTATAGACTACTTCAAGTCCCACCAAATGCCCGAAGATGCGTCCGCAAGACATCAACTCATAAAACGAGCTCTGTCTTTCGCTTTCGTCAATGATTCTCTATACAAGAGGTCATTCGATTCTCTGTGGCTGAGATGCTTAGGACCGGACGAATCGGATAGAGTCGTTCAGGAAGTTCATGACGGAATCTTCGGTTCTCACCAAGCAGGTCCAAAGATGAAGTTGAAGATCAAACGGATGGGCTATTACCGGCCCACGATGATTCAAGACTGCATCGAATAAGCGAAGCAATGTCACTCATGCCAGATTCATGGGGACTTCATCCACCAGCACCCAAATCCGCTGCATCCAACGGTAGCTAGCTGGCCATTCGAAATGTGGGGGACTGATATAGTCGGCCCCATCGAGCCAGCATCGTCTAAAGGACATCGTTTCATCCTAGCGACGACTGACTACTTCTCTAAGTGGTCAGAAGCAGTACCATTGAGAGAAGTGAAGACGGAGAATATCCTCCATTTCTTCAAAACGCACGTCATATATCGGTTTGGAACTCCGAGGCGGATCATCTCCGATAACGGGTCAGCTTACCGAAGTCATAAAATCAGCCGCTTCGCACAGCAGCATAACATAGACTGGAGATATTCCTCAGTCTATAATCCACGGGCTAACGGTCTCGCCGAGGCCTTCAACAAGACCTTGACGAAAATTATAAAGAAAACAGTGTCCCGAAATAAGAGAGACTGGCATGAAAGACTGCAAGAAGCTCTTTGGGCGTATCGAACCACGTTCAAGACAGCCACAAACACAACGCCATACGCGTTGGTGTTCGGTACGGAAGCAGTACTCCCTCTCGAGATAGAGTTACCCTCTCTACGAGTGGCAGTTCACCACGAGCTAACGGACGAAGAAAATGCTCACCTTCGGTTTGAGGAGCTTGACGCCCTTGATGAAACTAGGCTCATAGCGCAACAAAATCTGGAAGCTTATAAAGCAAAGATGATGCGCTCATACGAAAGATTGACCCGACCAAGGACATTCCACCAAGGAGAACTCGTGCTAGTGGTCAAAAGGCCTATGATCCCCAATCGCGCCAAGCGGGGAAAATTCGAGCCGAACTATGAAGGCCCGTACATCATAGATAAAGTTTACCAGGGTGGGGCCTATCTACTCATGGACATGCACGGTGAAAGGCCTTTCAGGCCGATAAACGGTCGCTTTCTAAAGAAATACTACGCTTAATGAGCCACAGCCTAGGTCAACGATAGATGACGACGACTATGTCCGCTCGCTATCTTCATAAGCTCAAACTTTATAAGCAGTAGCCAGCTTCTCAATAGCGGACCGAAATGTCCCTAAACTAACAGCGGACCGAAATGTCCTTAAACTAACAGCGGACCGAAATGTCCTTAAACTAATAGCAGACCGAAACGTCTTTAAACTAATACCGCAGCATCCTTAGGCCGACGAGATAAAAAAAAAAAATATGAAAATAAAATAAAATAAAAACGGTATGTCCATAAGCAAAAAGAGGCACGGATGAAAACCCGAAAGGGCTCCGTGAGTAAAAACAGCAGGGCTACCGGCGAGTGTTTGTGAAAACCTGAAAGGGCGCAATCTCGTTAAAGAACACTTACAAGATCCTCTCGACCTTGTAAGGAGAAACCACTCGCGTGAGAGCCTTACGACTCACAAGGGAGCAACACACTTAGGGATCCCCATGATTCCTAAGGAGAAATTACACTTGCGAGATCCTCACGACTCGTAAGGAGAACGCTCTTATGGGACCCTCACGGCTCGTAAGGTTTGAAAGTCTTAAGTTACAGAGATCTAAACCTGTGCTTAAGCAACCCCCACAACTTTCGATATTGCCCTACAAGTGGCTCAATACTGACCCTTGTATACAATCCACGGGCGCGAATAAACATTTCCCTAACCAAGGTCCATCCGTGACTGGGGATATATTCGCATAACCCTTGTAAATCCTCTCGATTTGCAAAGAGAAAACCCTCCTGTAGGATCCTTACGACTTACAGAGGAACAAAACACTTAGGAACCCTCACGATTCCTAGGGAGAAAATACACCTATAAGATCCTAACGACTTGTAGGGAGAAATAGCTTTGTGAGACCCTTACGGCTCATAAAGTCAAAAGCCTTAGTCGACAGGACCCTAACCCTGGTTGCTAAGCCTCCTTTGTTCGACAATGACAGAAGCAAATGATGATTCGCGCCTGGCAACATCCCAGTTGTAGCGGTGCTGATGCCAAAATCAGTGTCCAAGTTCAGGTTTACGGCGAAAAGCCAGTAAGCCGCACATGCATACGAAATAGCCGAAATGATAGGGCAACTTGCAATAAAAAGCAGCAAGTAAAATGTATGCATGCGAAATAGCCGAAATGATTGGGCAACTCGCAATAAAAATCAGCGAGTAGAAATAAAATAAATAGCCGAAATGATTGGGCACCGCGAAAAATAGCCGAAATGATTGGGCGATCGCGACCTTCGCGATATAAAAGCTGAAATGATAGAGCATCGCGGAAATAAAAAAATAATGATGATAAAATTTTGGCCCTACAGTTAAGATCACATCGATCCCTGTATACAATCCAAGGGCATAAACAAAGAGGGAGCCATACTCTCCCAACAAACTCCTCGACTCACGGATACAAACACTCTTTGATGAGAGCTTCCTGATCCGCGTCGACCCGCAGAGTCGCCAGCGCCCCCGTGGGAATCCTCGACTCGTTTCAAACCCCAAGGAAACAAATAATCCTTGGCGCTTGGGAGACAAATAATCCCTAGCAAAACTCCTCGACTCACGGATACAAACACTCCTTGACGAGAGCTTCCTGATCCGCGTCGACCCGCAGAGCCACCAGAGCCCCCGTGGGAACCCTCGACTCGTTTCAAACCCCAGGGAAACAAATAATCCTTGGCGCTTGGGAAACAAATAATCCCTAGCAAATCCCTCGATTCACGGATACAAACACTCCTTGACGAGAGCTTCCTGATCCGCGTCGACCCGCAGAGCCACCAGAGCCCCCGTGGGAACCCTCGACTCGTTTCAAACCCCAAGGAAACAAATAATCCTTGGCGCTTGGGAAACAAATAATCCCTAGCAAATCCCTCGACTCACGGATACAAACACTCCTTGACGAGAGCTTCCTGATCCGCGTCGACCCGCAGAGCCACCAGAGCCCCCGTGGGAACCCTCGACTCGTTTCAAACCCCAGGGAAACAAATAATCCTTGGCGCTTGGGAAACAAATAATCCCTAGCAAATCCCTCGACTCACGGATACAAACACTCCTTGACGAGAGACTCCTGACACGCGTCGACCTGCAAAGCCACCAGCGCCTCCGTGGGAATCCTCGACTCGTTTCAAACCCCAGGGAAACAAATAATCCTTGGCGCTTGGGAAACAAATAATCCCTAGCAAATCCCTCGACTCACGGATACAAACACTCCTTGACGAGAGACTCCTGACACGCGTCGACCTGCAAAGCCACCAGCGCCTCCGTGGGAATCCTCGACTCGTTTCAAACCCCAAGGAAACAAATAATCCTTGGCGCTCGGGAAACAAATAATCCCTAGCAAACTCCTCGATTCACGGATACAAACACTCCGTGATGAGAGCCTCTTAACTCATGTCAACTCGCAGAGCCATCACCCTCTCTGCGAGCAAATTCCCGATTCGTCTCAATTTGTAAGAAGAAGTCTCAGACAGCAAGGATTGAAAAGCTTGCTTCTTGAGCAATGGGGCCCTGCAAGTCAATCCAAAATGGTCTCTTGCATACTATTCACGGGTCTCACTCTCCGAAGTCGAATTTCGACGAGAAGGGAAACAACCGCTTACGAATTCTCTCGACTCGTAAGAGGGAAAATTCTCTTAGAAGATCCCTACGACTTATAAGAGAAAACCACACTTAGGAATCCTCACGATTCCTAAGGAGAAAATCCACCTATGAGATCCTCTCGATCCGTAGGGAGAAAAGCCTCTATGAGACCCTCACGGCTCATAGAATTGAAAAGTCTTAGGCGGTAAACCTGAACCTGCGGCCTAAGCCATCGCTATTTCCTGAGGAAGTCGGAATACTCGTTTTAGACATCCATCAACCATGATTATTAAGGCAGCCTACTGACATTAAAAGAAAGAAGATGACAGAAAGAATATCCGTTCTACATTTGATCTGGCATGCGTGACGCATTCATTTATGCATGGACAGAAGACTCAGGACGAGAAATAAGACAAGCTGAAATAGAAAAGGGGAGGGTTTTCATTCATACCGCTAAAAGTTTTTACAAGCATAAGAATAATGCATAAGAAACATTGTTCAAAATATTACAACGGTATAACCTCGGATCCGGGGCACGGATTGAGGAAATCAAAAGTAAGGCTATCCAGAGTTCTTCTGGCCTTTCTAATTATTCTTATGCGCAGTCTTTCGCGCTCCTCGGTGTCGATATCATCGGCAAGCCCTTCCGGCCTTTGATAAGCAACAACGATCATCGTCTGCTGAAACACTTGATGCAGGATGTCAACGAGATCGTTCCGTCGCTTCTTTGAGATCAGCCCTGTCAGGTGCACTGAATGCACCTTGTCCTCGGCATCATCCAGCGCATTGAGTGGTAGGGCCTCATGAAGACCCGGAAGTGCCCTCCATATTGCTCCCAGCATGACTTTCAAAAGAGCCGAACGCCGAGGCAACAGCCAACCACCGCTTGCGTTCAGACGACCCATAACTTCTGCACATTCGGCGTCTGTAAACTCCTGGTTTTGTTGACGACCCTGAGCGCGGATATCATCGTAGGTAATGAACTCGTGCAGACTGTATAGATGCACCGCCGCCATTATGCCTGGAGAAAATATTACAGGAAGATCAACAATAGAAAAGCAATAATATACATGGATGACTAAATTCCTAGAGAGCAAAACTATGTTCAAAGATGAAACCCACTAGACGAGAGCTCTGCTATTTAAGATTGATCTAAGAATCGATTTTACCTGAAGTTCTTCTTAAAAACTTTTAAAAAAAAGGGAGCAAGGCACCGGAGTTCTTAAAGGCAAGAACAAAGCTCTGAAGTCTTCAAAAATGGAAATCTGGAAGATGATAAGTATCTGGAGGGGGACCAAAGGTCCTATTTATAGGCCTCAAGTGCCTCTTCGACTCCCAAGAGTCGTCACGGCAGTTTACCCTAATTGGTTCGAATTTCCATTCGAATTCCGAGACAGGAGATGAAGCAACGCTTCATCCTTCCCCGATTAGAACAAAGCTCTGTCTTGAAGAAGCGACGCTTCAGCACGGAAGCGCTAGCGCAGTTGCGTTGCGCTGCGCGCTACACGCCACGTGTCCAGCGCAAACACATCAGCGCAGCACCTCAAAGCAGCGCACCCAGCCAAAGCAAAGCTCTGTTTCAAGCAAAACCAAGGGAAGCAACGCTTCAGCGGCGTATGCGTCATGCGCTGCATGACACGTGTCGGCGTAGATGTGCTAGCGCAGTTGCGCTGCACTGTGTGCTGTGCGACACGCGTCATATCCTGGAGCATTCGCGCTAAACAAAAAGGTTCTGAAGAAATCTTTTCGGTTATTATCTTCTGTAAAACAGAAGCCCCTAGATCAAAGATCCGATGGTGGGGGAAATCCCGCCAAATCTTTCAGAAAAGGGATTTCTTCAACAAATTGAACTTGCTTCTTAATCTGCAAGATGAAGTCTCAGACAGCAAGGACTGAAAAGCTTGCTTCTTAAGCAATGGGGCCCTGCAAGTCAATCCAAAATGGTCTCTTGCATACTATTCACGGGTCTCACTCTCCGAAGTCGAATTTCGACGAGGAGGGAAACAACCGCTTACGAATTCTCTCGACTCGTAAGAGGGAAAATTCTCTTATAAGATCCCTACGACTTATAAGAGAAAACCACACTTAGGAATCCTTACGATTCCTAAGGAGAAAGCCCGCCTACGAGATCCTCTCGATCCGTAGGAAGAAAAGTCTCTATGAGACCCTCACGGCTCATAGAGTTGAAAAGTCCTAGGCGGCAGATCTGAACCTGCAGTCTAGGCCATCGTTATCTCTGGGAGAAATGAAGTTATCTGTCAATAAGGTGTATTAAATATGTCATGCTGAAAAGAATGAAAAAGGCGAAGAAATGACACAGGACTTTACAAAAATGTGTATCTTTTATTCATGAACATTGACTGGGTACAGGATACATTGTACTAAAGAATAAAAAAAAATATACATATATTTTATAAGTACAAATGATACAAGGAGAAATTACTGGGAAGGAAGCGTCTTGCATAGATTTAACAATTGCTCGCATACTTCCTTCCACGTCTTCTCTCGATCGGCTACTACCGCCAGCTCTGCCTCCACTTGGGCTCGCTGCTGCAAGACCGACGCAAGCTGCTCCCTGACGACCTGATAGGCAGCTTCCCGACTTGGGGTATTGCGCTCAGCTACGTCAAGCTTCCGCTTCAAGTTTAGCCCATGGGAGATACGCTCCAAGAGACCCTCGAAGATAGTCTTCACTTGGGCAGCATTTGCCTCAACCTCAGCGCGCAGATGGGCCGTTTCGTTCGAGGTCTTTTGGCATTCCCTTAGTCTTGAAGCTGCTTCTTGTTCCAAGTGGCGGAGGTGCGAAGTGCTTTGCTCGAGCCAAGTTGTGCGTTGGGTGCTCAGAGCTAAAACTTCGGGAGAAGGGCGCGTCGACTCCAGCCGATATAGACAGGCCTCGATCCCCCTGCAGTGGTTAACCCAAGATTCGACGACGCCTTCGTTATGAAAATTTACGAGCGCCGCCAACATCGGGTTAACCTCCGCAGCAAAATCTACGGCAGAAGGGAGAGAGTCCATATCGAGCTCTTCAATGTACCCGCTCAGCATGCCTAAACTCATCACAGCACCCTTGGAAGATGGATGTCTCAAGAAAGGGCCTGCCGGTGAAAGGACGCGAGCCTCAAAGGGGACCGGAGCCGGAACAATAGCTGCAAAACAAAACATGGTTAAACAATGGTTCAGAAGATGTTGAAGGGTTACCAAAAAAGGAAATTTACTATACCAGCTGCAATGGACGGTAAAGCCGGAAGGGCCGGTGGCGCGGCAGGTCTTGCATCCCCTCCTTCGATTTGTGGCACTGCAATAAAGAAAAGGAAAAGTCAGAAATTATCCCATTGCTAGAAAAAAGGGGGTAAGTAAAGATATTATAGTGAAGGTATACTCACCGGCGCCACCAGAAGGAGAAGCGAGCTCGGATGGGAAAGAGAAGTGTGGGAGCAACACTTGATATAAATGATCGAAGAGCACTCCTGCAAAGGCACAATGGTATAACGTTAGTACAAAGCTACATTTTTGAAAGATTAATGCATGAGTCGTGAATCCATACCTTCCAACATCCGTGATGGTACAAGGGAAGGCGGGGAGGTGACCACCGCCAAAGCAGTAGTCGACGGTGCCCCCTCGAGCAAAGGAGCATCGGCACTGGCCGCACCTGCAAAGACAAGCTTGTTAGAAGAGATCGCAAGATATATAAAAAAGGGGGGAACGCTGGTGACAAAAAAAAAATTTTACCTGACGAGCTACCAGCAGAAACTGAAGCAATCCCCTCATCCATCGACATGAGACCACCGCCCGTAGCCTCATCACCCGACTCGATGGGAACCGTTGTTGTGCTCGCGAGCCCGGGAGACGGCAAGGAACCATACGCGGGGAGGGCTATGATCGGAGTATTACCAGATTCCTGAGAAAGAGCGGTTCTCTCCTCCTCAGGAATCGTGGCCGCCTCACCCGATACTCCCTCGGTTTCTGCGGTCACGGTTGTCTCGTCCATCGGCACCGTGACGTCTCCAGCCTCAAGCGCCTCAACTTCTACTGCCTTCGGCTCGACAATCATCTCATCTGCCGCCACTTCAGACGCGGCATCAATGACCTTCTCGGCGGCGGATCCTTCAACTTCTGTTTCAGGCACCGTGGCCCCGACGACGGTGCCCACCGTCGGCTCAGGTTCGGCAGGCGCCGCTTCCGCCGTTTCCTGGGGTCCAACGGTCTCCGCCTCCCCCTCAGTCGGACTTGGTCCTGCAAGATGGAATGCATATGAGCCAATGGCTTTATAATAATTCTTACAACAAGGTTCTGAAAGAGATGCTACCTGAAGGGGATTTATTGTTTGCACTTCGGGCCGCGCGCGCCACTTGCCTATAAGCAGTAGACAGGGCGACATGGGCCTCTTCAGAAGGAGTGTCAGCGCGAGGAATGGTACTGGGACCCGCTCCCGCGGCCAAAGCAGCTCTACGCGCCTTTGCTTCGCGTCTCAACCGCTTCCGCTCCTCCCGAGCCGTTGAGACGGATGCCACTAGAGCTTCCCTAATTGAGGTGTCCTCGTCCGTGAATAGGGAAGCCTCTAAGGTTTTCAGGGCATCCCTCGTCGTTTTGTCAAGACGAGGCTCTTGCGGCAACTTCGACGAAGCCGGGACTTCAGTAACAGGCTCGGGAAGAATCCCCGCATCAACTGATATAACCCCTGCTAAGAAACGAAAGAAGGTTAGGTTGACCATCATAAAAAGACAACAAACTTTCCTTATAAAAGAGAAAGGGGTGAAACATACCAGCGCCTGCTAGGGCACGCTTCTCCTCCTCCTCCTGGAAGGTTTTCAGGGAGGCAGCAATAGCCTCTTCCGTAGAGACACCTGTTGAAAATGGAGCAAATGTTAGTTAAATATAACAATACAAAGTGCAATAAAACGAAAAATAAAGCGTCTGATGATTACCGGACTCAGCGAGTTTGCTTAACATCGCTTCAAGCCTCGCCGATCGCTCCGAAGCTGCAATGGCGGCAGCCAAATTGGTGTCCGCAGGGTCTACCACGAAGCCCTCATTGCTGCCATACTCACATATGGCCTCGGAAGGAGGAGCCGCAGGCTTTAAGCTAAGGATCGCGTCGAGGGATAGGGTGGACTTCTTCTTCTTCTGTCCGCCAGCTTTAGATCCACCCGGAGCAGCTTTGCGCTTGGCAGTCACTTTAGGGCGGCGAGTCCCGATATCCGCTCCTGCGCCAGACTCTGGCGATACCACTTTAACCGTCTTTGTGGGAGCACGGGGCGCCGGTGGTGCATCCACCGTAGTAGGCAGTGGCAATCCACGCGGGGGGGGCCAACACGCGTGGTCGGTCAGCTCCGGCATCTTTCATCGGGAGGGTGACCTGGATCCTTGGCTGCAAGGGAGCCTTGCGATCACCACCAGGAGGCGCACCCCTACGGTCAACCAGCAAGCGTTTCTCCATTAAAATGATTGGGCCCATAGCATGCGCATACCAGGCTACATACGGATGGATTATTTTAGGGGCACAGCTAGGCTCACTGATAAAAAAATAAGAGCCTGTATTGAGCCGGGTGAAATGATGCATAGCATTCCTTATTCTCCTTTGGTTGGCCGCGGGTGTTTCCAGAAAGGCTTCCATCGGGATCCCTTAATTGTAACTCGATTGTCGGGCAAATCGATGTGGGTTATACCTCATAAAGAGAGCCGTCTCATTCTGCCTAAATACTAGGTAGCCCGGCCGAATGGAGTAAAGGTGAAGGATTTCCCGAGCCTTCAATACAGAAACCCCGCCCTTAAAGTCATCACGCAGCGACACCACTGACTTAGTGGTCTCGGAGCCTATGGTGATGACCTTATCCACAAAAGAGGTCTTCGCTCCGACTAGATGTGAACGCAGGAGCAGTCCCCTAGACTCCCACGGAGGTGCAACCACAATTGAAGCCCCGACCAACCGCATGATTCTTGGGAGTCTGTATTTCTCAAAAAACGGAGGAGTCTTATGGGCACCAAACACCCCTCGCACATGCAGCTCCATCCAAGAAGTGAAGTAGTGCATCAGGAAGTTAGCAGGCTATACCCCAGGCTCATTAGCATCCGCCGCTACGCTAAGTCCATTGTAGAGGTAAGCCAGCCCGGCGATCCCTACTGATAACTGTAAACCAGCCGCCATTCGATACGCCGGGTAAAAGACAGAGGACCGCATGAGGCGTGGGTGCATGGGAAGCGCGAAGCTGTATAGCCATAGACCCAAGAACCCTATGAAAAAAGTCTCCTCGTCCATGCCAGGAACGGCGATCTCTGAGAAAGGGACGCTGGCAGTGCCGGGGAAATAAAAATCCCGCTGGTCATTTTCCGATGAAGGTCGGCGGTCCAAGCCGAAACCAAAGGGGTCAGCAAGCTGAGCGAACTTCTCGCCCTGCTCTGATAGGAACTCCGGGCGGATAAAACGAGCAATGAAATCCGCGAAACTGACGCCCCGGTCGCCCGATTCCAAATGGAGTTCCTCATAAATCTCCAACACCTTCACCAAGCCCGGGTGCTGATGCTGAATGGCATTTTCCGGAGTTAAGTCAAATACAAGCTGCTTGGTGGCGAAGACATACTCGTCAGGAGGAAGCAACTCCTCGTAGTGTTCTCCCCTCATTGGCAGACCTGGAATCTCAGCAAACTACTCCAGAGAGATGGAGACTTCCCTATCCGCTGTCAGGAAGGTATGGGTGGGGATATTCCATTGTTCGATGAAGGCCTTTATCCACCATGTCGGAGGAGAGGGATACTCGAAAAGCGAGACGTAGACAGCCGAGTATAAACCAATCGTCGTCAGGAGAGCCCTCTTCGTCGCCAAAATGTAACGGGCCCATTGCAAATATCCGGCAAGCGGCCGCGGGATCAATCCAATGTTATAAGCCTGTCCCCAAGGGCGTGCTTCACCCTGACAGATTCGCCTCCCCAAGATATCTATAGCCGGCGGCGGCTGCACCGGAATGGCACCGATTGCAGGCTGAAGGAGGTCATCGGCATTCCAATTTTTAACCTCCACGGCATACTCCACCGGGGGCTTGTCCGCATAAGGGATCGTAACTATGGGCTCAGAGGGCGAAGCGGAGCTGAAGCTGCGACGGCCTTGGATGATTTGGTTGTACCACCTTCCCCACAAGTGAAGTCTCTTGCACTCAGGATCGTGATCTTTAATCAAGGCGAACACCACCCGGTCCACTGGCGAATGTGGGAACCCTCCTTCCGAGCGAACGAAAGGGAAGGACAGATCTTCAGACATGTTTCCTGTAGAAAAAGAAAAAAAAATATAATCGTTAGTGTTCCAATACTTCACATTTCAAAGTCCTACATCACACTATAATGCAGTGGGTAGGGGACCAAAGGGGACCCACAAAATCAAGATGACGGCGCATCATTTGATAAGACAGTCCCATCATTGGATGAGACTGTCAGTCAATGAAAAAGACCCCCAAGAGAATATCCTCATTGGGGGGGAATCCCTAGAGACAAGGAGAAAATCTCCTCTTTTAGAGCAAACCTCTGTCACAGAGTGACATTTGTCAAACTCTGGTCTCAACGGAATAAAACTTCTTAAAAAAAAAAAGAGCCTAGCTCTGTAATAGTAATGATAACTATAACCCCTAAGGATTAAAAGAAAAATTTTGGGATCTGAAAGATCCAGGGAAACTTTTAGGAGTTCTCCATTTTTTATATATATATATATAAAAAAGGGGGGGATCTACATTTGATCTATGAGCAAGGCTCTGTTCATGGGTTAGAACCCAGGAACGAGATCTCCCTAAATCTTTGAGAGCAAGGCTCTATTGATGAAACCCCAAAGGGGTTTTCTTTAGATCAGAGATCTATGAGAGCAAGGCTCTGTTGAAGAAACCCCAAAGGGGTTTTCTTTAGATCAAAGATCTATAAGAGCAAGGCTCTGTTAATTAAATTTAATTTAAATTAATCTAATTTTTTACCTAGGGTGATCCTAAGTTATGAACTCTGGAGTTCTTGAAAAAAATCAAGAGCAAGGCTCTGAAAATTCTTAAGCAAGAGCAAGGCTCTGAGTCAAAATTCTTAAAGTGGTAAAGAATTTTCTAAAGGACCAAGGGTCCTATTTATAGGCGCCTGCGCCCCTTCAACTGACCCCCATGATCCAACAGTCAGGATCTTGCCACCGCTGCACTCACGTGCGCGCCACATGAGCGCAACGGTGGGGGGGGCATTTGTTCCCCCAATCAGAGCAAGGCTCTGCTTGAATTTGAAAATTCAAATTTTGAAGCAACGCTTCAGTTCCCATGCGCTGCGCGCAACGCGCCACGTGTCAGAAGTTGACACGGCAGCACAACTGTTAGAGACAGTGCCCTCAGAGTCAATTATTGGATCACAGGCACGTGATTGCAATGATTGAGGGAGGACCTATCCCGGTAGGACAGTCTTACTCGAGATGATAGTATGCTATCTGGTTTATCTTTATCATCGTGTACTGCTTTAGGTGACCTGACATGTCGCTATTACACGTTGATAGAGCCCCTAGGATTCTTGCTTGACGACCAGCAGTATGATGGCGATCATATACGTGGGAGCTGGTAGTCTATAAGCACATCCTTAAAAGGTCCCTAGTCGTGGGAGTTTCGAGACTGGGCATCGATACTCCATTAGTAGACTAGTGTATACAGTCGAGACCCCGACGAGGGGCGGTGGCCGGTCTCACAAGCCACTGGTGTCAGTTGGTTCACCTAAGATGTATACAGGTGCTCATTGGGTTATGAGTACACCGGACAGGACTCGCCGGGAACCTGCTAGTTGGTTTATACCAGACGTCAGATAGCAGTTCCCAGGTGACATGTGTACAGGTTAGTTCATCGACCTGAGATCGTCATTTGTCTCGTGTGAGTTCCCACTGTGCTTTGATTACTACCCTACCACGGCTCAAAGGAGTCGTGCAAACAGGTTTTAGTTGGGTACAGTCCCGAGCCACATGGAGGCAGTGAGCGGATCTTCAGGGGTTCGTCTCTCCCGGTATTGGGGGTGAGGTCGCGCTGTGTCTAGGAGAGCCATTACGCAAAGCCCTCGGCCGAGGCAGGAGATTTACTGGTAGGTATTCCAGTAGTATCTCAGGGCGTTCTGGGCTACACTCCGACACGACTTGTACCGCTTTTGGGGGTCTGACTTTTACCAACCCCCTAGGCCCGCCATGCGATACTCATAGACGAACGGACCGGACTGTACGGATATTGTCACTGACAGGCTCAGTTGGGTGTCGGGGTGAGCTTCCTCATCGACGTCCATTTTGGTCAATAGCTGGTGGCCCGTCACGTATTGGCTTATACCTCTGACGTGCTAGTGGTTAAATCCACAACCATAGTATTGACGAGTCTTTAGAGTCCACCACACTTTCAGTTACTCAGCTTTCGGGCGAAACGCTGTAGAGGCCGTATGGAGATATGGCAGGGTCCGATCAGATACGTGCGGTATTGCACGTGTCAGGATCGGACAGTTTTGTACTAGTGGCCGTATAGTTATATGGCAGGGTTTGATCTGATACGTGCGGTATTGCACGGATCAGGATCGAACGGATTTTTCTAGCCGGCTTTGGCTTAAGCCGGTCCTAGTCTAGTACAGTGTAGATTTTGTCTCATTGCATTTGTATCCGGTCGGAATACAGATGCGGGTGTGTATGCACAGTATCGGGGTTTTCCTGTAATTTATTACGGGACCAGTTTTCTGGAGTTGCCAGTTTGCATTCCGTTCCGGCCGGTTTTCCTTTGTTCTTTCCCGGCCGGACTTTTCCGATGGAGGGGGTAATTTGCAGTTTTGCAAATTACACTTTGTGGAGGGGTTTTATGCAATTGTGTTGATTATGATGGCTTTCATATCTTGCACATTGACTTGATTTAATTGTGATTTGAAATAGGTATGGGTTTGATTTGATATGAGTATGGTTGATGTTTTGTTGACCTTGGATGTGGTCACCTCTTGAATGCTCCTACACTCACCTCCCTTTGCCTTATGTTTTCATTCCTCCACCATTCTCATTCTCACTTGAAGAAAGTCTTTCATGGTTATGAAAAAAAAAGAGAGTAGAAGAAAAAGAAAGAGAGAAAGAAAAAGAATGAGAGAGTTCATTTCATCTTCTTCTTGCTAGAAAATTGAAAGCACCAATTTTCTTTACCTCTTCCTCCATCCATCAATGGCAACTACATAAACTCCAAGAGACATAGTTTCTACACTACTTCCTACAGCTAATCTTGAGCATGTCGAGTTGCCGGCTTCATGCTCGAGTTGCCTCGGTATTGAGGCGGGAGCCCGTAAAAGACGAAGGCGATGTGGTGCCCTTTCCGGCGAGGAGGCGACGATGTGGAGCCAAGACTTTCCGCGGGAGATCAGGATGATGAAGAGAAGACCGGAGGACTCGGATCACTCGGTATACTTTTCTTCCCATCTCTTGATTGCTAGCATTAGGTTAATGGTAAACGATCCGGGTTTTCTTTGTCCGCGGTAGCGCCGGTTTCCGAGTAAGGAAAAATTTTGATTCCGCAATTTGGCCTCGAGTAAGACGGCCGGGGCGCTGCCGTGGCGCAACATGGTATCAGAGCCACGCCATTAACCTTACCTAGCTTCGTTTGATGTGTTTGCATTTCCGATCGACCAAAATTTCCAAAAACCGTATTTTTTGTTCACATCAGTTTCTGTTGAAATATTTTGGTCTCGAAAAATTTTTCAGGTTGTAAAATATTGATGTACTGGAAAATCTAAGAGCTCTGTAAAAATTCGATGAAGTGACTCCACAGTTGGAGCGCGGAACCGCCGCGAAAACCCCCTTTGTGCGGCCCTTCCGCCGCGCACTATTCACATCACTTCACCATTTTTTTACAGAGGCCTTCTGGGCTTAAAATATGGGCTTTGGAATATTAAAGTTGGGCCAATTGTTTCTGTGAGTGCTACAGTTTTCTTTGGGGCCCACTTGTTAATTGTTTGATTGATCGGAAAATTTTAAACACATTATTTCACAGTATTTACATTATTTTCTGCGACCGTGAATGTCACTCGATCGGTAAATCCGGTCTAACTGCTATAGCCCGGTTAGACGGATTTGCGAACGTGACTTTCACGTTGATGTTCTATGTTTATGCTGTGATGTTGCGGATCGGTCGTGGGGGATAGCCTGGATGCAATGCTAGTACAGTTTTGGTGTATTATGTACATTTGATATTGCGGGGCGAGCGTCTGACATGTGGACTGCCGTCACTGCCTGTTTGTATTATTCTTTTGGGGCACGACCTGGTTGCGGTCGATGTACCCGGTGTATGTATATTTTACTTTCTGTACTAGGGTTGCCCCGCGGTGGGGTGCACGGATAGCCGGGTT
Source organism: Agapanthus africanus (assembly GCA_030015575.1). Lineage (NCBI taxonomy): Eukaryota > Viridiplantae > Streptophyta > Magnoliopsida > Asparagales > Amaryllidaceae > Agapanthus > Agapanthus africanus. The sequence goes on along the minus strand of CM057351.1, from coordinate 50,877,552 downwards.
CTGGAGGGCAACGAGCCCGCATCTCAGGGCATTGAGACGGAGGGGGCTTCAGTCCAGGATTGGCGGGCTATTCGCCGCACTCGTAGGGGGTACAGGTTGACCCAGGAGGGGTGCCCAAGTTACCGGATTCCGTGAAGTGCTGGGTGGTCCATTCACGGTACTGAAGGGGGCTGCCTCGCTTCAGGTTTTGGCGGGTGACTTGCCGCGCCCGTAGGGGTCTAGGATTTCATTGCACAGGCTATCCACACGACCAGGGGAACGTCGGGTTTCAGCAGCGGCTCTGTGAAACCCGGGGTTTCCAGATATCTGTATTGTTCTGTGATGCTGTACATTTCTGCGTTGTTGCATTTTATTCACGCCTTGAGCGAAATACTATATATTGGTATATATATTAGTAGATGTTGTATATGTTTTTCATCCGCGCTAGTCCAGTCCCCGCTCTGCCGTTAGTAAGCTAACCTAACGGGTGATGACGGGACCCAGTGGCGAATGCGGATGGCATATACGTACGTCAGTATATTTTCGTTCTTTGTGGTGTGATCATATGATGGGACTGCGTTGATTCGGATCAATACAAGTTAAACAAACCTATTCTGATGTTGTTGGAACACTTTTCAAAAAGCTGTTATTGCAAGGACGTTCACTTATGTTTTGCATCGTGGTATTCATTTGGAATATCCTGCTCCTCAGTCGACGAGGCAAGGGCCGAGATCCCTTCACCGGGAGTGACCCCTTGGACAGAAGTTTGCGTCAGGGCATTAACTTCATTATAGCCGATTACTTTTGCTTTGCATCGTGGTATTCAGTTGGAATATCCTGCACCTCATTCTACGGGGAAAGAGCCGAGATCCCTTCACCGGGAGTGACCTCTTTAGTAAAGGTTTTCGTCACTATATTTTTATAAAAGGCTATGCAGTTCCTTCAACGATATCAAGTTCATTACGTTAAAGGTTTTTCGCCAAAAACCAGCCGTAGCCCTCCGTCATTTCCTACAGGTATTATTTGGTATTCGTGCTGCGTTTGTTGACCTAGTCAAGACGTAGTGTTCGGTAGCTAAGTGGTACTTGTTTGTTGCATAAGTGGGATTGGTTGAGACAGTCGTGCGGCCTTGTTGACCTAGTCAAGGGCACGTACGGGTGGGTTTAATGCAATCCAGAAAAATGACGGGTTGAACTTGACTGGCGGTTTATGGTTTGTTGACCTAGTCAAGGTCATAAACCGCTTGGGGTAAAAATCACATCGGGAGTTTCAAAAGAACTGAAACTTGCCAGGCATGCGCATACCTTCTGGAGTGTGATGACTTGAGTGGATTCCGTCAAGTTATCATACGATGATAGTTGGATCCCGATTCCCACTGATGAGTTAGTTTACTCCTCGGGTGATCCCGACTAATTCTTCTTTCAGGTTTGGAGGAGAATTTGAGGTACAGTGGGAGGTTTCCAGATTAGATAAAGTGATAACCATTCTGATCTAGGATAGAGTGCACGCTGAGTGTTTCTTTTCTCTCTCTCTGGCAGCGACCATTAACCCGACCCTGGACTATGACTCAGTGACCAAGTTGACCGAACCTTCTTAACACTGGCTTTTTGGATTGTCAGAGTTGCAGACCTCATTGCCACTCCTACTTTTACCCTTTTCTCCAGGACACCCCGTATTACTACGAACGTCCACTTCCATTGGACAAAACCATCGTATGGTTATATACGAACTCGAAGGACTTCGAGGATGGTTTCTGGTTCTGGAGAAAACGGATAGGATTATTCAGTTGTCTTTTCTTTTCACCTTCTCTCAGGTTGCGAGTACTCCTTGGTTTAGGAGTAGTACACCTATTACGCAAATTGGATAGTCTTCTTCCAAACCTTAGGCTGGTGCCGAATGGTGGGGAATGAAGAAAACCAATTAGCATAACGATGGTGTACAGAAGGTATTAAGTTTAGACAAAGCAAGGGATTAGTAAGAGGGCAAAGTAAGTTGCGACTGCTATTCACGACCAAACCAAGTATTTCTTCGCCAACCCTAAATCACCTTTGTATTTCTCCAGGACACTCCGTATCACTACGAAGATCCACAGTTTATTGGATACTCCATCGTATGGTTATATACGAACTCGAAAGGAACTAGTTCCAGTTCGGGGATGGATTCTGGTTCAGGAGAAATAGGAATAAAGTACATTCAGGTGTCTTTTATCTTCACCTTCTCTCGCGTTGCGAGTGCTCCTAGGATTAGGACAGTACACCCTTTATGCTTTTTGGATAGTCTTCTTCCAAACCATAGGCTGGTGCCGAACGGTAGGGAAGGAAGAAAACCATTTGGCCTAAAGGGGTGTGCAGACGGTATTGACTAAAGACATATAAAGGGATTTGGACAGATGGCAAAGAGATATACGGTAACAGTTGTGAATCTGGTTAATGGAAGAGGCATTACTAGGAATACCAGGATACCCCGACGAAACATTTCAATGTTTCAGTTTCACTGTGTACTGTTAATGGAAAACTGATTTTCCCAGTTAGACACTTGCTCCAGGGTATGTATTTACCAGGTTGGATTCTCACATCTGTATGGTTTTACAGATGCTGAGTGGGAGTAAGTTATTGGGAATTGGGTGATCATCCTCATTATATCGGGATTCGTTGTAATCGGTGATATTTGAGGAAGTCACCTGGGTTGTTTGCCGGTCGGCAAATATTTGGTTTTGAATATCCGCTGTTGTGCACCAATTTCAAATTGATATATCTGTACGTCTATTTTCATAGAGTGAGATATACCTTTTGATATTATGTCGATGACATTTACCTATATCAGTGGATGGTTAGGTAAGGAGCATTAAACAGCGGTGTAATTCTTCTTAACCATAAGTACAGTTTTCAACCTACGACACACAGTGAAAGAGTTGTTAGACTCAGCGGACTTATACAGAGTATTGTATGTTGTCCAGTGTCCATTAGGACAGAGGGGTTGGTCCTTATACTATATTCTGTTTACTTTTAACTTCTCTAGTTCTTAGACATGTGTTTCGTAGGAACACAGGGTCTGAGTTTTGAGGAGTTATAGGTATTTGAATAGAGTAGAGAACCAGGTGTAGCAAGTATCGGGATTCTTCAAAGTGATCGAAGATGTAGATACTTGTGTATGGTATTCAGTTGATAGTAATGATGAAGACAGATTGCTTCTCTTTCAGGTTACTCATAATTGGAAACGTTCCTAAGTTGAGTAACGCTGATCGACCTCCTTCCATTTAGTTTACATGCACTGGAGATAGCTGCATGATTTGAATCTGTTTCAATTAAATCAGTGCCTCTGGTTCTATATTAGATATAGAACAGTTCATATCTTAACGATGTTAAGGTACGGGGAGTTGCCCGGCTTATGCTTAAAACCAGACTCCGGATAACTCAAGGCACGTTTCTGTAATGGCTGTTTGTGGGTTGACCCAGGCTATGATGAGGGTTGATTTTCTACCATCTGGATGAACAATAGCAATATTGTTCTACACTCGCCACAGTTCTATTAAAAATGGATTTTTTCAGAAAACAGTAGTGGGAGTATGGTAGAACTGGAAGTAATTCCAGAACCACAAACGATTACTGAAGATTTGATAAGGAACCTAGAGATTCAATCTGTTTTGACATTCCATTGGCCAATCCGCAGATAAGGTGGGTAACTTCAGGCACCCGAGAGGTACTCCGGTAGCCTCAAGGACGGTGACAGGGAAGTTCTTGTTTACCCACACTTGCCATTGTTGTTGTTCCAGGCTGCGAGACCCGGCAGGAGGATGAGTATAGCGTCGTTCTAAATTAGCTTTAGAAGTGCACGTCTATATGACTCTGGCAGAGGGTTGTCGTAGTCAGTGGGAGCAGCGGAAGCATTGGTGGAAATCAGGCTTATGTCTATTTATAGACTAGAGCAGATATAGCGGAGTTAGATCATCTGTTTCTGATGTGACAGTCATGGGTTTGACGTCATCAGAATAGGGGATGGATCTGTTGAGAAGGTAGTAGGAAGTGATATTCCTATACTACGATCGGTTATACTTTGGTCGTCACACAGTGTTTTCTCCACATGGGACTTGGATATTATATCAGACATACTGGTTACTAGACCTATGGTTTTAGATCTAGATTTGGGTGTTTTCCCAATAAGGGTACCTTGACAGCATTCTATGAGTATTTAGAATGGACGACTCCTGGCACGGTAGTATACCTGCAGGTAATGGAGTCACCCTCTCTAAAGGTGTCTTACAGACTAAAGGGGAGAGGATGTGCATGATTGACAGATCACTTGCTTAGGCAATTGAGTCAATCATGAGATGTCAAGTACCACACCAGATGTTGTTCTTGCACTAGATGCAATAAGTTGATATTGATCCAATCCTGGAGGAACAGTCGGAAGCAGTTTTAGAACATAAGTGAATGTTCTAGGGATATGATAACGGCTGCCTCCTTTAGGAGATGGTTATCACTCCAGGCTTCCAAGGTGACATGGACGACAAGGAGGTTGTCAGAGTTATAGTTCTCCCTCTGACGAGGAGCAGTATTTTGGACAGGTGGTCCAAGGCAATACTGAGGGAGGCATGGCACAGGTTACTGATTAAGTTCAGTTGTCGATACAGTCTAAGAAGTTTGGATTTGAAGTTCATTTATGAGCTAGGTCCCATCAGACATCCAGACATTCTAAGACAGGTATTGCTCATTTCGGGAGATGGCTTTCTCCGCGAACTTGAGATATAGAGAGACATAGAAAGAAACATCACAGCGGATCCACTCACTGAGGCTATTCCTCGAACGCAATAGTTTCGCAAACGAGCTTTGTGAGACTGACCAGTAGAGGAGTTGGGTGTTCGGTATCACACGGGCTGTGAGTATGCGGCATCGCAATAATTAGCCTTGAGTGCAAGTGGGAGATTGTTAGAGACAGTGCCCTCAGAGTCAATTATTGGATCACAGGCACGTGATTGCAATGATTGAGGGAGGACCTATCCCGGTAGGACAGTCTTACTCGAGATGATAGTATGCTATCTGGTTTATCTTTATCATCGTGTACTGCTTTAGGTGACCTGACATGTCGCTATTACACGTTGATAGAGCCCCTAGGATTCTTGCTTGACGACCAGCAGTATGATGGCGATCATATACGTGGGAGCTGGTAGTCTATAAGCACATCCTTAAAAGGTCCCTAGTCGTGGGAGTTTCGAGACTGGGCATCGATACTCCATTAGTAGACTAGTGTATACAGTCGAGACCCCGACGAGGGGCGGTGGCCGGTCTCACAAGCCACTGGTGTCAGTTGGTTCACCTAAGATGTATACAGGTGCTCATTGGGTTATGAGTACACCGGACAGGACTCGCCGGGAACCTGCTAGTTGGTTTATACCAGACGTCAGATAGCAGTTCCCAGGTGACATGTGTACAGGTTAGTTCATCGACCTGAGATCGTCATTTGTCTCGTGTGAGTTCCCACTGTGCTTTGATTACTACCCTACCACGGCTCAAAGGAGTCGTGCAAACAGGTTTTAGTTGGGTACAGTCCCGAGCCACATGGAGGCAGTGAGCGGATCTTCAGGGGTTCGTCTCTCCCGGTATTGGGGGTGAGGTCGCGCTGTGTCTAGGAGAGCCATTACGCAAAGCCCTCGGCCGAGGCAGGAGATTTACTGGTAGGTATTCCAGTAGTATCTCAGGGCGTTCTGGGCTACACTCCGACACGACTTGTACCGCTTTTGGGGGTCTGACTTTTACCAACCCCCTAGGCCCGCCATGCGATACTCATAGACGAACGGACCGGACTGTACGGATATTGTCACTGACAGGCTCAGTTGGGTGTCGGGGTGAGCTTCCTCATCGACGTCCATTTTGGTCAATAGCTGGTGGCCCGTCACGTATTGGCTTATACCTCTGACGTGCTAGTGGTTAAATCCACAACCATAGTATTGACGAGTCTTTAGAGTCCACCACACTTTCAGTTACTCAGCTTTCGGGCGAAACGCTGTAGAGGCCGTATGGAGATATGGCAGGGTCCGATCAGATACGTGCGGTATTGCACGTGTCAGGATCGGACAGTTTTGTACTAGTGGCCGTATAGTTATATGGCAGGGTTTGATCTGATACGTGCGGTATTGCACGGATCAGGATCGAACGGATTTTTCTAGCCGGCTTTGGCTTAAGCCGGTCCTAGTCTAGTACAGTGTAGATTTTGTCTCATTGCATTTGTATCCGGTCGGAATACAGATGCGGGTGTGTATGCACAGTATCGGGGTTTTCCTGTAATTTATTACGGGACCAGTTTTCTGGAGTTGCCAGTTTGCATTCCGTTCCGGCCGGTTTTCCTTTGTTCTTTCCCGGCCGGACTTTTCCGATGGAGGGGGTAATTTGCAGTTTTGCAAATTACACTTTGTGGAGGGGTTTTATGCAATTGTGTTGATTATGATGGCTTTCATATCTTGCACATTGACTTGATTTAATTGTGATTTGAAATAGGTATGGGTTTGATTTGATATGAGTATGGTTGATGTTTTGTTGACCTTGGATGTGGTCACCTCTTGAATGCTCCTACACTCACCTCCCTTTGCCTTATGTTTTCATTCCTCCACCATTCTCATTCTCACTTGAAGAAAGTCTTTCATGGTTATGAAAAAAAAAGAGAGTAGAAGAAAAAGAAAGAGAGAAAGAAAAAGAATGAGAGAGTTCATTTCATCTTCTTCTTGCTAGAAAATTGAAAGCACCAATTTTCTTTACCTCTTCCTCCATCCATCAATGGCAACTACATAAACTCCAAGAGACATAGTTTCTACACTACTTCCTACAGCTAATCTTGAGCATGTCGAGTTGCCGGCTTCATGCTCGAGTTGCCTCGGTATTGAGGCGGGAGCCCGTAAAAGACGAAGGCGATGTGGTGCCCTTTCCGGCGAGGAGGCGACGATGTGGAGCCAAGACTTTCCGCGGGAGATCAGGATGATGAAGAGAAGACCGGAGGACTCGGATCACTCGGTATACTTTTCTTCCCATCTCTTGATTGCTAGCATTAGGTTAATGGTAAACGATCCGGGTTTTCTTTGTCCGCGGTAGCGCCGGTTTCCGAGTAAGGAAAAATTTTGATTCCGCAATTTGGCCTCGAGTAAGACGGCCGGGGCGCTGCCGTGGCGCAACAACAACGCCCAAGGCAGTACGTCCAATTAGAGCAAGGCTCTTTAAAAAACATAAGCAACGTTCAACTGCGCGCGCAAGCACAACTGCGCGCAAGCACAACTGCGCAAGCGCACGGCTGCGCGACACGTGTCTGCGCAGTTGCGCAAGCACAACTGCGCAAGCGCACGGCTGCGCGACACGTGTCTGCGCAGTTGCGCAAGCGCTGTTGCGCAAGCGCACCGCTGCGTGACCCGTGTCTGCGCAGTTGCGCAAGCGCCTCACTGCGCGACACGTGTCACACGCTGGTGAGTTGCGCAACAACAGAGTGAAGATTTAAGGATATTTTTTCTGTTCTTGTTTAAACAAGAAGATTTCTTCTGTAAAACAGGGGCCTTTGGATCAAAGATCCAACGGTGGGGAAAATTCCCCAAATCACTCAGAAAAGATCTTTTTAACAAATTTAACTGATTTTTGAGCACTATAAAAAGGACCCCAGACCCCATTTCAAAAGGGGAGACAATTGGATTAGAAAAAAAGGAGAAGAGAACCTCTTGAGAACACAAAGAAGAAGGTAAAAACCTTTGAAATAAGAGAAAATTCTCTTAGGAATAGATCATTGATCTAAAAGACAAAATCAGTGATCTTCAATAAATAAATAAATAAATAAAAATAATAAAAAAATAGTGCCTTGCACTTGCTAGGGAATCTCTGGTTCTCTGAGATAGAAAGAAAGAAAAGATTTTTCTTCTTCTCTTTGATCTAAATTTAGATCAAGAAATTAAAAAGTGCTCTGCACTCCTTTCCTTGAATCTAAAAATTCTTGGTGCTTTGCACAAATGCAATGCATTACTTGAAGGGCCAGGCTCAAATCAAAAAGACCTAGCAGGCCAAAATAAATTGCAAAGCAATAAAAGAACAGAGCCCAAATAAAATTGATGCTCTGCATCATTCATAAAGAACAGAGCCCAAAACAAATTGATGCCCTGCATCTTTTCTGGGCAAAGCCCAAATAAAAATAAAAGGAAATGCAAAAGCAATGTTGGACATTTTTTTACTGGACTTAGCCCAATCGTGGCCATAAGTCCTTAAATTAAATTGGCTGAGCAAAATGGCTCTCCTAAATCAATCTACACCCGGTTCGAGGGTACATCTCCGAACTCCTTTGACATCCATCGTTGTAATTCCTCAACGACGTCAAAGAGGTGACGGGTCCCAACGGCCACACACCCAATACCGGACCGAAACGTCCCTAAACTAACATCGGACCGAAACGTCCATAAACTAATATCGGACCGAAACGTCCCTAAACTAATATCGGACCACCACGTCCCTAAACTGGCACAATAGAGCCCAAATGCTCTTTTGTCGGATCTAAACGGTCCCGTTAAGTTGATCTTAGTCTCAAACTGGACTAACGTATCCTTAACAAACGTTTAAGTTGATCTTAGCCCCAAACACGGCTAACGTATCCTTAAATATTCAAATGGATTATAAAACTCCCAATCAACTCTGGTTCGAGGGTACATCTCCGAGCTCCTTTGATACATGTCGTTGTAATCCTTCAACGACGTCAGAGAGGTGACGAGTCCCGATGGCCATACATTAAATTAATCACTACGTTGAGTTGATCTTAGTCTAAAACAGGACTAACGTATCCGTGACAAACGTTTAAGTTGATCTTAGCCGCAACGCGACTAATGCATCCTTAAACTGAAAACACCAAACCCAAATCTAAGTAAATACGGATTTGGACTAATCCACGTCCTACGGGCGACGGCATTACTCAGTCTCCGTATACAATCCACGGGCAACCACAAACAAAATGAACACACACGACACGAAATGAAATTCTGGAGAAGGAGAAAGTTGTTACCGCGATGCGGTAGCGTAATTAACTGCAGGGGCTTGCGCCTGCAGGGAAGAGCGTCCCCATAATAAAAAACCCCTCATCCTGAGGGGGAATCTGACGAAGTCTGCTACATCGGCCGCATCCGTCTAAACCTCCGATACACGGTGCCATAAATCAACTTGGCATCTTCGGAGAGATAAACGGATAAAACCAAATAGCATCTTCCCCGAACATCAGGCATGGACGCCAAGTCTAGGCCGCCATTCGGAGGGGAACATTGGGGATCACCTGTACTACTTGTGAAGAAGAAGGAAGGTTCATACAGAATGTGCATCGATTACAGCGCCTTGAACGAAGTCACTATAAAGAACAAGTATCCACTCCCGCGCATCGATGATTTATTCGATCAGCTTAGTGGATCTTGTGTTTTCTCTAAATTGGATCTTCGTTCAGGTTATCATCAAGTGAAGGTCAAGGAAGCTGATATTCACAAAACAGCTTTCAAAACTCGCTATGGACATTACGAATTTCTAGTGATGCCATTTGGAGTGACCAACGCACCCGCAATATTCATGAACCTAATGAATCAAGTTTTCCGGGAGTACTTAGATAGGTTTGTTGTCATCTTCATCGACGACATCCTGGTGTATTCTAAGAGTCGGAAAGAACATGCAGAGCACCTACGAATTGTCCTAGAAACTCTTCGACAACATTAGCTTTATGCCAAGTACAGCAAGTGCGAGTTTTGGTTAAAGCAAGTTGGTTTTCTTGGACATATCGTATCAGGAGAAGGAATCTCTGTGGATCCAGCGAAAGTTTCGGCAGTTAGCGAATGGCCTACACCAAAGTTAGTGAAGGATATTCGAAGTTTCTTGGGTTTAGCTGGATATTACAGAAGGTTTATTGAAGGCTTTTCGAAGATAGCAACACCCCTGATCAAGCTCACACGTAAAGATGAAGAATTTGTGTGGTCAGAAGCATGTGAACAAGCTTTCGAAGAACTCAAGACAAGGTTGACATCAGCACCTATTCTCGTCATACCGGATCAATCTGGAGGATTCGAAGTGCATTGCGATGCATCCGGTAAGGGATTAGGATGTATTCTACATCAGCATGGTAAGGTTGTGGCTTATGCTTCAAGACAGCTGAAGATTCATGAGCGCAATTATCCGACGCATGATCTGGAGTTAGCAGCCGTCATCTTTGCTCTCAAGATTTGGCGTCATTACCTACTTGGGGAGCGAGTGAACATCTACACAGATCATAAGAGCTTAAAGTACGTGTTTACTCAGAAGGAGTTGAATATACGGCAGAGAAAATGGTTAGAACTCATGGCAGACTTTGACATCAACTTGCAATATCACCCAGGAAAGGTGAATGTAGTACCTGTGCTCTTAGTCGCCAACCATTATCGATGAATCTCACCGCTCAGTGGAAGCTTCAACAAGACTTGCATCAGATGGAGATTGAAGTAGTCATGCCAGGTAATACTTCAAGTTTGATGAATATACAAGTTCAATCAACCATTGTCAATCAGATCAAGGCAGCTCAAGCAAGCGATGCAAAGTTGCAAAAGATCAGAGAACAAGTGGAGAATGGACTCAGAACAGACTTCATCATCCATGAAGACGGATCTTTGAGATACGGCAGCAGATTATGTGTACTAAAAGGTTCTGTTCGGGAAGAGTTAATGAAAGAAACTCACAGCTCTCCCTATTCAGTACACCCTGGAGGTACCAAAATGTACAAAGATCTACGTCAGAATTATTGGTGGCATGGAATGAAGCGTGAAGTAGCCAGAAGCGTCGCAAAATGCTTGGTGTGTCAGCAAGTAAAGGCTGAACATCACAGGACTGCTGGATTACTTCAACCGTTACCAATCCCAGAATGGAAGTGGCAACACATCACGATGGATTTTGTGACTGCTCTTCCTCGCAGCACAAAGGTTAACGATGCTGTATGGGTCATTGTTGATCGACTCACAAAGTCGGCTCACTTCATCCCATTTCGAGTTGACCAATCAACTGAGACACTAGCGAAGAAGTACATGGAGGTAATAATCTACTTAAGATTTAAACTCTTCATAATGTACTATCTCTGATACCAATGAACTCATACAGGAAATTGTGAGACTTTATGGAGTACCGGTCTGCATTGTCTCCGATCGTGACACCAGGTTCCGATCGCAATTTTGGCAGAGTCTGCAAGCAAGCTTGGGAACAAGTCTGAACTTCAGCACGGCTTATCATCCACAAACAGATGGTCAGTCGGAACGAACTATTCAGATCTTGGAGGATATGCTCAGAGCGTGTATGCTAGACTTCAAAGAATCGTGGGAAGATCACCTGCATCTTGTGGAGTTTTCGTACAACAACAGCTACCAAGCAAGCATAGGAATGGCACCTTTTGCAGCACTGTATGGAAGGAAGTGTCGATCGCCATTAAGTTGGGACGATATCGGAGATAGGGAACTTCTTGGACCAGAAATGATAGTAGCAACTGTTGATGTGGTTCGTACTATCAGGGAAAGGATGCGCATAGCCCAAGATCGACAGAAGCACTGGGCTGATGCAAAGAAACTGTTAGTTATATGTATGCCCTAGAGGCCATTACTATACATAGGATGTATATTGTAGTGGATGCTGGGACATATATAGGGAGGACTTTCTTGCTCGACATGATAGTATGCTATCTGGTTGATCTTTACCTTAACGTGTACACTGATTGTCTCCCTGTTACATGTTGGTAAAGCCCTTAGGATCTGTACTTGACTACCTGGACTATGATGCGGATCATACTAGTGGGGGCATGGTAGTCCATAAGTACATCCTTCAAAGTCCCTAGTCGTGGGTGTATCGAGACGGGCATCGATATACCAGAGTAGACTAGCGTATACCTTCTCGACCCATACAGATGGGCGATGGATGATCCCATATCCATTGGTGTTTGACATCAGAGATGATATACGGGTGCTCAGTGGAGACTGGGTACACTGGACGGACTCGCCGAGAACTCCCAGATGGTATTATACCTTACGTCAGATGGCAGTTCTCTGGTGACACTGGTACAGAGTAGTCTGTTGACCCGAGATCGTCATAGAGTCTTGTGTGGTTCCCACTGTGCTTTGATTTCCATCTTACCACGTCCAAGAGGGCGTGCAAAATGGTGGTTTTTGGGTACAGTCCCGAGTCACATGGAGGCAATGAGCGATAGGAGGGGATTCGTCTCTCCCGGTATAGGGAGTTGATGTTGCGCTGTGTTCGATTGGCTATAACAGGAAATCCCTGGCCAGGGTTGCTGAGATTTACTGGTAAGTGTTACCAGTAGTTTCTCGAATTGTTATAGACCTCATATCGACACGACTTATCGAGCTATTGGGGTCTGACATTTACCACCCCTAGGCGAGATATGCGACATATCAGATGATCAGACCGGACTGTTCGGTAGTGTTACTGGTTGGATTCACTGGATTGTGAGCGGGCCTGCTCGTCGATCTTCTGATCGCTCAATACCCGGGTGGCCGTTACGTTTGGCAGATCGCTTGCGGCTTGTGGATGTTTGATATGATCATCATCCGCTGCCGGCGTATTGACGAGTCTTTAGAGTCCTACACAGAGGTTTCCTGGCTCAAGCGAAACGAAATAGGAGCGCATATGAGATATGTGCGGGACCGAGAATAATACGTGTATGTGATACCGCATTCCATTCTCGCGATGAATGTATCGGAAAGGTTGTATGCGATATAACCTAGTTATCGATTCAAGCGTTGATTCGATAAGTCGATACATTGAATACTAGTCGGTTATGTTCGACATGACCGGATCATTGAATCAAGTGTTGATTTAATGATTTAATGCATAATTATATATATATATATATATGATATATTACTTTGCATTAACTAGTATCGGTTTACTTAAGATGGATTTTCTCACTCGCCTGTGCACATTGTATATGTGATATATTTTGTGCACTTGATTGTATCATGTTTGATGATATATGATAGTTAGGGTTTGTGTAAAGAGTTAAACCTTAGTTAAGTAAATGGTTAGGGTTTTGATATATTTATTAATTCTTTTATCTTTTAATTTGTATTAAAAAGATAAGAGATAAAGAAAACAAAAGGTTGCTTTTCTTCATGAAGCTTGTTGAAGCTTCATGAAGCTTTGACCAAAGAAACCTTTTGTCTTCATCTCATTAAACCCTAACCATTCATTGAACTATAGTTAGCTCTATACACTTTACCATGGTTAGATTATGATAAGAATTGATTTTCTTTTCTATTCTTATTCTTATCATAAAAACATATCATATTCATTATCTTCTTCTTCTTCTTCACCTCATGAAGAAAAAGCTTCACTTCATCAATGGTGATTGATGAAAATGAGTGAGAAAACCAATTCTAAAGTGAACCCACTTCCTATTTCTTCATCCACTACCTCTTGCCAAGTAGTAGAGTGTGTTTCCTTCACAAGTTTTCTTGACTTGGTGAAGTTGGAGCTTGATCTAGCGATGCCTCGACGTAGATCATCTTCGGCACGTCGTCGATGACCTAGCCCGCTCTTTCTCCGATGAAGCCGACTCTAGAGCCCGGGACTTGATATGGACAGCGGAGAGGACTTCATCATGGAGCCGTGGAGGTGGAAGACCGGATCTACAAAGGTTGTATATCCGTTCTTTTAGTTTAGCTGTAAACTATTTTCATTTTATCGCCTAAACATCTAGCCAACGATCTGTATTAGGGTTTCTCGGCACCGTTAAAATTTGAAATTGGCATGGTTGATGCCTTGTGAGACCTCTTGGGAGTGCCTAGGAACCCTACAGTGGTATCAGAGCCTAGCTAGAGCCTTAGGCGAAGTCTAGACGGAATTTGAAACCCGAACGAACCCGAAACCCAACTCAAAAATAGCTCTCTGTCCTTTTTTCAAAAACTGGGATTTTTCCAAATTAAAAATTGCTAAAAAATTCAGCAGGGAAATATAAGAATTACGGCGCAAAAAGTTTCCAATGAACAGTATAGTGTGCGGCGGAATCGCGGCATAAGCATGGCTTATGCCGCGGTTCCGCGGCCTATTGATGACGTAATCCTCCACTGTTTGCACAGTAACTCTTATTAAATTATGCTGGATTTTCTGGGAATTTTTAATATTAATTCAAGAGTTGAATTTTCTGGGTTGTTTTGGGGATTCGAATGTTCGATCGGATTATCAGATTTTGTCTATGTAGCTTTCCGGATAAATTTTAGAATATGTTAAAAAGTTCGACCGGATATAAATACCCAATTTTTCCCCTGTCGGGAAATTTCCAAGTGTTGGATTTTTTCGTAGTTTAACGACGTTCTAAGTAGTGCAAGTAACGCGATGGACCCTCTAGAAGACAACAAACCTTAACTCGATTATGTGACCGTCTTGAACTGCCCTTTGAACCTTAGGGTTTGGGGCAGTACGGCGTGCCACATGTGAGGCGTTGGCTTGACCCTTCTACGGCTGGACCGTTGGTACTGAGGCACGAACTGAATGTTGTTAGACTTATTTCATGTGTTGAGCTGTATCGGGAAAACTTGGGTGTTTGACTGTTCGATCGGAAAGTTTAACATTTTCTAATTATCTGGAATGTGATACAATAATTAGAATTCACAAGAAGTTATGAGATAACTGAATGAATGTTATAAACATAGCAGTTTAGTCTCACTTGATCGGTTGCCACGGAATTTTGATGTGATCAAAAGTCCGTCGCAATCACGTAGTGTACGCGGATACTCGCCGGGTAAACTTAATAGACAGCCTCACTCCATAGCCCCGACCAAGTGAATGTAGGAGAACCCCGTCGCCGAAAGCATCCGTTCGGGTGCTCGCGGCAGCGGTGTTCCGCCTTGGTGCACTTCGTCGACGGCGTTATGGGTGCGGCCGCCTACTGAAGTTTGCGACGAGCATTCGATCAGATTGTCGGGAATCCTGATGAATTTCCCGACTTGATATTGAAAAGAGTTTTCGATTTTGAGACTAAAATGCGGGGTTTATAATTGTTAGGCATGCGATGTCTAAAGAATTCATTTGATTAGGCATGCGATGTCTATGCAGGTTGCGGATTCCAACTGTTGTAGTTTTACACTTTCTTTTCTGTGACCGTAAGTGTAATATGTGATATCGCCGGTTTCGTTGCTATATGTCAACGACAATTGGGATGCGCATATTTACTTACGTTGATGACATGTGATGTTATGTTTTGCTGGATATGTTATATTGGATCGTCGTGTTTGAATAGCCGGGGGTTTTTATGTGAGATGAGTGTTTTTCATTTTCATTCATGTAAAAACTTGTATGTAATATTCTTTTATTGGGGCACTTCCAGGTTGCGGAAGATGTCACCGTTTGTATATTATTTACTTTTCCGCACTAGGATAGACCCAAGGAGGGGCGCACAAGTAACCGGGTTCTGGAGTCCAGTGGGAGACCAACTCGAGGAGTCGAGTCCGGGTCTCCTAACTCTAGAATTGGTAGGGTTGCTTGCCGCTCTCGTAGGGGTCTAGGGGTGTGGGTTTGGCTATTCATCGCGACCGTGGAATCCGTGTTTTATACTGGCTCGTATTGAAAACACGGACATCCTAGTATATCCAATATTTCATATGTTTCTTCTGCTGCGATATCTGTGATGTGATCATGTGATGTTCTGTGATAGATACAGTATATAGTATATATGATATATTATATAGACGTTACTTATGTTTTACACCCGCGCTAGCCCTGCCCCGCTCTGCCGTTAGTTACCTAACCTAACGGTGCACGAGGGGACATCGAGGCGAATGCGGATGGCATAAGTGTACGTCGTATTTATCTGTGATGTTTAGGTACTTAAATGATGGGACTTCATCAATGTGATTAATGAAATAAAAGAAACCTAAGATGTTGTAGAATCGAATTTCAAAAATAAAACAGGTAGCTACAGTTCATGTTTTGCACAGCGATATATATGATATATCCTGCACCTTATTCGATGAGGAAAGGACCGAGATCCCTTCACCGGGAGTGACTCCTTTAGCAATAACTGGCAGATGTTACACACTCGGTTTGTATTTTGATAGCTTTTAAGAGTTCTGCTTTGCACAGTGATATATATGATATATCCCGCACCTCATTCGACGAGAAAAGGACCGACGATCCCTTCACCGGGAGTGACTCCTTTAGCAAAACTAGAAAAGCCTCAAAAACACTCCATTTCAAAATTCATTCGATCCTACAACGATATCAAGTTCATTACGCAATAGGTTTTCAGAAAAACCTGTCGTAGCCCTCCGTCATTTCAGATATGTACTAGTTAGTATTCGTGCTGCGGTAGTTTGGCATTCGTCAAGGCGTAGTGTACGGTAGCTAACTAGTATTTATCTGCTTGAGCATATGATGCGATTGGATTAGGGTATTCATACGACGTTGTTTGGCATTCGTCAAGGGTCGTGCGGGTGGGTTTAATTCGATCAAGAAATGTACGGGTTGAACTTGACTAGTGGACTATGGGTTGTTTGGCATTCGTCAAGGTCATAGAACACTAGGGGCAAAATATTATCGGGAATTTCAAGTGTTGAAATTTGCAATGAGATTGCATACCTTCTATGAGATAGTTGGATCCCGATACCCGCTGCGAGTAAGAGTTACTCCTGGGAGAGTTTTATACATTACAATTAGCCGATCAAGTAGGTGTCTAGAAAGGTGTTAACGAGGTTACGCCTCTGGGAAAACGAGGTTTACATTAATTAGGTTCGTGCGAAAGCACGGGGGACCTCCCTCAAAGTACCGACACTGGCCTGGCTGAAAGATTGGCAAACTTGTAGTGTGTAATTAATCCCGGCTAGTCTTTCCTTTTAGGGTTTGAAGGAAGATTTGATAAAAAGCAGTGGGAGCCATCCTGATTAGATAAAATAATAACCAATCTATTCTTACAGAGCGCACGCTGAGTGTTTTCTTCTCTCTCTCTCCAGGTAGCGACCATATCACGCCTTAATCAAGATAATAATACGGAAATATTGACCGAACCCGCTTGTTATACTGAGCTGGGGAACGTTGGTCCCGCTCCAACTTATAATTGTTATAAGACAGAGCAGGAAATTGGGGATTACCAGAATTCCCGTGCCGCCCAAACGAAGAGAGTGCATGCTGATGCATCATCTTCGGGTGTGTTCGTTACAAAGAACTGTTTCTCTGTATCCTCTACATCCTGGGTATATGATACCGGATCAGGATCCCAGATATGTAATCTGTTACATAGGGCTACAGAAAGGTAGAGGACTGAGAACGGGTGATAAGTTTCATGAGGCAGAAAACGGGGCAAGTATTGCAGCCAAGTCTGTTGGTCACTGTCACCCTGTATTACCAATACATTGATTCTGAACGAATGTTGTTAGATACCGAACCTGATATACAAAATCATATCAGTCTCTTTATAAGTAAAGAAGTGATAAAATTTTGTATTATTGGATAATGTTTTGAACATTTCCTATATCAAAAGTTGATCGGTTCAGGCACGTTATCTAAAAGCATTGATGTTCTAAATCAAATTACAGTTCTTAGTATATGGAACGCACATAAGAGGAAGAGTTCAGAAATGAACGGATCCTTCTTAAAGTATTGTAGACTAGGTCAGATCAATGTGACCCGACTAGCTGAAGTTACATGTAGATGCATATTTAAATCAGTTTGAATCTACATCTTGTGAAACTTGCCAGTCATGTCACAAAGATATAATGACACTAGCTCTGTTTATTGGAAACAGAGAAAGAGTTAGTGAACTCTTGGGATGATACATGATGATGTATGTAAGGTCTCCTGTCTACACATGCCAGGACTGGTTCTTTATACTTCATTACATTCTCTGATGATCTTTCGAGATTCAGACCTATGTTCCTGTTGAAACACAAGTCCGAACTTTTTGAGATATTCACAGAATATAAGCGAGAAGTAGAGAACCAGAATACGGGTATAAGTATTATGTCCTATGATGAGATCAAGGAGGAGAATACTTGAGCACGGAAATACTGGACTATTCTAAAGGAGAATGAGATTCTCTCTCAGCATTACTCATCTGTATACACCATAGCACGATGGTATATCAGGGCGGAGCAATCACACCCTATATGATAAGGTGTGCTCTATGATGAGTACTACTGAGTTACCTATTTCCTTTTTGTGAGTTATGCACTTGAGAAGCTGCATACCTATTGAATAGGGTTCAAATCAAATCAGTCGCCTACCATTTCATATGTGATATGGAAAGGGAAGAACCCATGTCTTAAGCTAGTTAAGATTTGGGGTTGACCGGCCTATGTCTGAAAGCAAAATCCGGACAAGCTCGAGGCAAAGTCTGTAATGTAGAACTGGAAAGGTTCCAGCTATACAAATTACAGCAGATGATTTGAAAGAACCAAAGGATTCAATAGTTACCAACGAACCTCGGCCTCTCCGCCGATCTAGTAGAGTTCCTCACCCACCTGAGAGATATTTCGGTTTCTCTATGACAGTGGGAGCGAGGATTGCATCATGAGATGATGACCCAACTAGTTTCGAGCTGGCCATCTGGAGTGGGACTCTGTAAGAATGGCTGGATGCTTAGCGATCTGAGATGGAATCCATGTACACCAACAAAGTATGGACTTTGGTTGCTATATCTGAAGGGTTAAATCCCCATCAGGAGCAAGTATATCTTGAGAAGATTACTTGGTGTAGATGGAAAAGTTGAGACTTTCAAAACTAGACTTGTTAAAGGTTTGCATCATTGACCAGGTGTGGATCATGAGGAAACCTTTTTCTAAGGAGCTAGGCTTAAGTCCATCCAGATCCTACTTGCCATGGCTACATACCATGACTACGATATCTGACGGTTGGGTGTCATGACAGCTTTTCTAAATAATGTTTTAGAAGAGAGCGTCTATAAGTACACAGCCAGAGGGCTTCGTAGACAGTGGGAGCAGCGGGAACGTGTGCAAGATGCTTTATAGGATAAAGCAGGTATCGCGGAGTTGGAACATCTGTTTTGATGAGTTAGTCAAAGAAGTTGACATCATCAAAATGGTAGATGAACCTTGTATAAACAAAAAGGTAGTAGGGTGTATGGTAGTGATCCTCGTAGAGTACGTGGATGACATACTCTTGATAGGGAAGGAGTTTCCTATGCTACGCTCGATCAATCTCCGCTTATCACAATGATTCTCCACATAGGATCAAAATGATACCTCCTAAATCCTGGGTTTTTGGATCTATGAGATAGATCTAATTGGATGTTAGTATTCTCACTAGTTATAGTGAGATGGTATCAACCGATCCTGGGGAGAATCACTGGAAAGGTTCCAGGGTGATAAAGACGACTGAGTGTCAGTCACAGGCATTGTCTTTACCCTCAATCGAGGGACGGTATGTTGGAAGAGTTCCAAGCTAGATACCGTGGCATACTAGACGATAAAGACAGGATACATCGCTACTTAAGATGCTACCAAAGAGGCTGTTTGGGTGTATATTAGTTCATGAGATGAACTTCGTTCCTACCATTGTGAGACAATGGAGTTGTGGCTTATGCCAAGGAACGCCCGTCCCATCAGTGATCCAGACATATTCTAAGGCTGTGTCACCTGATCATGGAGATGGTTGATCTCCAGGGTGATCGAGGTTTGGAGAGTAGACTCAGAGGATAACACAGTGGATCCACTCACAAAGGCCTGTTCCCAGAGAGAGATTTTTATGGGATGGTTGAGTATGAGATACTACAACCACTGCTACAGATGGCCCTAGTGCAAGTGGGAGATTGTTAGTTATATGTATGCCCTAGAGGCCATTACGATACATAGGATGTATATTGTAGTGGATGCTGGGACATATATAGGGAGGACTTTCTTGCTGGACATGATAGTATGCTATCTGGTTGATCTTTACCTTAACGTGTACACTGATTGTCTCCCTGTTACATGTTGGTAAAGCCCTTAGGATCTGTACTTGACTACCTGGACTATGATGCGGATCATACTAGTGGGGACATGGTAGTCCATAAGTACATCCTTCAAAGTCCCTAGTCGTGGGTGTATCGAGACGGGGAATCGATATACCAGAGTAGACTAGCGTATACCTTCTCGACCCATACAGATGGGCGATGGATGATCCCATATCCATTGGTGTTTGACATCAGAGATGATATACGGGTGCTCAGTGGAGACTGGGTACACTGGACGGACTCGCCGAGAACTCCCAGATGGTATTATACCTTACGTCAGATGGCAGTTCTCTGGTGACACTGGTACAGAGTAGTCTGTTGACCCGAGATCGTCATAGAGTCTTGTGTGGTTCCCACTGTGCTTTGATTTCCATCTTACCACGTCCAAGAGGGCGTGCAAAACGGTGGTTTTTGGGTACAGTCCCGAGTCACATGGAGGCAATGAGCGATAGGAGGGAATTCGTCTCTCCCGGTATAGGGAGTTGATGTTGCGCTGTGTTCGATTGGCTATAACAGGAAATCCCTGGCCAGGGTTGCTGAGATTTACTGGTAAGTGTTACCAGTAGTTTCTCGAATTGTTATAGACCTCATATCGACACGACTTATCGAGCTATTGGGGTCTGACATTTACCACCCCTAGGCGAGATATGCGACATATCAGACGATCTGACCGGACTGTACGGTAGTGTTACTGGTTGGATTCACTGGAGTGTGAGCGGGCTTGCTCGTCGATCTTCTGATCGCTCAATACCCGGGTGGCCGTTACGTTTGGCAGACCGCTTGCGGCTTGTGGATGTTTGATATGATCATCATCCGCTGCCGGCGTATTGACGAGTCTTTAGAGTCCTACACAGAGGTTTCCTGGCTCAAGCGAAACGAAATAGGAGCGCATATGAGATATGTGCGGGACCGAGAATAATACGTGTATGTGATACCGCATTCCATTCTCACGATGAATGTATCGGAAAGGTTGTATGCGATATAACCTAGTTATCGATTCAAGCGTTGATTCGATAAGTCGATACATTGAATACTAGTCGGTTATGTTCGACATGACCGGATCATTGAATCAAGTGTTGATTTAATGATTTAATGCATAATTATATATATATATGATATATTACTTTGCATTACCTAGTATCGGTTTACTTAAGATGGATTTTCTCACTCGCCTGTGCACATTGTATATGTGATATATTTTGTGCACTTGATTGTATCATGTTTGATGATATATGATAGCTAGGGTTTGTGTAAAGAGTTAAACCTTAGTTAAGTAAATGGTTAGGGTTTTGATATATTTATTAATTCTTTTATCTTTTAATTTGTATTAAAAAGATAAGAGATAAAGAAAACAAAAGGTTGCTTTTCTTCATGAAGCTTGTTGAAGCTTCATGAAGCTTCATGAAGCTTTGACCAAAGAAACCTTTTGTCTTCATCTCATTAAACCCTAACCATTCATTGAACTATAGTTAGCTCTCTACACTTTACCATGGTTAGATTATGATAAGAATTGATTTTCTTTTCTATTCTTATTCTTATCATAAGAACTTATCATATTCATTATCTTCTTCTTCTTCTTCACCTCATGAAGAAAAAGCTTCACTTCATCAATGGTGATTGATGAAAATGAGTGAGAAATCCAATTCTAAAGTGAACCCACTTCCTATTTCTTCATCCTCTACCTCTTGCCAAGTAGTAGAGTGTGTTTCCTTCACAAGTTTTCTTGACTTGGTGAAGTTGGAGCTTGATCTAGCGATGCCTCGACGTAGATCATCTTCGGCACGTCGTCGATGACCTAGCCCGCTCTTTCTCCGATGAAGCCGACTCTAGAGCCCGGGACTTGATATGGACAGCGGAGAGGACTTCATCACGGAGCCGTGGAGGTGGAAGAACGGATCTACAAAGGTTGTATATCCGTTCTTTTAGTTTAGCTGTAAACTAGTTTCATTTTATCGCCTAAACATCTAGCCAACGATCCGTATTAGGGTTTCTCGGCACCGTTAAAATTTGAAATTGGCATGGTTGATGCCTTGTGAGACCTCTTGGGAGTGCCTAGGAACCCTACAGAAACGACACTTGGAGTTCCAGCCAGGAGATCACGTATTCTTGAAGATATCTCCGAACCGCGGAGTGATCCGATTTGGAAGACGGGTAAGCTAAGTCCGAAATACATTGGACTGTTCGACATGCTTTGCAGCGCCAGGGGCTGTAGCCATAGCACACACTCCCCCCTTCTTCTCCTTCTCCGTGTTTGTGAGGTTCCTAGGGGGTATAATTCCTAGACTCTCTCCATGTTGCTTAGATTATGTGTTTGTTTAACTAGTTTAGTATTTTAATGGAGTTTTAGTGCTAGAATTATGTCGTGATGTTAGATCTAGTTACATTAGAGTGCTTGTAGCTTAATGAACCTTTTTTGGTGTTAATTAGTCTGTTTTAGCCTAGTAGTGTCGTTAAAATTAGATAGGTAGCCTTAAATTACTAAAATTATGGTTATCTAGCTTAGTTAGTGTTTCTTGCATGCTTTAGTGGTAATTTTGGATGAATTAAGAGAATTTTGGCTAAGAATTGGTTGTGATGGTTAGAGTAGCCCTATTAGGTGCTGTGGAGACTAGAACACCCAAGTTTGGTCCCAGATTTCACAAGATATCCGATTTATCCGACTTGGCGTAAATTGGCAGTTTTAGCGACTTTTAGCCTTTTTGAGATCTGCTTTTGACCCGATCCACTCAGGTAAAAATTATGAAGACTGTAGCATGGTGAGACTAGCAGGGACACACACACAGAGCACGGGGACCCACCTCCCCCTCTCGGCCGCTGGTTTAATCATTCTGGCCGCAAATTGCGGCCAGAGTAGGGGGTAGGGTGTGGGGATTTTAGGTATAGGGTCCTGTTGGGTAGTCTAGAGTGTTGGTACCTGCAACTTTTTTTTGTTGGGTCCAGAGGAAAAATCTGGAGCTAGTAGCGTGTTTTCGATGTTTTAAGTCTCGTGCGACACGCGTGTGATACGCGTGGTTCTGTGGCGCGCTGCGCGACACAGCGCGTCGGTATAGGTTCTGGTGGGTTTGTGCGCGGCGCGTCGTGTGCACGCGCGTTTAGTTTCACGCACGCGTATCCTTTTATCGATATATCGTGTTTTTGCAGGATTTTCCTGATATATGTGACTTTGTAAATTCTAGGTTCGCCGGCGGGGACTGCAAACGCAGCGGAGAAAGGAAAGCAGGTGGTCGGACACACCTAGCACGGATCACGGGTGAGTAGATTTAACATCTATCGGGGACGATCGTTTGGATGGAGCGAGTCGCCCGATAGATTTAGTAAACTTGAAAATAGTAAACTTGATAATTACTTGTGACATTAGAATAAGAATACTTGCAAGATAATTGCAGCAGTTAGGATCTATATGTTGTTCCGTATACGCAAACCCATTTGTAGGACACATGCACCATTACCAGGTTTTTATATGCAGCACAAGCACTATTCATGTGGACACACACACCCTGGTAATTGCCATGTCACGACACTAGATAACTATAAATCTGAGACATGTTAACTGCTTAGACCTGTGCTATTGCAATAAATATTTAAAATGAAATCATAAAAATTGCTATTCTCGTGCATATGTATTATTATATCATTTGCTCATGCCTAGTATAAATCATACATTGTACATTGATACCAAAGGCATTCATTATCATTGACATATGCATCCATAGTTTGGTGGAAGAGCCAAACGATATGCAAAAGTATCAAGACCGTGAAAATTCCGAACCCTTTGAAAATTCCAAGAATATAAGAATGATGTGAAAAACCAAACAGGCAAAAGTATCAAGACACTGAGATCTAATCGATGTGGTGAATACTTAATTGCCGAGTTCCTGGATTACTCAAAAGAGAATGGAATTCTCTCTCAGGTTACTCTTCCATACACATCACAACTCAACGGTGTATAGGAAAGGCGGAACAGAACCCTATAGGATATAGTTCATTCCATAATGAGTAATGCTGAGTTGTCACGATCCTTCTGAGGTTATGCACTAGGATCAGCTGCATATCTTTTGAATAAGGTTCCTACCAAGACTATTCCTACCACACTATATGAGATGTGGAGTGGGAAGAAACCCTATCTTCAGTATCTGAAGATATAGGGATGTCCAGCTTTTGTTGAAAAGCAGTATGTGGACAAGCTCGAGGCACGCTCAGTATTGTATAGGTTTGTGGGATACCCAAAGAACTCCAGGTAGTATCTTTTCTATTACGCAGAGGAACAAAAGGTTTTTGTTCCTCGTCATGCCCATTTTTTAGAAAATCATTTTTTTGTAAAATGAAATAGTGGGAGCGTAATAGAACTGGAAGAAATTTCAGAACCACAAACTATTACTGAAAGTATGGTAGAACCAGAGGTTTCAAAAGAACCAGACATCCCTACACCAATCCGCAGGACTAGTAGGCAGTCTCATCCGCCAGAGAGATACTAACGGTTTTCTCATAGATGGGGATCGAGAGGATTGCATCATTGACAATGATGAGCCAACTAGCTTCCAGTAAGCCATTCAGAGCGGCGACTCGGTAAAATGGCTGGATGCAATGCGGACCAAAATGGAGTCCATGTACACCAACAAAGTATGCACTTTGAACATTGCTCCATAAGGGGTAAAACCCGTAGGCTGCAAATGGATCTTCAGAAAGAAGATTAGTGGAGATGGATAGGTTGAAACCTATATGGCTAGACTTGTTGCAAAGGGTTTTTCGTCAAAGGCCTGGTTTGGACAATGATGAAACCTTTTCTCCAGTGTCTATGCTCAAATTCATTCGGATCCTTCTTGTTATTGCTGCTTTCTAAGATTTTGAGATCCGGCAGATGGACATAGAGACGACTTTTCTAAATGGTGATTTGGAAAAGTGCGTCTATATGGATCGGCCAGAGGGTTTCAATCAGAGTGGGAGCAGCGGGACAGTGTCCAAGTTGCTTAAGTCCATTTATGGACTAAAGCAGGCATCGCGGAGTTGGAACGTCTGTTTTTATTGAGACAGTCAAAGAATTCGAATTTATCAAAAATCCCGAAGAACAAAGCATTTATAGTAAGATTGTAGCAAGAACTTTGGAATTCC
This sequence comes from Agapanthus africanus, assembly GCA_030015575.1. Lineage (NCBI taxonomy): Eukaryota > Viridiplantae > Streptophyta > Magnoliopsida > Asparagales > Amaryllidaceae > Agapanthus > Agapanthus africanus. The sequence goes on along the minus strand of CM057351.1, from coordinate 50,852,508 downwards.
TCGTTGAGTACGTAGATGGAATTCTCTTGATAGGAAATGACATTCCTATGATACAATCAGTTAAATGATTCTTGTCGCAGAGGTTCTCCATGAAAGACCTGGGTGATTCCAACTACATTTTGGGGATCCAGATCTATCGTGATAGATCAAAGAGGATAGTAGGACTTTCACAGTCAAGGTACAACAACACCATACTGAAAATATTTAGTATGGATGATTCTAAACACGGTAGTCTACCAGCTTATCACTGAATCATCCTCTCCAAAGAGATGTGTCTAAAGACAGATTTGGAAATGGCTCTCATCACATCTATACCCTACGCTTTTGCGGTAGGCTCTATAATGTATGTGATGTTGTGTACCAGACTAGATATTGCTTACGCACTTAGCGTGGTAAGCCAGTATCAGTCAAACCCAGGGAAGAAACACTGGATAGCAGTAAAGAACATTCTCAAGTACCTGAGAAGGACTAAGGAGGTGCACTTGGTGTATTGCGGAAAATACCTCCAGATCGAGGCCTTTGCTGAATCCAGCTTCTAGAGTGATAAGGATGACTCCAAGTCCATGTCGGGTTATGTCTTTACCCTCAGTGGAGGGGAGGTCTGTTGGAAGAGCTCCAAGCAGGACACCGTTGCAAACTCAATGCTGGAAACAAAGTAGCTCGCTGCATGACACGCCGTAAAAGAGGCAGTCTGGATATAGAAGTTCTTAACTGAACTTCAGGTGGTTCCTTCCATTGTTGGACCAATACTTTAATATTGTGACAACAACGTCATTATAGCTTTAGGGAAGGAACCCGGGTCCTATCAGAGATCCAGACATATCTTGAGGCGGTACCACCTGATCAGGGAGATCGTTGATCCCCAGAAGATCGAGGTGAGGAGAGTAGATATGGAGAACAACATTACAGATCCACTCACAGAGGCCATCCCTCAGACAGTGCTCGAGAGGCTATTCGAGATCTTAGGTCTACGATATGCCAGTATATGGCCTTAGTGTAAGTGGGAGATTGTTAGTGATATATGCTCTAGAGGCCATTATTGTATCATACTGGATTGTATATTACTTAATGAAAGCTTGGGATATACACAGATATAGTAACAGTCTTTCTTGAAATGGTAGTATGCTACCTGGTTTGTTTCTACCTCAATATGTTCATGTGTTTTCTTACCATACCGCTTATACTTATTGGTAGAGCCCTTAGGGTCTTTGCTTGATTACCAGCGTTGTGATGGCAGTCACACTAGTGGGGGCTGGGTAGTCTATAAGCACATCCTATACAGGTCCGTAGTCGTAGGATTATCGAGACGGGGCATCGATACTCTAAAGTAGACTAGTGCATACGTTTCTCATCCCAGCAGGGAAGATGGTATGTCCTATAGCCATTAGTACGTCGTATTAGAGATAGTATGCAAGTGCTCATTAGGTTATGAGTACACCGGACAGGACTCGTCGGGAACTGTTGGTGGGTAATATACCTATCGTCAGGTAGCAGTTCCTAGGTCATATGAGTACAGCTTAGTCCTTCGACTTGACACTACTACTTCACCTCGTGTGTGTTCCCACTGTACTTTTATTACTACCTTACCACGGCTCAAAGGAGTCATGCAAACAGGTAGTAGTTGGGTGCAGTCCCGAAGCATTTGGAGGCAGTGGCAGTTAGATAGGATTAGTCTCTCCCGGTATTGGGGGTTGATATCGCGCTGTGTTCGGAAGGCCATTACACAAAGTTCTTGGCCAAGGCAAGAAAGATTTACTATTAGGTACTCCAGTAGTTTCTCAGGGTGTTTTGGGCTACTCTCCGACACGACTTATTGCACTATTAGGGGTGTGATGATTACCGCCCCCTAGGCCCGATATGCGATACTCTTAGATGAACAAATTGGACTGTATAAAGATTGTCACATACATGCTCAGTAGGAGTTCGGATGAGTTAGCTCATCGGCTTTCTTATCGACACATACCTGGGTAGCAGTTAGGTGTAGCTAGTACCGCTTGCGGCTTGTGGTTAAACCCACTGCCAGCGTAGTGTCGAGTCTTTCGAGTCCCACATAGAGAGTTTCCCTACACCGGGAAAAAGGTGTAGAGGCCGTATGGTTTTACGGCAGGGCTTCGATCACCTATGTGTACTTGTGCACGTATAATTATTGGGCGGATAATACTAGTGGGGTTTGGTTGAAGCCGGATCCTAGTATTATATTGATGGATTATTTTCGTCTATTTGTGTTCGTATTCTTCAGAATGCGGATGTGGGTATGTATATACGGATGATGGGTGTTCTCGTTATTTTGTGGGAAATCTTCTAGAAGGGACACCTCATTAGGGTTTCTTTTTTCTTTTATGAATTAAAGAATAATGTGGTGGAGATATTTTCTTTGGATGGCTATGAGTCATCACTTAACAAAATAGATATTTTTGAACCATGGTTAATTGTTGTGAGATATTTATCTCAACAATAAGTCATTTGGTTCAACTATTCACACAAATGAATGGTCAAGCTTCATCCAAGCTCTCTTCTCCTTTCTCATTTTCCTCAAGCCTCTTCTCTTCATCACAAACCCTAGACCTCTCATGAGTTGTGAAACCTAGGGTTCCAAAAGACAAATCTCTCTATCTTCTCACTCTACACAACCTAGGACTTCTAGTTTAGCGAACTAGAAGCCGTAGTTACCTCGGATTTGAGGTAAGAGCTCGGACTATAGACTCTCGGGTGGATCGTCTTTGACTCGAGGAGGTCGTCGAGATTGCGTCGATCCGTTCCGATCCTTAGAGCCTACAAAGACGAGGAGGACAGCGATGAAGACCCGAAGGAGATGTATCATGAGGTATTACTTCATATCCGAGTAGTTAAACCTCAAGTAGTTTGCTAGCTATGGTTTATGTTTGATCCTTGGTTCTAGTCGGTCTTGCGAAGCCCGTAAAAATCTTTTTTTGCAATTTCCGCCTCCCCACGAACACGTAGGGTGCACGACATCGACTTACACATTTCACCTTGTGGAGCCTTACTAGAGTCTGGGAGATCACTACTTGGAGCGAAGGGACTACTACACGGAGCTTTTGAAGTGAAGGACCGGTCTACAAAGGTTGTATTCCTTTTTCACTTAGATGTAAAGATGTTTACATGCTTGGTTACGTCTAATTCTCTAGTTAAGATTCTAGGTTAGGGTTCTTCAGCGTGCCAAAATTTTAAAAACGGCATGGTTGATGCCTCCCGAAACCCAGTAGTCGTGCTAAGGAACCCAACAATGTAGAAGCGAGCCCCGATCGTGGTGAGCTCGTCCACATTCCTCAGGAGGGAGGGCGCATCGCGAGCATTCCTAATGCACACTTTAGGTACCCATCCCGTCGCCTGACCATGGGCGGCATGGGTAACCCTATCTCTATGAGGGGAATCCGACTTAGATGGGGGAAGAGGAAGAAGCAGCGGAAGACTCCCCAGACTCTACCTTAGCTATCTCAACAGACTCCTCAGAGGAAGACATCTAACCTGAGTCAAAGAAAGAGTCCTCCGAAGAAAGGGCGCGAGAGATCCGACCTAAAGGAAAGAGTGCCGAGCTAACTCTCGCACAAATAGAGAAATGATAGCGAAGTGTGGACCTTGGGAGGGATCTTGTAGGGTACCTAGAACGATAGCAAGGTTTCGGGACGCATCGTCCATGCTATTTTCAAAAAATTGCCATGCTACATAACCCTAACCCTAGAATCTTAACTAGAGAATTAGACAATATAACATATAAACTACTTTACATCTAACTGAATATGGAATACAACCTTTGTAGACCGGTCCTTCACTTCAATAGCTCTGTGTAGTAGTCCTTTCGCTCCAAGTAGTGATCTTCCGGACTCTAGAATAGCTCTACAATATGAAAGGAACAAGCTTGTATGAAGTCCTCGAAGCCGAAGATGATCTACGTCGAGGAGTGTAATACCTTAGATTGTGATTAGTGGCCAATTATACTTTAATGTATGGTTTTTAGTAAAAAGTTTACCAAAACGATTTTCAAATATTTTATCAAAATTAATGAATATTTTATTAGAATTTAATTAGGCTTGCACACACATGTGCATGTAAACTAGGGTTAAGTTTTGGGTTAAGCAATGTTTAAGTAACCATGGTAGACTAACCCATTTTTATTAAGTTAATTTGAATTTAGTAAGTGTATTAGTTTTTTTTTCTAATGGTGTTTTGGGAGTTGACTTGGAGAGAGAGAGAGAGAGAGAGAGATGGGGTGAGCCATGCTTGCATTTAATGAGGAGAGAGAGGGGGTTTGACTCTCTTGTTCTCTCATTTCTTTTCCAAACACTCATTTTTCTCACATTATCACACCTCTCTCCCTCTCACTCAGCTACACACAGCAGCAGCAGCAGCACCAAGCAAGCAACAGCAGCAGCAACACAAGCAACAACAGCAGCACAAGCAGCAGCAGCACCAAGCAACAGCAGCAACAACAGGCAGTAGCAGCAGCATCAGCAATAGCAGCAGCAGTTGCAACACCTCCTCCCCCTTCTTCTTCTTCTCCTTCTTCTTGCACCTAGGATCAAGTGAGGTATAATTTCATAAGTCCAACTTCTTTGCTTGCTAAACTTATAGTTAGTTAGCTTAAATTAGTGTTTAGTGTGGTCATTAGTGCTATAAATGGTGATTTGAGTGGAGAATTGGCCAAGTGTGGATCTTTATGGGTAGTATAGCTTGACTAAGTATTTTAAGGCCATGTAAACTAAGTTTTGCCCCAGATTTCACTAAAATACCATAGGGTTTCATTTTAGTGTAAATTAACGTTTTAATGTAAATTTTAGCCTTTTTATAATCTACCGTTGACCCGATTGCTTCAGGCAAAAACTGAGTTTACTGGAGCCCGAACACTAGGTCTAGATCACACACACGGAGCACGAAGCCCTAATTCCCAACCTGGGCCGCAAATAAATTCGTTCTGGCCACAATTTGCGGCCAGAGGGGGGAGTTAAGTGCTTGGGTTTGGTCTGGGGAAGTCTGTTGTATATTAAAGGGTTTTAGCATATGCAACTTTTTATTTTATCATTCGAGTCAAAATCTGGAGCTAAATACCGTATTTTCAATACTTTAAACTTGCATGACACGTGTGATATGTGAGTGGGTTTAGTGTTTGCTGCGTGTCGCAGCGTGTCGGGGTAGTTTCAGACTCGTATACACACGTTTTAGCGTATCGGATACACACGCGTTTAGTTCGCGACGTGAGTTTCTCGTTGGGTTTTGATATCGCATTTTTGCAGAATTTTAGCTTATGGTTATTCTTTTTGTAAATTCTAGGTTCACAGGCGAGTACGTCGGACGCCGCAAAGAAGGGGAAGCAAGTAGTCGGCTACACCTAGCACGAGACCACAGTGAGTAGATTTAACATCTACGGGGAAATCGCCCGTATAGCGTTAAGCGTCAGGGTATGATAGGATATTGTAGTCGCGTATATATTTATATGTATATTGCTCGTGCATATGTACTATTGTAGCGTACCTATCTTTTGTTGCATATAGAAATAGTAGTTATGTAACACCGCACTGTCACCAACGGTTCAAGCTGCACGAGCACTATTTGTATGTTACACTCACACCGTTAGTGATTGCCATGACACTCGCACTATAGGATTGCTATGAACCATACATAATTTCGATTACCACATCATTGATGATTAGACATGATTCTGTCGCACATTGGCACACATACACATTGTATATTCTGTTAGTTATATGTATGCCCTAGAGGCCATTACTGTACATACGATGTATATTGTAGTAGATGCTAGGACATATATAGGGAGGACTTTCTTGCTCGACATGATAGTACGCTATCTGGTTACTCTTTATCTTAACATGTACTCTGATTGTCTATATGTTACATGTTGATAAAGCCCTTAGGATGAGTACTTGACTACCAGGACTATGATGCGGATCATACTAGTGGGGACAGTGTAGTCGCCAAGTACATCCTTCAAATGTTCCTAGTCGTGGGAGTACTGAGACTGAGCATCGATACTCCACAGTAGACTAGCGTATACGCATCTTGACCCATATGATGGGTGATGGATGATCCCATATCCATCGGTGTTTGACATCAAGGATGGTGTACGGGTGCTCAGTAGAGACTGGGTACACTGGACGGACTTACCGAGAACACCCAGATGGTATTGTACCTCATGTCAGATGGCAGTTCTCTGGTGACACTGGTACAGAGTAGTCTGTAGACCTGAGATCGTCATAGAGTCTTGTGTGATTCCCACTGTTCTTTGATTTCCATCATACCACGTCCAAGAGGGCGTGCAAAAAGGTGGCTTTTGGGTACAGTCCCGAATCACATGGAGGCAATGTGCGATAGGAGGGGATTCGTCTCTCCCGGTATAGGGAGTTGATATTGCGCTGTGTTCGATTGGCTATAACTGGAAATACCTGGACAGGGTTGCTGAGATTTACTGGTAAGTGTTATCAGTAGTTTCTCGAACTGTTATAGACCTCATATCGACACGACTTATCATGCTACTGGGGTCTGACGTTTACCACCCCTAGGCGAGATATGCGACATATCAGACGACGAGACCAGACTGTACGGGAGTGTTGCTGATTGGATTCGCAGGAGAATGTACAGGCTTGCTTGTTGATCTTCTAATCGCTCAATACCTGGGTGGCTGTTACGTTTAGCTGACCGCTTGCAGCTTGTGGATGTTTGATATGATCATCACCTACTGCCGGCGTATTGACGATTCTTTAGAATCCTACACAGAGGTTTCTTGGCTCAGGAAAAACGGAGTAGGAGCACATATGTGATATGTGCATGACCGAGGATAATGCGATATGTGATACCGTATTAGATTCTCGCGATATGAGATATCGGCCGGGTATATGAGATATAGCCGGGTCATCGGATCAAGTGTTGATTCGATGAACTGATACAGAATATATTAGTCGGTTATTTGTGAAATAGGCAGATTATCGGATCAAGTGTTGATTCGATAATTTAATGTATAATTATATTTGATATATTAAATTACATTAACTAATATAAGCTCACTAAAAGATTCTTTTTCTCACTCGGGTAATACATTGATATATATGAAATATATGTTAATTGTATTATATTATTTTGTTACAATAAATATTATATATGTGATATATAATATTGTAACATGATATGGTTATTAATGCAACATGTTTTGTGGAGTTTAAACATGGTTAGGGTTTGGATTAAGGTTAAGACTTCTAGAAGTTTCTAGAAGCTTTGCTTTTGTTTTCTTGTAAAGATATTTTGTGTAGATATTTCCTTAACCAAACCCAAACCCTTAACTATGATTCATTCTCTACAATGGTTAAGTCTTCTCTTTCTTAACTATGGTTGCATTTCTAACCTCACATATGAGTATTCATTATTCATCACAAAAGGATTGATGACAATAATTCTTCTTCTTCTTCTTCCTTCTTTCATGAAAAGCTTACTAGCTATTTATGAAGTGATGAAAATGAGTGAGTTAATGAAAATAAATGAGAGCTAAAATCCTACTTAATCATCCTAATCTATCCTAACCATTTAGATTAGGGTGTTCACTTCATTTATAAGTGAGAGCTTGTTTTAATGAAACTTCAAGGTAGATCATCTTTGTTATCGAAGATCGGAAGCAAGCATGCATCTTTCTCTTCGTGGAACCTCTCTAGAGTCCGGGAAATCGATGATCGCAGTGAAGGGACCTCAACACGGAGCTTATGAAGTGAAGGACCGGACTACAAAGGTTGTAATCCCAAACTCTTAGATGTTAAAGTGTTTAACAAGCTTTGTTTCACCTAATCTCTAGTTTAAAGATCTTGGTTAGGATTGTTCGGCACCTCTAAATTTTAAATCGGGTATGGTTGATGCCTTATAGACCCTTGTGAGAGTGCCTAGTAACCTAACAGTGGTATCAGAGCCAAGCTAGAGCTTTAGGCGAAATCTAGACGAAATTTAAAGTCCGATCGAACCCCGGAACCCCGATACGAACCCCTTCTCCGGAAATTTTCTAAAAATGTTGATTTTTTCATATTAAAAAAACTCAGAAAAATAAGCAGGAAAATCTAAGAATTACTATGAAGTACGGACCACCAAGTCGATCACGTGACCGCGGAACCGCCGCTAAACCACGCACGTGGCGGCGGTTCCGCGGCCGAACAGTGTCGTTGGGGCCCACTGCTTCACAGTATAATTCCTGGGTTCTTTTTCATTATTCTGGGAATTTTTAATTCCACTCAAGTGTTGAGTTTTCTGGGTTGTATTGGGAACTCGTTGATTCGATCGGAAAGAATAAATTTGTTTAGTTTTTCCGGGTAATCTTTAGAACGCATTAAATAGTTCGAACGGATATCAATAACTCACTTTTTCCCTGCCGGAAAATTTCCAAGTGTTGGATTTTTCCGTAGTTTAAGAACTTTCTAAGTCGTGCAAGTAGCGTGGTGGACCCTTTAGAAGACAACAAATCTTAACTCGATTATGTGACCGTCTTGAACTGCCTCTAAACCTTAGGGTTTGGGGCAGTACGGCGTTGCCACATGTGAGGCGTTGGCTTGACCCTTCTACGGCTGGACCATTAATACTGTGGCATGTGATGGATGTTTTTTAAACTAATCTCAAGTGTTGAGCTATTTAGGAAACCTTGGGTGTTTGTTTATTCGATCGGAAAGTTTGACATTGTCTATTTATCTGGAATGTGATACATTATTTGGAATCCATAAGTAATTATGAGATAACTAATTTGAATGTTATAAATCTAGCGGTTTAGTCTCAGATGATCGGTTGCCACGGGATTTTGATGCGATCAAAAGTCCGTTGCAATCACGTAGCGTATGCGGATACTCGCCGGGTAAACTTAATAGACAGCCACGCCCCATAGCCCCGACCAAGTGACTGTAGGAGAACCTAGTCGCCAAAAGCATCCGTTCGGGTGCTCGCGGCAGCGGTGTTCCGCCTTAGTGCACTTCGTCGACGGCATCGGGGGTGCGGCTGTCTACTAAAGTTTGCGACGAGCATTCGATCAGGATGTCGGGAATCTTGTTGAATTGCCCGACATGATATTGAAAAGAGTTTTCGATAATGAGACTAAAATGCGGGGTTTATAATTGTTAGGCATGCGATGTCTAAGGAATTCATTTGGTTAGGCATGCGATGTCTAAGGAAGTTGCGGATTCCAACTGTTGTAGTTTTACACTTTCTTTTCTGCGACCGTAAGTGTAATATGTGGTGTATCGCCGGTTTCGTTGCTATACATCAACGACAATTGGGATACGCATATTTACTTACGTTGATGATATGAGATATTATGTGTTGCTGTGATATGTTATATTGGATCGTCGCGTTTTGAATAGCCGGGGGTTTTATGTGAGATGAGAGTTTTTCTTTTTCATTCAAGTAAAATTCATTTGTATGTAATATTCTTTTATTGGGGCACTTCCGGGATGAGGTTAATGTCACTATTGTATATTATTTACTTTTCAGCATTAGGTAGACCCAAGGCGGGGAGCACAAGTAACCGGGTTCTAGGGTCCAGTGGGAGACCATATCGAGGAGTCGAGACCGGGTCTCCTAACCCTAGAATTGGCAGTGTTGCTTGCCGCTCTCGTAGGGGTCTAGGGATGTGGGTTTGGCTATTCATTGCGATCGTGGAATCCGTGTTTTATACAGGCTCATATTAAAAACACGGACCTCCTAGTATATCCAATATTTCATATATGTTCTTCTGCTGCAATGTTCTGTGATGAGATCATATTACTGCCTGAGACGAATGTTTATATTATATATATGAGATATATGTTATATTGCAGATTTCGTTTCAAATGTGATGCTTGTGAAGCATAATTAAAATGGGACTTCATTAATGAGATTAATGAAACTAAAAAAAACCTAAAGATGTTGTAGAAACTTGTTTAAAAACCGGTAGTCTAGTTCTTGCTTTGCATAGCGGTATTCCTTATAGAATATCCAGCACCTTATTCGATAAGGAAAGAGCCGAGATCCCTTCACCGGGAGTGACCTCTTTAGCAAAACTAGCAGATGCTATAAACTCGGTTTGTCTTTTGATTGCTTCTATAGATTTTGCTTTGCATAGTGGTATTTGCGAAATATCCTGCACTTTATTCGATAAGGAAAGAGCTGAGATCTCTTCACCGGGAGTGATCTCTTTAGCGAAACTAGAAAAGCCTAAAAAACACTCCTTTACAAAAATCACTCGATTCTACAACGATATTAAGTTCATTACGCAAAGGGTTTTCTTAAAAACCTGTCGTAGCCCTCCGTCATTTCAGATAAGTAATAGTTAGTATTCGTGCTGCGTTTGTTGACCTTATCAAAGCGTAGTGTACGGTAGCTGATTACTGCTTATCTGTATAAGCATATGGTGCGATTAGATTAGGGTAGTCGTGCGACTTTGTTGACCTTGTCAAGGGTCGTGCGGATGGGTTTAATTCATATCAGGAAATGACGGGTTGAACTTGACTTGTGGTCTATGGTTTGTTGACCTTGTCAAGGTTATAGATCGCTCGGGGCAAAAATATTATTGGGAATTTCAAGTGTTGAAATTTGCAATGAGATTGCATACCTTCTATGAGATAGTTGGATCCCGATACCCGCTGCGAGTAAGATTTACTCCTGGGAGAGTTTTTACACGTTACAATTAGCCGATCAAGTAGGTGTCTAGAAAGGTGTTAACGGGGTTACGCCCCTGGGAAAATGATGTTTATTTTAATTAGGTCCGTGCGAAAGCACGAGGAACCTCCCTCAAAGTACCGGCACTGGCCTGGCTGAAAGATTTGTGAACTTGTAGAGTGTAATTAATCCCGGCTAGTCTTACCTTTTAGGGTTTGAAGGAAGATTTGACTAAATCAGTGGGAGACATCCTGATTAGATAAATTGATAACCAATCTAATCTTGTAAAAGCGCATGCTGAGTGTTTTCTTCTCTCTCTCTTCAGGTAGCGACCATGTCACGCCTTAATCAAGATAATAATACGGATGTATTGACCGAACTCGCTTGTTATACTGCGCTAAGGAACGTTGGTCCCGCTCCAACTTATAATTGTTATAACACCGAGCAGGAAATAGGGGATTAGCAGAATTCCTGTGCCGCTCAAATGAAGAAAGTGCATGCTGATGCATCTTCTTCGGGTGTGTTCATTACAGAGAACTGTTTCTCAGTATACTTTACGTCCTGGGTATGAGATACCGGATCAGGATCCCACATATGTAATTTGTTACATGGGCTACAGATAGGTAGAGAACTGAGAACGGGTGATAAGTTTCATGAGATAGAAACGGTGCAAGTGTTGCAGCCAAGTCTATTGGTAGTTATCACCCTGTATTACCAGAATACATTGATTCTGAACGAATGTTATTAGATACCGAACCTGATATACAACATCATATCAGTCTCTTTATTAGTAAAGAAGGATATAATTTTGTATTGTTGGATAATGTTTTGAACATTTCCTATATCAAGAGTTGATCGGTTCAGGCACGTTATCTAAAAGCATAGACGTTCTAAATCAAACCACAGTTCTTAGTATACAGAACACACACAAGAAGAAGAGTTCAGAAATGAACAAATCCTTCTTGAGGTATTGGAGACTAGGTCATATCAATGTGACCCGACTAGCTGAAGTTACATTTAGATGCATATTTAAATTAGTTTGAATTTACATCTTGTGAAACTTGCCGGTCATGTCACAAAAATAAGATGACCACAGTTCTGTTTATTGAAAACAGAGAAAGAATTAGTGAACTCTTGGGATTGATACATGCTGATGTATGAAGGTCCCCTGTCTACACATGCCAAGACCGGTTCTTTTTACTTCATTACATTCACTGATTATCTCTCAAAATCCGGACATATGTTCCTGTTGAAACACAAGTCTGGAACCTTTGAGATATTCAATGAATATAAGTTAGAAGTAGAGAACCAAAAACGGGTATAAGTATTATGTCCTTTGATGTGATCAGGGAGGAAAATACTTGAGCACGGAATTCTTGAACTATTCTAAAGGAGAATGAGATTCTCTCTCAGCATTACTCCTCCGTATACACCACAGCACGTCGGTGTATCGGGGCGGAGTAGTCGCACCCTATGTGATATGGTGTGCTCTATGATGAGTACTACTGAGTTGCCTATTTCCTTTTGGGAGTTATGCACTTGAGAAGCTGCATACCTATCGAATAGGGTTCCAATCAAATCAGTTTCCTACCACTTCATATGTGATATGGAATGGGAAGAGCCCATATCTTAAGTATGATAAGATTTGAGGTTATCCAGCCTATGTCTAAAAGCATAATCCGGACAAGCTCGAGGCAAAGTCGGTTCTGTACAAGTTTGTTGGATATCCCAAGCATTCGCAAGGGAATATCTTCTACCTAAACCGAGGAACAAAAGATGTTTTGTTTCTCAACATGCCACCTTTGTGAAAGGGAATTTCTTGTGAAGAAATTAGTGGTCATGAGGTAGAACTGGAAGGAGTTCCAGCTATACAAACTACAGCAGATAATTTGGTAGAACCGAAGGATTCATTAGTAACCAACGAACCTCAGCCTCTCCGCCGATCTAGTAGGGTTCCTCACCCACCTGAGAGATACTTCGGTTTCTCTATGACAGTGGGAGCGAGGATTGCATCATGATATGATGACCCAACTAGTTTCGAGCTGGCCATCAGGAGTGGGACTCTGTAAGAATGGCTGGATGCTTAGCGATCTGAGATGGAATCCTTATACACCAACAAAGTATGGACTTTGGTTGCTTTATCTGAAGGGTTAAAACCCCATCAGGAGCAAGTATATCTTGAGAAGATTACTTGGTGTACATGAAAAAGTTGAGACTTTCAAAGCTATACTTAAGTCCATCCAGATCCTACTTGCCACGGCTACATACCATGACTACGATATCTGGCGGTTGGGTGTCATGACTGCTTTTCTAAATGATGATTTGGAAGAGAGCGTCTATAAGTATACAGCCAGAGGGCTTCGTAGATAGCGGGACCAGTAGAAACGTATGCAAGATGTTTTATGTGATAAAGCAGGCATCGCGGAGTTGGAACGTCTGTTTTGATGTGGTAGTCAAAGAGTTTGACTTCATCAAAATGGTAGATGAACCTTGTATATACAAAAAGGTAGTAGGGAGTATGGTGATGATCCTCGTAGAGTACGTGGATGACATACTCATGGTAGGGAAGGAGTTTCCTATGCTACGCTCAGTCAATCTCCGCTTATCACAAGGATTTTCCATATAGGATCAAACTGATACCTCCTAAATCCTGGGTTTTTATCTATGAGATAGATGTGATTGGATGTTAGGATTCTCAATAGTTGTAGTGAGATGGTATCAATCGATCCTGGGGAGAATCACTGGAAAGGTTCCAGAGTGATAAGGATGACTGAATGTCAGTCGCAGGCATTGTCTTTACCCTCAGTGGAGGGACGGTATGTTGGAAGAGTTCCAAGCTAGATACCGTTACTTACTAGACGATTAAAGGCAAAATACATCATTACCAAGGATGCTACCAAAGAGGCAGTCTGGATATATATAAGTTCATGAAATGAACTTCATTCCTACCATTGTGTGACAATGGAGTTGTGGCTTATGCCAAAGAACCCCCGTCCCATCAGAAATCCAGATATAATTTTTAGGCAGTATCACCTGATCATGGAGATGGTTTATCTCCAGGGAGATCGAGGTTAGGAGAGTAGACACAGAGGACAACAGCGCGGATCCACTCACAAAGGCCTTTTCCCAGTAGAGACTTTTATGGGATGGTTGAGTATGAGATACTTCAACCGCAGCTAATTGTTAGGTATGTGATACCACAACATATGGCCCTAGTGCAAGTGGGAGATTTTTACTTATATGTATGCCCTAGAGTCCATTACTGTACATACGATGTATATTGTAGTGGATGCTAAGACATATATAGGGATGACTTTCTTGCTCGACATGATAGTACGCTATCTGGTTACTCTTTATCTTAACATGTACTCTGATTGTCTCTATGTTACATGTTGATAAAGCCCTTAGGATGAGTACTTGACTACCAGGACTATGATGCGGATCATACTAGTGGGGACAGTGTAGTCGCCAAGTACATCCTTCAAATGTTCCTAGTCGTGGGAGTACCGAGACAGGGCATCGATACTCCAGAGTAGACTAGCGTATATGCATCTTGAACAATATGATGGGCGATGGATGATCCCATATCCATCGGTGTTTGACATCAAGGATGGTGTATGGGTGCTCAGTAGAGACTGGGTAAACTGGACGGACTCGCCGAGAATTCCAGATGGTATTATACCTCACGTCAGATGGCGGTTCTCTGGTAACACTGGTACAGAGTAGTCTGTAGTCCCTGTTAGTTATATGTATACCCTAGAGGCCATTACTAGACATAGGATGTATATTGTAGTGGATGCTTGGACATATATAGGGAGGACTTTCTTGCTCGACATGATAGTATTCTATCTGGTTGATCTTTACCTTAACGTGTATGCTGATTGTCTCTCTGTTACATGTTGGTAAAGCCCTTAGGATCTGTACTTGACTACCTGGACTATGATGCGGATCATACTAGTGGGGACATGGTAGTCCATAAGTACATCCTTCAAAGTCCCTAGTCGTGGGTGTATCGAGACGGGGCATCGATATACCAGAGTAGACTAGCGAGTACCTTCTCGACCCATACAGATGGGCGATGGATGATCCCATATCCATTGGTGTTTGACATCAGAGATGATATGCGGGTGCTCAGTAGAGACTGGGTACACTGGACGGACTCGCCGAGAACTCCCAGATGGTATTATACCTCACGTCAGATGGCAGTTCTCTGGTGACACTGGTACAGAGTAGTCTGTTGACCCGAGATCGTCATAGAGTCTTGTGTGGTTCCCACTGTGCTTTGATTTCCATCTTACCACGTCCAAGAGGGCGTGCAAAACGGTGGTTTTTGGGTACAGTCCCGAGTCACATGGAGGCAATGAGCGATAGGAGGGGACTCGTCTC
Organism: Agapanthus africanus; assembly: GCA_030015575.1. NCBI lineage: Eukaryota > Viridiplantae > Streptophyta > Magnoliopsida > Asparagales > Amaryllidaceae > Agapanthus > Agapanthus africanus. The sequence continues at coordinate 50,837,496 of CM057351.1, read as the reverse complement.
TCCCGGTATAGGGGGTTGATGTTGCGCTGTGTTCGATTGGCTATAACAGGAAGTCCCTGGCCAGGGCTGATCAGAGAATTGCTGGTAAGTGTTACCAGTAGTTTCTCGACCCGTTATGAGCCTCATATCGACACGACTTATCGAGCTATTGGGGTCTGACGTTTACCACCCCTAGGCGAGATATGCGACATATCAGACGATCAGACCGGACTGTACGGTAGTGTTACTGGTCGGATTCACTGGAGTGTGAGCGGGCTTGCTCGTCGATCTTCAGATCGCTCAATACCAGGGTGGCCGTTACGTTTAGCAGACCGCTTGCGGCTTGTGGGTGTTTGATATGATCATCGCCTGCTGCCGGCATATTGACGAGTCTTTAGAGTCCTACACAGAGGTTTCCTGGCTCAAGCGAAACGAAATAGGAGCGCATATGAGATATGTGCGGGACCGAGAATAATACCAGTATGTGATACTGTATTCGATTCTCGCGATGTGACATTGATCGGTTATATGCGATATAGCCGGGTTATCGGATCAAGTGTTGATTCGATAAGTTGTTACTAATGATACTAGTCGGTTATATGCGATATGACCGGATCGTTAAATCAAGTGTTGATTTAATGATATAATGTATAATTATATATTTGAGATATTACTTTGCATTAACTAGTAATGGTTCACTTTAAATGGATTTTCTCACTTGGATTGTGCAAGTTGTATATGTGATATACTTTTATGCACATGTTTGTATCATGTTTGATGATGCATATTAACTTGGTTAAGTGTAAAGATTAAACCATGGTTTACTTAATGATTAGGGTTTTGATTATCTTATTCATTTATTTATATATATTCATTTTGGAAATTATTTAAGGATGGTGGCTTATTTTGTTTTATGTTGAAGTTTCTTGAAACTTTGATCAAGTCAACCATTCTTATCTCTTCCTTAACCCTAACCATCATATCTAACCATGGTCCATTCTCTACACTAAACTAAGGTTAATATTATGATAAGAATGGATTTTTTTTTCTATTCTATATTATTCTTATCATAACAATATTCATCTTCTTCATCTTCTTCTTCATTGAAGAAGCTTGCTTCATCAATGGTGATTGATGAAAACAAGTGAGAAATCCAATTCTAAAGTCTACCCACTTCCTATTTCTTCATCCTCTACCTCTTTCCAAGTAGTAGAGTGTGTTTCCTTCACAAGTTTTTAGGGCTTGGTGAAGGTGGAGCTTGATTTAGCGATGCCTCGACGTAGATCATCTTCGGCATGGACATCGACGACCTAGCTCGCTTTTTCTCCGACGAAGCCGACTCTAGAGCCCGGATTTGATTTGGACAGCGGAGAGGACCTCGTTGCGGAGCCGTGGAGGTGGAGCACCGGATCTACAAAGGTTGTATTTTTGATATCCCATTAGTTAAGTTGTTAACTAGATTGTTTTTCGCCTAGAAATCTAGCAAACGATCCGTAGTCGGGTCTCTCGGCACCCATAAATTTTTATATTGGCATGTTCGATGCCTTGTGAGACCTCACTAGGGTGCCTAGGAACCCTACAGTGGTATCAGAGTCTAGCTAGAGCCTTAGGCGAAGTCCAGACGCAATTTGATAATCCGATCGAACTCATGAAATTTTGTCTGTGTGGCTTTCCGGATAATTTTTAGAATATGTTAAAAAGTTCGACCGGATATAAATACCCAATTTTTCCCCTGTCGGGAAATTTCCAAGTGTTGGATTTTTCCGTAGTTTAACGACGTTCTAAGTAGTGCAAGTAACGCGATGGTCCCTCTAGAAGACAACAAACCTTAACTCGATTATGTGACCGTCTTGAACTGCCCTTTGAACCTTCGGGTTTGGGGCAGTACGGCATGCCACATGTGAGGCGTTGGCTTGACCCTTCTACGGTTGGACCGTTGGTACTGAGGCACGAACTGAATGTTGTTAGACTTATTTCATGTGTTGATCTGTATCGGGAAAACTTGGGTGTTCGATTGTTCGATCGGAAAGTTTAACATTTTCTGTTTATCTGGAATGGGATACAATAATTGGAATTCACAAATTGTTATGAGATAACGGAATGAATATTATAAACGTAGCAGTTTAGTCTCACTTGATCGGTTGCCACAGAATTTTGATGCGATCAAAAGTCCGTCGCAATCACGTAGCGTACGCGGATACTCGCCGGGTAAACTTAATAGACAGCCTCACTCCATAGCCCCGACCAAGTGACTGTAGGAGAACCCCGTCGCCGAATGCATCCGTTCGGGTGCTCGCGGTAGCGGTGTTCCGCCTTGGTGCACTTCGTCGACGGTATCAGGGGTGCTGCCGCCTACTAAAGTTTGCGACGAGCATTCGATCAGTTTTTCGGGAATCTTGTTGAATTGCCCGACTTAGTATTGAAAAGTGTTTTCGATAATGAGACTAAAATGCGGTGTTTATAATTGTTAGGCATGCGATGTCTAAGTAATTCATTTGGTCAGGCATGCGATGTCTGAGGTGATTGCGGATTCCAACTGTTGTAGTTTTACACTTTCTTTTCTGTGACCGTAAGTGTAATATGTGATATCGCCGGTTTCGTTGCTATATGTCAACGACAATTGGGATGGACATATTTACTTACGTTGATGACATGTGATGTTATGTGTTGCTGGATATGTTATATTGGATCGTCGTGTTTGAATAGCCGGGGTTTTTTATGTGAGATGAGTGTTTTTCATTTTCATTCATGTAAAAACTTGTATGTAATATTCTTTTATTGGGGCACTTCCAGGTTGCGGAAGTCGTCACCCGTTGTATATTATTTACTTTTCCGCACAAGGATAGACCCAAGGAGGAGGGCACAAGTAACCGGGTTCTGGAGTCCAGTGGGAGACCAACTCGAGGAGTCGAGTCCGGGTCTCCTAACTCTAGAATTGGTAGGGTTGCTTGCCGCTCTCGTAGGGGTCTAGGGGTGTGGGTTTGGCTATTCATCACGACCGTGGAATCCGTGTTTTATACTGGCTCGTATTGAAAACACGGACATCCTAGTATATCCAATATTTCATATGTTTCTTCTGCTGCGATATCTGTGATGTGATCATGTGATGTTCTGTGATAGATACAGTATATAGTATATATGATATATTATATAGATGTTACTTATGTTTTACACCCGAGCTAGCCCTGCCCCGCTCTGTCGTTAGTTACCTAACCTAACGGTGCACGAGGGGACATCGAGGCGAATGCGGATGGCATAAGTGTACGTCATATTTATCTGTGATGTTTAGGTACTTAAATGATGGGACTTCATTAATGTGATTAATGAATTAAAAGAAACCAAAGATATTGTAGAATCGAATTTCAAAATAAAACAGGTAGCTACAGTTCTTGCTTTGCACAGAGGTATATGTGATATATCCTGCACCTTATTCGATGAGGAAATGACCGAGATCCCTTCACCGGGAGTGACTCCTTTAGCAATAACTGGCAGATGCTACACACTCGGTTTGTCTTTTGATTGCTTTTAAGAGTTCTGCTTTGCACAGTGATATATATGATATATCCCGCACCTCATTCGACGAGGAAAGGACCGACGATCCCTTCACCGGGAGTGACTCCTTTAGCAAAACTAGAAAAGCCTCAAAAGCACTCCATTTTTTAAAATCATTTGATTCTACAACGATATAAAGTTCATTACGCAAAAGGTTTTCTTAAAAACCTGACGTAGCCCTCCGTCATTTCAGATAAGTCCTAGTTAGTATTCGTGCTGCGTTTGTTGACTCAGTCAAGGCGTAGTGTGCGGTAGCTGATTAGTGCTTATCTGCAAAGCATATGATGCGATTGGATTAGGGTAGTCGTGCGGCCTTGTTGACTCAGTCAAGGATCGTGCGGGTGGGTTTAATTCAATCGAGAAATGACGGGTTGAACTTTACTTGCGGTCTATGGTTTGTTGACTCAGTCAAGGTCATAGATCGCATGGGGCAAAATATTATCGGGAATTTCAAGTGTTGAGATTTGCAATGAGATTGCATACCTTCTATGAGATAGTTGGATCCCGATACCCGCTGCGAGTAAGTGTTACTCCTGGGAGAGTTTTATACATTACAATTAGCCGATCAAGTAGGTGTCTAGAAAGGTGTCAACGGGGTTATGTCTCTGGGAAAACGAGGTTTACAGTAATTAGGTTCGTGCGAAAGCACGGGGGACCTCCCTCAAAGTACCGACACTGGCCTGGCTGAAAGATTGGCGAACTTGTAGTGTGTAATTAATCCCGGCTAGTCTTTCCTTTTAGGGTTTGAAGGAAGATTTGATAAAAAGCAGTGGGAGCCATCCTGATAAGATAAAATAATAACCAATCTATTCTTGACAGAGCGCACGCTGAGTGTTTTCTTCTCTCTCTCTCCAGGTAGCGACCATATCACGCCTTAATCAAGATAATAATACGGATTTTTGACCGAACCCGCTTGTTATACTGAGCTGGGGAACGTTGGTCCCGCTCCAACTTATAATTGTTATAAGACAGAGCAGGAATTTGGGGAATACCAGATTTCCCGTGCCGCCCAAACGAAGAGAGTGCATGATGATGCATCATCTTCGGGTGTGTTTATTATACAGAACTGTTTCTCAGTATCCTTTACGTCCTGGGTATGTGATACCAGATCAGGATCCCAGATATGTAATCTGTTACATAGGGCTGCAGAAAGGTAGAGAACTGAGAACGGGTGATAAGTTTCATGAGGCAGAAAACGGGGCAAGAGTTGCAGCCAAGTCTGTTGGTCACTGTCACCCTGTATTATCAGTACATTGATTCTGAACAAATGCTGTTAGATACCGAACCTGATATACAAAATCATATCAGTCTCTTTATCAGTAAAGAAATGATAAAATTTTGTATAGTTGGATAATGTTTTAAACATTTCCTATATCAAAAGTTGATCGGTTCAGGCACGTTATCTAAAAGCATTGACGTTCTAAATCAAACTACAGTTCTTTAGTATACAGAACACACACAAGAGGAAGAGTTCAGAAATGAACGAATCCATCTTGAGGTATTGTAGACTAGGTCAAATCAATGTGACCCGACTAGCTGCAGTTACATGAAGATGCATATTTAAATCAGTTTGAATTTACATCTTGTGAAACTCGCCAGTCATGTCACAAAGATAAGATGACCACAGCTCTGTTTATTGGAAACAGAGAAAGAGTTAGTGAACTCTTGGGATGATACATGTTGATGTATGTAGATCCCCAGTCTACATATGCCAAGACCGGTTCTTTGTACTTCATTACATTCTCTGATAATCTCTCGAGATTCAGACCTATGTTCCTGTTGAAACACAAGTCCGAACCTTTTGAGATATTCACAGAATATGATTTAGAAGTAGAGAACCAAAACACAGGTATAAGTATTATGTCCTTTGATGAGATCAAGGAGGAGAATACTTGAGCACGGAAATCCTGGATTATTCAAAAGGAGAATGAGATTCTCTCTCAGCATTACTCCTCTGTATACACCATAGCACGATGGTATATCGGGGCGGAGCAATCACACCCTATATGATATGGTGTGCTCTATGATGAGTATTATTGAGTCACCTATTTCCTTTAGGGAGTTATGCACTTGAGAAGCTGCATACCTATTGAATAGGGTTCGAATCAAATCAGTTGCCTACCACTTCATATATGATATGGAAAGGGAAGAGCCCATATCTTAAGTTAGTTAAGATTTGGGGTTGACCGGCCTATGTCTAAAAGCAAAATCCGGACAAGCTCGAGGCAAGGTCTGTAATGTAGAACTGGAAATGTTCCAGCTATACAAATTACAGCAGATGATTTGGCAAAACCAAATGATTCAATAGTTACCAACGAACCTCAGCCTCTCCGCCGATCTTGTAGGGTTCCTCACCCACCTGAGAGATACTTCGGTTTCTCTATGACAGTGGGAGCGAGGACTGCATCATGAGATGATGACCCAACTAGTTTCGAGCTGGCCATCAGGAGTAAGACTCTATAAGAATGGCTGGATGCTTAGTGATCTGAGATGGAATCCTTATACACCGACAAAGTATGGACTTTAGTTGCTATATCTGAAGGGTTAAATCCCCATCAGGAGCAAGTAAATCTTGAGAAGATTACTTGGTGTACGTGGAAAAGTTAAGACTTTCAAAGCTAGACTTGTTAAAGGCTTTCGTCATCGACCGGGCGTGGATAATGATGAAACCTTTTCCAGTGCCTATGCTTAAGTCCATCCAGATCCTACTTGTCACGGCTACATACCATGACTACGATATCTGGTGGTTGGGTGTCTTGACTGCTTTTCTAAATGATGATTTAGAAGAAAGTGTCTATAAGTACACAGCCAGAGGGCTTCGTAGACAGTGGGAGCAGCGGAAACGTGTGCAAGATGCTTTATAGGATAAAGCAGGCATCGCGGAGTTGGAACATCTGTTTTGATGGATTAGTCAAAGAAGTTGACATCATCAAAATGGTAGATGAACCTTGTATATACAAAAAGGTAGTAAGGAGTATGATGACGATCCTCGTAGAGTACGTGGATAACATACTCTTGATAGGGAAGGAGTTTCCTATGCTACGCTCGGTCAATCTTCGTTTATCACAATGATTCTCCATATAGGATCATAATGATACCTACTAACTCCTGGATTTTGGATCTATGAGATAGATCTAAATGGATGTTAGGATTCTCACTAGTTGTAGTGAGATGGTATCAATCGATCCTGGGGAGAATCACTGGAAGGGTTCCAGGGTGATAATGACGACTGAATGTCAGTCGCAGGCATTGTCTTTACCCTCAGTAAAGGGACGGTATGTTGGAAGAGTTCCAAGCAAGATACCGTGGCATACTAGACGATAAAGGCTTGATACATCGCTATTTAAGATGCTACCAAAGAGGCTGTTTGGGTGTATATAGGTTCATGAGATGAACTATGTTCCTACCATTGTGTGACAATGGAGTTGTGGCTTATGCCAAGGAACGCAGGTCCCATCAGTGATCCAGACATATTCTAAGGCAGTATCACTTGATCATGGAGATGGTTGATCTCCAGGGTGATCGAGGTTTGGAGAGTAGACTCAGAGGACAACACAGCGGATCCACTCACAAAGGCCTGTTCCCAGAGAGAGACTTTTATGGGATGGTTGAGTATGAGATACTACAACCACTGCTATCAGATGGCCCTAGTGTAAGTGGGAGATTGTTAGTTATATGTATGCCCTAGAGGCCATTACTATACATAGGATGTATATTGTAGTGGATGCTTGGACATATATAGGGAGGACTTTCTTGCTCGACATGATAGTATGCTATCTGGTTGATCTTTACCTTAACGTGTATGCTGATTGTCTCTCTGTTACATGTTGGTAAAGCCCTTAGGATCTGTACTTGACTACCTGGACTATGATGCGGATCATACTAGTGGGGACATGGTAGTCCATAAGTACATCCTTCAAAGTCCCTAGTCGTGGGTGTATCGAGACGGGGCATCGATATACCAGAGTAGACTAGCGAGTACCTTCTCGACCCATACAGATGGGCGATGGATGATCCCATATCCATTGGTGTTTGACATCAGAGATGATATGCGGGTGCTCAGTAGAGACTGGGTACACTGGACGGACTCGCCGAGAACTCCCAGATGGTATTATACCTCACGTCAGATGGCAGTTCTCTGGTGACACTGGTACAGAGTAGTCTGTTGACCCGAGATCGTCATAGAGTCTTGTGTGGTTCCCACTGTGCTTTGATTTCCATCTTACCACGTCCAAGAGGGCGTGCAAAACGGTGGTTTTTGGGTACAGTCCCGAGTCACATGGAGGCAATGAGCGATAGGAGGGGATTCGTCTCTCCCGGTATAGGGGGTTGATGTTGCGCTGTGTTCGATTGGCTATAACTGGAAGTCCCTGGCCAGGGCTGATCAGAGAATTGCTGGTAAGTGTTACCAGTAGTTTCTCGACCCGTTATGAGCCTCGTATCGACACGACTTATCGAGCTATTGGGGTCTGACGTTTACCACCCCTAGGCGAGATATGCGACATATCAGACGATCAGACCGGACTGTACGGTAGTGTTACTGGTCGGATTCACTGGAGTGTGAGCGGGCTTGCTCGTCGATCTTCAGATCGCTCAATACCCGGGTGGCCGTTACGTTTAGCAGACCGCTTGCGGCTTGTGGGTGTTTGATATGATCATCGCCTGCTGCCGGCGTATTGACAAGTCTTTAGAGTCCTACACAGAGGTTTCCTGGCTCAAGCGAAACGAAATAGGAGTGCATATGAGATATGTGCGGGACCGAGAATAATACCAGTATGTGATACTGTATTCGATTCTCGCGATGTGACATTGATCGGTTATATGCGATATAGCCGGGTTATCGGATCAAGTGTTGATTCGATAAGTTGTTACTAATGATACTAGTCGGTTATATGCGATATGACCGGATCGTTAAATCAAGTGTTGATTTAATGATATAATGTATAATTATATATTTGAGATATTACTTTGCATTAACTAGTAATGGTTCACTTTAAATGGATTTTCTCACTTGGATTGTGCAAGTTGTATATGTGATATACTTTTATGCACATGTTTGTATCATGTTTGATGATGCATATTAACTTGGTTAAGTGTAAAGATTAAACCATGGTTTACTTAATGATTAGGGTTTTGATTATCTTATTCATTTATTTATATATATTCATTTTGGAAATTATTTAAGGATGGTGGCTTATTTTGTTTTATGTTGAAGTTTCTTGAAACTTTGATCAAGTCAACCATTCTTATCTCTTCCTTAACCCTAACCATCATATCTAACCATGGTCCATTCTCTACACTAAACTAAGGTTAATATTATGATAAGAATGGATTTTTTTTCTATTCTATATTATTCTTATCATAACAATATTCATCTTCTTCATCTTCTTCTTTATTGAAGAAGCTTGCTTCATCAATGGTGATTGATGAAAACAAGTGAGAAATCCAATTCTAAAGTCTACCCACTTCCTATTTCTTCATCCTCTACCTCTTGCCAAGTAGTAGAGTGTGTTTCCTTCACAAGTTTTTAGGGCTTGGTGAAGGTGGAGCTTGATTTAGCGATGCCTCGACGTAGATCATCTTCGGCATGGACATCGACGACCTAGCTCGCTTTTTCTCCGACGAAGCCGACTCTAGAGCCCGGATTTGATTTGGACAGCGGAGAGGACCTCGTTGCGGAGCCGTGGAGGTGGAGCACCGGATCTACAAAGGTTGTATTTCCGATATCCCATTAGTTAAGTTGTTAACTAGATTGTTTTTCGCCTAGAAATCTAGCAAACGATCCGTAGTCGGGTCTCTCGACACCCATAAATTTTTATATTGGCATGTTCGATGCCTTGTGAGACCTCACTAGGGTGCCTAGGAACCCTACAGACCCGAGATTGTCATAGAGTCTTGTGTGATTCGCACTGTGCATTGATTTCCATCATACCATGTTCAAGAGGGCATGCAAAAAGGTGGTTTTGGGTTACAGTCCCGAATCATATGGAGGCAATGAGCGATACGAGGGGATTCGTCTCTCCCGGTATAGGGAGTTGATGTTGAGCTGTGTTCGATTGGTTATAACTGGAAATCCCTGGCCAGGGTTGCTGAGATTTACTTGTAAGTGTTATCAGTAGTTTCTCGAACTGTTATAGACCTCATATCAACACGACTTATCAAGCTACTGGGGTCTGACATTTACCACCCCTAGGCGAGATATGCGACATATCAGACGACGAGACCGGGCTGTACGGGAGTGTTACTGATTGGATTCGCAGGAGAATGTATAGACTTGCTTGTTGATCTTCTGATCGCTCAATACCTGGGTGGCTGTTACGTTTAGCTGACCGCTTGCAGCTTGTGGGTGTTTGATATGATCATCAGTTACTGCCGGCGTATTGACGATTCTTTAGAGTCCTACACAGAGGTTTCTTGGCTCAGGCAAAACGGAGTAGGAGCACATATGTGATATGTGCATGACCGAGGATAATGCGATATGTGATACCGTATTGATTCTCGCGATATGAGATATCGGCCGGGTATATGAGATATAGCCGGGTCATCGGATCAAGTGTTGATTCAATGAACTGATACAGAATATATTTGTCGGTTATTTATGAAATAGCCAGATTATCGGATCAAGTGTTGATTCGATAATTTAATGTATAATTATATTTGATATATTAAATTACATTAACTAATATAAGCTCACTAAAAGTTTCGTTTTCTCACTCGGGTAATACATTGATATATATGAAATATATGTTAATTGTATTATTTTATTTTGTTACAATAAATATTATATATGTGATATGTAATATTGTAACATGATATGGTTATTAATGCAACATGTTTTGTGGAGTTTAAACATGGTTAGGGTTTGGATTAGGGTTAAGACTTCTAGTAGCTTCTAGATGCTTTGCTTTTGTTTTCTTGTAAAGATATTTTGTGTAGATATTTCCTTAACCAAGCCCAAACCCTTAACTATGATTCATTCTCTACAATGGTAAAGTCTTCTCTTTCTTAACTATAGTTGCATTTCTAACCTCACATATGAGTATTCATTATTCATCACAAAAGGATTGATGATAATAATTCTTCTTCTTCTTCCTTCATTCATGAAAAGCTTACTAGCTTTTTATGAAGTGATGAAAATGAGTGAGTTAATGAAAATAAATGAGAGTTTAAATCCTACTTCATTATCCTAATCTATCCTAACCATTTAGATTAGGGTGTTCACTTCATTTATAAGTGAGAGCTTGTGTTAATGAAACTTCAAGGTAGATCATCTTTGTTATCGAAGATCGGAAGCAACCATGCTTCTTTCTCTTCGTGGAACCTCTCTAGAGTTCGGGAAATCGATGATCGCAGTGAAGGGACCTCAACACGGAGCTTATGAAGTGAAGGACCGGACTACATAGCTTGTAATCCCAAACTCTTAGATGTTAAAGTGTTTAACATGCTTTGTTTCGCCTAATCTCTAGTTTAAAGATCTTGGTTAGGGTTGTTCGGCACGTCTAAATTTTAAATCGGGCATGGTTAATACCTTATAGACCCTTGTGAGAGTGCCTAGTAACCCAACAGATTCATATTGGTGCACACATACATTGATATATCCATATTGCGCACATACACATTGCATATTCATATTGGTGCACCCATACATTGATATATCCATATTGTGCACATACACATTGTATATCCATATTAGTGCACACATACATTGATATATGCATATTGCGCACATACACATTGTATATTCATATTGGTGCACCTATACATTGATATACCCCTACTTGCGCACATACACATTGTATATTTATATTGGTGCACACATACATTGATATATCCATATTGCGTAAATACACATTGTATATTCATATTGGTGCACACATACATTGATATATCCATATTGCGCACATACACATTGTATATCCATATTGGTGCACACATACATTGTTATATCCCTACTTGCGCACATACACATTGTATATTCATATTGGTGCACACATACATTGATATATCCATATTGCGCACATACACATTGTATATCCATATTGGTGCACACATAAATTGATATATCTATATTGCGCACGTACACACTGTATATCCATACGGGTGCACTTATACATTGGTACACTCATATTTGCGTATATATATATATATATCCACTTGCACATCCATACCTACATATATACATATGTCACATACATGGATGATATTGGCTTTGATTTCTAGAAAATAGGGACCGCATGAGATATTTTCGAAACTGGATCCATTTTAAAGAGCGGTTTTCCCTTTTTACTCTTAGTGACATACGCCACATTGCATGGATTTACGCATTGAGTTTTGGATTCGTGTGATTTATGGATTTGAGAACCGTTGTATTATTTTAAGAAAATATGCACTGTTTTGAAAACCCGGTTTCTCTGGATATGATATTTCAGTGAGTCCACCATGCGTTTTCTCAGTTCTGAGACGTGTGACATGTGAACCCGAATCGAGGAGCTGGATGAGGCCGATTGCGGGTACATGGTGGACCCGGTATGGTACCCCGGAAAAAGAAAGGGATGCTGTGTATACAGATGATGAGCCTGGCAGAGAGACTACTACCTACCGGTGATTGGTTGGACCTGGCGGTTATCCGAAGGATACTGACCAGAGTCAAGAGATGGATATGGGCTGACCCATACTACCGGGACCGAGGGCCGATTCCGCAGACGGAGCCCGTGGGCCGATCCGGACTGACGGAGCCCGATAGATGAGGATTTGCGTGTGGCTGCTGGACACGAGTATTTCATGATGTTTTGGGTGCCGATATTGGGCACCCCGCTTCTATGAGATTTAAAGGATCGAGGGCTGATTAGAGTGACGGCGCCTGAGTTTTTACTGGGATTTGGGTGTATTTGATGGACACGGGGTACTTTGGGTAGAGAGTCTGGTTTGCTTGATCAGCCGCTTGCTGTGACCACTCCTATAGGCGAGTCGTTTATTGCTAGACACGTGTTCCGATCGTGTGTTGTCCGTATTGGTGAGAGAGAGTTTCCTGTCGACTTGATCCTTCTTGAGATGTTGGACTTCGACGTTCTTCTGGGCATGGATTGGTTAGCCATGTGCTATACGTCTGTGGACTGCCGCGAGAATACAGTTAGGTTTTGTTATCCCGGCGAGTCGGTTTTTGTTGTGCAGGGGACCGTGGTGCCACCCCTCACAATTTGATTTCTTCTCTTTGCGCTGGACAGCTTTTGAGGAAGGGATGTCCGGGATTTCTAGCCTATGTTTGCGATACTAGAGCTACAGAGTTTCCGTTAGACCAGGTTTCGATAGTTAGTGAGTTCCCTGATGTTTTCCCTGACAAGCTTCCTGGGCTACCGCCTTAGCACGGTGTTGTTTTCTGCATTGACTTGATTCCCGGCACGGGGCCTATTTCCATACCGCCTTATCGGATGGCCCCGGCGGAGCTTAGAGAGTTGAAAAGTTATTTACAAGATTTGCTGGATAAGGGGCTTATTCGACCTAGTGTGTCTCTTTGGGGTGCTCCAGTCCTGTTCGTCAAGAAGAAGGACGGCAGTTTGCGCTTGTGTATTGACTACCGCCAGCTGAACAGGGTTACCGTGCGGAACAGATATCCTTTACCACGCATCGACGACTTGTTCGACCAGCTTCAGGGTGCAGGATACTTTTCGATGATCGACTTACGATCAAGCTACCATCAGTTGCGGGTTCGACAGAAGGATATTCCGAGGACGGCTTTCCGCACGCGTTACGGCCACTATGAGTTTTTGGTGATGACGTTAGGACTCACCAATGCCCCATCAGCATTTATGAACTTGATGAACCGTATTTTCAGGCCGTATCTTGATCTGTTCATCATCGTATTTATTGACGACATTTTGGTGTATTTCCGGAGCCGAGAGGAGCACGAGCAGCACCTGCGGATCACATTGCAGATTTTGAGGGAGCGCCAGTTGTTCGCAAAATTCTCCAAGTGCGCGTTTTGGCTTGACAGCATGGATTTCTTGGGTCACGTGATTACACGAGATGGTATATGTATGGACCCGAAGAAGATCGAGGCCACTCAGCATTGGCCCAGACCCGCATCAGTTACAAAGATCCGCAGCTTTCTAGGACTGACCGGCTACTACCGACGATTTGTACAGGACTTCTCCCGTATTGCTGCACCGTTGACCGGGTTGACCCGGAAGGGAGATCCTTTCGATTGGACAGAGGCGTGCGAGCATAGCTTTCAGCAGTTGCAGACTCGTTTGACTACGGTGCCGGTGTTATCATTTCCTTCGGGATCGGGCGGATTTGTAGCCTATTGTGACGCTTCTCGAGTGGGGGTAGGGTGCGTATTGATGCAACACAACAGGATGATCGCGTATGCTTCTCGGCAGCTAAAGAAACACGAACAGAACTACCCCACTCACGATTTGGAGATGGCTGCAATGGTCTTTGCACTCAAGATCTGACGACATTACCTATATGGCGAGTCGTGCCAGATATTCACTGATCATAAGAGCTTGAAGTACATATTTCAGTAGAGAGACCTGAATCTTAGACAGTTCTGCTGGATGGAGTTAGTGAAGGACTACGATTGCGAGATCTTGTATCACCCGGGCAAAGAGAATGTAGTGGCGGACGCTTTGAGTAGGAGGCCCGGGGGTAGTCTATCTTGTTTGAGCACAGTGCAGAGGCAGTCGTCGCCAGATTGGCAGATTTTATACGACCACCGAGTGCAGTTCGAGTTCACTCCGATCGGAGGACAGCTTGCGCATGTTCGTGCAAGCCCACAGTTGCTTGACCGTATACATGAGGCACAGTACAGTGATGACCGTTGTTCAGAGATCATGGCACAGATTGGACAGGGCAGACTTTCCGAGTTCATGATCGATGATCAGGGGATACTACGATTTGGGACTAGACTGTGTGTACCAAATGCTGAGGGACTGCGGCGTGAGATTCTTGAGGAGGCACATCGATCGGTATACAGTGTTCATCCGGATTCCACCAAGATGTACCATGATATGAGAGATGTTTACTGGTGGGACGGGATGAAGAGGGATGTCACAGACTTCGTGTTGAGATGCCTGACTTGTCAGCAAGTCAAGGCCGAGCACCAGAGGCCCGCGGGTGAGCTACAGCCGTTACCCATTCCGGAGTGGAAATGGGAGCAGATTTCTATGGACTTCATTGTGGGTCTACCCAGGACTAGTCGAGGGTATGACTCCATTTGGGTGATCGTGGATCTATTGACGAAAGCGGCTCACTTCCTGCCGGTGAAGACTACTTTTGGATTTGCTCAGTATGCCCGGATATACATCGACGAGATCGTACGACTGCATGGAGTCCCCACATGTATCGTGTCCGACCGAGGCACCCAGTTTACCAGCCGCCTATGGCAGAGGCTTCAGGAGGCTTTGGGCACCCGCTTGAGTTTTAGCACAGCGTTTCATCCGCAGACCGACAGCCAGTCAGAGCGGACTATTCAGACTCTCGAGGACATGCTCCGAGCGTACGTTTTAGACTTTGGTGGTAGCTGGGATCATCATTTACCCTTGGTGGAGTTCTCCTACAACAATAGTTTCCAGGATACTATTCAGATGGCATCTTTCGAGGCCTTGTATGGGAGGAGATGTAGATCGCCCGTCTGTTGGACAGAGCTCAGTGAGAGCAGTATTTTGGGGCCACAGTTCGTAAAGGAGACGACCGAGAAAATACAGTTGATTCGGGATAGGATGCGGACAGCTCAGAGCAGGCAGAAATCGTATGCTGACAGACGCCGCCGCAGACTCGAGTTCGCAGTTGGCGATCATGTTTTTCTGAGGGTTTCTCCAATGAAGGGCGTGATGAGATTTGGACGGAAGGGGAAGCTTAGCCCCAAATTTATAGATCCCTTCGAGATCCTCGAGCGTGTGGGCGCAGTGGCATATCGTTTGGCTCTTCCACGCGACTTCCCGGATGTTCACCCCGTGTTTCACGTGTCGATGCTTCGCAGATACCTGCATGACCTTTCTCACATGATTCAGCATCAGACCGTTCAGCTCGAGCGCGATCTTTCGTTCACCGAGCAGCCAGTAGTGATATTGGACCGGCAGGTGAAGAAACTTCGATCAAAGGTCTTGCCATCTATGAAGGTACTTTGGCGCAACCAAATTGGTGAAGAGATCACTTGGGAGGCCGAGAGCGAGATGCGGAAGAAATTCCCTCATCTCTTTGAAGGTACGCGTAGCTATATTTTTAAAATCGGGGACGAATTTCTTTAAAGGGGGAAGATTGTAACACCTTAGATTGTGATTAGTGGCTAATTATACTTTAATGTATGGTTTTTAGTAAAAAGTTTATCAAAACGATTTTCAAATATTTTATCAAAATTAATGAATATTTTATTAGAATTTAATTAGGTTTGCACAGACATGTGGTTGTAAACTAGGGTTAAGTTTTGGGTTAAGCCATGTTTAAGTAACCATGGTGGACTAACCCATTTTTATTAAGTTAATTTGAGTTTAGTAAGTGTATTAGTTTTTTTTTTATTATGGTGATTTGGGAGTTGACTTGGAGAGAGAGAGAAAGCATGATGGGGTGAGCCATGCTTGCATTTAATGAGGAGAGAGAAGGGGGTTTGACTCTCTTGTTCTCTCAATTTTTTTTCCAAACACTCATTTTCCTCACATTATCACACCTCTCTCCCTCTCACTCAGCTGCACACAGCAGCAGCCACAGCAAGCAAGCAACAGCAGCAGCAACACAAGCAACAACAGCAGCACAAGCAGCAGCAGCACCAAGCAACAGCAGCAACAGCAGGCAGTAGCAGCAGCATCGGCACCATCATCAGCAACAGCAGCAGCAGTTGCAACACCTCCTCCTCCTCCTTCTTCTTCTCCTTCTTCTTGCACCTAGGATCAAGTGAGGTATAATTTCATAAGCCCAACTTCTTTGCTTGCTAAACTTATAGTTAGTTAGCTTAAATTAGTGTTTAGTGTGGTCATTAGTGCTAGAAATGGTGATTTGAGTAGAGAATTGGCCAAGTGTGAATCTTTATGGGTAGTATAGCTTGACTAAAAGGCCATGTAAATCAAGTTTTGCCCCAGATTTCACTAAAATACCATAGGGTTTCATTTTAGTGTAAATTAACGTTTTAATGTAAATTTTAGCCTTTTTATAATCTGCTGTTGACCTGATTGCTTCAGGCAAAAACTGAGTTTACTAGAGCCTGAGCACTAGGTCTAGACCACACACACGGAGCACGAAACCCTAATTCCCAACCTGGGCCGCAAATAAATTCGTTCTTGTAACAACTCCAATTTTATATACCAAAAAAATTTGCTTTAAATATAGTGTATACTTGGAGTATTGATGTTGCTGGAAACAATTTAAGTATCTAATTCCTTACAATAATTACAAGAAGGAGCTTGTAGCTCATTGGTAATACCTTGCACTGCTGAACCAAGCCACCAGAGTTCGAATCCCATGCCCCACATAATTTTTATATCATTTTGTTTTAATTTTTTTTAGAAGTCAAACGGTCAAACAGCCATAACTCACAATTTATTGCGAATCATAAAAATTAAAGTATACCAAAACCGTCCCCAGACCACACCCGACCCAACGGCACCCGACTCGGCCACGACTCGGCCGAATCGGCCGGCGACGCCGGCCGGACTCAGCCGGTCGGCCGAATCGTCAACACGAAAATTTTTCGTGTTGACCGGGTCTTTTCACCTGCATACTCTAAATTTTTTGTACTGTTACCAATTTTCAATTAAATCTCTTTTAAGACCAAATTTAATGAATTTTTAATGATTGTTACATTTTTTAAAATATTTTTTATCCAAACCCTAACCCTAGCCTAGCCCTATATAAAGACCTCTATCCTCTACCTTTTCCCCTCACAACTCTAAGTCTACTCTCTCAAATTCTCAAGAACTCGGTACGAAGAACGAAGTGAAGCGCTGCCGAAATCGACGACGGATTCCGGCGACCGGATCAGAACCTTCGCGACGCTTTCGACGAATCGGCAACCACCACATCCCTTAGCTTCATTAGCTTGTCCAAACCGTAAGTCCCATCCTTTCTATCTCTCTTTTCTATAAGTGTAAAAATACGACTTTTTGGAACCCGACGGAAATCGGACAAACCGATTTCCGATTCGGTTTTTCTATAAATTCCCACTTGTCACCTAATACATAATATCTACCCATATTCATGTTGACTATTAATCACCCATAAACCAATTTAATCAAACTTTTTCACATGAAATGATAGCTTCTTTGCAAAACCGTATTCTTTTCATAAAAATACCATGAAGTTCATTTTTCTTAGTTTAATCAATTACCTCACTCCTAAATATGTTTATCTTGATCACAAAACTTGTAGAACTCAATTTGAATGAAATTTCACACATAAAATGATAACGTTTTCGAATACCGTATTCTTGCGCTATAATACCTTTAAGTTTAACATAGCATGTTTTACCTTTAAACTTCACCAAAACCTAAAATAAATCACGAGGTAATGACCTACCTCTACACACACTCAATATAACCCTAATTGATAAATATCAAATCACAGAATACGAAATTACAGGATTTTTCACTAAATACCCTAATCTTTATAATCTTTATTGAAAGCATTAAGTTGTAAACCTTTCTAAATAAAATCTTTTAATAAAAGGAAAGCACGATTGGTCATGGACATTGATCGTTTATCTAAACTGTCTTGTGGTGCCTAGGCAAGTGTGTCTAAGGCTAGTGGTTTTTAATTAGGCCCACGACTGTGGTTCTTTCCCACTTACCTGGCACTTACCTGGCCGCAATTGACGGTGAAGAGGCGATTTGAGGCTTCTAATGACTCATCGTTTAGACCTTAGAAGTAGGCTAGTTGGCTTAGGAAACCCTAACAACTAAAATACGGAAAACTAAACTCTTTTGCAAATAAATACCGTATATTTATAAAACCGTTTTCCTAAATGAGAAGTGTTTATAAAACCTAAGCAAAGTGCCGCTACAACCCACTTTTGGGGAACCTATTAGGGATAGTACGGTTCATCGTGCACCCGCAGGCTAGTAGTGCGAGATTCAGACCTCCGCAAGGAGCATTCGGTCTCGAAAGGTTTAAAATACGATATTTAAGGAAAATGAGACTTTCTCTAAATAAAATATTTATATAAAATTATTCATGTGTTAATATATATATAATTAACATTTAAACACCTATTTTATCATAATCTAAAGTTTCCACTTTTTCCTAAAATTAAAAGATTAAAAGTTACGTTAAAATACCATGAATTTCAAATAAAACAATTAATACTTTTATTAGGATATATTCACTAGAATAACACAAATAAAATACACATTCATTATAACAATAAAGACGATTATTAAATACTTGAGGTGTATTTTGAAAACTATACAAAAGTACTTTTTACAGAAAACCCCCTCAAGTTTTACAAATTACAAAAAGGCCCCTAACTAATATTGGACTTCAAATTATCTTTCTTTTAGTCTGACTCGGGTTAGAGTCTGACTATTCCTGACTCGAATATGATTCAAGTCAACCTATATTCTTTTATACTCTAACCCAATTTGAATACATGAAACCCTGAATCCAGTTAACAATATATTCCTTTGACTGAATCAAACCATGGATATCCATCCGTTATCCTGATATTCCATTTACCTGATTATACAGTTACATCCTGTTTACTGATATCATGGTTTTGGTCAGTCACCCAACTTACATATTCCAATACTACAATACTGTTAAAACACTACGGGGTTTAAGGGGTAGATTGGTACGGAAGGTGTTAAAGGTGGCACGAGGTGGTCAGATTAAGACACCTAACCTGAATCCTATTGCTGTTGTACCGTGGCATAACGGTTCCTTGTACTTTCCTTTTGCCCTGATCTCTAGCATATAGAGATCCCCCTCGTATGCACTGGCATCCTTCTGTACCAAGCTACAAGCAACAGCGTTACACAATGTTTCATAATATCCGACAATATAACACTTTAGAAAATATATACTGTTACTCTGTCATTCTCATTCTCCTTATTCTTTGGGACTTACCGAGCGATCTGTTCGCTGACGACATTCTATTCTTTCTTCTTTGAATGTCGTCAGGTGCGTTGAACCAAGCTTAGATCGAGCCCACCGGTGAAGATTTGGAGCAGTTCCAGGAAGACCCAGAGCTCTAGATACTGTACCTTGTTCTTTTCAGTTTATTTCATTTTCTGTTATGCCACTGTTTATGCATTGCTTTTCATTCCAGTTGTATTTTCTTTTCATGCATTGTACAAAGAATGTTATTAATAAAAGTTTCTGTTATTTCTATATTTTCGTCTCTTGTGAATTACTTTATATTGCTTAGTTACGCTTAGCGTATGTACTTCTGAAGTATATACGTAGTGGGCCTCGTCGTGTCCACTTCGCCGTACACTGGGAAGCGAGGCGTGACAGGTTTTGTTGGTGGCCCATGCAGGTCTGAGCTGTATGAATCCCTATCATGCAGTTCTGGTCTGCGTGAACAACCTAAGCAATATAACACAAGAACCAGCAACTAAAACATTCTTTACAATTCATGTCCCTTGAATCTTACAAATTTCTATTCCTTGAATCTTATCATTTCATATATTTGAATCTGTCCTAACCCAAATTTTTCTTCAAGGTCATGGATTTCCCGAACAACACCAGCACCAACGTTAACAACACCCCTCCAGCACTACCTCTCACACCAGTTGTTCCAGCACCACCCACTGAGCAAACAATGCTATTCGATGCGATCCACAGTCTTCTCGAGGGACAGCAACAACTTTTGAGCCGTCCTGAGACAGATGCACCGGGAGTAAAGCAATTCAGGGCTTTGCACCCAAAGCAGTTCTCTGGTAAAGGAAGCCCTCTTGAAGCGGAAGAATGAGCACAAAGCATCGAAGACGATCTGGCCGCAGCTCAAGTGCCAGACCACGCTTGGGTCCGTGTAGCGAAGCTACAGCTCACGGATAACGCTCGCAATTGGTGGAAGGCAGAAGAGACCCGTCTGGCACAGCCGATTGAATGGAAGACATTTCGCGAGAAGTTTGACGCGAAATATTTCCCTATGACTGCGAAGTTCGCTATGGAGCAACAGTTTATTCATCTACAGCAAGGATCAATGTGGGAGAAATCGGTAGATGAATACGATACTGAGTTTACTATGTTGAGCCGGTAAGATATGTCACAATAGTTCAATTTTTAAATATCACATATTACACAACTAACACAATCTTTAAACAGATTCGCGGCACATCTGATACCGACGGACGAGATCAGAGCCCGTCGTTTTCAGCAAGGTTTGGACACAGAGATCAAGGCTGCTCTAGCCACAGGAAAGTTTTTGACTCATGAGGAAGCCCTAGAAGCTGCCCGCAGTTATGAGGCAGTAATAAAAGAGAGGGGCAGACCTCAGTCCGTAGGAGTCAAGCGCCCTGCCAACCAGATGGCAGGTGGAGCCACGTCCAGACCACCTTTCGTGCCGAGGCGACCCGGGGTACCAACTCATCGTCCTAGCCCAGCTTTTTGCACCTACTGCAAGAGAACTGGAGATATGATGAAGGACTGCCGTCGAGCCAACCGCCTCTGCTTAGTCTGCGGTTCAGCCACTCATGATATTGGATCGTGTCCCCAAAGGCAGAACTCAGTTGCTGCACCCAGGCCAGCAAATACTTATCAGCAGCGACCCGCTCTTCAGGCACCTGCTACCAGACTTGCACTGCCTGCACCACCTAGGGGACCACAAGCTGCACCACCTCCTCGACAGTTCCATCAAGCTCAAAGGAACGTTCAGAGGAATGCTCCTCAGGCCAGGAGAAATGCTCCTCAGGCCAGGAGGATTGTGCCGAAGCGCCAGGCTTTCATGATGTCTGTGGAAGAAGCTGAGCCCACTGGCCAAGTCATTACTGGTAAACCTTCTTTCTCAAACTTATCTTCAGTCTTGTTTACCTACACACTTTTCCTATACCTAAAACCTATCCCATATACCTTAGGTACAATTGTCAGGACCCGCAGGGTACGGAACATGACTGGCACTTAAGTTTACGAAACGTCTCAAGACGTCCGTAAAATAAGTAAGCCAAAGCCCAGAAACCAAAACCAAATAAGCAAAAGAGTGAAGAAAACCCAATCAATTGAAAGCGAGTTTATCAAATAAGTCATATAAACCTTTTTAAAAACAATATCAATTTTTCCGAAAATTTCGGCAGAGTCTCCTTTGTAAATACTGGCCCCCAAAATGGCTACAACAAGAATATATATAAATCCAACAAATATGGCATCCCCAAGCGGGAGCTAGCTCTTCGCCACGAGGCGGTCACAAATTCCACGCAATATAAAAGAACAACATGCAAAATAATCATAAAGAAGCATGAGAAAAACAGCACGTCGACTCAAGTGAGCTCGACCCCAATATACAGCAAAAAGTCCAAAAATCTCACAGTCTCATCTCTAGGTCAATATACAACAATACTGGTAGATACAGTAGATGGAGTACACTAGATACAAAGAATATACAAGGTGGTGCAAAAATAATAATATAACCCACCTAAGAGCAAAACCTCGAGTCCAGGCAAAAGAGGCAAAAGAAGCAAGTGCACCCGCCGCTACTGTACTGACGGAGCGGACCTGCAAAAGGCTGTGGCACAACGGGGGTGAGTTTCCAACTCGTGAGTAATAAATAACATCTACACAGGCTATCGAATGCATGCACACAAGCATCCTAGCATCTAAAGTACAGGTAAGGCAGGACATAAAAGCAGGTATGTATGCAATATGAATATACTAGCAGGTATGAATGCAATGCGAATCAACTCATGATCTGAATGTGTAAGTATAAGAATCATGTTTTTCCTTTAGGAATCTCTTTTGAAATACCAGCATAATACCAATAGAATCAACAAGAACCTGTGTCCAGCAACGACACCTCAAAACTATCACAAATCTCATATATCCATGTCATAGTATCTCTGGCCTCAGCCATCCGGCTGACCCATCTCAATATCAATATCTCATCATCTCGCGGCCACGGTCGGTATCTTCTGGATATCTGCCGTCCCAAACAGTCACCGGTAGGTAATCCGCCCCCTGCCAGGCTCATCGTCAGCACCACGAGCTTCTTGCCCCGGGGTACCTTACCGGGCCCACCATGTACCCGAGACGGTTCATCCAACTCCTCGAAACGGGTCTCGAAAACCACAGCAAACTCATGGTGGACGACACTTACATCACTAGAAAACCGCAATTTACATATTTGAAAAATATAATAAGTTTAGAAATTTTGCGGCTTTCCCCCGAAATCCAGAAATATCACAAAATCTCAAGAAATCCTCATAAATGCATATGCCAATGATAATGAATGCATATGGTATCAGTAATCAAGTTGCAATGTATGATTGATAGACTAGGCATGAACAAATAACATGATGAGGTACATGCACATGATTGGCAATCTTATGATTTCATTTTAAGGAATTAAAGGCAATAGCATAGGTTTAAGCATCAATTATAGTAAAAGGTTTCAATTTATAGGTTATCTAGTGTGGTGGCATGGCAATTACCAGGGCGTGTGTGTAAGCATGAATAGTGCTCGTGCTGCATATAAAAACCCTGGCAATGGTGCAGGTGTCCTATAGAATGGGTTCGCATATGTATGTCAATATAAGGCATGGATGTAACAATTAATCATACAAGTATTACACCCCTAATTACTAACATTACTAAGAATCTTTTTAAGCTACTAAAACTATCGGGCGGCTTGCGCCATCCAACGATAGTCCTCCGTAGATGTCACATCTACTCACCGGAATCCCTAGCTAGTCACGTCCAATCACCGCTTTCCCCTTTCGTGCCGCGTCTGACGTCTCCGCGACCGAACCTGGAATTTACATCAATACAAACATAAGGTTACATATCAAGAACGATGCAAATCCCAAACGAAAATACCATAGTTCACAAGCTAGGTACAACGTGCACGAGGTGCGCGGAACACACGCGAAAATCGCAAAAACTAACTAAAATCGTCGATTTGGTCGCCCGGCAAAGCTAAAACCCGATCACTCAAAAATCCGCACTCACACATCCTAATTATCATAGGATATGCCAAAAATATCATCAAGATATCGCAATTAATTCATCACATAATTTTATCACAAAACTAGTAAGCACAAACATTCCAAAAAAAAACGACGCAACATCGCCGTTATGCGATAAAGTGCTCACAATCCAACACAAACATCCAAACTAACCCACTAGATAGCCACTACACTAATTTTAAACCTTTTACAAAGCATCAAACCATAATTCCAACACAAACCCCTTTCTTGATTTTTGTAATTAGCAATTACAATGAAAATTTCACACAAGTTCAACTTAGATTAGCATAATAGGAAGCCACTTAAGCAAAGTAACCTTATAGATTGGTTTAGTAAACAACTAGATAGCTAAATAGATTTAATTAACTAAATAATGGTTTCTAAAACCTTAGTTAACTCAAACCATTAATTTTAAAAAAAATCTAGAATGAAATTAGCACTAATATTAACACTAAAACAACTCCATTAAAGAATTCTAACCATAAGAACTTAACTTGGTGGAAATTATACCTCAAGATCTATGGATCTAGCAAGAACAAGAGGCCTCCAAAGATGGCTTCATAGCACCATGATCCAAGCAAGAGAGGCTAAGGAGAATGGGATGAAGGATGGGGTTTAATTTGTGAGGTTTAAATTGCAATTTTGGAGCAAACTTGAAGAATTTTTGAAGAAGATGAAAAGAAAAATGATGAAAAGGGGAGGGGCTGCAGATTTCGGCCTGCACAAGGGAGAGGGGGATGGTGTGGGGTGTGGGAAAAGTCAAATTCAACCCATACCAAACACTAAAGACCCATACCCAAATAAAAGTCAAAATCCTTTAAAAAAACACCTCTTTTCTACACAAGAATAAAAGTCAAAGAGGCAAGGAATTTTTTTTTGAGTTGCTGGAAATGGGCCGGCCTAGGGGTGAGGGAAGAGTGAGAGGGGCTTTACAAAAGAAATTTTATGCAAAAAGACCCACTACAAGTCCAAAATTGCAAGTTTTAACTTAAATTCCATAAATTTCGTTTTCCATAATAAAAATTAGTTAAAACTTAAAATAAATTACTAAAAATTTATGTTACAACTATATTTTAATTAACATGATTTTAAAGCTTAAATTTAGCCCATTTAACTTTGTATTTATCGCTAATTTAATGTATTTTCTTACCGGCTTAAAATAATATTAAAAAAATTGAAAAATTAGGGAAAAATTTTAAACGACTAGAATTTCATAAGTAACTCATTTGCTACTAAAAACTAGCAATTACCTATCCAAATTAGGTATAATTAGTCCTAAACTGCAAAATAACAAAAATACGGTTTACGGAAAAAAATACCGAATTTTCACCGATTTTCAGGAAAACACCAAAACGACTTTTCAAGGCGCTACAATCTTCCCCCCTTAAAGAAATTCGGTCCCCGAATTAAAAAAATAACTACGCGTACCTTCAAAGAGATGGGGATATTTCTTCCTCATCTCGCTCTCGGTCTCCCAGGTGACCTCCTCGCTGCTCGGGCCACGCCAAAGGACCTTGACGGTCGGTATAACTTTCGATCTCAACTTCTTCACCTGCCGATCCAGGATGGCCATCGGCTGCTCTGCAAAAGAAAGGTCGCGCTCTAGCTGGACTGTCGGGTGCTGAATCGCATGCGAAGGGTCGTGAAGGTACTTGCGGAGCATCGAAACATGGAAGACGGGGTGAACATCGGGAAAGCTGGGTGGAAGGGCCAAACGATATGCAACTGCGCCGACACGCTCGAGAATCTCGAAGGGACCCACAAATCTGGGACTAAGCTTTCCTTTCCGCCCAAATCGCATCACGCCCTTCATCGGAGAGACCCTCAGAAAAACATGATCGCCAACTACGAACTCTAGTCTGCGACGGCGCCTGTCTGCATACGATTTCTGCCTGCTCTGAGCTGCTCTCATACGGTCTCGAATCAACTGTATCTTCGCTGTCGTCTCCTCAACAAGCTGCGGCCCCAAAATACTGCTCTCGCTGAGCTCTGTCCAACAGACTGGCGATCTGCATCTCCTCCCATACAATGCCTCGAAAGGTGCTATCTGAATAGTATCCTGGAAGCTGTTGTTGTAGGAGAACTCCACTAGAGGTAAATGACGATCCCAGCTACCGCCGAAGTCTAAAACGCACGCTCTGAGCATGTCCTCGAGAGTCTGAATGGTCCGCTCTGACTGTCCGTCGGTCTGCGGATGAAACGCTGTGCTGAAGCTCAAACGAGTGCCCAAAGCCTCCTGAAGTCTCTGCCAAAGTCGGCTGGTGAACTGGGTGCCTCGATCTTACACGATACAGGTCGGTACGCCATGCAACCGCACGATATCGTCGATGTAAAGCTGGGCATACTGAGCGAAGCTGAAAGTCATCTTCACTGGAAGGAAGTGAGCCGCTTTCGTCAATCGATCTACGATCGCCCAGATGGAGTCATACCCTCGACTGGTCCTGGGTAGACCCACAACAAAATCCATCGAAATCTGCTCCCATTTCCACTCCGGAATGGGTAACGGCTGTTGCTCTCCTGCGGGCCTCTGGTGCTCGGCCTTGACTTGCTGACAAGTCAGGCATCTCGATACAAACTCCGCAATGTCCCTCTTCATCCCGTCCCACCAGTAGGTCTCTCTCATATCATGGTACATCTTGGTGGAACCGGGGTGGACACTATACACTGATCGGTGTGCCTCCTCAAGAATGTCGCGCCGCAATCCATCAGCATCTGGTACGCACAGTCTAGATCCATAGCGTAAAATCCCCTGATCGTCAATCACGAACTCGGAAAATCTGCCCTGTCCCATCTGTGCCACGATCTCTGAGCAACGGTCGTCACTGCGCTGTGCCTCATATATACGGTCAAGCAACTGTGGGCGTGCACGAACATGCACGAGCTGTCCCCCTGTCTGAGTGAACTCGAACTCAACTCGGCTGTCGCATAACATCTGCCAATTTGCTGACGACTGCCTCTGCACTGCGCGCAAATAGGATAGACTACCCCCGGACCTCCTGCTCAAAGCATCTGCCACCACATTCGCCTTGCCTGGGTAATAAAGGATCTCGCAGTCGTAGTCTTTCACCAACGACGCTGTCTGAGGTTCAGGTCTCGCTGCTGAAATATGTATTTTAAGCTCTTGTGGTCTGTGAATATTTGGCACGACTCGCCATATAGGTAATGTCGCCAAATCTTCAGTGCAAAGACCACTGCAGCCATCTCCAAATCGTGAGTGGGGTAGTTCTGTTCATGCATCTTCAACTGCCGAGAAGCATAAGCGATCACCCGGCCATGTTGCATCAATACGCATCCTAACCCCACTCGCGAAGCATCACAGTAGACCACAAATCCGCCTGATCCCGAAGGCAAAGGTAATACCGGCGCCGTAGTCAAACAAGTCCGTAGCTGCTGAAAACTGCGCTCGCACTCCTCTGTCCAAACGAAAGGAACTCCCTTCCGGGTCAAACCGGTCAAAGGTGCAGCTATACGGGAGAAGTCCTGAACAAAACGCCTGTAGTAGCCCGCCAGGCCTAGAAAACTACGGATCTCAGTAACCGATGTAGGTCTGGGCCACTGCTGTAACGTTTTAAAAATAATTAAATAAATAATTAAATGAATAAAATTGTTTAAGTGAATTTTATGATTTTCGGTAAAGTAAAATGTATTTTTCGGAAAACTAAACCGTGATTGTTTTTCATTATAATTTCAAAAATACCTATTTTAATTATGTAATTACTAGTAAATAGTGTTTATTTAGCCACTTATAAATTTTTAGTTCAATTAAATATTTTTCCTAAATTAAATATTTTAAATATTAACATAAGCTTTATTTTTTATTTAAATTAGTGTAAATTACAAATTTGAATGGTTTTAATTTATAAAAATGAGCCATGGTATATTAGAATCAAGTGTGTAATATGCAAAATCTTTTCCAAAATCTCTCCATGGTTCTAGAAATTTCTAGGAAAAGGGTTAAATTGAAAAAGTTAGATAATAAAGGGTTTAAGTGAAAAAAATGCATTATTTATGAACTTTCTATACAATACCACACATTTTTTCTCTCTCTCCACCCTCCTCCCTCTCCATGGCCGGCCTCCCCTCCATGGGTAGCCCCAAAAATTTTTCCCCATCATTTTTACATTAAAAATCATCAAAATTCATCAAAAAATCCAAAAATAAATCTCAAAAATCAACATTCAACCTCTACCATTTTCCTTTGACCTATTTAGCATGGATTTTGGAGATGGAAAGCATGCATTTTGGAGGCTTATTTCATGTTTGGGTTTCATATTTTGGAGGTATAAATTTCCTTCTTTTGATTTATTGTTATTAGATGTTCATTTAAGCATAATTAGATTTAATATATTAATTCTATTTGCTACTTTTAAAATTCAAGTTAGGGTTTGAAAAATCAAGTTGTGATTTTTATTAATTAAATAAGGTTATAATAGCTAGTTTAACATTTTTAGAGTGGAAAAATCTTGCATGGTTGTTGTATAATAATTTGTTTATCCAAAATTGATTTAATTAAGCTATTTAGCTAACTAGGTTTTTATAAAATGTGTTTGTGGGTAATATAAAATTCTAATTAAGGTTGCTATCATTAGATTGTAGTTTTAGTGAGAATATTAGCATGTTAATGGAAAGAAAAACTTAGTTTGATCACTAGTTTCTTTTGATGATTGGAAAAATACTAATAAAATGCTATTTTTGTAAACTAGATTTTGGAAATTCCTAAATAAATGAGATTAAAAATATAATTTATGGTTTCATTATATCATTATCATCATGAATTGTAGTTTAAAACATTAATCCATGTAAAATCAAGTTTTGTTGTGGAATTGTGGTATTTTGCTTGAAAAATGTTGAAAATTGTTAAAGGTTGCAAACTAGAAATTTCAAATTTATACAAATTTGTGTAATAAAAATATAGTAATGGTTTGTATAGTCTAGTTATACTATTTAATGAGTTTTATGACCATTGGTTTCATTTAAATGTCAAGTTTTGATGAAAAACGGTAAATTGGTATTTTCGGGTTTTACGAAATTGGACGGTTTGATGGATTTTAGGGTTTCGATGGATTTAATCATGTTTTATAATATAAGTAAGGTGTTTTAAAACTACGAGTTATTTGTTGATGTTTATTTCGATCCATCGGAGTTTGTACGCCGATATCGAGCGATATTTGGTTCTTTTGCGTGGACGGGACATAGGTTTTAACCTATGCTTGTTCTTTGTATCGTTTGACTTTCGTATGTGATTCAGTTACGATACTATTTATATGTTTGCGTTTAGGTACCCCTCACGTGGACTGCGGGCGATGAAGAGGAGGATGGCGACACTGTCTTCGGCAGACATGGACCAGGTGAGTAGATGTATATCTACGGGGGGAAGTCGGGTGGATGGCGTTTAGCACCCCCGCAACGTAGAATAGGAATAGTACTTATTGGCATTAGGAAACCAGATGTGACCCTAGATTCTTAATGAGTAGGACCCTAGTAATGACCTTAGGCTGGACTAGACTGATTTAGGAAAACCATATCTGAGGATGAGTACCTTGGAAGAGGTTCGTAGGTTTCAGATAGAAACATACACACGCACACACTGAAACTCGACATGGGGTATACGTGTATGTGTGTATATATATAGAACTAGGTATAGGTATATACATATATATACAACACGTATATGGGATACATTGATGTGATATGATATCCGAGATATGATGAAACAGTGTAACTGGGCTTGATATCGTGATTCTTGGCTATACAGTCGTATTAAGTGTTAGCGGATCATTAGAGAATGAGATAATGAACATGTATACTTAAATTATAAGGGGTAGTGATGATATTGAGGTACATAGGACTCTAAAATAGTACCCGGACTGTAACCTGTGATTGATCACGATATGGGATATGTATGACTTGATTACGACATCATATAGGTGTGACCTGATGTCGATATCATAGAGGTGTGACTTGAGGACGATATGATATCAGTATGACTTAATCACAATATGATACATATGACATGATATTTCTGAGGATAAACTAATGATGCTTATTATGATGGCAATGATATATGATTGATGTAGGCGATTACAGTTTAGCACCTTGATCATGAGATGTGTTGGTGATGACATTATACGAATAATGAGACACCTAGGAGATACTTGACCCGTACCCCGATATTGGGATGCCGTACGATGGGTTTTACCGTACGAGGCATAGATATGATGATTGATCCGCACTCTTGATTCGAGAAAGCCGTACTTCGTACGTGACGCTATTGAGGCTGGATCGCCGACTGTTAGAGATATTGATTCAGACCTAGGTAGACTCTTGTTTCTTAATGACTAGTTTCTTAGGTTAAGTTCCTTAGGAGGTTAGATGGACACTAGGTTAGGTTCGATTCATATAGTGATAGTTGTTCTCGTATGTCGCAGAGGGGTGGATAATGCACATCTGTCTTGCATTCATACTGTAATCATCATGGTGCATGTTCTTTTATATGTTGCTATAATCAGTATAAACTTTACCTGTTAGGACACCAGCACTATTACCGATGATGCGCATACTCCACGCACACTTATTTGCCGGCTCACACACATCATCATCGGTAATTGCTATGTCACGTACACTTTAGATCATATTGTCTTTTATGGATAGAATCAGTTAACAACTAGACCGCTATAATATTGTGATTATTCTCTGACATTAGTACAGACATGATATTTATTGCTTAGACATTCATGCATTCATATTTTCATGTTATCATGCAGTATTATGGGCATATGCCGACACTTATCATATAGTTACTCATGATTTTGAGATTTGGATTTCTATGAGATTTCTGGATTTTGGGGAAAACCGCAAGAATATATAAAAACTTCTCTCTCTCCTCCTCCTCTCTTTTTAAAAACATAAGATGCGGTTTTCTCATGATGTATGTGTCGTCCACCATGAGATTTCATGTTTTCTGATGGATTTCGAGACCCGATTCGAGGAGTGGATGAACCGTCTCGGGTACATGGTGGGCCCGGTATGGTACCCCGGGGCAAGAAGATCGAGTTGTAGACGATGAGCCTGGCAGGGGAAGGCTACCTACCGGTGATGTCTGGCGCGGCGGATATCCGGAGGATACCGACCGTTGTCGTGACATTTGATGATATGGGCCGATCCGGACTGACGGAGCCCGAGATATTGAGACTTGAGATTACATGTGTTGTGTCGACGCTTGACACGGATTTCCATGGATTTCATTGTTGAGATTTCAGATTCTTATACACATTTTACTATGATAACAGCTAAAGATTTCTTATACATATATATCTGGATTTCAGGATTTGTTACTTTACATTCATAGTGCATGCATTTCATTTCATATGACATAGTATTATATGAGGCACTGACACAAGCACGGAGTATCTGCACTTACACGTAGTTATACCCTGCTATTACTAGATGATTAGGATATTATAGTGTATTATTATGACCTAGGATAGCGTCGTGCATTCGATTTCTTTTCGTAGATGTCTTCTACTCACGAGTTGGCAACTCACCCCCGTTGTGCCAAATTTTATTACAGGTTCGGTGTACAGGTTTCCCTGGCAGCTTGCTGGCACATCTATTCTTTCAGGGTGATTTGCACGGTAGGTTGGTTCACTTGTATCCGAACCACCATTGTACTTTTATTCATTCATTTGTATCTAGTAAGCTCCATCAACCATACTTGTATTACTTGATAAGTTTATTGGACCAGTCTTTTATTTCGACCTTAGAGTCGCGCATGTATTATTCTGATCTGGTGGTTTTGTTTTCTTTTGAGTTTTGAGCCTCGCCCTTTGGCATTGTATATTATTGTGCTTGTTGTGGTTGTTTCCGTCTGTTGGCGTTGATGATAGCACCCGTTTGGGGATGCTTTTTATTGTTTATTTATATTATACTTGTTGTACCCGTCTGGGGGCCAGTTTTTTCAGAGGAGACTCTGCCGAAATATTTGGGAAAAATTGCTGATATTTTTAAACTTGTTTTTCTTCTTGTTCTTTTACTTCTTCTTCTTCTTTTATGGTTTAGATTTCTGGGCTTCGGCTTACTTAGGTTACGTTGCGCCTCTAGACGCTTCGTAATCTAAGTACCGATCACGTTCCGTACTTTCGGGTCGTGACAACTGCTAAACAGCCTCAATCTTCTTCGGGTTCACACATATGACGTCTCTCGTAACCACGTGACCCAAGAATCCGACGTTGTCCAGCCAGAATGCACACTTGGAGAACTTTGCGAACAGCTGGTGCTCCCTCAGAGTCTGTAACGTAATCTACAAGTGCTGCTCGTGCTCCTCTCTGCTCCGGGAGTACACCAACATATCGTCGATAAACACGATGATGAACAAGTCAAGATACGGCCTGAATGTACGGTTCATCAAATCCATGAATGCTGCTGGGGCGTTGGTGAGTCCGAACGACATCACCAAAAACTCATAGTGGCCGTAGCGCGTGCGGAAAGATGTCCTCGGTATATCCTCCTGTCGAACACGCAGCTGATGGTATCCTGATCGCAAGTCGATCCTCGAAAAATACCCTGCCCCCTGAAGCTGGTCAAACAAATCATCAATGCGTGGCAACGGATATCTGTTCCGAACGGTAACCTTGTTCAGCTGGCGGTAGTCGATACATAAGCGCAAACTTCTGTCCTTCTTCTTGACAAACAGGACCGGAGCACCCCACGGAGGTACACTAGGTCGAATAAGCCCCTTATCTAACAAATCCTGCAACTGATCCTTCAGCTCTCGAAGCTCTGCCGGGGCCATCCGATAAGGCGGTATAGAAATAGGCCCCGAGCCGGGAATCAAATCAATGCAGAACTCAACATCGCGCTCAGGTGGTAGCCCAGGTAGCTTATCAGGAAAAACATCAGGGAACTCACAAACAACCGGGACCCGGTCCAACCGAACCTCTGCAGCTCGAGTATCATAAATATACGCTAAGAATCCCAGACATCCCTTCCGCAAGAGCTGACCAGCGCGAAGAGACGAAATCAAGCTGGGAAGGGTGACGCTGCGGTCTCCCTGAATAACAAGGAATGGCTCTCCCGGAAAGCTAAATATGACTGCCTTCTCACGGCAGTCCACCGAAGCATAACAAGTGGCTAGCCAATCCATGCCCAGAAGCACATCAAAGTCCAACATATCGAGGAGAATCAAATCAACCGATGAATCCCTCTCCCCGATACGAACGGAACACAATCGAAAAACAAAACGAGCGACAAACAACTCGCCTACCGGAGTAACAACAACAAGCGGATGATCTAACGACGACGACTCACGGCCCAACATCGGTGCAAAGTGTGTAGAGACGTACGAATGTGTGGAACCTGGGTCGTATAATACCCGAGCGTCGAAAGAACATACGGATAAGGTACCTGTCACAACGGAATTGGATGCCTGCGCATCCTGCGGTGTCAAAGAAAATACTCGGGCCTGTCCTCCACCGATAGCGGGCTGACCTCGACCTCGGCCTCTGCCTCCTCGTCCTCTCTGAACAGGACCACCGCGTCCACGGCCTCTGTGTGCACCTAACTGGCGTGGAGCATCGCCTGTGGTAGGAAGTAAGGCTCTCTGAGGAGGGGGTGGTGATGGTGGTAGGGTCACATGCGGAACTGTCGCTGCTCCCTGTCGTCTCGCCGGACAGTCTCTGACAAGATGGTGCGGACTCCCGCACCCAAAACATCCTGGCGACGGCTACTGTCCCTGGGGATATGAACCATATAACTGACCCCGTCCAAATCCCCTGCCGGGCCCATCCCTCTGAAAGAATCTGGCACGCTGCCTCTGAGACGGCACCTCGGTGCGAATCCTCTTCGGCCCAGAAACGACCGAAGTCTGTGATATGCGTGCCTCCATCCGTAATGCCGTATCCATAGCAGCTGAATAAGTGTCGTAGTGCTGGGCGCCAATGGCAAGGTATAGCTGGGCATCAAGTCCCTGTACGAACCTCTTCACCATCTTCTCTTCGGTATCCACCAAATACGGAGCATATCAGGATAACTGTGTAAACTGTATGTCATACTCAGACACCGTCAACCCAGGTGTCTTGACTAAGGCCTTGAAGCTATGAGCTCTGGCGTCACGAACGCTCTCTGGGAGGAAACGAGCTAGAAAGACCGCTGTAAACTCGGCCCAAGTCATAGGCGGTAGACCTGCAGCTTGACCTCTCAAGACTGACTCCCACCATGTCTGAGCGAGACCCTCTAGTCGGAAACTCGCAAGCTCTACCCATCGATCATCTGAACACCTCAGCGAACGGCAGATCCTGGCTAAACTGTCAAGGAACGTCTGTGGGTCCTCCGCTGCCTCGGTGCCGGTGAATACTGGAGGTCTCAGCCTCATGAAATCCTGTAGTGAAACAGGAATGGCCACAGTGGTAGTAGTAGGAGCAGGTATCATAGTAGTCTGGGATGTAGTAGGTGCGTCATCTGGCCTCGGTGTACGACTGGCTGCAACTAGGGATCCTACCATCTGACGTAGCTCCTGCATACTCCCCATCATCTGTCGCAACTCCTCCATACCAGTCTCAAGCCTATCCATACGGCCTGGGGAAGGTGGATCGGTCTGTCCCTGCGGCGTAGGCATACCACCCTGCTCAGTCCTAGTCTCGGACGAGCCAGCTCGAATCTCGTCTCGGGCGGCAGCCCTCTATGCCCTCGTAGCTTTCGGCGGCATAGTGGCTGTTACAGGAAAACGGATAATAAGAACAGTGCAATAGGATCATAGGATACACGGAATTGAAGAAGGAATTTTCAAGCAAGTATATCCTAAAGTTACTTAGGCGGAGTATCGTATCGCAAGTATGCCGCGGACATACACACGCTACGTTACCCTACTTAAGTCACTTACTCCATCTACCAAGGGTCATCCTACACTCAAAAAGGTAAAACCTATCGCTCTGATACCAACATTGTCATGACCCGCAGGGTACGGAACGTGACTGGCACTTAAGTTTACGAAACGTCTCAAGACGTCCGTAAAATAAGTAAGCCAAAGCCCAGAAACCAAAACCAAATAAGCAAAAGAGTGAAGAAAACCCAATCAATTGAAAGCGAGTTTATCAAATAAGTCATATAAACCTTTTTAAAAACAATATCAATTTTTCCGAAAATTTCGGCAGAGTCTCTTTTGTAAATACTGGCCCCCAAAATGGGTACAACAAGAATATATATAAATCCAACAAATATGGCATCCCCAAGCGGGAGCTAGCTCTTCGCCACGAGGCGGTCACAAATCCCACGCAATATAAAACAACAACATGCAAAATAATCATAAAGAAGCATGAGAAAAACAGCACGTCGACTCAAGTGAGCTCGACCCCAATATACAGCAAAAAGTCCACAAATCTCACAGTCTCATCTCTAGGTCAATATACAACAATACTGGTAGATACAGTAGATGGAGTACACTAGATACAAAGAATATACAAGGTGGTGCAAAAATAATAATATAACCCACCTAAGAGCAAAACCTCGAGTCCAGGCAAAAGAGGCAAAAGAAGCAAGTGCACCCGCCGCTACTGTACTGACGGAGCGGACCTGCAAAAGGCTGTGGCACAACGGGAGTGAGTTGCCAACTCGTGAGTAATAAATAACATCTACATAGGCTATCGAATGCATGCACACAAGCATCCTAGCATCTAAAATACAGGTAAGGCAGGACATAAAAGCAGGTATGTATGCAATATGAATATACTAGCAGCTATGAATGCAATGCGAATCAACTCATGATCTGAATGTGTAAGTATAAGAATCATGTTTTTCCTTTAGGAATCTCTTTTGAAATACCAGCACAATACCAATAGAATCAACAAGAACCTGTGTCCAGCAACGACACCTCAAAACTATCACAAATCTCATATATCCATGTCATAGTATCTCTGGCCTCAGCCATCCGGCTGACCTATCTCAATATCAATATCTCATCGTCTCGCGGCCACGGTCAGTATCCTCTGGATATCCGCCATCCCAAACAGTCACCGGTAGGTAATCCGCCCCCTGCCGGCTCATCGTCAGCACCACGAGCTTCTTGCCCTGGGGTACCTTACCGGGCCCACCATGTACCCGAGGCGGTTCATCCAACTCCTCGAAACGGGTCTCGAAAACCACAGCAAACTCATGGTGGACGACACTTACATCACTAGAAAACCGCAATTTACATATTTTAAAAATATAATAAGTTTAGAAATTTTGCGGCTTTCCCCCGAAATCCAGAAATATCACAAAATCTCAAGATATCCTCATAAATGCATATGCCAATGATAATGAATGCATATGGTATCAATAATCAAGTTGCAATGTATGATTGATAGACTAGGCATGAACAAATAACATGATGAGGTACATGCACATGATTGACAATCTTATGATTTCATTTTAAGGAATTAAAGGCAATAGCACAGGTTTAAGCATCAATTATAGTAAAAGGTTTCAATTTATAGGTTATCTAGTGTGGTGGCATGGCAATTACCAGGGCGTGTGTGTAAGCATGAATAGTGCTCGTGCTGCATATAAAAACCCTGGCAATGGTGCAGGTGTCCTATAGAATGGGTTCGCATATGTATGTCAATATAAGGCATGGATGTAACAATTAATCATACAAGTATTACACCCCTAATTACTAACATTACTAAGAATCTTTTTAAGCTACTAAAACTATCGGGCGGCTTGCGCCATCTAACGATAGTCCCCCGTAGATGTCACATCTACTCACCGGAATCCCTAGCTAGTTACGTCCAATCACCGCTTTCCCCTTTCGTGCCGCGTCTGACGTCTCCGCGACGGAACCTGGAATTTACATCAATACAAACATAAGGTTACATATCAAGAACGACGCAAATCCCAAACAAAAATACCATAGTTCACAAGCTAGGTACAACGTGCACGAGGTGCGCGGAACACACGCGAAAATCGCAAAAACTAACTAAAATCGTCGATTTGGTCGCCCGGCAAAGCTAAAACCCGATCACTCAAAAATCCGCACTCACACATCCTAATTATCATAGGATATGCCAAAAATATCATCAAGATATCGCAATTAATTCATCACATAATTTTATCACAAAACTAGTAAGCACAAACATTCCAAAAAAAAACGACGCAACATCGCCGTTATGCGATAAAGTGCTCACAATCCAACACAAACAACCAAACTAACCCACTAGATAGCCACTACACTAATTTTAAACCTTTTACAAAGCATCAAACCATAATTCCAACACAAACCCTTTTCTTGATTTTTGTAATTAGCAATTACAATGAAAATTTCACACAAGTTCAACTTAGATTAGCATAATATGAAGCCGCTTAAGCAAAGTAACCTTATAGATTGGTTTAGTAAACAATTAGATAGCTAAATAGATTTAATTAACTAAATAATGGTTTCTAAAACCTTAGTTAACTCAAACCATTAACTTTAAAAAAAATCTAGAATGAAATTAGCACTAATATTAACACTAAAACAACTCCATTAAAGAATTCTAACCATAAGAACTTAACTTGGTGGAAATTATACCTCAAGATCTATGGATATAGCAAGAACAAGAGGCCTCCAAAGATGGCTTCATAGCACCATGATCCAAGCAAGAGAGGCTAAGGAGAATGGGATGAAGGATGGGGTTTAATTTGTGAGGTTTAAATTGCAATTTTGGAGCAAACTTGAAGAATTTTTGAAGAAGATGAAAAGAAAAATGATGAAAAGGGGAGGGGCTGCAGATTTCGGCCTGCACAAGGGAGAGGGGGATGGTGTGGGGTGTGGGAAAAGTCAAATTCAACCCATACCAAACACTAAAGACCCATACCCAAATAAAAGTCAAAATCCTTTAAAAAAATACATCTTTTCTACACAAGAATAAAAGTCAAAGAGGCAAGGAATTTTTTTTTGAGTTGCTGGAAATGGGCCAGCCTAGGGGTGAGGGAAGAGTGAGAGGGGTTTTACAAAAGAAATTTTATGCAAAAAGACCCCCTACAAGTCCAAAATTGCAAGTTTTAGCTTAAATTCCATAAATTTCGTTTTCCATAATAAAAATTAGTTAAAATTTAAAATAAATTACTAAAAATTTATGTTACAACTAGATTTTAATTAACATTATTTTAAAGCTTAAATTTAGCCCATTTAGATTTGTATTTATCGCTAATTTAATATATTTTCTTACCGGCTTAAAATAATATTAAAAAAATTGAAAAATTAGGGAAAAATTTTAAACGACCAGAATTTCATAAGTAACTCATTTGCTACTAAAAACTAGCAATTATCTATCCAAATTAGGTATAATTAGTCCTAAACTGCAAAATAACAAAAAGACGGTTTACGGAAAAAAAATACCGAATTTTCACCGATTTTCAGGAAAACACCAAAACGACTTTTCAAGGCGCTACAACAATCCTAGTAGCTTCACTACCTGCACTTGCACTGTTTGATACTGGAGTATCCCACTGCTTTATGTCGCAACGGTTTGTCTGAACCCATGCGATTCCAGTCTCACCTCTTGTATCCAGCTGGAATGTCAGTTCTGGAAATGGTATTCTAAAGGCAACTATGGGATACAGCATGTGTCCAGTCGTCGTCTGCAGTCGAGAGTTTTACGCTGACTTCAAGGTACCGGATATACCAAATTTCGATGTGGTTCTAGGAATGGACTGGCTTGGAGCCTTTTATGCTACCATCGACTGTCGTCAAAGGAGGGCAGTATTTGAGATTCCCGATCATCCAGTCTTCTATTTCAAGAGTGGAGATCGTACACTGGAGCCAAGTGCTTACAAAGCAAAGCCAAGGGAAGCAGTAGTTGCAACAACTCAGGCAGAGGAAGAATCAAGACCGGAGGTAGTTCGAGAGTTCGATGATGTATTCCCTGACGATATATCAGGTTTGCCTCCCGATCGAGCTCTTGAATTCAGTATTGACTTAGTACCAGGAGCACAACCAGTGATCAAAGCACCGTATAGACTAAGCCCGGAAGGATTGAAGGAATTTCGAACACAGTTGGACGAATTACTGGCGAAAGGATGGATTCGTCCCAGCACTTCAAGTTGGAGAGCACCTGTACTATTGGTGAAGAAGAAGGAAGGTTCATACAGAATGTGCATCAACTATAGGGCCTTGAACGAAGTTACTATAAAGAATAAGTATCCACTCCCGCACATCGATGATTTATTCGATCAGCTAAGTGGATCTTGTGTTTTCTCTAAACTAGATCTTCGTTCAGGTTATCATCAAGTGAAGGTCAAGGAAACTGATATTCACAAAACAGCTTTCAGAACTCGCTATGGACATTACGAATTTCTAGTAATGCCATTTGGAATGACCAATGCACCAGCAATCTTCATGAATCTTATGAACCAAGTTTTCCGGGAGTATTTAGACAGGTTCGTTGTCATCTTCATCGACGATATCCTGGTATATTCAAAGAACCGGAAAGAGCATGCGGAGCACTTACGAATTGTCCTAGAAACTCTTCGTCAACATCAGCTTTATGCCAAGTACAGTAAGTGCGAGTTTTGGCTAAAACAAGTTGGTTTTCTTGGACACATCGTATCAGGAGAAGGGATTTCTGTGGATCCAGCAAAAGTTTCAGCAGTCAGCGAATGGCCTGCACCAAAATCAGTGAAGGATATTCGGAGTTTCTTGGATTTAGCTGGATATTACATAAGATTCATTGAAGGCTTTTCGAAGATAGCAACACCCCTGACCAAGCTCACACGAAAAGATGAAGAATTTGTGTGGTCAGAAGCATGCGAGCAAGCTTTCGTAGAACTCAAGACAAGACTGACATCTTCACCTATTCTCGTCATATCGGATCAATCTGGAGGATTCGAAGTGCATTGCGATGCATCCGGTAAGGGATTAGGATGTGTTCTACATCAGCACGGTAAAGTTGTGGCTTATGCTTCAAGACAACTGAAGACTCATGAGCGCAATTATCCGACGCATGATCTAGAGTTGGCAGCTGTTATTTTTGCTCTCAAGATTTGGCGCCACTACTTACTTGGTGAACGAGTGAACATCTACACAGATCATAAAAGTCTGAAGTATGTGTTTACTCAGAAGGAGTTGAATATGCGGCAGAGAAGATGGTTAGAACTTATGGCGGACTTTGACATCAACTTGCAATATCATCCAGGAAAGGTGAACGTAGTACCTGATGCTCTTAGTCGCCAACCATTAGCAATGAATCTCACCGCTCAGTGGAAGCTTCAGCAAGACCTACATCAGATGGAGATTGAACTAGTCATGCCAGGTGATGTTTCAAGTTTGATGAAGCTACAAGTTCAATCAACTATTGTCAATCAGATCAAAGCAGCTCAAGCCAGCGATGCTAAGTTGCAAAAGATCAGAGAACAAGTGGAGAATGGACTCAGAACAGATTTCATCATCCATGAAGACGGATCTTTTAGATACGGCAGCAGATTGTGTGTACCAAAGGGTCCTGTTCGAGAAGAGTTAATGAAAGAAGCTCACAGCTCTCCTTATTCAGTACATCCTGAAGGTACCAAAATGTACAAAGATCTACGTCAGAATTATTGGTGGCATGGAATGAAGCGTGAAGTAGCCAGGAGTGTCGCAAAATGTTTGGTGTGTCAGTAGGTAAAGGCTGAACATCACAGGACAGCTGGACTACTTCAACCGTTACCAATCCCAGAATGGAAGTGGCAGCACATCACGATGGACTTTATAACTGCTCTTCCTCGCAGCACAAAGGGTAATGATGCGATTTGGGTCATCGTGGATCGACTCACAAAGTCGGCTCACTTCATCCCATTTCGAGTTGGCCAATCAACGAAGACACTAGCGAAGAAGTACATGGAGGTAACAATCTAATTTAGATTTAAAAACTCTTCATAAGGTACTATCTCTGATACCCATGAACTCATACAGGAAATTGTGAGACTTCATGGAGTACCGGTCTGCATTGTCTCCGATTGTGACACCAGGTTCCGATCGCAATTTTGGCAGAGTCTGCAAGCAAGCTTGGGAACAAGTCTGAACTTCAGCACGGCTTATCATCCACAAACAGATGGTCAGTCGGAACGAACTATTCAGATGTTGGAGGATATGCTCAGAGCATGTATGCTCGACTTCAAGGGATCTTGGGAAGATCACCTGCATCTGGTGGAGTTTGCGTACAACAACAGCTACCAAGCAAGCATAGGAATGGCACCTTTTGCAGCTTTATATGGAAGGAAGTGTCGATCGCCATTAAGTTGGGACGACATCGGAGATAGAGAACTCCTTGGACCAGAGATGATAGTAGCAACCGTTGATGTGGTTCGTACTATCAGGGAAAGAATGCGCATAGCCCAAGATAGACAGAAACACTGGGCTGATGCGAAGAGACGACACTTGGAGTTCCAGCCAGGAGATCATGCATTCCTGAAAATCTCTCCGAACCGCGGAGTGATCAGATTTGGAAGACGGGGAAAGTTGAGTCCAAGATACATTGGACCGTTCTATATACTCGAACGAGTCGGTGAAGTGGCATATCGTTTAGCGCTCCCACCCTCATTGGAAGGAGTGCATAACGTGTTCCATATATCCCAACTCAGAAGGTATGTGAGTGACCCCAGCCATGTACTTGATCATTCCGAGCTCACGATACAGCCCGATTTGTCTTGTGAGCAACAACCTGTGGAGATCCTGGACAGGAAAGTGAAGACACTTCGGAACAAAGAAGTTAATTTGGTCCGGGTAATGTGGAGGAAAGACACTCCAGGAGAATCCACGTGGGAAAGGGAAGATGAGATGCGTGCAAGATATTCGCACCTTTTTGTAATCTAGTCCTTAAATAAAAGTTGTAAATTTCGAGGATGAAATTTTTGTAAGGAGGGTAGATTGTAACAACTCCAATTTTATATACCAAAAAAATTTGCTTTAAATATAGTGTATACATGGAGTATTGATGTTGCTGGAAACAATTTAAGTATCTAATTCCTTACAATAATTACAAGAAGGAGCTTGTAGCTCATTGGTAATACCTTGCACTGCTGAACCAAGCCACCAGAGTTCGAATCCCATGCCCCACATAATTTTTATATCATTATGTTTTAATTTTTTTTAGAAGTCAAACGGTCAAACAGCCATAACTCACAATTTATTGCGAATCACAAAAATTAAAGTATACCAAAACCTTCCCCAGACCACACCCGACCCAACGGCACCCGACTCGGCCACGACTCGGCCGACTCGGCCGGCGACTCGGCCGAAAATGCCGGCGCCGCCGGCCGGACGCAGCCGGTCGGCCGGGCCGTCAACACGAAAATTTTTCGTGTTGACTGGGTCTTTTCACCTGCATACTCTAAATTTTTTGTACTGTTACCAATTTTCAATTAAATCTCTTTTAAGACCAAATTTAATGAATTTTTAATGATTTTTACATTTTTTAAAATATTTTTTATCCAAACCCTAACCCTAGCCTAGCCCTATATAAAGACCCCTATCCTCTACCTTTTCCCCTCACAACTCTAAGTCTACTCTCTCAAATTCTCGAGAACTCGGTACGAAGAACGAGAAGCGAAGCGCTGCCGAAATCGACGACGGATTCCGGCGACCGGATCAGAACCTTCGCGACGCTTTCGACGAATCGGCAACCACCACACCCCTTAGCATTATTAGCTTATCCAAACCGTAAGTCCCATCCCTTCTATCTCTCTTTTCTATAAGTGTAAAAATACGACTTTTTGGAACCCGACGGAAATCGGACAAACCGATTTCCGATTCGGTTTTTCTATAAATTCCCACTTGTCACCTAATACATAATATCTACCCATATTCATGTTGACTATTAATCACCCATAAACCAATTTAATCAAACTTTTTCACATGAAATGATAGCTTCTTTGCAAAACCGTATTCTTTTCATAAAATACCATGAAGTTCATTTTTCTTAGTTTAATCAATTACCTCACTCCTAAATATGTTTATCTTGATCACAAAACTTGTAGAACTCAATTTGAATGAAATTTCACACATAAAATGATAACGTTTTCGAATACCGTATTCTTGCGCTATAATACCTTTAAATTTAACATAGCATGTTTTACCTTTAAACTTCACCAAAACCTAAAATAAATCACGAGGTAATGACCTACCTCTACACACACTCAATATAACCCTAATTGATAAATATCAAATCACAGAATACGAAATTACAGGACTTTTCACTAAAATACCCTAATCTTTATAATCTTTATTGAAAGCATTAAGTTGTAAACTTTTCTAAATAAAATCTTTTAATAAAAGGAAAGCACGATTGGTCATGGAGATCGATCGTTTATCTAAACTGTCTTGTGGTGCCTAGGCAAGTGTGTCTAAGGCTAGTGGTTTTTAATTAGATCCACGACCGTGGTTCCTTCCCACTTACCTGGCACTTATCTGGCCGCAATTAACGGTGAAGAGGCGATTTGAGACTTCTAATGACTCATCGTTTAGACCTTAGAAGTAGGCTAGTTGGCTTAGGAAACCCTAACAACTAAAATACGGAAAACTATACTCTTTTGCAAATAAATACCTTATATTTATAAAACCGTTTTCCTAAATGAGAAGTGTTTATAAAACCTAAGCAAAGTGCCGCTACAACCCACTTTTGGGGAACCTGTTAGTGATAGTACGGTTCATCGTGCACCCGCAGGCTAGTAGTGCGAGATTCAGACCTCCGCAAGGAGCATTCGGTCTCGAAAGGTTTAAAATACGATATTTAAGGAAAATGAGACTTTCTCTAAATAAAATATTTATATAAAATTATTCATGTGTTAATATATATATAATTAACATTTAAAAACCTATTTTATCATAATCTAAAGTTTCCACTTTTTCCTAAAATTAAAAGATTAAAAGTTATGTTAAAATACCATGAATTTCAAATAAAACAATTAATACTTTTATTAGGATATATTCACTAGAATAACACAAATAAAATACACATTCATTATAACAAGAAAGACAATTATTGAATACTTGAGGTGTATTTTGAAAACTATACAAAAGTACTTTTTACAGAAAAACCCCCTCAAGTTTTACAAATTACAAA
The DNA here is from genome assembly GCA_030015575.1 of Agapanthus africanus. Lineage (NCBI taxonomy): Eukaryota > Viridiplantae > Streptophyta > Magnoliopsida > Asparagales > Amaryllidaceae > Agapanthus > Agapanthus africanus. The sequence goes on along the minus strand of CM057351.1, from coordinate 50,793,815 downwards.
AAGGCCCCTAACTATATTGGACTTCAAATTATCTTTCTTTTAGTCTGACTCGGGTTAGAGTCTGACTATTCCTGACTCGAATATGATTCAAGTCAACCTATATTCTTTTATACTCCAACCCAATTTGAATACATGAAACCCTGAATCCAGTTAACAATATATTCCTTTGACTGAATCAAACCACGGATATCCATCCGTTATCCTGATATTCCATTTACCTGATTATACAGTTACATCCTGTTTACTGATATCATGGTTTTGGTCAGTCACCCAACTTACATATTCCAATACTACAATACTGTTAAAACACTACGGGGTTTAAGGAGTAGATTGGTACGGAAGGTGTTAAAGGTGGCACGAGGTGGTCAGATTAAGACACCTAACCTGAATCCTATTGCTGTTGTACCGTGGTATAACGGTTCCTTGTACTTTCCTTTTGCCCTGATCTCTAGCATATAGAGATCCCCCTCGTATACACTGGCATCCTTCTGTACCAAGCTACAAACAACAGCGTTATACAATGTTTCATAATATCCGACAATATAACACTTTAGAAAATATATACTGTTACTCTGTCATTCTCATTCTCCTTATTCTTTGAGACTTACCGAGCGATCTGTTCGCTGACGACATTCTATTCTTTCTTCTTTGAATGTCGTCAGGTGCGTTGAACCAAGCTGAGATCGAGCCCACCGGTGAAGATTTGGAGCAGTTCCAGGAAGACCCAGAGCTCTAGATACTGTACCTTGTTCTTTTCAGTTTATTTCATTTTCTGTTATGCCACTGTTTAGGCATTGCTTTTCATTCCAGTTGTATTTTCTTTTCATGCATTGTACAAAGAATGTTATTAATAAAAGTTGCTGTTATTTCTATATTTTCGTCTCTTGTGAATTACTTTATATTACTTAGTTACGCTTAGCGTATGTACTTCTGAAGTATATACGTAGCGGGCCTCGTCGTGTCCACTTCGCCGTACACTGGGAAGCGGGGCGTGACAGTTCTGGCCGCAATTTGCGGCCATAGGGGGGAGTCAGGTGCTTGGGATTGTTCTGGGGAAGTCTGCTGTATATTAAAGGGTTTTGGCATATGCAACTTTTTATTTTACCATTCGAGTCAAAATCTGGAGCTAAATACCGTATTTTCAATACTTTAAACTTGCGCGACACGTGTGATATGTGAGTGGGTTTAGTGTTTGCTGCGTGTCGTAGCGTGTCGGGGTAGTTTCAGACTCGTATACACACGTTTTACCGTATCGGATACACACGCGTTTAGTGCGCGACGCGAGTTTCTCGTTGGGTTTTGATATCGTGTTTTTGCAGGATTTTAGCTAATGGGTATTCTTTGTGTAAATTCTAGGTTCGCAGGCGGGTACGTCGGACGCCGCAAAGAAGGGGAAGCAAGTAGTTGGCTACACCTAGCACGAGACCACAGTGAGTAGATTTAACATCTACGGGGAAATCGCCCGTATGGCGTTAAGCGTCAGGGCGTAATAGGATATTGTAGTCGCGTATATATTTATATGTATATTGCTCGTGCATATGTACTATTGTAGCGTACCCATCTTTTGTTGCATATAGAAATAGTAGTTATGTAACACCGCACTGTCATTAACGGTTCAAGCTGCACGAGCACTATTTGTATGTTACACTCACACCGTTAGTGATTGCCATGACACTCGCACAATAGGATTGCTATGAACCATACATCATTTCGATTACCGCATTATTGATGATTAGATATGATTCTGTCGCACATTGGCACACATACACATTGTATATTCGTATTGGTGCACACATACATTGATATATCCTTATTGCGCACATACACATTGTATATTCATATTGGTGCACCCATACATTGATATATCCATATTGTGCACATACACATTGTATATCCATATTGGTGCACACATACATTGATATGTCCATATTGCGCACATACACATTGTACATTCATATTGGTGCATCCATACATTGATATACCCCTACTTGCGCACATACACATTGTATAGTTATATTGGTGCACACATACATTGATATATCTGTTAGTTATATGTATTCCCTAGAGGCCATTACTGTACATTGGATGTATATTGTAGTGGATGCTGGGACATATATAGGTAGGACTTTCTTGCTCGACATGATAGTACGCTATCTGGTTGCTCTTTATCTTAACATGTATACTTTCTGTCTCTCTGATTACATGTTGATAAATCCCTTAGGATGTGTACTCGACTTCCAGGACTATGATGTAGATCATACCAGTAGGGCCTGGGTAGTCAATGAGTACATCCTTCATTGTTCCCAGTCGTGGGAATATCGAGACGGGGCATCGATATTCCAGAGTAGACTAGCGTATATTTTCTCGACCCATGTGATGGGCGATGGATGATCCCATATCCATTGGTGTTTGACATCGGAGATGGTATGCGGGTGCTCAGTGGAGACTGGTAACACTGAACGGACTCGCCGAGAACTCCCAGATGGTATTATACCTCACGTCAGATGGCAGTTCTCTGGTGACACTGGTACAGCTTAGTCTGTTGACCCGAGATCGTCATAGAGTCTTGTGTGTCTCCCACTGTGCTTTGATTTCCACCCTACCACGGCTCTACTGAGTCGTGCAAACAGGTGGTTTTTGGGTACAGTCCCGATTCACATGGAGGCAATGAGCGATAGGAGGGGATTCGTCTCTCCCGGTATTGGGGGTTGATGTTGCGCTATGCTCGACTGGCCATAACAGGAAATCCCTGGCCAGGGTTGCAGTGATCTACTGGTAAGTGTTATCAGTAGATTCACACATGTTATGGACTTCACGTCGGCATGACTTATCAAGCTACTGGGGTCTGACGTTTACCACCCCTAGGCGAGATATGCGGCATATCAGACGAACAGACCGGACTGTACGGTAAGTGTTACTGGTTGGATTCACAGGAGTGTGAGCGGGCTTGCTCGTCGATCTTCTGATCGCTCAATACCCGGGTGGCCGTTACGTTTAGCAGACCTCTTGCGGCTTGTGGGTGTTTGATATGATCATCACCTGCTGCCGGCGTATTGACGAGTCTTTAGAGTCCTACACAGAGGTTTCCTGGCTCAAGCGAAACGAAATAGGAGCGCATATGAGATATGTGCGGGACCGAGAATAATGCGTGTATGTGATACCGTATTTCATTCTCGCGATGAATGTGTCGAATGGTTGTATGCGATATAACCTAGTAATCGAATCAAGGATTGACTCGATAAGCCGATACATTGGATACTAGCCGGTTATATGCGACATGACCGGATCATTGAATCAAGTGTTGATTTAATGATTTAATATATAATTATATATTTGATATATTACTTTGCATTAACTAGTATTGGTTCACTTTAAATGGATTTTCTCACTTGAATTGTGCACATTGTATATGTGATATATTTTTTGTGCACATGATTGTATCATGTTTGATGATACATTCTAGCTTGGTTTTGTGTAAAGTATTAAACCATGGTTAGTTAGTGGTTAGGGTTTCATTTCATTCACTTATTCATTTATCTATTTATTTATTTTATTTATTTCATTTGAAAAGATAAAGAGAAAAGAATGGTTGCTAGTTTTGTTTTTTCTTTGATGCTTCTTGAAGCTCTGAACTAGTCCACCATTCTTGTCTTATACTTAACCCTAACCATTCAAGTTAACCATGGTCCATTCTCTACAATTAACCAAGGGTTAATATATGATAAGTATTGATTTATTTATCTAATTATTCAAAAACTTATCATATCATCTTCTTCTTCTTCATCTTCTTCTTCCATGAAGAAAAGCTTGCTACATCAATGGCAAGTGATGAAAACAAGTGAGAAATCCAATTCTAAAGTGAACCCACTTCCTATTTCTTCATCCTCTACCTCTTGCCCAGTAGTATAGGGTGTTTTCTTCACAAGTTTCATGACTTGGTGAAGTCGGAGTTTGATCTTGTGATGCCTCGACGTAGATCATCTTCGGCATCGAAGCCGACGATCAAGCCCGCCCATTTCTTCGATGAAGCTGATGCTAGAGTCCGGATTCCGATTTGGACAGCGGAAGGACATCATCATGAAGCTTAGGAAGTGGTGGACCGGATCTACAAAGGTTGTAGCTTCTTTCCCTTTTGTTAAAGTTGTTTACTTGCATCGCATAGCCTATATATCTAGTTAACGATCCGTATTAGGGTTTGTAGGCACTTGTAAAATTTGAATTAGCCATGCTTGATCACTTGAGAGACTTCATTAGTGTGCCTAGGAACCCTACAGTGGTATCAGAGCCTAGCTAGAGCCTTAGGCGATGCGCAGACGGAATTAGAAGTCCGATTGAACCGAAACCTCAATCACATTTTGCTCTCTGGACATTTTTGAAAAACGTGGTTTTTTCCATATTAAAAATATGCAGAAAACTCAGTAGAAGATTCTAAGAATTACTGTATAAAACGGGGCCCCTGAATCCATTAAAGCGCGGCGGAACCGCGGCATTAGCATGCTAATGCGGCGGTTCCGCGGCCCTTTTGTCTCCTCTTGCAATAAATTTTGCACAGTAATTCCTAGTTTGCAGTGCTGGTTTTCCTGGGAATTTTTAATAATTTTTCAAGAGTTGAATTTTCTGGGTTGTATTGGGGACTCGGTGTAACGATCGGATTGTCTAATTTTGTCAGTGTGTTTTTCCGGGTATTTTTAGAATATGTTAAAAGGTTCGACCGGATATAAATACCCACTTTTTCCCCTGCCGGGAAATTTCCAATTGTTGGATTTTTCTGTAGTTTAACGACGTTCTAAGTAGTGCAAGTAACGCGATGGACCCTCTAGAAGACAACAAACCTTAACTCAATTATGTGACCGTCTTGAACTGCCCTTTGAACCTTCGGGTTTGGGGCAGTACGGCGTGCCACATGTGAGGCGTTGGCTTGACCCTTCTACGGCTGGACCGTTGGTACTGAGGCACGAACTGAATGTTGTTAGACTTATTTCATGTGTTGAGCTGTTTCGGGAAAACTTGGGTGTTCGAATGTTCAATCGGAAAATTTAACATTTTCTGTTTATCCGGAATGTGATACAACAATTGGAATTCACAAAAGTTATGTGATAACTGAATGAATGTTATAAACATAGCACTTTAGTCTCACTTGATCGGTTGCCACGGAATTTTGATGTGATCAAAAGTCCGTCGCAATCACGTAGCGTACGCGGATACTCGCCGGGTAAACTTAATAGACAGCCTCACTCCATAGCCCCGACCAAGTGACTGTAGGAGAACCCCGTCGCCGAAAGCATCCGTTCGGGTGCTCGCGGTAGCGGTGTTCCGCCTTGGTGCACTTCGTCGACGGTATCGGGGGTGCGACCGTCTACTAAAGTTTGCGACGAGCATTCGATCAAAATGTCGGGAATCTTGTTGAATTGCCCGACTTGATATTGAAAAGTGTTTTCGATAATGAGACTAAAATGCGGGGTTTATAATTGTTAGGCATGCGATGTCTAAAGAATTCATTTGGTCAGGCATGCGATGTCTGAGGTGGTTGCGGATTCCAACTGTTGTAGTTTTATACTTTCTTTTCTGTGACCGTAAGTGTAATATGTGATGTCGCCGGTTTCGTTGCTATATGTCAACGACAATTGGGATGCGCATATTTACTTACGTTGATGACATGTGATGTTATGTGTTGCTGGATATGTTATATTGGATCGTCGTGTTTGAATAGCCGGGGTTTTTTTTATGTGATATGAGCGTTTTTCATTTTCATTCATGTAAAAACTTGTATGTAATATTCTTTTATTGGGGCACTTCCAGATTGCGGATGTTGTCACCATTTGTATATTATTTACTTTTCTGCACTAGGATAGACCCTAGGAGGGGAGCATAAGTAACCGGGTTCTAGGGTCCAGTGGGAGACCATCTCGAGGAGTCGAGTCCGGGTCTCCTAACCCTAGAATTGGTAGGGTTGCTTGCCGCTCTCGTAGGGGTCTAGGGGTGTGGGATAGGCTATTCATCACGACCGTGGAATCCGTGTTTTATACTGGCTCGTATTGAAAACATGGACGTCCTAGTATATCCAATATTTCATATGTTTCTTCTGTTGTGATTTATCTGTGATGTGATCATGTGATGTTCTGTGACAGATATTATATATAGTATATATGATATATTATATAAATGTTGCTTATGTTTTACACCCGCGCTAGCCCTGCCCCGCTCTGCCGTTAGTTACCTAACCTAACGGTGCAGATGGGACATCGAGGCGAATGCGGATGGCATAAGCGTACGTTATATTTATCTGTGATGTTTAGGTGGACTTAAATGATGGGATATTCATTAATGAGATTAATGAAAGAAAATAAACCTAATTGATGTTGTGAAATCGAATTTCAAAATAAAAAAAAAGGGTAGCTACAGTTCTTGCTTTGCATCGCGGTGTTCATTGTAGAACATCCTGCACCTTATTCGATGGGGAAAGGACCGAGATCCCTTCACCGGGAGTGACTCCTTTAGCAAATAACTGGCAAATGCTACACACTCGGTTTGTCTTTTGATCGCTTCTATAGTTTCTGCTTTGCACAGTGATATATATGATATATCCCGCACCTCATTTGACGAGGAAAGGGCCGACGATCCCTTCACCGGGAGTGACCCCTTTAGCAAAACTAGAAAAGCCTCAAAAACATTCCATTTAAAAACCATTTGATTCCACAACGAGATCAAGTTCAAAGCGTTAAAGGTTTTCATAAAAACCATTCGCAACCCTCCGTCATTTTAGGAAGTAGAGTACTTAGTATTCGTGCTGTGTTTGTTGACCATAGTCAAGGCACAGTGTACGGTAGCTAAGTGATGTCTTCCTACACCGCATATGATGCGATTAGTTAGGACAGTCGCGTGACTTTGTTGACCTTAGTTAAGGGTCATGTGGGTGGGTCTAATTAATCACGAAATGACGGGTAGAACTTGACTAGTACTTATGATTTGTTGACCATAGTTAAGGTCATAGGTGCTAGGGGTAAAAATATTTATCGGGAGTTTCAAGTGTTGAAATTTGCAATGAGATTGCATACCTTCTATATGATAGTTGGATCCCGATACCCACTGCGAGTAATTGTTACTCCTGGGAGAGTTTTGCACTTTGCAATTAGCCGATCAAGTAGGTGTCTAGAAAGGTGTCAACGGGGTTACGCCTCTGGGAAAACGAGGTTTACTGTAATAAGGTCCGTGCGAAAGCACGGGAAACCTCCCTCAAAGTACCGACACTGGCCTGGAGAGTGTAATTAATCCCGGCTAGTCTTTCCTTTTAGGGTTTGAAGGAAGATTTGATAAAAACAGTGGGAGCCATCCTGATTAGATAAAATACATAACCAATCTAATCTTGCAAGAGCGCACGCAGAGTGTTTTCTTCTCTCTCTCTCCTGATAGCGACCATATCACGCCTTAATCAAGATAATAATACGGATGTATTAACCGAACCCGCTTGTTATACTGAGCTGGGGAACGTTGGTCCCGCTCCAACTTTTAATTGTTATAAGACAGAGCAGGAAATAGAGGAATACCAGAATTCCTATGCCGCCCAAACGAAGAAAGTGCATATGATGCATCTCCTTCGGGTGTGTTCATTATACAAAACTGTTTCTCAGTATCCTCTGCATCATGGGTATCTGATACCGGATCAGGATTCCAGATATGTAATCTGTTACATAGGGCTACAAAAAGGTAGAAAAACTGAGAACGGGTGATAAGTTTCATGAGGCAGAAAACGGGGCAAGTGTTGCAGCCAAGTCTGTTGGTCACTGTCGCCCTGTATTATCAATACATTGATTCTGAACGAATGTTATTAGATACCGAACCTGATATACAAAATCATATCAGTCTCTTTATTAGTAAAGAAATGATAAAATTTTGTATTGTTGGATAATGTTTTGAACATTTCCTATATCAAAAGTTGATCGGTTTAGGCGCGTTATCTAAAAGTATTAACGTTCTAAATCAAACTACAGTTCTTAGTATTCAGAACACACACAAGTGGAAGAGTTCAGAAATGAACGAATCATTCTTGAGGCATTGTAGACTAGGTCATATCAATGCGACCCGACTGGCTGAAGTTACATTTTAGATGCATATTTAAATCAGTTTGAATTTACATCTTGTGAAACTTGCCAGTCATGTCACAAAGATAAGATGACCATAGCTCTGTTTATTGGAAGCACAGAAAGAGTTAGTAAACTCTTGGGACTGATACATGATGATGTATGTAAGGTCCCCTGTCTACACATGCCAGGACCGGTTCCTTGTACTTCATTACATTCTCTGATGATCTCTCAAGATTCAGACCTATGTTCCTGTTGAAACATAAGTCTGAACCTTTTGAGATATTCACAGAATATAAGTTAGAAGTAGAGAACCAAAAAGGGTATAAGTATTATGTCCTTTGATGTGATCAGGGAGGAGAATACTTGAGCACGGAATTCCTGGACTATTCTAAAGGAAAATGAGATTCTCTCTCCGTACTACTCCTCTGAATACACCACAGCACAACGGTGTATCGGGGCGGAGCAATCGCACAACATTAGATATCGTGTGCTCTATGATGAGTATTACTGAGTTACCTATTTCCTTTTTGGGTTGTGCACTTGAGAAGCTGCATACCTATTGAATTGGGTTCAAATCAAATCAGTAGCCTACCACTTCATATGTGATATGGAAAGGGAAGAGCCCATATCTTAAGTTAGTTAAGATTTGGGGTTGTCTGGCCTATGTCGAAAGCAAAATCCGGACAAGATCGAGGTAAAGTCAGTTGTGTGGAACTGGAAAGGTTCCAGCTATACAAAACCGCAGCTGATGATTTGACAGAACCATAGGATTCAATAGTTCCCGACGAACCTCAGCCTCTCCGCCGATCTAGCAGGGTTCCTCACCTGCTTGAGAGATACTTCGGTTTCTCGATGACAGTGGGAGCAAGGATTGCATCATGAGATGATGACCCAACTAGATTCAAGCAGGCCATCAAGAGTAGGGACTCTGTAAGAATGGCTGGATGCTTAGCAATCTGAGATGGAATCCATATACACCAACAAAGTATGGACTTTGGTTGCGATATCTGAAGGGTTAAATCCCCATCAGGAGCAAGTATATCTTGAGAAGATTACTTGGTGTAGATGGACAAGTTGAGACTTTCAAAGCTAGACTTGTTAAAGGTTTTCGTCATCGACCAGGCACGAATAATGATGAAACCTTTTCCAGGGACTATGCTTAAGTCCATCCAGATCCTACTTGCCACGGCTACATACCATGACTACGATATCTGGTGGTTGGGTGCCATGACAACTTTTCTAAATAATGATTTAGAAGAGAACGTCTATAAGAACACAGCCAGAGGGCTACGTAAACAGTGGGAGTAGCGGAAACGTGTGCAAGATATTTTATGTGATGAAGCAGGCATCACGGAGTTGGAACATCTGTTTTGATGAGTTAGTCAAACAGTTTGACATCATCAAAATGGTAGATGAACCTTGTATATACAAAACGGTAGTAGAGAGTAACGTGGTCATCCTCGTATTGTACGTGGACAACATACTCTTGATAGGAAAAGAGTTTCCTATACTACGTTCGGTCGATCTCCTCTTATCACATAGATTCTCCATAAAGGATCAAAGTGATACCTCCTAAATCCTAGGGATTTGGATCTATGAGATAGATCTAAATAGATTTTAGGATTCTCACTAGCTATAGTAAGATAGTATCAGTTGATCCTGGGGAGAATTACTAGAAGTGTTCCAGGGTGATAAAGACGATTGAATGTCAGTCACAGGCATTGTCTTTACCCTCAGTAAAGGGACGGTATGTTGGAAGATTTCCAAGCTAGATACCGTGACAAACTAGACGATAAAGGCTGGTAACATCGCTATTAAAGATACTACCAAAGAGGCAGTTTGGGTGTATATTGGTTCATAAGATGAACTAGGTTCCTGCCATTGTATGACAATGGAAGTGTGGTTTTGGCCTTGGAACCCTGGTCCCATCAGTGACCCAGACATATTCTGAGGCAGCATCACCTGATCATGGAGATAGTTGATCTCCAGGATGATCGAGGTTAGGAGAGTAGACTCAGAGGACAACACGGCGGATCCACTCACGAAGGCCTTTTCTCAAAGAGAGACTTTTAGGGGATGGTTGAGCATGTGATACTGCAACCACTGCTACAGATGGCCCTAGTGCAAGTGGGAGATTGTTAGTTATATGTATGCCCTAGAGGCCATTACTGTACATTGGATGTATATTGTAGTGGATGCTGGGACATATATAGGTAGGACTTTCTTGCTCGACATGATAGTATGCTATCTGGTTTCTCTTTATCTTAACATGTATACTTTCTGTCTCTCTGATTACATGTTGATAAAGCCCTTAGGATGTGTACTCGACTTCCAGGACTATGATGCAGATCATACTTGTTAGTTATATGTATGCCCTAGAGGCCATTACTATACATAGGATGTATATTGCAGTGGATGCTGGGACATATATTGGGAGGACTTTCTTGCTCGACATGATAGTATGCTATCTGGTTGATCTTTACCTTAACGTGTACACTAATTGTCTCTCTGTTACATGTTGGTAAAGCCCTTAGGATGTGTACTTGACTACCTGGACTATGATGCGGATCATACTAGTGGGGACATGGTAGTCCATAAGTACATCTGTAACGTTTTGAAAATCGTTTCGGTGAAATTTCGAAAAATCGGTAAAAAGTCAAAATACAAATATCTTATTATAAAAATTAAATATACATATTCTAGCTATGTAATTGCTATTATTTGGTGTTTATTGAGCCGCTGGTGAAATTTCAAATTTTCTGAAAAAAATATTATTTTATTATTATTTTAAGCCGTCACTAATACATTTAATTAGGGAAAATTACAAATTGGAATGAGTTGAAACAAATTTTGTGCATCATAAAACATTAAATAAAATTTTATCATGTGGTTTTTGGAACGAAATCATTTGCCAAAACGGTTTAGAAATTATTGAAGAAAAAAGGCTTTTTTTAGCATAAATGGATGTTTGGGGTATTGTATTTATCATTTTTCATCACCCCACACCCGTACCCACACCCACACACCCCCATTCACTTATCCCCTTGAAGAATTCAGCAGCCCCCTCTTTTGTCCCCACTTGGATTGTAAAGAAAAGAAATGAAAGAAAAGAAAAGAAAAGAGTAGAAAATGGTATAATTTGAGTTGACTTTGACTTGAACTAACTTTCCCCACCTCACTCTCTCTCCTCCCTCACCCAATCCCCCAAGATTTCTGGCCAAAACCTGAACCACAACAGCCCCAAATACTTCATCTCATTTTTCCATCAAAATCCCCAAATTTTCTATCAAAAATCCACCCTTTTTCTCAAAAATTCAAAGCTAATTCTAAATCCAAGCTTTACCCATTATTCTTTAGCTATTCAAGCATGGATCTTGGAGCATGAAATCATTGTTGGAGGCTAAGATTTTTGCAAGTTTGGTCTCAAGCTTGTGAGGTATAATCATAACCTTATGCTTAATTTGTTGTTAAATTACTTGAATCTAGCTATTAGGTTTTAAATTTCAAGTTTTGAAATTTAAAGAAAGGGTTTTGATTACTAAGTTAGGGTTTGTTGTGGAAATGAGTTGTGTTTGATTGTGTATGGTTTAGTGAGGTGGATTAACATATTTAGTTTTGTAGAAAACTAATCTAGTTGTTAATTACAAGTTGTTACTTGAAAAATGTCCAAATTAAGCTTTTTGTTGCAAACTAGTTTTTTTGATTTAATTCGAAATATGAGATTAAAAATATGGTTAGGGTTTTTATCATATTATTAACTTTATTAAGTGTAGTTTAACACTTTAGTTCATGGAAATCCAACCTAAATTGTAGTTTGTGCATTTTTGCTATGAAATTGTTAAAAAGGGTATTTTGTAAACTAGAATATTAGGGTTTTTGGAATTTAATGAGATTAAATTCCGGAAATTGTTTCTATGACTTATTTAAGATATTTAATAAGTATATTGGCCGCTACATTCATTTAAACATCATGTTTTGTACAAAAACGGCGAATTGTGCTTGCTAGATTTGCGGAAAAATGACTTTTTAAGTGAAATTGGGGTTTTTGTGAGTTTTAACCTAGTTTATATTAAAATTAGTGTTCGTGAATGTGCAAATGAGTGTGATTGGATTTTTCTCGATGGTTTGACGTTTGTACATCGACATCGAGGGTTGGTTTGACTATTCTTGCATGCGTAGGCGATAGGTTTAGACCTATGCATGATACGCGTGCCGATTTGATTTTCGTATGCCGTTTCGATTTCGAATTTAGTTTTAATGCGATATGGTGCGTTATGATATGTAGGTACCCCCATGTGGACTTCGAGACGACAAGCAAGCGCGTGGCGACGTCGGTACCGGCTAGCGAGGACCAGATGAGTAGATTTATATCTACGGGGAGAAGTCGGGTGGATGGCGTATAGCACCCCCGCAGTCCATGGTGGTGTATACGGATGCGTATACACACCAAAAATTATTATATGTTATTTGGGATTAATAACGATTCTTAGGATGGATATTGGTGTGTTGGATTACTTTAGTGTTGCGAACCCTAGGGTAGTGTTGCACTACACATACACACATACATACTTGCATACATTCCTTATTTCATATGTGCGTGTATGGGAATATATATTTATGTGTTCACATAGGTATGAGACTATGTGTTCATACACTGGATTTGAGGATAGTATTTGGAATTTGAGATGAGTCGATGAGATTGGGCTTGAGGCCAGGAGATCGGTGACGTGATTTGGTTCGTATTGAGATACGATATGATGTTTTAGCGGGTCTTCTGACGTAGTAATTCTTACACCCGCATGCATACATAGATGGCATCAATATTGTACTAGACGTAGGACATTATTCCGGATCATGATATTTGATAAAGAAGATACCAAATGAATAGTGTGATTGATGTGACTTTGACCCGTACCCAGATTGGGATGCCGTACGACGGATTTACGTACGAGCTATATTGATGATTGATCCGCACTCTTGACTTGGGATGCCTGATTATAGATATGGTATCGGATATGATATTATTGAGGCGGGATCACCGACTAATATATATATACAGGTATGTATATGTATCGACTCAGATGTTAGGCGGTTTCCTTACCTGTAGTTCAGCTTGTTAGTTCAGCCGTATAGTTTAGTGTAGTTGTTAGATTAGATTAGACTTCTTACCTATTTGAAAAACTAACGAGTCGTGGGCATTTTTAAAGACAGCCCAAGGGATCCTACGGATATTTCAAAAGACGTATATTTTCACAAAAACACCGTAGCCCCTATTTTCAAAACCCCATGATTCGTGTTATTTCAAAAGGCACCATTTGTAGGACTGATATTAGATTAATGCAGATTAGTTATAGTTGCGTCTAGTTCTCAGCTCCCGCTCATTTTTGTGGTCCGCTTCGCATCGCATGCTTATTTTATGTTTCATATTCCATTATTGATATCATACTGTTAGGACACCAGCACCATTACCGATGATGCGTATGTACCACGTACACTTAATTGCCGGCTCACACACATCTTCATCGGTAATTGCCATGTCACGTACACCTTAGAAAATATTATTGCTTGACGTAGCCTGTTAGCTGATAGTTAGACATGATATTAGTGTACTTGCCTTATATGTTAGTTTAGACATTGTAGTTATTACCAGCTACTTCATGCATACTGTTATTCATTGTTATGCCGCATTCCTGGATTCTCATGCATATATTCACTATTTTACGTGTTATTGAGGTTTTGGATTCGGATTTCCATGAGATTTTCTGGATTTGGAGGAAAACCGCAAAAACTTATATGAACTGATTTCTCTCTTTTTAAAATAAAAAGTGCGGTTTTCCCATGATGTATGAGTCGTCCACCATGAGTTTGCTGATGGATTTCGAGACCCGATTCGAGGAGACGGATGAACCGTTTCGGGTACATGGTGGACCCGGTAAGGTACCCCGGGGCAAGAAGCGCATGATGATGACGATGTGAGCCTGGCAGGGGAGCACTACCTACCGGTGATATTACCCGACGCGTCGGATATCCGGAGGATACCGTCGTGGTCTTGAGATGGATGGTAGGGGCCGGTCTGGACTGACGGCGCCCTAGATATTGTGATTGAGACATTGAGATTGAGACTTGAGGTATATAAATTGTGACACAGAGATATCGAGGTATTTGGACACTTGTTTTGTGTCGATGCTGGGCACTGTTTTATGCTGATTTCATATATGGTACCTCATTTCTTTTAAAATACAGAAATCTCTCTGATTTATGAAACCAGTTTTATTCAGTACATGCATTCTGTTTTATGCATTCATACATAATCCATATGATATATTGCTACCTGAGGCACTGACACGGGCACATGAGATTACACTCGGGTTAGATATTTACCCTAGCCTTGTTATAGGCTACGTATTATTCATATATTTGAGGATATATTATGATCATTGACATAGGATTGCGTTATTTATGCGATTTCTGTGCGTAGATGTTTTTCTATTCACGAGTTGGCAACTCACCCCCGTTGTGCCCCAGTTTCTTGCAGGTTTGCCGTACAGGTTTCATTACGGCTTTGCTGGCACTATTTCCATTCCGGGTGGCTTGCTAGTAGGTGGGTTATTTGTATCTTACCCATCCTTATATCTTGTATATTATTATTCAGTTGTATCTAGAAGTTCCATCAACCAAACATGTATTTATTTTTGAGATAGAGACCCGTGATGTTATTCTTTCGACCTTAGAGTCGCGCGTTTTATTTCTGTGGATTTCTGGTGGTTTTGATCCTCGCCGTTGGCGTTGTATATTATATTGCTTGTGTGGTTGTGACCGTCGTTTGACGAAGAGCTAGCTCCCGCTTGGGGATGTCTTTTTCTTGATTTCGTATACTATTCATGTTGTATCCCGTTTGGGGGCCAGTATTTACAAAGGAGACTCTGCCGAAATTTTCAGTAAAATTTTGATGTTTTTAAAAAACCGCATAATTCGGCTTATGCTATTGAAACTACTTGCTTTAAGTTGGTTTTTCCTGCACTCTACTATTTTCTTGGTTTGGATTTCTGGGTTTTCGGTTTACTTAGATTACGTACGCCTCAAGACGTTCGTAGTTTAAGTGCCGGTCATGTTCCGTACTTTCGGGTCGTGACAAAGTTGGTATCAGAGCGTTAGGTTTTACCTTCGGAGCGTAGGATGTCCCTTGGTTGATGGAATAGGTGACTAAAGTAGAGTGACGTACCGTTGGTATGTTCCGCGGCATATTTACGACACGCCACTCCACTTAAGAAGCCTTAGGATGTACATTTCCTTGTTCAGTATTATATTCCTTCCTGATCTAGCCTCATCGGTACCAGTTTGGTTTTGCTGCTACGGTTACGGGCAGGGAGAGCTACGGCTAGAGTTGCGGTCAGCACAAGCTCGTCACGAACGAGGACTGACCAGGGCGAAATTCCGGCGACACACGATTGCAGAGATGTGTCTTTTTACTGTGTTTCCGCGCCACGAGCGTTTGGCGGATCGCCTTCATGAGGTTACTCGGAGGTGCTGATCGACACTAGAGAATTGAGCCAATGATGGAGGCCAGCCAGATTTTGATGACCGTTGGTGTGTTGCTTACTCCTGATGATTGAGGCACGGTTCAGCATGCAGACGAGTGAGCCAGTTATTGCTGCGAACGACGAGATATCGCCCCAGATGTTGGAGCTATTGCAGTATAAGTTGTACTAAGAGATGATAGAAGGTCGCTAGTCATCGAGGATGAATGACTAGGACATGTGGATCGTTCGCCTACCCCGATGCGAGGTCATCAGATAGACTAATTCCAGCTAGAGACGACTTCACGCGGAGACGTTGGGAGTCAACAGAGACGATCGAATGTCAAAAACCTATTATTCCAAGTTTAAGATAGTCGGAAAGACATGCAGGCAATTCTATGGTCCCTCTAGAAGAATGAAACCCTAACTCGACTTAATGACCGTGTGAAAGCCTTTGAACCTTAGGGTTTGCGGCAGTTCTGCGGCGCCATTAGTGAGGCTTGGGTTTGCCCTTCTACGGCTGGACCACCGATGCTGTGGTATGTACTCGATACTATTAAACTGTACCCAAGATGTTGAGCTCTTGGGGGATTATGAGGTTTTGACGAATCGATTGGATGGCTCGACTTAATTCGGATGCTAGGTGGTGAGATGCATTCTTGGGAGACTCCAGATACGAGGATAGTCGTTGGAGCTCAGTCCATGCGGCCGCGACGAGACGAGTCCAAAGAAGACAACATTAGAGAAAAGTGGAGTAAGAGGTTCCTACCAGATCTAGATGAGATGACGTTCCACTCCGCCGACATCAGAGATGCGATGCGCATGCCGAGGCATGGTACTTGGACTTACCTTACAGAAGGAGTCGCGATGAGTATGCAGTCGTTCCAGAACAAGGTGCAGATATAGGAAAGGACAATAACTTCCGGACAGTTGGCAGAGACGAGACATGGAAGAGACCGTGAGCAGGATTCCTTCCAGGACACTGCTGCAATGATACTTGCACCCAGGATCAGATGTGTCACGTACATTCAGAGAGCCAGAGGCCGACGCCAGTAATATGCTGTCTTACGAGTGGTCGCGATGATTGACCAAGAGATGACCAGAGAAGTGCCAGAACGGAATCGTCCCCGTTTGCACACCTGACAGGGCCGATGAGCCGATGGACCGAAAGATTGGTAATTCACAGTGAAGACCTTGACCCAGGAGTGGTCATGGCTACGCACGCCAGCAGGACAGAGTTCATGATCATCGACGAGACGTCCCACTAGTGACCGCGACAGTTGGCCGAGATTCTTAGAGGATGCGCTTGAGCAGTACTATTCCGCCATTATTGATTACGATGTTTTGGGTGATTTGATTTTGATGATTGAGGATTTACGATCTTTGCACAGTGTTGCACTTGATATCGTTTTCGTGCTTCAGTTTCACATGTTTGTGATTTTACGATTTTAAACAGTTGAGTTGGTTTTGTTCGTATGCATGCACACGATTTCGTTCCTGCACTCGGTATAGTTTATATATGCTTGCAGTGCAGTGATACGCCTTTTGTGCACTTAGATGCACTGGATTTCGATTTCGATTGTGATACCCGATACTTGTTTTGTGCACCTTGTGCACCTGATTGATTTTGCACACGTTCGGCGCTTGATATTGGATTTCATGATTTCGTGCACGATAGATGCACCTGATTTTGCTGTCAGGTACACATGTTGCCTACGACAGATGTTTCGTGCACACCCGATACACTTAGATGTTGTTTCTATGCGCATGTATGGCACATTCATGGATTTTGATTTCCGTGCGCACCAGACGCACGTAGCATTCATATGCATATTTTGGGATTTATTTCGTATAGAGCAGTACGTTTTTATGATATTGCTTTGTGTTTTCGTACTGAGCAGGACTAGTCAGAGGACAGTACCTGAATATATTTTGCATGCATTGATAGTTATTGAAGGGATTTCCAAAAAGCGAGCTATAGTCTCAGTATTTACCTACGTGTCTGATATGACACGAAATGTTTAAAACAAGGAGACCCTTCTAAATTGTTTCCAAAACGGCGGAACGTACATTTCAAACAAAGGTATATATGTATATAGTTATTTCCTTATGATAGACGTCCACCACTGTGCAGTGTTATACGCATGCACAGCGACTTAAAGAGATTTGGCATGCATTTC
The DNA here is from genome assembly GCA_030015575.1 of Agapanthus africanus. NCBI lineage: Eukaryota > Viridiplantae > Streptophyta > Magnoliopsida > Asparagales > Amaryllidaceae > Agapanthus > Agapanthus africanus. The sequence goes on along the minus strand of CM057351.1, from coordinate 50,776,037 downwards.
CTTCAGATACTTACATATATAGATTCGATATTTACATGTATAGTTTCGAGTTATGTCATATTGGTTTTGATTTGGATTTGGTATTGATGTCTTCTCCATGACTCCGATGATTGCGGGATGCTTGACGGAGTTTTGATTTGAGTTATATGCTCATTTTTCAAGCGCATGCGCTGCGCTACGATTTGTTTTATGTAGTTACAATTTCGGAGCCCCGACGACTTGATGGTTTTTCTTAGATGTTTTAGTATTTGGGGGAGTTTGAATTTAAATTCGGGGACCGAATTTCTTTAAGGGGGGAAGATTGTAACGTTTTGAAAATCGTTTCGGTGAAATTTCGAAAAATCGGTAAAATAAGGGGGTTTTCTGTAAAAAGTCAAAATATAAATATCTTATTATAAAAATTAAATATACATATTCTAGCTATGTAATTGCTATTATTTGGTGTTTATTGAGCCGCTGGTGAAATTTCAAATTTTCTGAAAAAAATATTATTTTATTATTATTTTAAGCCGTCATTAATACATTTAATTAGGGAAAATTACAAATTGGAATGAGTTGAAACAAATTTTTTGCATCATAAAACATTAAATAAAATTTTATCATGTGGTTTTTGGAACGAAATCATTTGCCAAAACGGTTTAGAAATTATTGAAGAAAAAAGGCTTTTTTTAGCGTAAATGGATGTTTGGGGTATTGTATTTATCATTTTTCATCACCCCACACCCGTACCCACACCCACACACCCCCATTCACTTATCCCCTTGAAGAATTCAGCAGCCCCCTCTTTTGTCCCCACTTGGATTTTAAGGAAAAGAAATGAAAGAAAAGAAAAGAAAAGAGTAGAAAATGGTATAATTTGAGTTGACTTTGACTTGAACTAACTTTCCCCACCTCACTCTCTCTCCTCCCTCACCCAATCCCCCAAGATTTCTGGCCAAAACCTGAACCACAACAGCCCCAAATACTTCATCTCATTTTTCCATCAAAATCCCCAAATTTTCTATCAAAAATCCACCCTTTTTCTCAAAAATTCAAAGCTAATTCTAAATCCAAGCTTTACCCATTATTCTTTAGCTATTCAAGCATGGATCTTGGAGCATGAAATCATTGTTGGAGGCTAAGATTTTTGCAAGTTTGGTCTCAAGCTTGTGAGGTATAATCATAACCTTATGCTTAATTTGTTGTTAAATTACTTGAATCTAGCTATTAGGTTTTAAATTTCAAGTTTTGAAATTTAAAGAAAGGGTTTTGATTACTAAGTTAGGGTTTGTTGTGGAAATGAGTTGTGTTTGATTGTGTATGGTTTAGTGAGGTGGATTAATATATTTAGTTTTGTAGAAAACTAATCTAGTTGTTAATTACAAGTTGTTACTTGAAAAATGTCCAAATTAAGCTTTTTGTTGCAAACTAGTTTTTTTGATTTAATTCGAAATATGAGATTAAAAATATGGTTAGGGTTTTTATCATATTATTAACTTTATTAAGTGTAGTTTAACACTTTAGTTCATGGAAATCCAACCTAAATTGTAGTTTGTGCATTTTTGCTATGAAATTGTTAAAAAGGGTATTTTGTAAACTAGAATATTAGGGTTTTTGGAATTTAATGAGATTAAATTCCGGAAATTGTTTCTATGACTTATTTAAGATATTTAATAAGTATATTGGCCGCTACATTCATTTAAACATCATGTTTTGTACAAAAACGGCGAATTGTGCTTGCTAGATTTGCGGAAAAATGACTTTTTAAGTGAAATTGGGGTTTTTGTGAGTTTTAACCTAGTTTATATTAAAATTAGTGTTCGTGAATGTGCAAATGAGTGTGATTGGATTTTTCTCGATGGTTTGACGTTTGTACATCGACATCGAGGGTTGGTTTGACAATTCTTGCATGCGTAGGCGATAGGTTTAGACCTATGCGTGATACGCGTGCCGATTTGATTTTCGTATGCCGTTTCGATTTCGAATTTAGTTTTAATGCGATATGGTGCGTTATGATATGTAGGTACCCCCATGTGGACTTCGAGACGACAAGCAAGCGCGTGGCGACGTCGGTACCTGGCTAGCGAGGACCAGGTGAGTAGATTTATATCTACGGGGAGAAGTCGGGTGGATGGCGTATAGCACCCCCGCAGTCCATGGTGGTGTATACGGATGCGTATACACACCAACAATTATTATATGTTATTTGGGATTAATAACGATTCTTAGGATGGATATTGGTGTGTTGGATTACTTTAGTGTTGCGAACCCTAGGGTAGTGTTGCACTACACATACACACATACATACTTGCATACATTCCTTATTTCATATGTGCGTGTATGGGAATATATATTTATGTGTTCACATGGGTATGGGACTATGTGTTCATATACTGGATTTGAGGATAGTATTTGGAATTTGAGATGAGTCGATGAGATTGGGCTTGAGTTCAGGAGATCGGTGACGTGATTTGGTTCGTATTGAGATACGATATGATGTTTTAGCGGGTCTTCTGACGTAGTAATTCTTACACCCGCATGCATACATAGATGGCATCAATATTGTACTAGACGTAGGACATTATTCCGGATCATGATATTTGATAAAGAATATACCAAATGAATAGTGTGATTGATGTGACTTTGACCCGTACCCAGATTGGGATGCCGTACGACGGATTTACGTACGAGCTATATTGATGATTGATCCGCACTCTTGACTTGGGATGCCTGATTATAGATATGGTATCGGATATGATATTATTGAGGCGGGATCACCGACTAATATATATATACAGGTATGTATATGTATCGACTCAGATGTTAGGCGGTTTCCTTACCTGTAGTTCAGCTTGTTAGTTCAGCCGTATAGTTTAGTGTAGTTGTTAGATTAGATTAGACTTCTTACCTATTTGAAAAACTAACGAGTCGTGGGCATTTTTAAAGACAGCCCAAGGGATCCTACGGATATTTCAAAAGACGTATATTTTCACAAAAACACCGTAGCCCTTATTTTCAAAACCCCATGATTCGTGTTATTTCAAAAGGCACCATTTGTAGGACTGATATTAGATTAATGCAGATTAGTTATAGTTGCGTCTAGTTCTCAGCTCCCGCTCATTTTTGTGGTCCGCTTCACATCGCATGCTTATTTTATGTTTCATATTCCATTATTGATATCATACTGTTAGGACACCGGCACCATTACCGATGATGCGTATGTACCACGTACACTTAATTGCCGGCTCACACACATCTTCATCGGTAATTGCCATGTCACGTACACCTTAGAAAATATTATTGCTTGACGTAGCCTGTTAGCTGATAGTTAGACATGATATTAGTGTACTTGCCTTATATGTTAGTTTAGACATTGTAGTTATTACCAGCTACTTCATGCATACTGTTATTCATTGTTATGCCGCATTCCTGGATTCTCATGCATATATTCACTATTTTACGTGTTATTGAGGTTTTGGATTCGGATTTCCATGAGATTTTCTGGATTTGGAGGAAAACCGCAAAAACTTATATGAACTGATTTCTCTCTTTTTAAAATAAAAAGTGCGGTTTTCCCATGATGTATGAGTCGTCCACCATGAGTTTGCTGATGGATTTCGAGACCCGATTCGAGGAGACGGATGAACCGTTTCGGGTACATGGTGGACCCGGTAAGGTAACCCGGGGCAAGAAGCGCGTGATGATGACGATGTGAGCCTGGCAGGGGAGCACTACCTACCGGTGATATTACCCGACGCGTCGGATATCCGGAGGATACCGTCGTGGTCTTGAGATGGATGGTAGGGGCCGGTCTGGACTGACGGCGCCCTAGATATTGTGATTGAGACATTGAGATTGAGACTTGAGGTATATAAATTGTGACACAGAAATATCGAGGTATTTGGACACTTGTTTTGTGTCGATGCTGGGCACTGTTTTATGCTGATTTCATATATGGTACCTCATTTCTTTTAAAATACAGAAATCTCTCTGATTTATGAAACCAGTTTTATTCAGTACATGCATTCTATTTTATGCATTCATACATCATCCATATGATATATTGCTACCTGAGGCACTGACACGGGCACATGAGATTACACTCGGGTTAGATATTTACCCTAGTCTTGTTATAGGCTACGTATTATTCATATATTTGAGGATATATTATGATCATTGACATAGGATTGCGTTATTTATGCGATTTCTGTGCGTAGATGTTTTTCTATTCACGAGTTGGCAACTCACCCCCGTTGTGCCCCAGTTTCTTGCAGGTTTGCCGTACAGGTTTCATTACGGCTTTGCTGGCACTATTTCCATTCCGGGTGGCTTGCTAGTAGGTGGGTTATTTGTATCTTACCCATCCTTATATCTTGTATATTATTATTCAGTTGTATCTAGAAGTTCCATCAACCAAACATGTATTTATTTTTGAGATAGAGACCCGTGATGTTATTCTTTCGACCTTAGAGTCGCGCGTTTTATTTCTGTGGATTTCTGGTGGTTTTGAGTTTCCTTTTGAGTTTTGATCCTCGCCGTTGGCGTTGTATATTATATTGCTTGTGTGGTTATGACCGTCGTTTGACGAAGAGCTAGCTCCCGCTTGGGGATGCCTTTTTCTTGATTTCGTATACTATTCATGTTGTATCCAGTTTGGGGGCCAGTATTTACAAAGGAGACTCTGCCGAAATTTTCAGTAAAATTTTGATGTTTTTAAAAAACCGCATAATTCGGCTTATGCTATTGAAACTACTTGCTTTAAGTTGGTTTTTCCTGCACTCTACTATTTTCTTGGTTTGGATTTCTGGGTTTTCGGTTTACTTAGATTACGTACGCCTCAAGACGTTCGTAGTTTAAGTGCCGGTCATGTTCCGTACTTTCGGGTCGTGACAACATCCTTCAAAGTCCCTAGTCGTGGGTGTATCGAGACGGGGCATCGATATACCAGAGTAGACTAGCGTATACCTTCTCGACCCATACAGATGGGCGATGGATGATCCCATATCCATTGGTGTTTGACATCGGAGATGATATACGGGTGCTCAGTAGAGACTGGGTACACTGGACGGACTCGCCGAGAACTCCCAGATGGTATTATACCTCACGTCAGATGGCAGTTCTCTGGTGACACTGGTACAAAGTAGTCTGTTGACCCGAGATCGTCATAGAGTCTTGTGTGGTTCCCACTGTGCTTTGATTTCCATCTTACCACGTCCAAGAGGGCGTGCAAAACGGTGGTTTTTGGGTACAGTCCTGAGTCATATGGAGGCAATGAGCGATAGGAGGGGATTCATCTCTCCCGGTATAGGGAGTTGATGTTGCGCTGTGTTCGATTGGCTATAACAGGAAATCCCTGGCCAGGGTTGCTGAGATTTTCTGGTAAGTGTTACCAGTAGTTTCTCGAATTGTTATAGACCTCATATTGACACGACTTATCGATCTATTGGGGTCTGACGTTTACCACCCCTAGGCGAGATATGCGACATATCAGACGATCAGACCGGACTGTACGGTAGTGTTACTGGTTGGATTCACTGGAGTGTGAGCGGGCTTGCTCGTCGATCTTCAGATCACTCAATACCCGGGTGGCCGTTACGTTTAGCAGACCGCTTGCGGCTTGTGGGTGTTTGATATGATCATCATCTGCTGCCAGCGTATTGACGAGTCTTTAGAGTCCTACACAGAGGTTTCCTGGCTCAAGCGAAACGAAATAGGAGCGCATATGAGATATGTGCGGGACCGAGAATAATACGAGTATGTGATACCGTATTCTATTCTCGCGATGAATGTATCGAATGGTTGTTTGCGATATAACCTGGTTATCGAATCAAGGTTTGATTCGATAAGCCGATACATTTGATACTAGTCGGTTATGTGCGACATGACCGGATCGTTAAATCAAGTGTTGATTTAATGATTTAATGTATAATTATATATTTGATATGTTACTTTGCATTAACTAGTATCGGTTCACTTTAAATGGTTTTTCTCACTCGGATGTGCGCATTGCATATGCGATATGATTTTGTGCACTTGCTTGTATCATGTTTGATGATACATGCCTTTTGGTTAAGTGTATAGAATTAAACCATGGTTAACTTAATGATTAGGGTTTTGCTTTTTCATTTAATTATTTGTTTATTCATTTTGGATATTAATAAAAGCATAAAAGAAAAGCAAAATGGTTTCTTTATTTTATTTTCTTTCATGAAGCTTTTTGAAGCTTCATGAAGCTTTGACCAAAGTGACCACTTTGTCTTTATCTTTAACCCTAACCATTAATCTAACCTTAGTTAATTCTCTACACTTGACCATGGTTGATTATGATAAGTATTCTTTTATTTTTCTATTTTCAAAATAACTTATCATAACACTTTCTTCTTCTTCTTCCTTAAACTCAAGAAGAAAAGCTTGACTACATCAATGGTGGATTGATGAAATGAGTGAGAAATCCAATTCTAAAGTCTACCCACTTCCTATTTCTTCATCCTCTACCTCTTGCCAAGTAGTAGAGTGTGTTTTCTTCACAAGTTTCTTGACTTGGTGAAGTCGGAGCTTGATTTAGCGATGCCTCGACGTAGATCATCTTCGGCATGGACATCGATGACCTAGCCCGTCCATTCTCCGATGAAGCCGATGCTAGAGCCCGGGACTTGTTATGGACAGCGAGAAGACTTCATTGCGGAGCTATGGAGAAGGAGAACCAGATCTACAAAGGTTGTATTTCCGTATCTCTTAGTTAAGTGTTAACTAGTTTATTGGTTCGCCTAGATTTCTAGCCAACGATCCGTAGTCGGGTTTCTCGGCACCTAGATTTTGTGAAATTGGCATGGTTGATGCCTTGTGAGACCTCATTAGGATGCCTAGGAACCCTACAGTGGTATCAGAGCTACTAGGCATTGGATGTCGACCTATGGGGGGTTCTCACTGTGTGACAGTGTGGCGAAGCATAGGCTCTTACCCCCAGGGTGTCCCGAGACCGGAAGGTGTTCCGACGGGTTGTAGTCCTCGCGAGGGGGCATGCGTAAAAAGTAGCTGCTGAGGGACCCGTTGGTGCCACGGCGACCCCATTGGATGGGGTTGCTGCCTGACCTACAGTGGTATCAGATCCTAGCTAGAGCCTTAGGCGAAGTCTAGACGGAATTTGAAACCCGATCGAACCGAAACCGAACCCCAAAAATTGCTCTCTGTACTTTTTCTAAAATCGTGGATTTTTCCAAATTAAAAATATGCAGAAGACTCAGCAGGGAAATCTAAGAATTACGGCGCAAAAAGTTTTGCATGAACAGTGTAATCGGCGGCGGAACCGCGGCATAAGCCTAGCTTATGCGGCGGTTCCGCGGCAGAAGTGTGACGTTAGCAGTAACTGTTTGCACAGTAATTCATTGTTTCAGGTGCTGAGTTCTCTGGGTATTTTTAAAATTTATTCATGAGTTGAATTTTCTGGGGTTGTTTTGGGGATTCGGTGTTTCGATCGGAGTATCAAATTTTGTCTATGTGGCTTTCCGGATAAATTTTAGAATATGTTAAAAAGTTCGACCGGATATAAATACCCAATTTTTCCCCTGTCGGGAAATTTCCAAGTGTTGGATTTTTCCGTTGTTTAACGACGTTCTAAGTAGTGCAAGTAACTCGATGGACCCTCTAGAAGACAACAAACCTTAACTCGATTATGTGACCGTCTTGAACTGCCCTTTGAACCTTAGGGTTTGGGGCAGTACGGCGTGCCACATGTGAGGCGTTGGCTTGACCCTTCTACGGCTGGACCGTTGGTACTGAGGCACGAACTGAATGTTGTTAGATTTATTTCATGTGTTGATCTGTATCGGGAAAACTTGGGTGTTCGATTGTTCGATCGGAAAGTTTGACATTTTCTATTTATCCGGATTGGGATACAATAATTGGAATTCACAAGAGTTATGAGATAACTAAATGAATGTTATAAACACAGCAGTTTAGTCTCACTTGATCGGTTGCCACGGAATTTTGATGTGATCAAAAGTCCGTCGCAATCACGTAGCGTACGCGGATACTCGCCGGGTAAACTTAATAGACAGCCTCACTCCATAACCCCGACCAAGTGACTGTAGGAGAACCCCGTCGCCGAAAGCATCCGTTCGGGTGCTCGCGGTAGCGGTGTTCCGCCTTGGTGCACTTCGTCGACGGTATCGGGGGTGCAGCGGTCTATTGAAGTTTGCGACGAGCATTCGATCAGGATGTCGGGAATCTTGTTGAATTACCCGACTTAATATTGAAAAGTGTTTTCAATGATGAGACTAAAATGCGGGGTTTATAATTGTTAGGCATGCGATGTCTAAGGAATTCATTTGGTCAGGCATGCGATGTCTGAAGTGATTGCGGATTCCAACTGTTGTAGTATTACACTTTCTTTTCTGTGACCGTAAGTGTAATATGTGATATCGCCGGTTTCGTTGCTATATGTCAACGACAATTGGGATGGACATATTTACTTACGTTGATGACATGTGATGTTATGTGTTGCTGGATATGTTATATTGGATCGTCGTGTTTGAATAGCCGGGGTTTTTTATATGAGATGAGTGTTTTTCATTTTCATTCATGTAAAAACTTGTGTATAATATTCTTTTATTGGGGCACTTCCAGGTTGCGGAAGTTGTCACCTCTTGTATATTATTTACTTTTCCGCACTAGGATAGACCCAAGGAGGAGGGCACAAGTAACCGGGTTCTGGAGTCCAGTGGGAGACCAACTCGAGGAGTCGGGTCCGGGTCTCCTAACTCTAGAATTGGTAGGGTTGCTTGCCGCTCTCGTAGGGGTCTAGGGGTGTGGGTTTGGCTATTCATCGCGACCATGGAATCCGTGTTTTATACTGGCTCGTATTGAAAACACGGACGTCCTAGTATATCCAATATTTCATATGATTGTTCTGCTGAACTATCTGTGATGTGATCATGTGATGTTCTATGATAGATACAGTATATAGTATATATGATATATTATATAGGCGTTACTTATGTTTTACACCCGTGCTAGCCCTGCCCCGCTCTGCCGTTAGTTACCTAACCTAACGGTGCACGAGGGGACATCGAGGCAAATGCGGATGGCATAAGTGTACGTCGTATTTATCTGTGATGTTTAGGTACTTAAATGATGGGACTTCATTAATGTGATTAATGAAATAAAAGAAACCTAAGATGTTGTAGAATTGAATTTCAAAATAAAACAGGTAGCTACAGTTCTTGCTTTGCACAGCGGTATATGTGATATATCCTGCACCTTATTCGATGAGGAAAGGACCGAGATCCCTTTACCGGGAGTGACTCATTTAGCAATAACTGGCAGATGCTACACACTCGGTTTGTCTTTTGATTGCTTTTAAGAGTTTTTGCTTTGCACAGTGATATATGTGATATATCCCGCACCTCATTCGACGAGGAAAGGACCGACGATCCCTTCACCGGGAGTGACTCCTTTAGCAAAACTAGAAAAGCCTCAAAAACACTCCATTTCAAAATTCATTCGATCCTACAACGATATCAAGTTCATTACGCAATAGGTTTTCAGAAAAACCTGTCGTAGCCCTCCGTCATTTCAGATAAGTACTAGTTAGTATTCGTGCTGCGGTTGTTTGGCATGCGTCAAGGCGTAGTGTATGGTAGCTAACTAGTGCTTATCTGCTAGCATACGATGCGATTGGATTAGGGTATTCTTACGGCGTTGTTTGGCATGCGTCAAGGGTCGTGCGGGTGGGTTTAATTCAATCAAGAAATGTACGGGTTGAACTTGACTAGCAGACTATGGGTTGTTTGGCATGCGTCAAGGTCATAGCGAGCTAGGGGCAAAATATTATCGGGAATTTCAAGTGTTGAAATTTGCAATGAGATTGCATACCTTCTATGAGATAGTTGGATCCCGATACCTGCTGCGAGTAATTGTTACTCCTGGGAGAGTTTTATACATTACAATTAGCCGATCAAGTAGGTGTCTAGAAAGGTGTTAACGAGGTTACGCCTCTGGGAAAACGAGGTTTACATTAATTAGGTTCGTGCGAAAGCACGGGGGACCTCCCTCAAAGTACCGACACTGGCCTGGCTGAAAGATTGGCGAACTTGTAGTGTGTAATTAATCCCGGCTAGTCTTTCCTTTTAGGGTTTGAAGGAAGATTTGATAAAAAGCAGTGGGAGCCATCCTGATTAGATAAAATAAAAACCAATCTATTCTTGACAGAGCGCACGCTGAGTGTTTTCTTCTCTCTCTCTCCAGGTAGCGACCATATCACGCCTTAATCAAGATAATAATACGGATTATTGACCGAACCCGCTTGTTATACTGAGCTGGGGAACGTTGGTCCCGCTCCAACTTATAATTGTTATAAGACAGAGCAGGAAATTGGGAAATACTAGATTTCCCGTGCCGCCCAAACGAAGAGAGTGCATGTGATGCATCATCTTCGGGTTTGTTCATTATACAGAACTGTTTCTCAGTATCCTTTACGTCCTGGGTATATGATACCGGATCAGGATCCCAGATATGTAATCTGTTACATAGGGCTACAGAGAGGTAGAGAACTGAGAACGGGTGATAAGTTTCATGAGGCAGAAAACGGGGCAAGTGTTGCAGCCAAGTCTGTTGGTCACTGTCACCCTGTATTACAAATACATTGATTCTGAACGAATGTTATTAGATACCGAACCTGATATACAAAATCATATCAGTCTCTTTATTAGTAAAGAAAGGAAATAATTTTGTATAGTTGGATAATGTTTTGAACATTTCCTATATCAAAAGTTGATCGGTTCAGGCACGTTATCTAAAAGCATTGACGTTCTAAATCAAACTACAGTTCTTAGTATATGGAACACACACAAGAGGAAGAGTTCAGAAATGAACGGATCCTTCTTGAGGCATTGTAGACTAGGTCATGTCAATGCGACCCGACTTGCTTAAGTTACATTTAGATGCATATTTAAATCAGTTTGAATTTACATCTTATGAAACTAGCGAGTCATGTCACAAAGATATAATGACCTCAGCTCTGTTTATTGGAAACAGAGAAAGAGTTAGTGAACTCTTGGGACTGATACATGATGATGTATGTAAGGTCTCCTGTCTACACATGCCGGGACTGGTTCTTTGTACTTCATTACATTCTCTGATAATCTCTCAAGATTCAGTCATATGTTCCTGTTGAAACATGAGTCCGAACCTTTTGAGATAGTCACAGAATATAAGTTAGAAGTAGAGAACCAGAATACGGGTATAAGTATTATGTCCTTTGATGTGATCAAAGAGGAGAATACTTGAACACGGAAATCCTGGACCGTTCTAAAGGAGAATGAGATTCTCTCTCAGCATTACTCCTCCGAATACACCATAGCACGATGGTATATCGGGGCGGAGCAATCACACCCTATATGATAAGGTGTGCTCTATGATGAGTACTACTGAGTTACCTTTTTCCTTTTGGGAGTTATGCACTTGAGAAGATGCATACCTATTGAATTAGGTTCGAATCAAATCAATGCCTACCACTTCATATGTGATATGGAAAGGGAAGAGCCCATATCTTAAGTTAGTTAAGATTTGGGGTTGTCCGGCCTATGTCTAAAAGCAAAATCCGGACAAACTCGAGGCAAGGTCTGTTATGTAGAACTGGAAATGTTCCAGCTATACAAACTGCAGCTGATGATTTGAAAGAACCAAAGGATTCAATAGTTACCAACGAACCTCAGCCTCTCCGCCGATCTAGTAGGGTTCCTCACCCACCTGAGAGATACTTCGATTTCTCTATGACAGTGGGAGCGAGGATTGCATCATGAGATGATGACCCAACTAGTTTCTAGCTGGCCATCGAGAGTAAGACTCTGTAAGAATGGCTGGATGTTTATCGATCTGAGATGGAATCCTTATATACCAACAAAGTATGGACTTTGGTTGCTATATCTGAAGGGTTAAATCCCCATCAGGAGCAAGTATATATTGAGAAGATTACTTGGTGTAGATGGAAAAGTTGAGACTTTCAAAGCTAGACTTGTTAAAGTTTTCGTCATTGACCAGGCGTGGATAATGATGAAACCTTTTCCAGTGGCTATGCTTAAGTCCATTCAGATCCTACTTACCACGGCTACATACCATGACTACGATATCTGGTGGTTGGGTGTCATGACTGCTTTTCTAAATGATGATTTGGAAGAGAGCGTCTATAAGTACACAGCCAGAGGGCCTCGTAGACAGTGGGAGCAGCGGAAACGTGTGCAAGCTGCCTTATAGATTAAAGCAGGCATCGCGGAGTTGGAACATCTGTTTTGATGAAATAGTCAAAGAGTTTGACATCATCAAAATGGTAGATGAACCTTGTATATACAAAAAAGGTAGTAGGGAGTATGGTGGTGATCCTCGTAGAGTACGTGGATGACATACTCTTGATAGGGAAGGAGTTTCCTATGCTACGCTCGATCAATCTCCGTTTATCATAATGATTCTCCATATAGGATCATAATGATACCTACTAACTCCTGGATTTTGGATCTATGAGATAGATCTAAATGGATGTTACGATTCTCACTTGTTGAAGTGAGATGGTATCACATGATCCTGGGGAGAATCACTGGAAGGGTTCCAGGGTGATAAGGACGACTGAATGTCAGTCACAGGCATTGTCTTTACCCTCAGTGGAGGGACGGTATGTTGGAAGAGTTCCAAGCTAGATACCATGACATACTAGACGATAAAGGCAGCATACATCGCTACTTATGATGCTACCAAAGAGGCTGTTTGGATGTATATTGGTTCATGAGATGAACTATGTTCCTCCCATTGTGTGACAATGGAGTTGTGGCTTATGCCAAGGAACGCAGGTCCCATCAGTGATCCAGACATATTCTAAGGCAGTATCACTTGATCATGAAGATGGTTGATCTCCAGGGTGATCGAGGTTTGGAGAGTAGACTCAGAGGACAACACAGCGGATCCACTCACAAAGGCATGTTTCCAGAGAGAGACTTTTATGGGATGGTTGAGTATGAGATACTACAACCACTGCTATCAGATGGCCCTAGTGCAAGTGGGAGATTGTTAGTTATATGTATGCCCTAGAGGCCATTACTATACATAGGATGTATATTGTAGTGGATGCTGGGACATATATAGGGAGGACTTTCTTGCTCGACATGATAGTATGCTATCTGGTTGATCTTTACCTTAACGTGTACACTAATTGTCTCTCTGTTACATGTTGGTAAAGCCCTTAGGATGTGTACTTGACTACCTGGACTATGATGCGGATCATACTAGTGGGGACATGGTAGTCCATAAGTACATCCTTCAAAGTCCCTAGTCGTGGGTGTATCGAGACGGGGCATCGATATACCAGAGTAGACTAGCGTATACCTTCTCGACCCATACAGATGGGCGATGGATGATCCCATATCCATTGGTGTTTGACATCGGAGATGATATACGGGTGCTCAGTAGAGACTGGGTACACTGGACGGACTCGCCGAGAACTCCCAGATGGTATTATACCTCACATCAGATGGCAGTTCTCTGGTGACACTGGTACAAAGTAGTCTGTTGACCCGAGATCGTCATAGAGTCTTGTGTGGTTCCCACTGTGCTTTGATTTCCATCTTACCACGTCCAAGAGGGTGTGCAAAACGGTGGTTTTTGGGTACAGTCCCGAGTCACATGGAGGCAATGAGCGATAGGAGGGGATTCGTCTCTCCCGGTATAGGGAGTTGATTTTGCGCTGTGTTCGATTGGCTATAACAGGAAATCCCTGGCCAGGGTTGCTGAGATTTACTGGTAAGTGTTACCAGTAGTTTCTTTAATTGTTATAGACCTCATATCGACACGACTTATCGAGCTATTGGGGTCTGACGTTTACCACCCCTAGGCGAGATATGCGACATATCAGACGATCAGACCGGACTGTACGGTATTGTTACTGGTTGGATTCACTGGAGTGTGAGCGGGCTTGCTCGTCGATCTTCAGATCGCTCAATACCCGGGTGGCCGTTACGTTTAGCAGACTGCTTGCGGCTTGTGGGTGTTTGATATGATCATCATCTGCTGCCGGCGTATTGACGAGTCTTTAGAGTCCTACACAGAGGTTTCCTGGCTCAAGCGAAATGAAATAGGAGCGCATATGAGATATGTGCGGGACCGAGAATAATACGAGTATGTGATACCGTATTATATTCTCGCGATGAATGTATCGAATGGTTGTATGCGATATAACCTGGTTATCGAATCAAGGTTTGATTCGATAAGCCGATACATTTGATACTAGTCGGTTATGTGCGACATGACCGGATCGTTAAATCAAGTGTTGATTTAATGATTTAATGTATAATTATATATTTGATATGTTACTTTGCATTAACTAGTATCGGTTCACTTTAAATGGTTTTTCTCACTCGGATGTGCGCATTGCATATGCGATATGATTTTGTGCACTTGCTTGTATCATGTTTGATGATACATGCCTTTTGGTTAAGTGTATAGAATTAAACCATGGTTAACTTAATGATTAGGGTTTTGCTTTTTCATTTAATTATTTGTTTATTCATTTTGGATATTAATAAAAGCATAAAAGAAAAGCAAAATGGTTTCTTTATTTTATTTTCTTTCATGAAGCTTTTTGAAGCTTCATGAAGCTTTGACCAAAGTGACCACTTTGTCTTTATCTTTAACCCTAACCATTAATCTAACCTTAGTTAATTCTCTACACTTGACCATGGTTGATTATGATAAGTATTCTTTTATTTTTCTATTTTCAAAATAACTTATCATAACACTTTCTTCTTCTTCTTCCTTAAACTCAAGAAGAAAAGCTTGACTACATCAATGGTGGATTGATGAAATGAGTGAGAAATCCAATTCTAAAGTCTACCCACTTCCTATTTCTTCATCCTCTACCTCTTGCCAAGTAGTAGAGTGTGTTTTCTTCACAAGTTTCTTGACTTGGTGAAGTCGGAGCTTGATTTAGCGATGCCTCGACGTAGATCATCTTCAGCATGGACATCGATGACCTAGCCCGTCCATTCTCCGATGAAGCCGACGCTAGAGCCCGGGACTTGTTATGGACAGCGAGAAGACTTCATTGCGGAGCTATGGAGAAGGAGAACCGGATCTACAAAGGTTGTATTTCCGTATCTCTTAGTTAAGTGTTAACTAGTTTATTGTTTCGCCTAGATTTCTAGCCAACGATCCGTAGTCAGGTTTCTCGGCACCTAGATTTTTTGAAATTGGCATGGTTGAACCTTGTGAGATCTCATTAGGATGCCTAGGAACCCTACAATACTAGTGGGGCCTGGGTAGTCAATGAGTACATCCTTCATTGTTCCTAGTCGTAGGAATATCGAGACGGGACATCGATATTCCAGAGTAGACTAGCGTATATCTTCTCGACCCATGTGATGGGCGATGGATGATCCCATATCCATTGGTGTTTGACATCGGAGATGGTATGCGGGTGCTCAGTGGAGACTGGGTACACTGAACGGACTCGCCGAGAACTCCCAGATGGTATTATACCTCACGTTAGATGGCAGTTCTCTGGTGACACTGGTACAGCTTAGTCTGTTGACCCGAGATCGTCATAGAGTCTTGTGTGTCTCCCACTGTGCTTTGATTTCCACCCTACCACGGCTCTACCGAGTCGTGCAAACAGGTGGTTTTTGGGTACATTCCCGATTCACATGGAGGCAATGAGCGATAGGAGGGGATTCGTCTCTCCCGGTATTGGGGGTTGATGTTGCGCTATGCTCGACTGGCCATAACAGGAAATCCCTGGCCAGGGTTGCAGTGATCTACTAGTAAATGTTATCAGTAGATTCACACATGTTATGGACTTCACGTCGGCATGACTTATCGAGCTACTGGGGTCTGACGTTTACCACCCCTAGGCGAGATATGCGGCATATCAGACGAACAGACCGGACTGTACGGTAAGTGTTACTGGTTGGATTTACAGGAGTTTGAGCGGGCTTGCTCGTCGATCTTCTGATCGCTCAATACCCGGGTGGCCGTTACGTTTAGCAGACCGCTTGCGGCTTGTGGGTGTTTGATATGATCATCACCTGCTGCCGGCGTATTGACGAGTCTTTAGAGTCCTACACAGAGGTTTCCTGGCTCAAGCGAAACGAAATAGGAGCGCATATGAGATATGTGCGGGAACGAGAATAATGCGTGTGTGTGATACCGTATTTCATTCTCGCGATGAATGTGTCGAATGGTTGTATGCGATATAACCTAGTTATCGAATCAAGGATTGACTCGATAAGCCGATACATTGGATACTAGCCGGTTATATGCGACAT
This sequence comes from Agapanthus africanus, assembly GCA_030015575.1. Classification (NCBI taxonomy): domain Eukaryota; kingdom Viridiplantae; phylum Streptophyta; class Magnoliopsida; order Asparagales; family Amaryllidaceae; genus Agapanthus; species Agapanthus africanus. The sequence goes on along the minus strand of CM057351.1, from coordinate 50,759,754 downwards.
GACCGGATCATTGAATCAAGTGTTGATTTAATGATTTAATGTATAATTATATATTTGATATATTACTTTGCATTAACTAGTATTGGTTCACTTTAAATGGATTTTCTCACTTGAATTGTGCACATTGTATATGTGATATATTTTTTGTGCACATGATTGTATCATGTTTGATGATACATTCTAGCTTGGTTTTGTGTAAAGTATTAAACCATGGTTAGTTAGTGGTTAGGGTTTCATTTCATTCACTTATTCATTTATCTATTTATTTATTTTATTTATTTCATTTGAAAAGATAAAGAGAAAAGAATGGTTGCTAGTTTTGTTTTTTCTTTGAAGCTTCTTGAAGCTTTGAACTAGTCCACCATTCTTGTCTTATACTTAACCCTAACCATTCAAGTTAACCATGGTCCATTCTCTACAATTAACCAAGGGTTAATATATGATAAGTATTGATTTATTTATCTAATTATTCAAAAACTTATCATATCATCTTCTTCTTCTTCATCTTCTTCTTCCATGAAGAAAAGCTTGCTACATCAATGGCAAGTGATGAAAACAAGTGAGAAATCCAATTCTAAAGTGAACCCACTTCCTATTTCTTCATCCTCTACCTCTTGCCAAGTAGTATAGGGTGTTTTCTTCACAAGTTTCATGACTTGGTGAAGTCGGAGTTTGATCTTGTGATGCCTCGACGTAGATCATCTTCGGCATCGAAGCCGACGATCAAGCCCGCCCATTTCTTCGATGAAGCCGATGCTAGAGTCCGGATTCCGATTTGGACAGCGGAGGGACATCATCGTGGAGCTTAGGAAGTGATGGACCGGATCTACAAAGGTTGTAGCTTCTTTCCCTTTTGTTAAAGTTGTTTACTTGCATCGCATAGCCTATATATCTAGTTAACGATCCGTATTAGGGTTTGTAGGCACTTGTAAAATTTGAATTAGCCATGCTTGATCACTTGTGAGACTTCATTAGTGTGCCTAGGAACCTTACAATATCCATATTGCGCACATGCACATTGTATATCCATATTGGTGCACACATATATTGATATATCCATATTGCGCACATACACATTGTAAATTCATATTGGTGCACCCATACATTGATATATCCCTACTTGCGCATATACACATTGTATATTCATATTGGTGCACACATACATTGATATATACATATTGCGCACATACACATTGTATATCCATATTGGTGCACACATACATTGATATATCTATATTGCGCACATACACACTGTATATCCATACCGGTGCACTTATACATTGGTACACTCATATTTACGTATATGTATATATATATATATATATATATATATATCCACTTGCACATCCATACCTACATACATACATATGTCACATACATGGATGATATTGGCTTTGATTTCTAGAAAATAGGGACCGCATGAGATATTTTCAAAACTGGATCCATTTTAAAGCGGTTTTCCCTTTTTACTCTTAGTGGCATATGCCATATTGCATGGATTTACGCATTGAGTTTTGGATTCATGTGATTTCTGGATTTGAGAACCGTAGTTTTATTTTAAGAAAATATGCACTGTTTTGAAAACCAGGTTTCTCTTGATATGATATTTCAGTGCGTCCAACATGCGTTTTCTCGGTTCTGAGACGTGTGACAAGTGAACCAGAATTGAGGAGGTGGATGAGGCCGATTGCGGGTACATGGTGGACCCGGTATGGTACCCCGGGGCAAGAAAGGGACGCTGTGTATACAGACGGTGAGCCTGGCAGAGGGACTACTACCTACCAGTGATTGGTTGGACCTGGCGGTTATCCGGAGGATACTGACCAGAGTCGAGAGAGGGATACGGGCCGACCCGTACTGCCGGGGCCGAGGGCCGATTCCGCAGACGGAGCCCGTGGGCCGATCCGGACTGACGGAGCCCGATAGATGAGGATTTGCGTGTCGCTGCTGGACACGAGTATTTCATGATGTTTTTGGTGCCGATGTTGGGCACCCCGCTTTTATGAGATTTACAGGATCGAGGGCCAATTAAAGTGACGGCGCCTGAGTTTTTACTGGGTTTTGGGTGTATTTGATGGACACTGGGTATTTTTCCATGTTGATATTCCATGTAGATGATATTTTATCCCATGCTCAGCATTCATTATTATTCATCGCATCCTCTAGTCGTAGTATCTGACAGTGTACTTTGGCATGACTATTGCGTACCCTGCTCATCATATATAGATGTTATTAGATTGCACTTGTTATGCATGATTATTGCGTACCAGCTCATCATATAGATGTTATTTGATTGCACATGTTAGAGTATCGCAGTACGTGCATACTCGCGATTACCTTTATATGTTATCTACTATTCACGAGTTGGCAACTCACCCTCGTTGTGCCACAGTGTTGCAGGTCGACCCTCAGAGTAGTTGCGGCAGGGCTACTTTCTTGTATTTTTGCTACGGATACCACTGCAGTTGGCGTGTGAGTCCTTTGCTTATACGTGGGTTTTTGCTATATCCGTTTATTTTCTAGTTGTACACACTATTGTATCTAGTACTCTCCATCTACTATTTCATGTATTGATTTAGAGACCAGTTGTGAGGACGATGTTGTATATTATTTTGTACTCTGGTGTCGAGCTCGTGTGAGCCGACTTTATTTAAGCAGTCTTATCTTTCATGATGTTTTCCACTTATATTGCTCATTTCTTCGCTACGGCGTCATATATTATTCTTGTGGTGAATGTTTCCGCCGTTGGGCATGATTTCTCCCATTTAGGGAAGCTTCATTCTTATTATATGTCATTTTTACTTATATCATGTCTTGTACCCGATTTCGGGGCTAGTTTTTACAAAAGAGGAGCTGCCGAAATTTTTAAGAAAATAACAAACCTTAATGATTTGAACTCGAGTTTTCTAAATGTTTTAAAATAATGTTTTCAACACTCACTACTTTTAAAGGTTTTGATTTCTGGGTTAAGCTTACTTGATTGCGTTACGCCTGTAGACGTTACGTGGTTAAGTGCCGGTCACGGGCCGAACTTCGGGTCGTGACAAGGAGACACCAACCTAAGCTACCTCTTCACTAATTAGGGATTAGTGAAACTAACACCCTAAACTAAATAGCTAATCTAGTAGAGGATGATGAAGTAGGATTTTTTCTCACTTTAGAATTAATTTTCCCACTCTTTTTACTTCACCTTGAGAAAGCTAGAGAGCTCAATGAAGAAGATGAAGCAAATAATGAATGAGAGAGTGAATGACAACCATGGATGAGTTCATATCATATATTACTCTTTATAGAGACTTAACCATGGCTTAAGATAATGGTTAGATTAACAAATATCTAATGCAAGACAAATTTAGTGGACTAAGTCAATGGTTTCCACAAGCTTCCAAATCTTGCAACCATGATTAATTTCCATCAATTTATATTTGAACTAAATAAATAAAACCCTAATTATCCAATGGCATGGTATGAGTCTCATACACCCATGTTGCATATATAAACTAGCATGACACAATAATATATATCACTATATATTTAGTGTGCAAAAGTGAGAAAAAAGAATGCATAAGTGAGCTAATATTAGTTAATGTAAATCAATATATCAAATATATATAATTATACATTAAATTATTAAATCAACACTTGATTTAATAATCCGGCTATATCACATATAACCGACTAATATTATATGTATCAACTTATGGAATCAACACTTTATTCGATAACCCGGATATATCTCATATAACTGTCCGATATCACATATTGCGAGAAAAGAATACGGTATCACATACACGTATTAATCTCGGTCCAGCACATATCATATATGTGCTCCTACTTCGTTTCGCCTGAGCCAGGAAACCTCTGTGTAGGACCCTAAAAACACATCAATACGCCGGCAGTAGGTGATGATCATATCAGTCACCCACAAGCCGTCAGCGGTACTAGCTGGACGTAACGGCTACCCGGGTATTGAGCGATCAAAAGATCAACAAGCAAGTCTGCTCATACTCCTGTAAAGCCTGTCAGTAACACTACCGTACAGTCCGGTCTCTTCGTCTGATATGTCGCATATCTAGTCTAGTGGTGGTATACGTCAGGCCCAGTAACCGATAAGTCGTGCCGATGTGAGGCTCATAACGGGTCGAGAAACTACTGATAACACTAACCAGTAGATCTCCGTATTAGCCCTGGCCAGGGACTTCCTGTTATAGCAAATCGAGCACAGCGCAACATCAACCCCCAATACAGGGAGAGACGAATCCCCTCCTATCGCTCATTGCCTCCATGTGATTCGGGACTGTACCCAAAAGCCACCGTTTTGCACGTTCTCTTGAACGTGGTAAAGTGGAAATCAAAGCACAGTGGGAATCACACAAGACTCTATGACGATCTCGGATCTATAGACTAACCAGTACCAGTGTCACCAGAGAACTGCTATCTGACGATAGTTATAATACCAACTAGGAGTTCTCGGAGAGCCCGTTCAGTGTACCCAGTCTCCACTGAGCACCCGTATACCATCTTTGATGTCAAACACCAATGGATGTAGGATCATCCATCGCCCATCATATGGGTCAAGAAGCGTATACGCTAGTCTACTCTGGAATATTGATGCCCTGTCTCGATACACCCTCGACTAGGAATAATTAAAAGATGTACTTGTGGACTACCCTGACCCCAGTAGTATGATCTCCATCATAGTCCTGGTAGTCAAGTACTCATCCTAAGGGCTTTATCAACATATGAGAGCAAGACAGTATCACAATACAAGTCTACATATTAAGACAAAGAGCAACCAGATAGCATACTATCATGTCGAGCAAGAAAGTCTTCTCTCTATATGTCCAAGCATCCACTATAATATACATCATATGTACAGTAATGGCCTCTAGGGCATATGCATAACTAACAATCTCCCACTTGCACTAAAGCCAGTTGTTGTATTATCTCATACCCAACATCCCGAAGAGTCTCTCAAATTGTATATGGGGTATGGCCTTCGTGAGTGGATCCTCCGTGTTGTTCTTCGTGTCAACTCTCTTGACCTCGATCTCCCGGCGATCAACTATCTCCCGGATTAGGTGATACCGCCTCAGAATATGCTTGGATCGCTGATGGGACCTGGGTTCCTTGGCCAAAGCCACAACTCCATTGTTATCATAATACAAAGGTATTGGATGCTCGATGGACGGAACCACACCAAGTTTGGTTATGAACTTCTTCATCCAAACAGCCTCTTTGGCAGTATCGTTGGCAGCAATATATTCAGCCTCCATCGTCGAGTCTGTCACGGTTTCCTGTTTTAAACTCTTCCAACAAACCGCCCCTCCATTGAGGGTAAAGACAAATCCCGAGACCGACTTAGAGTCGTCCTTATCACTCTGGAAGCTCAAATTAGTAAAGGACTCCACTTGGAGTTCACCGTTACCATACACCAAGCACATCTCTTTAGTCCCTCTCAAGTACTTGAGAATGTTCTTCACAGCTGTCCAGTGATTCTCTTCAGGATCTTCTTGATACCTACTCACTATACTTAGTGAGTATGCTACATCGGGTCTGGTACATAAAATCGCGTACATGATAGAGACTACTGCCGAAGCATAGGGCATCCCTTGCATGCGAGCTCTCTCCAAATCAGTCTTGGGAGACATCTCTTTGGAGAGAGTGAGTCCTAAGATCGTGGGTAAATTCCCACGCTTGGAATCGTCCATACTAAACCTCTTTAGTATGGTGTCAATGTATCTGGATTAGGACAATCCTAGTTTCCGTTTAGATCTATTTCTATATATCTTAATCCCTAAGATGTAGGAGGCATCACTTAGATCTTTCATTGAGAATCTATGTGATAAGAAGAGCCTGACCGAGTGCAGCATAGGAACATCATTTCCTATCAAGAGTATGTCATCCATGTACAATACGAGGAAGACGACCTTACTCTCTGCGACCTTCTTGTATATACAAGGTTCATCTACGTTTTTGATGAAGTCAAACTCTTTGATCACCTCATCAAAATATATGTTCCAACTCCGCGATACCTGCTTCAACCCGTAGATTGATTTAAGCAGCTTGCACACCTTTCCGCTGCTCCTACTGTCTACGAAGCCCTTCGGCTGAGTCATGTACATGCTCTCTTCTAAATCACCATTTAGAAAGGCGGTCTTAACAACCATTTGCCAGATTTCATAGTCATGGTATGCAGCGATGGCAAGTAGGATCCGGATGGACTTAAGCATAGCCACTGGAGAAAAGGTTTCATCATAATCGACACCTAGTCGTTGACGAAAACCTTTTGCAACAAGTCTAGCTTTGAAAGTCTCAAATTTTCCATCTACACCAAGTTTCTTCTTAAAAATCCTTTTGCTCTGAATGGGTTTTACCCATTCAGGAGCAACTTCCAAAGTCTATACTTTGTTGGTGTACATGGATTCCATCTCGGATCGCATTGCATCCAGCCATTTCACAGAGTCCCCACTCGTGATGGCCTGCTCGAAGCTAGTTGGGTCATCTTCTTCCATGATGCAATCCTCACTCCCACCATCAATGAGAAAACCGTAGTATCTCTCAGGTGGGTGAGGAACCCTGCTAGATCGGCGGAGAGGATAAGGTTCGTTGAGAACTATTGAATCCTCCGGTTCTACCAAATCTTCTTCTGTAGTTTGTGCGGTTGGAACTTCTTCCAGCTCTAACTCTTTGCCACTAATCTCTTTTATAAGAAATTCCTTTTCTAAAAAGGTGGCATGTTGAGCAAAAAACACCTTTTGTTCCTTACTGAGGAAGAAATGATATCCATACGAATTTTTTTGGATATCCCAGAAACTTGCAAAGAACCGATCGTGCCTCGAGTTTGTCCGGATTTTGCCTTTTGACATAGGCCGGACAACCCCATATCTTTGTTAGTTATATATATGCCCTAGAGGCCATTGTTGTACATATGATGTATATTATAGTGGATGCTTAGATATATATAGAGAGGACTTTCTTGCTCGATATGATAGTATGCTATCTAGTTTTACTTTGTCTTAACATGTTGACTTGTATTGGTTTACTGTCTTGCTCTCACATGTTGATAAAGCCCTTAGGATATGTACTTGACTACTGGGACTATGATGCAGATCATACTAGTAGGGTCAGGGTAGTCTAAGAGTACATCCTATAATTGTTCCTAGTCGAGGGTGTATCGAGACAGGGCATCGATACTCCAGAGTAGACTAGCGTATACGCATCTTGAATCATTTGATGGGCGATGGTTGATCCCATATCCATTGGTGTTTGACATCAAAGATGGTGTACGGATGCTCAGTGGAGACTGGGTACACTGAACGGACTCGCCGAGAACTCCTAGATGGTATTATACCTATCGTCAGATAGTAGTTCTCTGGTGACACTGGTACATGTTAGTCTGTAGACCCGATATCATCATAGAGTCTTGTGTGATTCCCATTGTGCTTTGATTTTCATCTTACCAAGTTCAAGAGGACATGAAAAACGGTGGCTTTTGGGTACAGTCCCGAATCACATGGAGGCAATGAGCGATAGGAGGGGTTTCGTCTCTCCCGGTATTGGGAGTTGATGTTACGCTGTGTTCGATTGGCTATAACTGGAAGTCCCTGGCGAGGGTTGATATGGAGACTTACTGGTAAGTGTTATCAGTAGTTTCTTGACCCGTTATAAGCCTCACATCGACACGACTTATCGGTTACTGGGGTCTTGTTAGTTATATGTATGCCCTAGAGGCCATTACTGTACACAAGATGTATATTGTAGTGGATGCTAGGACATATAGAGGTATGACTTTCTTGCTCGACATGATAGTACGCTATCTGGTTACTTTTTATCTTAACATGTATACTTGCTGTCTCTCTATTACATGTCGATAAAGCACTTAAGATGTGTACTCGACTTGCAGGACTATGATGTAGATCATACTAGTGGGGCCTGGGTAGTCCATGAGTACATCCTTCAATGTTCCTAGTCGTGGGAATATCGAGACGGGGCATCGATATTCCAGAGTAGACTAGCGCATATCTTCTCGACCCATGTGATGGGCAAAGGATGATCCCATATCCATTGGTGTTTGACATCAGAGATGATATGCGGGTGCTCAGTGGAGACTGGGTACACTGAACCGACTCGCCGAGAACTCCCAGATGGTATTATACCTCACGTCAGATGGCAGTTCTCTGGTGACACTGGTACAGCTTAGTCTGTTGACCCGAGATCGTCATAGAGTCTTGTGTGTCTCCCACTGTGCTTTGATTTCCACCCTACCACGGCTCTACTGAGTCGTACAAACAGGTGGTTTTTGGGTATAGTCCCGATTCACATGGAGGAAATAAGCCATAGGAGGGGATTCGTCTCTCCCGGTATTGGGGGTTGATGTTGCGCTATGCTCGACTGGCCATAACTGGAAATCCCTGGCCAGGGTTGCAGTGATATACTGGTAAGAGTTATCAGTAGTTTCACGCTTGTTATGGACCTTACATCGGCATGACTTATCAAGCTACTGGGGTCTGACGTTTACCACCCCTAGGCGAGATATGCGATATATCAGACGAACAGACCGGACTGTACGGTAAGTGTTACTGGTTGGATTCACAGGAGTGTGAGCGGGCTTGCTCGTTGATATTCTGATCGCTCAATACCCGGGTGGCCGTTACGTTTAGCAGACCGCTTGCGGCTTATGGGTGTTTGATATAATCATCACCTACTGCCGGCGTATTGACGAGTCTTTAGAGTCCTACACAAAGGTTTCCTGGCTCAAGCGAAACGAAATAGGAGCGCATATGAGATATGTACGGGACCGAGAATAATACCAGTATGTGATACTGTATTCTATTCTCGCGATTTGTATCATTGGACGGTTATATAAGATATAGCCGGCTTACCGAATCAAATGTTGATTCGATATATTGATACACTTGATATTAGTCGGTTATATGCAATATGATCGGATCATTAAATCAAGTGTTGATTTAATGATTTAATGTATAATTATATATTTGATATATTACTTTACATTAACTAGTATTGGTTCACTTAAGATTATTCTTTCTCACTAGATTGTGCACATTGTAGATATGATATATTTTTGTGCACTAGTTTGTATCATGTTTGATGATACATGCAAACTTGGGTGTGTGTATGACTTACACCAAGTTTAGGTTAATGGTTAGGGTTGTATTTATTTATTTATTTATTTATTTTGGTAAAATAGAATGGTTGCTTTCTTTGTTCTTATGCTAGAAGCTTCATGTTGCTTCAAGCATCTTTGAAAAAGGGTAACCATTTTGTTTTTTTCCTTTGACCTAACCATTTACCTAAACTATGGTTTAGTCTCTACAAGAGTTTACTCACCCATGGTTGCAACATGATAAGTCTTCACTTGATTATTCATTTGAGATTATTCTTTTTATTCTTTTCTTTCTTCTTCATCTTCTTCTTCAAGTGAAGAAAGCTATCTAGAAAATTTCAAGTGAAGAATCCAAGTGAGAAATCCAAATCCAAAGTGAACCCACTTCCTATTTCTTCATCCTCTACCACTTGCCATGTTATATAAGGTGTTTTCTTCACAAGTTTCATGACCTAGTGAAGAGGGAGCTTGAGTTTGAGTCGCCTCGACGTAGATCATCTTCGGCATCGAAGTCAACGACCTAGCCCGCCCATTTCTCCGATGAAACCGACGCTAGAGTCCGGGATTCCGATGATCGCAGCGGAGGGACGTCAACACGGAGCTAGAGAAGTGGAGAACCGGATCTATAAAGGTTGTAGTCTCTTTCGCTTAGTAGTTAAGTTGTTAACTTACATTTGTTTTCGCCTATCCTCTAGTTAACGATCTTGCATAGGGTTTCTCGGCACATAAATTTTTGAATTTGGTATGGTTGATCACTTATGGAACCTCATGAGTGTGCCTAGGAACCCTACAGTGGTATCAGAGCCTAGCTAGAGCTTTAGGCGATATGTAGACGATGTTAGAAACCCGATCGAACCCCGAAACCCTAAATTATACCCCTCTCTGTACATTTTCTGAAATTGTGTTTTTTTGTGAATTAAAAATACTCAAAAATATCAGCAGGTAATTCTTAGGCACTGTGTGAAAAACGATCCAGTAACGTGCTTAAAGCGCCGCGGAACAGCAGCAGGAACATGCCTTCCACGGCGGTTCCGCGGCGCTACAGTGCGTTTATGGTGCGCTTTTTACACAGTAACTTTTGTACGAATTTCCTGACATTTATGTGAATTTTTAATCTGTACTCAACAGTTGAGTTTTCTGGGGTGTATTGGGGACTCATTGATTTGATCGGATATTTTAACCTCGTTTATGTTTTTCCGGATATTTTAGAACATGTTAAAAAGTTCGACCGGATATAAATACCCACTTTTTCCCCTGCCGGGAAATTTCCAAGTGTTGGATTTTTTCCGTTGTTTAAGAATGTTCTAAGTAGTGCAAGTAACTCGATGGACCCTCTAGAAGACAACAAACCTTAACTCGATTATGTGACCGTCTTGAACTGCCCTTTGAACCTTAGGGTTTGGGGCAGTACGGCGTGCCACTTGTGAGGCGTTGGCTTGACCCTTCTACGGCTGGACTGTTGGTACTGTGGCATGAAGTGAATATTTTTAAACTTATTTCATGTGTTGAGCTGTTTCGGGAAAACTTGGGTGTTTGATTGTTCGATCGGAAAATTTAACATTTTCTATTTATCTGGAATGTGATACAATATTTGGAATTCACAAGTAGTTATGAGATAACTATTATGAATGTTATAAACACAGCACTCTAGTCTCACTTGATCGATTGCCACGAAATTTTGATGTGATCGAAAGTCCGTCGCAATCACGTTTCGTACGCGAATACTCGCCGGATAAACTTAATAGACAGCTGCACCCCATGGCCCCGACTAAGTGACTGTAGGAGAACCCCGTCGCCGAAAGCATCCGTTCGGGTGCTCGCGGCTGCGGTGTTCCGCCTTGGTGCACTTCGTCGACGGCATCGGGGGTGCGGCCGTCTACTAAAGTTTGCGACGAGCATTCGTTCAGGATGTCGGGAATCTTGCTGAATTTCCCGACTTGATATTGAAAAGAGTTTTCGATAATGAGACTAAAATGCGGGGTTTATAATTGTTAGGCATGCGATGTCTAAGGAATTCATTTGATTAGGCATGCGATGTCTAAAGAGGTTGCGGATTACAACTGTTGTAGTTTTACACTTTCTTTTCTATGACCGTAAGTGTAATATGTGATATCGCCGGTTTCGTTGCTATATATCAACGACAATTGGGATGGGCATATTTACTTACGTTGATGACATGTAATGTTATGTGTTGCTGGATATGTTATATTGGATCGTCGTGTTTGAATAGCCGGGTTTTTGTATGTGATATGAGTGTTTTTCTTTTTCATTCATGTAAAAACTTGTATTTAATATTCTTTTATTGGGGCACTTCCAGGTTGCGGAAGATGTCACCGTTGATGTATATTATTTACTTTTTCGCACTAGGATAGACCCAAGGAGGGGAGCACAAGTAACCGGGTTCTAGGGTCCAGTGGGAGACCATCTCGAGGAGTCGAGTCCGGGTCTCCTAACCCTAGAATTGGTAGTATTGCTTGCCGCTCTCGTAGGGGTCTAGGGGTGTGGGATTGGCTATTCATCACGACCGTGGAATCCGTGTTGTATTCAGGCTCAAAATAAAACACGGACGTCCTAGTATATCCGATATTTCATATGATATTTTCTGCTGCGTTATCTGTGATGTGATCGTGTGATTGTTCAGATAGATATTGTATATAGTATATATGATATATTATTTATAGACGTTGCTTATGTTTTACACCCGCGCTAGCCCTGCCTCGCTCTGGCGTTAGTTACCTAACCTAACGGTGCAGACGGGACATCGAGGCGAATGCGGATGGCATAAGCGTACGTTATATTTATCTGTGATGTTTAGGTGGACTAAAATGATGGGACTTCATTAATGTGATTAATGAAAGAAAATAAACCTAAAAGATGTTGTGGAATCGAATTTCAAAAATAAAACAGGTAGCTACAGTTCTTGCTTTGCATCGCGGTGTTCTTTGTGTTAGTGTATATGCCCTAGAGGCCATTACTGTATCATACTAGTTTGTATATTACTTAATGGATGCTTGGGATATTCACCTTGTATATACAATCTTGCTCAAAATAGTAGTATGCTACTTGGTTTGTTTCTACTTCAATGTGTACATGTGTTTATTTTAGTATATCGCCTATACACATTAGTAGAGCCCTTAGGATCTTTGCTTGATTACCAGCGATGTGATGGCCGTCACACTAGTGGGGCTGGGTAATCTATAAGCACATCCTTATGCAGGTCCCTGGTCGCAGGACTATCGAGACAGGGCATCGATACTCCAGAGTAGACCAGCGCATGCGCTTCTCATCCCAGTATGGGAGACGGTCTGTCCCACAGCCGTCAGTACATCGTACTTGAGATAGTATGCGGGTGCTCGTTAGGTTACGGGTACACTGGACAGGACTCGTCGGGAACTGACTAGTTGGTATTATACCTATCGTCAGTTATTAGTTCCCAGGTGACATGAGTACAGCTTAGTCCGCTGACTTGACACTGTCACTTCGCCTCGGGTGTGTTCCCACTGTACTTTGATCACTAACCTACCACGTGTTAGTTATATGTATGCCCTAGAGGCCATTACTATACATGGGATGTATATTGTAGTGGATGCTGGGACATATATAGGGAGGACTTTCTTGCTCGACATGATAGTATGCTATCTGGTTACCCTTTACCTTAACGTGTATACTGATTGTCTCTCTGTTACATGTTGGTAAAGCCCTTAGGATCTGTACTTGACTACCTGGACTGTGATGCGGATCATACTAGTGGGGACAAGGTAGTCCATAAGTACATCCTTCAAAGTCCCTAGTCGTGGGTGTATCGAGTCGGGGCATCGATATACCAGAGTAGACTAGCGTGTACCTTCTCGACCCATACAGATGGGCAATGGATGATCCCATATCCATCGGTGTTTGACATCAGAGATGATATACGGGTGCTCAGTAGAGACTGGGTACACTGGACGGACTCGCCGAGAACTCCCAGATGGTATTATACCTCACGTCAGATGGCAGTTCTCTGGTGACACTGGTACAGAGTAGTCTGTTGACCCGAGATCGTCATAGAGTCTTGTGTGGTTCCCACTGTGCTTTGATTTCCATCTTACCACGTCCAAGAGGGCGTGCAAAACGGTGGTTTTTGGGTACAGTCCCGAGTCACATGGAGGCAATGAGCGATAGGAGGGGATTCGTCTCTCCCGGTATAGGGAGTTGATGTTGCGCTGTGTTCGATTGGCTATAACAGGAAATCCCTGGCCAGGGTTGCTGAGATTTACTGGTAAGTGTTACCAGTAGTTTCTCAAACAGTTATAGACCTCATATCGACACGACTTATTGAGCTAATGGGGTCTGACGTTTACCACCCCTAGGCGAGATATGCGACATATCAGACGATCAGACCGGACTGTACGGTAGTGTTACTGGTCGGATTCACTGGAGTGTGAGCGGGCTTGCTCGTCGATCTTCAGATCGCTCAATACCCGGGTGGCCGTTACGTTTAGCAGACCGCTTGCGGCTTGTGGATGTTTGATATGATCATCATCTGCTGCCGGCGTATTGACGAGTCTTTAGAGTCCTACACAGAGGTTTCCTGGCTCAAGCGAAACGAAATAGGAGCGCATATGAGATATGTGCGGGACCGAGAATAATACGTGTATGTGATACCGTATTCTATTCTCGCGATAAATATATCGAATGGTTGTATGCGATATAACCTAGTTATCGATTCAAGCGTTGATTCGATAAGCCGATATATTGTATACTAGTCGGTTGTGTGCGACATAACCGGGTCATTGAATCAAGTGTTGATTTAATGATTTAATGCATATTTATATATTTGATATATTACTTTGCATCAACTAGTATCGGTTTACTTAAGATGGATTTTCTCACTCGGGTGTGCACATTACATATGCGATATGATTTTGTGCACTTGATTGTATCATGTTTGATGATACAAGTTTACTTGGTTAAGTGCAAAGGATAAACCATGGTTAAAAGAATGGTTAGGGTTTTATTTTCCATTGCTTTTTTATTCATTTATTTATTTGTTTATTCACTTTGGAAAATAAAAAGAAAAGAGAAAAGAATGGTTGCTAGATTTGGAGTTTAGTTGAAGCTTCATGAAGCTTTGATAAAGTCAACCATACTTATCTCATCCTTAACCCTAACCATTCACACTAACCATGATTCATTCTCTACACTTGACCATGGTTAAAATTATGATAAGAATTCATTTTCTTTTCATTTTCTATTAACTTATCATAACTATTTTCCTTCTTCTTCTTCATTCTTCAAGTGAAGAAAAGCAAGGTCCATCAATGGTGATTGTTGGAAATGAGTGAGAAATCCAATTCTAAAGTCTACCCACTTCCTATTTCTTCATCCTCTACCTCTTGCCAAGTAGTAGAATGTGTTTACTTCACAAGTTTCTTGACTTGGTGAAGTCGGAGCTTGATTCATCGATGCTTCGACGTAGATCATCTTCGGCATGGACATCGACGACCTAGCTTGCCCATTCTCCGACGAAGCCGATCCTAGAGCCCGGATTTGATTTGGACAGCGGAGAGGACCTCGTTGCGGAGCCGTGGAGGTGGAGCACCGGATCTACAAAGGTTGTATTTCCGTATCTTTTAGTTAAGAGTTAACTAGTTAGCTTGTTCGCCTAGACATCTAGCAAACGATCCGTACTTTAGGGTTTGTAGGCACCATAATTTTTGAAATTGCCATGGTTGATGGCTTGGGAGACCTCACTAGTGTGCCTAGGAACCCTGCAGTGGTATCAGAGACTAGCTAGAGCCTTAGGCGAAGTCCAGACGCGATTTGAAGTCCGATCGAACCGAAACCATACCCGGAAAATTGATCTCTGTCCAATTTTTAAAATCTGGTATTTTTCCACATTAAAAATGTTCAGAAAAATCAGCAGGTGAATATATGAAATACTGTGAAATTCGTGCCCATAATTCCTTCATATTGCCGCGCTTCCGCGGCACGAGCTAGCCTCGTGCGGCGGTTGCGCGGCGGAACGGCCTGTTTGTTCAGTGCTTTTTACACAGTATCTCATAATTATTAATTCTGGTGTTTCTGGGAATTTTTAATATTTTTTCCAGAGTTGAATTTTTCTGAGTTGATTTGGGGATTCGGTATTTCGATCGGGGTATCAAATTTTGTCTGTGTGGCTTTCTGGATAAATTTTAGAATATGTTAAAAAGTTCGACCGGATATAAATACCCAACTTTTCCCCTGTCGGGAAATTTCCAAGTGTTGGATTTTTCCGTAGTTTAACGACGTTCTAAGTAGTGCAAGTAACGCGATGGTCCCTCTAGAAGACACAAACCTTAACTCGATTATGTGACCGTCTTGAACTGCCCTTTGAACCTTCGGGTTTGGGGTAGTACGGCGTGCCACATGTGAGGCGTTGGCTTGACCCTTCTACGGCTGGATCGTTGGTACTGAGGCACGAACGGAATGTTGTTAGACTTGTTTCATGTGTTGATCAGTTTCGGGAAAACTTGGGTGTTCGATTGTTCGATCGAAAAGTTTAACATTTTCTGTTTATCTGGAATGGGATACAATAATTGGAATTCACAAAAGTTATGTGATAACTGAATGAATGTTATAAACGTAGCAATTTAGTCTCACTTGATCGGTTGCCACGGAATTTTGATGTGATCAAAAGTCCGTCGCAATCACGTAGCGTACGCGGATACTCGCCGGGTAAACTTAATAGACAGCTTCACGCCATTGCCCCGACCAAGTGACTGTAGGAGAACCCCGTCGCCGAAAGCATCCGTACGGGTGCTCGCGGTAGCGGTGTTCCGCCTTGGTGCACTTCGTCGACGGTATCAGGGGTGCGGCCGTCTACTGAAGTTTGCGACGAGCATTCGATCAGGATGTCGGGAATCTTGTTGAATTACCCGACTTGGTATTGAAAAGTGTTTTCGATTTTGAGACTAAAATGCGGGGTTTATAATTGTTAGGCATGCGATGTCTAAGTAATTCATTTGGTCAGGCATGTGATGTCTGAGGAGGTTGCGGATTCCAACTGTTGTAGTTTTACACTTTCTTTTCTGTGACCGTAAGTGTAATATGTGATATCGCCGGTTTCGTTGCTATATGTCAACGACAATTGGGATGGACATATTTACTTACGTTGATGACATGTGATGTTATGTGTTGCTGGATATGTTATATTGGATCGTCGTGTTTGAATAGCCGGGGGTTTTTATGTGAGATGAGTGTTTTTCATTTTCATTCATGTAAAAACTTGTATGTAATATTCCTTTATTGGGGCGCTTCTAGGTTGCGGAAGTTGTCACCTGTTGTATATTATTTACTTTTCCGCACTAGGATAGACCCAAGGAGGGGAGCACAAGTAACCGGGTTCTGGAGTCCAGAGGGAGACCAACTCGAGGAGTCGAGTCCGGGTCTCCTAACTCCAGAATTGGTAGGGTTGCTTGCCGCTTTCGTAGGGGTCTAGGGGTGTGGGTTTGGCTATTCATCACGACCGTGGAATCCGTGTTTTATACTGGCTCGTATTGAAAACACGGACGTCCTAGTATCTCCAATATTTCATATGATTCTTCTGCTGCGATATCTGTGATGTGATCATGTGATGTTTCTTTGATAGATATAGTATATAGTATATATGATATATTATATAGACGTTACTTATGTTTTACATCCGCGCTAGCCCTGCCCTGCTCTGCCGTTAGTTACCTAACCTAACGGTGCACGAGGGGACATCGAGGCGAATGCGGATGGCATAAGTGTACGTCATATCTATCTGTGATGTTTAGGTATTTAAATGATGGGACTTCATTAATGTGATTAATGAAATTAAAAGAAACCTAAGATGTTGTAGAATCGAATTTCAAAATAAAACAGGTAGCTACAGTTCTTGCTTTGCACAGCGGTATATGCGATATATCCTGCACCTTATTCGATGAGGAAAGGACCGAGATCCCTTCACCGGGAGTGACTCCTTTAGCAATAACTGGCAGATGCTACACACTCGGTTTATCTTTTGATTGCTTTTAAGTGTTTTTGCTTTGCACAGTGATATATGTGATATATCCCGCACCTCATTCGACGAGGAAAGGACCGACGATCCCTTCACCGGGAGTGACTCCTTTAGCAAAACTAGAAAAGCCTCAAAAACACTCCATTTCAAAATTCATTCGATCCTACAACGATATCAAGTTCATTACGCAATAGGTTTTCAGAAAAACCTGTCGTAGCCCTCCGTCATTTCAGATACGTACTAGTTAGTATTCGTGCTGCGGTTGTTTGGCCTCCGTCAAGGCGTAGTGTACGGTAGCTAACTAGTGCTTATCTGCTAGCATATGATGCGATTGGATTAGGGTATTCGTACGGCGTTGTTTGGCCTCCGTCAAGGGTCGTGCGGGTGGGTTTAATTCAATCAGGAAATGACGGGTTGAACTTGACTAGCGGACTATAGGTTGTTTGGCCTCCGTCAAGGTCATAGCGAGCTAGGGGCAAAATATTATCGGGAATTTCAAGTGTTGAGATTTGCAATGAGATTGCATACCTTCTATGAGATAGTTGGATCCCGATACCCGCTGCGAGTAAGAGTTACTCCTGGGAGAGTTTTGTACATTACAATTAGCCGATCAAGTAGGTGTCTAGAAAGGTGTTAACGAGGTTACGCCTCTGGGAAAACGAGGTTTACATTAATTAGGTTCGTGCGAAAGCACGGGGGACCTCCCTCAAAGTACCGACACTGGCCTGGCTGAAAGATTGGCGAACTTGTAGTGTGTAATTAATCCCGGCTAGTCTTTCCTTTTAGGGTTTGAAGGAAGATTTGATAAAAAGCAGTGGGAGCCATCCTGATTAGATAAAATAATAACCAATCTATTCTTGACAGAGCGCACGCTGAGTGTTTTCTTCTCTCTCTCTCCTGGTAGCGACCATATCATGCCTTAATCAAGATAATAATACGGAATATTGACCGAACCCGCTTGTTATACTGAGCTGGAGAACGTTGGTCCCGCTCCAACTTATAATTGTTATAAGACAGAGCAGGAAATTGGGGATTACCAGAATTACCGTGCCGCCCAAACGAAGAAAGTGCATGCTGATGCATCATCTTCGGGTGTGTTCATTATACAGAACTGTTTCTCAGTATTCTTTACGTCCTGGGTATATGATACTGGATCAGGATCCAAGATATGTAATCTGTTACATAGGGCTACAGAAAGGTAGAGAACTGAGAACGGGTGATAAGTTTCATGAGGCAGAAAACGGGGCAAGAGTTGCAGCCAAGTCTGTCGGTCACTGTCACCCTGTATTACAATACATTGATTCTGAACGAATGTTATTAGATACCGAACCTGATATACAAAATCATATCTGTCTCTTTATTAGTAAAGAAATGATAAAATTTTGTATTGTTGGATAATGTTTTGATCATTTCCTATATCAAAAGTTGATCGATTCAGGCACGTTATCTAAAAGCATTGACGTTCTAAATCAAACTACAGTTCTAAGTATATGGAACACACATAAGAGGAAGAGTTCAGAAATGAACGAATTCTTCTTGAGGTATTGTAGACTAGGTCAGATCAATGCGACCCGACTGGCTAGAGTTACATAAAGATGCATGTTTGAATTAGTTTGAATTTACATCTTATGAAACTCGCTAGTCATGTCACAAAGATAAGATGACCACAGCTCTGTTTAATGGAAACAGAGAAAGAGTTGGTAAACTCTTGGGATGATACATGTTGATGTATGTAGGTCCCCTGTCTACACATGCCAGGACTGGTTCTTTATACTTCATTACGTTCTCTGATAATCTCTCAAGATTCAGTCATATGTTCCTGCTGAAACATGAGTCCGAACCTTTTGAGATATTCACAGAATATAAATTAGAAGTAGAGAACCAAAATATGGGTATAAGTATTATGTCCTTTGATATGATCAAGGAGGAGAATACTTGAGCACGGAAATCCTGGACTATTCTAAAGGAGAATGAGATTCTCTCTCAGCATTACTCCTCCGTATACACCATAGCACGATGGTATATCGGGGCGGAGCAGATACACCCTATTTGATATGGTGTGCTCTATGATGAGTAACACTGAGTTACCTATTTCCTTTAGGGTGTTATGCGCTTGAGAAGCTGCATACCTATTGAATAGGGTTCGAATCAAATCAGTTGCCTACCACTTCATATGTGATATGGAAAGGGAAGAGCCCATATCTTAAGTTAGTTAAGATTTGGGGTTGTCCGGCCTATGTTTAAAAGCAAAATCCGGACAAGCTCAAGGCAAGATCTGTAATGTAGAACTGGAAAGGTTCCAGCTATACAAACTACAGCAGATGATTTGATAGAACCAAGGGATTCAGTAGATACCAACGAACCTCTGCCTCTCCGCCGATCTAGTAGGGTTCCTCACCCACCTGAGAGATACTTCGGTTTCTCTATGACAGTGGGAGCGAGGATTACATCATGAGATGATGACCCAACTAGTTTCGAGCTGGCCATCGAGAGTAAGACTCTGTAAGAATGGCTGGATGCTTATCGATCTGAGATGGAATCCTTATACACCAACAAAGTATGGACTTTGGTTGCTATATCTGAAGGGTTAAATCCCCATCAGGAGCAAGTATATCTTGAGAAGATTACTTGGTGTAGATGAAAAGTTGAGACTTTCAAAGCTAGACTTGTTAAAGCTTTTCGTCATCGACCAGGCGTGGATAATGATGAAACCTTTTCAAGTAGCTATGCTTAAGTCCATCCAGATCCTACTTGCCACGGCTACATACCATAACTACGATATCTGGCGGTTGGGTGTCTTGACTGCTTTTCTAAATGATGATTTAGAAGAGTGTGTCTATAAGTACACAACCAGAGGGCTTCGTAGACAGTGGGAGCAGCGGAAACGTGTGCAAGATGCTTTATAGGATAAAGCAGGCATCGCGGAGTTGGAACGTCTGTTTTGATGGATTAGTCAAAGAGTTTGACATCATCAAAATGGTAGATGAACCTTGTATAAACAAAAAGGTAGTAGGGAGTATGGTGACGATCCTCGTAGAGTACGTGGATGACATACTCTTGATGGGGAAGGAGTTTCCTATGCTACGCTCGATCAATCTCCGGTTATCACTAGGATTCTCCATATAGGAACAATGAGATACCTACTAAATCCTGGATTTTGGATCTATGAGATATATTTAAATGGATGTTAGGATTCTCACTAGTTGTAGTGAGATGGTATCAATCGATCCTGGGGAGAATCACTGGAAGTGTTCCAGGGTGATAATGACGACTGAGTGTCAGTCACAGGCATTGTCTTTACCCTCAGTAAAGGGACGGTATGGTGGAAGAGTTCCAAGCTAGATACCGTGACATACTAGACGATAAAGGCACGATACATCGCTACTAAAGATGCTACCAAAGAGGCTGTTTGGGTGTATATTGGTTCATGAGATGAACTATGTTTCTTCCATTGTGTGACAATGGAGTTGTGGCTTATGCCAAGGAACACAGGTCCCATCAGTGATCCAAACTTATTCTAAGGCAGCATCGCCTGATCATGGAGATGGTTGATCTCCAGGGAGATCGAGGTTAGGAGAGTAGACTCAGAGGACAACACAGCGGATCCACTCACAAAGGCCTGTTCCCAGAGAGAGACTTTTATGGGATGGTTGAGTATGAGATACTTCAAACCACTGCTACAGATGGCCCTAGTGCAAGTGGGAGATTGTTAGTTATATATATGCCCTAGAGGCCATTACTATACATGGGATGTATATTGTAGTGGATGCTGGGACATATATAGGGAGGACTTTCTTGCTCGACATGATAGTATGCTATCTGGTTACCCTTTACCTTAACGTGTATACTGATTGTCTCTCTGTTACATGTTGGTAAAGCCCTTAGGATCTGTACTTGACTACCTGGACTGTGATGCGGATCATACTAGTGGGGACAAGGTAGTCCATAAGTACATCCTTCAAAGTCCCTAGTCGTGGGTGTATCGAGTCGGGGCATCGATATACCAGAGTAGACTAGCGTGTACCTTCTCGACCCATACAGATGGGCGATGGATGATCCCATATCCATCGGTGTTTGACATCAGAGATGATATACGGGTGCTCAGTAGAGACTGGGTACACTGGACGGACTCGCTGAGAACTCCCAGATGGTATTATACCTCACGTCAGATGGCAGTTCTCTGGTGACACTGGTACAGAGTAGTCTGTTGACCCGAGATCGTCATAGAGTCTTGTGTGGTTCCCACTGTGCTTTGATTTCCATCTTACCACGTCCAAGAGGGCGTGCAAAACGGTGGTTTTTGGGTACAGTCCCGAGTCACATGGAGGCAATGAGCGATAGGAGGGGATTCGTCTCTCCCGGTATAGGGAGTTGATGTTGCGCTGTGTTCGATTGGCTATAACAGGAAATCCCTGGCCAGGGTTGCTGAGATTTACTGGTAAGTGTTACCAGTAGTTTCTCAAACAGTTATAGACCTCATATCGACACGACTTATTGAGCTAATGGGGTCTGACGTTTACCACCCCTAGGCGAGATATGCGACATATCAGACGATCAGACCGGACTGTACGGTAGTGTTACTGGTCGGATTCACTGGAGTGTGAGCGGGCTTGCTCGTCGATCTTCAGATCGCTCAATACCCGGGTGGCCGTTACGTTTAGCAGACCGCTTGCGGCTTGTGGATGTTTGATATGATCATCATCTGCTGCCGGCGTATTGACGAGTCTTTAGAGTCCTACACAGAGGTTTCCTGGCTCAAGCGAAACGAAATAGGAGCGCATATGAGATATGTGCGGGACCGAGAATAATACGTGTATGTGATACCGTATTCTATTCTCGCGATAAATATATCGAATGGTTGTATGCGATATAACCTAGTTATCGATTCAAGCGTTGATTCGATAAGCCGATATATTGTATACTAGTCGGTTGTGTGCGACATAACCGGGTCATTGAATCAAGTGTTGATTTAATGATTTAATGCATATTTATATATTTGATATATTACTTTGCATCAACTAGTATCGGTTTACTTAAGATGGATTTTCTCACTCGGGTGTGCACATTACATATGCGATATGATTTTGTGCACTTGATTGTATCATGTTTGATGATACAAGTTTACTTGGTTAAGTGCAAAGGATAAACCATGGTTAAAAGAATGGTTAGGGTTTTATTTTCCATTGCTTTTTTATTCATTTATTTATTTGTTTATTCACTTTGGAAAATAAAAAGAAAAGAGAAAAGAATGGTTGCTAGATTTGGAGTTTAGTTGAAGCTTCATGAAGCTTTGATAAAGTCAACCATACTTATCTCATCCTTAACCCTAACCATTCACACTAACCATGATTCATTCTCTACACTTGACCATGGTTAAAATTATGATAAGAATTCATTTTCTTTTCATTTTCTATTAACTTATCATAACTATTTTCCTTCTTCTTCTTCATTCTTCAAGTGAAGAAAAGCAAGGTCCATCAATGGTGATTGTTGGAAATGAGTGAGAAATCCAATTCTAAAGTCTACCCACTTCCTATTTCTTCATCCTCTACCTCTTGCCAAGTAGTAGAATGTGTTTACTTCACAAGTTTCTTGACTTGGTGAAGTCGGAGCTTGATTCATCGATGCTTCGACGTAGATCATCTTCGGCATGGACATCGACGACCTAGCTTGCCCATTCTCCGACGAAGCCGATCCTAGAGCCCGGATTTGATTTGGACAGCGGAGAGGACCTCGTTGCGGAGCCATGGAGGTGGAGCACCGGATCTACAAAGGTTGTATTTCCGTATCTTTTAGTTAAGAGTTAACTAGTTAGCTTGTTCGCCTAGACATCTAGCAAACGATCCGTACTTTAGGGTTTGTAGGCACCATAATTTTTGAAATTGCCATGGTTGATGGCTTGGGAGACCTCACTAGTGTGCCTAGGAACCCTGCACCACGGCTCAAAGGAGTCGTGCAAACAGGTAGTGGTTGGGTGCAGTCCCGAAGCACTTGGTGGCAGTGACGGTTAGACAGGATTCGTCTCTCCCGGTATTGGGGGTTGACATCGCGCTGTGTCTAGGAGAGCCATTACACGAGTAGTCCCTGGCCAGGGCAAACGAGATATACTGGTAGGTTTCCAGCGTTATCTCAGGGTGTTTTGGGCTTCGCTCCGGCACGACTTGTACCGCTATTGGGGGACTGACGTTTACCGCCCCCTAGGCCCGCCATACGATGTATCAGACGAACAGACCGGACTGTACGGAGAATGTCACACTCAGGCTCAGTAGGAGTTCAGATGGGTTTCGCCTCGTCGGTCTTCTTGTCGGCATTACCTGGGGACCGTTACGCACAGCTAGTGCCGCTTGCGGTCTGTGGTTAAACCCACTGCCAGCGTAGTGTCGAGTCTTTAGAGTCCCACACAGAAAGCTTTTCGCCTTTAGGCAAAAGAGTAGAGGTCGCATGGTATTGCGACAGGTCGCATGGTTTTGCGACAGGGTTCGGTCACATCCGTGCACTTGTGCACGTACAGTGTCCGGACAGTTTACACTAGCGGGCTTTGGTTTAAGCCAGATCCTAGTGTACCTTATGGGATTGGATTTATCCAGTTTGCATTCGTGTTCCTCGGAACGCGGATGCGGGTGTGTATGCACAGTTGACAGGGAGGCAGAGGCAGCGGATTCTCATTAGGGTTGTTGACAGTTGACCGTTGACTTTTTGACTTTTTGCTCAACCCTAATGAGAATATGATATGCGATTAACTATTATATTAATTAAGTATTATGGTGACTTGGTTGTTGACTTTTGTTGACCTTGTTGACTTGTTGACTTTTGTTGACTTTGTTGACCGGTTGACTAGGCTTGACTAGTTGACCATCATGATAACCATGGTTATCATTTCATGCCAAAGACTTTTACTTGCTTGTTCTTTTGAGTAAAATGAGTGCATGACATGATAAGGTTATGGTTGCTTCAACCATCACATAAGACTTTTGTTGATATGATGAGTTATCATTGCTTTGGATTATGAGAGGGTGAGAGACAAAATACTTGCTCATTCTTTCTTGCTCATTCTCTCTCTGGTTCTTGAGCTCTCCTCTTGCTCTCACCCTCAACCTCTTGCTCCCTCTCTTGATCTATGGTTCTCTTGTCTCATGAGTTGAGAATCAAGAACCATAGATAAAATCCCATTCTATTTCCTCTCTACTCATTCTAGTTCACTAGGTTTAGCAAACCAAGTGAACTAGTTTCTTCAAAGAACGAAGAAGGAGCTAAAGGTTGGAGCTTTCAAGTGGATCTATCTTCGGCGTACGGAGACAACGAGAAGGAGCCATCGAACCACCATCGGAGCTTGAAGAGAAGGATTTCAAGTTTAGGTATAACCATCTTCATCCGAGTAGCTAAATATCTTTAGCTTAGTTTGCTAGTTTTAGTTTAGGTAAAGATCCCGACCTAGCTTAGTCCATGTTGCCTCTTGCGTTAAAATTTTGATTTTATACCGTTTCCGCCTCCCCGTAAGAACCGGGGGTCGCAACGTGGACTTACAGTGGTATCAGAGCCTAACTAAACTTAAACTAGCTTGGTAGTGAAGTGTAACGAAGTTCGGAACCGGAAAAATCCAAAAACCAAAATTTTACAAAAACTGAGTTTCTGTTGAAATTTTTTTGGCTCAAAATGAAAAACTTTACACTTGTAAATTCGGCTCAGGGTTTTGTGTGAACACCCAAGAAAAACGATACAGTAATTCGTCCAAACCGCCGCCCTTCCGCCGCGCGAGCTAGGCATCCGCCGCGGAAGCGCCGCGCTTTGTCGTCTTCTGTGCATCGTTTTTCGTGCAGTGTGTGTCTGTGTTGGTTTTGGGATTTTTGCAATATATTATATGTGCCCAGATTTTCCAGAAAAGAAATTTCCTTTTAGGGTCCTATAATTCCGTATTTTTTCCGAACTTCACTGCACTTTGACTATGATGGTTATATCTGTGATGTTTGCATGTATTGAACGTCGGCTAATCGCTATAAGTCGATTGGTCGGGGTTATACATGATCTGTGTTTGATGCTGGAATGTGTATATAAATATGTTGGATTGTCGCGGGTGAATAGCCGGGGGTTGTGAGACGAGAGTTTTCTTTTCTTGCCATTCATGTAAATTTGTAAATTGATGTAATAATTATTTGTATGGCCGCACAACCGGGTCGGGGTTGTAGCCGTCATTGTATAATTTCTTTTTACTGTTTTTGCTCCTAGGATAGACCCATGGAGGGGTGCACAAACTACCGGATATGCCGAAGTGTCGAGTGGCCTACTCATGGAGATGAGGGAGGTTGCTACGCTTCGGGTACTTGGCGGGTAGTTTGCCGCACCCGTAGGGGTCTTGGGTGGGGTTTTGGCTATTCACCGCGACCGTGTAATCTGTTTTTGTTACAGGCTCGTACAAATTACAGATTCCTAGTATATCCAATGTATTTATCTGTGATCTGAAATGTTTATCATTGCAGTATATCTATATATGATATTATTTAGGCGTTGCTTATGTTTTTCAGACGCGCTAGCCCAGCCCCCGCTCTGTCGTTAGTTAAGTAACCTAACGGGTAATGACGGGGCCCAGTGGCGAATGCGAATGGCATAAGTGTACGTCATATTTTGGTTGTTTTCTGCAATGGTAGGTTTAAATGATGGGACGCATTAAAAGAACTAATGGAAGAATATCACGCATTAAAAGAACTAATGCAAGATAATAAACCAAGTTAAAGTCGTTGGAACACTTTCGAAAAACACTCGGTTCTTTTCAAAACAACTTTTAAAATACGGAGTTTGAGCCACTCCATTTAAAAGCTATCTTGTTCCATCGACTAAATCAAGTTCACTACGTTCACGGTTTTGCCAAAACCATTCGTAGCCCTCCGTCGTTTCACATGAATAGTCAATAGTATTCAAGCTGTGTTTGTTGGCCAAAGTCAAGGCATAGTGATTGGTAGCTATTGGGTATTCATGTGCAGCATAGATAGATGCGTTGGTTTGGAACAGTCGTACTGCCTTGTTGGCCAAAGTCAAGGGTATGTGCGGGTGGATTCAAATTAACCTGGACAACGACGGGTAGAACTTGACATGTGACTTATGATTTGTTGGCCAAAGTCAAGGTCATAAGAGCATGGGGCAAAAATCCACATCGGGAGTTTCATAAGCACTGAAACTTGCTAGATTTGCATACCATTTGGAGTGTGATGATTCTGGTAGGATTCCTTCAGTTTCGTTACGCGATGATATTTGGATCCCGATCCTACTGTGAGTATATGCTACTCCTCGGGAAATTTCTCACTAATCGATCAATGCTATAAACCTAGTAGGTGCCTAGAAAGGTGTTAGCGGGGCTACGCCCCCAGGGAAAAGAGGTTCTATAATTAAGGAACTTCGCGAAAGCGTTGGAAAACCTCCCTCGAAGTACCGACACCGGCCTGGCTGAACGGTTAAGCAAGTATTGTACGGTGGGATTGATCCTGACTAATTCTTCCTTTATGGTTTGAGGAGGGATTCGAGAAACAGTGGGAGCCATCCTGTTTAGACAAACTAAAAACCACTCTAAACTTGCAAGAGCATCATGCTGAGTGTTTCTTCTTCTCTCTCCTAATTGCAGCGACCAATCAACATGACTGGACTTAAGTTACTCCTAGATAAAAACAAACTGACAGGGCCAAACTACAAAGATTGGCTCAGGAATATCAAGATAGCAATCACTTATGACAAGCTGGGGTATCTTCTTACCACCAAAGCTCCCCCTGTCCCTGGTCCAACTTCCAGTGTTGCGGATAAGCAAATCCGCAAGACTTGGGAGATTGATAGCGCGAAGGCCAAGTGCCTCCTGCTTGCCTCGATGGACAACGAACATCAGAGGAGGCATGAGAATATGGACATGGAGTCCATATTGCTCCATACAAAAGAACTGTATGGAGAGCAATCACGTATCGCAAGATACGAAGCGTCGAAAAAGTTATTTTCGACAAGAATGGCCGTCGGATCATCAGTAGCCGAGCACGTGCTAAAGATGATCGGCTTCATTGAGGAGCTCGCTGACCTAGGGATCACATTGGAGAGTGAGCTATATACGGATATAGTTCTCCAGTCCCTTCCTTCCACTTACGCCCAGTTTATACTGAACTTCAACTTACAAGAAAAGGAGGTTGAACTTTCAGAGCTCCTCAACATGCTGAGGAGCGCAGAGGGCACCCTACAGAAAGGTAGGGATACATCCACTTTGTTTGTAGGAGGATCATCTTCTTCTAGGTCCAAGGCGAAAGCCAAGGGAAAGAAGAGGAAAGCCCCCGCCAAACCAAGGGGCGGTGTTAGTAAAGTGGATACGAAGGGAAAAGGCAAAGCAACAAAGATAGCGGGGAAGCTTGTGGATAAGGAAGAATGCTTCTATTGTCATAAGAAAGGACACTGGAAGAATGATTGCAGGGCCTGGAAGGCCAGAACACAGGAATTGAAGCAGGTTGCAGCTTCAGCTTCAGGTGTGTATGTTATTGAAAACTGTCTTTCAATAAACTCTACTTCCTGGGTATTGGATACCGGATCAGGATCTCATATCTGTAATTCTTTGCAGGCGTTGAGAAACCGTAGTGTTTTGAAAGCAGGTGACATGACCCTCAGAGTTGCAAACGGAGCTAGCATGGATGCTAAAGCCGTGGGGGACTATCACCTGGGAATGTCAGATGGACATGTTTTGGTTTTGCGTAATTGCTTTTTTGTACCCAACGCAACTTGTAATATCATTTCTGTATCTTTAGTTTCTAAAGAAGGTTATGAATTTGCGTTTGTAAGTAATGTTGTAAACATTCACCTTAATCAAGTATTGATTAGGTCAGGTACTCTGAGTAATGGTATATACGTGTTAAACCAACCACAGATTTTTAATGTCCAGAATACACACAAAAGAAAGTCTCCAGAAATAAATCAGACTTTCTTATGGCATTGTAGATTGGGTCACATCAATGAGAGAAGGTTGACGAAGTTACATACAGAAGGGTATTTGAATGCGTTCGAATATCAGTCTATGCCACTTGTCAATCCTGTCTCAAGGGAAAGATGACAAAGACTCCGTTTACTGGACATGGAGTAAGAGCGAGCGAGCTCTTGGGACTCGTACACAGTGACGTGTGCGGTCCAATGTCTACACATGCCCGAAGCGGACATTCTTACTTCATTACTTTTACGGATGACTTCTCAAGGTATGGTTATGTCTTCTTAATGAAACATAAGTCCGAGGCCTTTGGAAAATTCCAGGAGTATAAGAATGAAGTAGAGAAACAGACCGGCAAAAGTATTAAGATTCTAAGATCGGATCGAGGTGGAGAATACTTAAGTGCCGAGTTCCTGGACTATTTAAAAGAGAACGGAATTCTCTCTCAGCTTACTCCTCCATACACCCCGCAACATAACGGTGTATCGGAGAGACGGAACCGCACCCTATTGGATATGGTGCGGTCCATGATGGGTAATGCTGAGTTACCGCGATCATTCTGGGGGTATGCGCTAGAATCAGCAGCGTGCCTTTTGAACCGAGTTCCGACTAAGACTGTGCCTTCCACACCATATGAAATGTGGTGTGGGAAGAGACCCTATCTTAAGCACATTAAGACATGGGGATGTCCGGCTTTTGTCAAAAAGCAGCATGCGGACAAGCTCGAGGCACGCTCAGTACAGTGCAAGTTTGTGGGGTATCCAAAGAACTCAAAAGGATATTTCTTCTACTGTGAAGAGGAACAAAAAGTTCTTGTTTCTCGTCATGCCTACTTCTTAGAAACTGAGTTTTTGGAAAACCAGATAAGTGGGAGCACAGTAGAACTGGAAGAAATTCCAGAACCACGGACTGTTACTGAAGGTTTAGTGGAACCAGAAGGTTCGGAAGAACAGGACATTCCTACGCCGCTCCACAGAAGTAGTAGGCAGTCTCATCCGCCCGAGAGATACTACGGTTTTCTCATAGACGGGGATAGAGAGGATTGCATCATAGATTATGATGAGCCTACTAGCTTCCAGCAGGCCGTTCAGAGCGTTGACTCAGTGAAATGGCTGGATGCAATGCGGACCGAAATGGAGTCCATGTACACCAACAAGGTATGGACGTTGGACATTGCTCCAGACGGGGTAAAACCCGTAGGATGCAAGTGGATCTTCAAAAGGAAGATTGGTGTAGATGGACAGGTTGAGACCTATAAAGCTAGGCTGGTAGCAAAGGGTTTTCGTCAACGACCTGGCTTGGACTACGACGAAACCTTTTCTCCAGTAGCCATGCTGAAATCCATTCGGATCCTTCTTGCCATTGCTGCCTTCCACGATTATGAGATCTGGCAAATGGACGTAAAGACAGCTTTTCTAAATGGAAATTTAGAGGAGTGTGTCTATATGGACCAGCCAGAGGGTTTCATTCAGAGTGGGAGCAGCGGAAAGGTGTGCAAGTTGCTTAAGTCCATCTATGGACTAAAGCAGGCATCGCGGAGTTGGAACATCTGCTTTGATGAGACGGTCAAAGAATTTGGCTTTATCAAAAATCCAGATGAACCATGCATCTATAGTAGATTTGTAGCGAGAACTGTAGTATTCCTCGTTTTGTACGTGGATGACATTCTCTTAATAGGAAATGACATTCCTATTCTACAATCTGTCAAGGGGTTCTTGTCATACAGGTTCTCCATGAAAGACCTGGGTGATGCCTCATACATTCTGGGTATCCGGATCTACCGTGACAGATCCAAGAGGATATTAGGACTTTCACAGTCCAGGTACATCGACACCATACTGAAGAGGTTCAGTATGGAAGATTCCAAGCGCGGTAACCTACCGGCTTGTCACGGGATCACCCTCTCTAAAGAGATGTCTCCCAAGACTGATTTGGAGAGGGATCGCATGTCTATTATACCCTACGCTTCTGCGGTAGGCTCTATAATGTATGCGATGTTGTGTACCAGACCGGATGTAGCTTATGCACTGAGTGTGGTAAGCCGGTATCAGTCTAACCCAGGGGAGAAACACTGGATAGCGGTAAAGAACATTCTCAAGTACCTTAGAAGGACTAAGGAGATGTTCTTGGTGTACGGCGGAAAAGACCTCCAGATCGAGGCCTTTGCTGACTCCAGCTTCCAGAGTGACAAGGATGATTCCAAGTCCATGTCGGGTTTTGTCTTTACCCTCAATGGAGGGGCGGTGTGTTGGAAGAGTTCCAAACAGGAAACCGTTGCAGACTTGACGATGGAAGCGGAATACATTGCTGCATCTGATGCCGCAAAAGAAGCTGTCTGGATGAGAAAGTTCTTGAAAGAACTTCAGGTGGTTCCGTCCATTGTTGATCCAATACCTCTGTATTGCGACAACAACGGGGCTATAGCTTTAGCAAAGGAACCCAGGTCCCATCAGAGATCCAGGCACATCTTGAGGCGGTATCACCTGATCAGGGAGATCGTAGATCGCCAGGAGATCGAGGTTCGGAGAGTCGCTTCAGAAGATAACACTGCAGATCCATTCACCAAGGCCCTGCCCCAGACTCAGTTCGAGCGGCTGATCGAGATGATAGGTCTTCGATACGCCAGTACATGGCCTTAGTGCAAGTGGGAGATTGTTAGTGTATATGCCCTAGAGGCCATTACTGTATCATACTAGTTTATATATTACTTAATGGATGCTTGGGATATTCACCTTGTATATACAATCTTGCTCAAAATAGTAGTATGCTACTTGGTTTGTTTCTACTTCAATGTGTACATGTGTTTATTTTAGTATATCGCCTATACACATTAGTAGAGCCCTTAGGATCTTTGCTTGATTACCAGCGATGTGATGGCCGTCACACTAGTGGGGCTGGGTAATCTATAAGCACATCCTTATGCAGGTCCCTGGTCGCAGGACTATCGAGACAGGGCATCGATACTCCGGAGTAGACCAGCGCATGCGCTTCTCATCCCAGTGTGGGAGACGGTCTGTCCCACAGCCGTCAGTACGTCGTACTTGAGATAGTATGCGGGTGCTCGTTAGGTTACGGGTACACTGGACAGGACTCGTCGGGAACTGACTAGTTGGTATTATACCTATCGTCAGTTATCAGTTCCCAGGTGACATGAGTACAGCTTAGTCCGCTGACTTGACACTGTCACTTCGCCTCGGGTGTGTTCCCACTGTACTTTGATCACTACCCTACCACGGCTCAAAGGAGTCGTGCAAACAGGTAGTGGTTGGGTGCAGTCCCGAAGCACTTGGAGGCAGTGACGGTTAGACAGGATTCGTCTCTCCCGGTATTGGGGGTTGACATCGCGCTGTGTCTAGGAGAGCCATTACACGAGTAGTCCCTGGCCAGGGCAAACGAGATATACTGGTAGGTTTCCAGCGTTATCTCAGGGTGTTTTGGGCTTCGCTTCGGCACGACTTGTACCGCTATTGGGGGACTGACGTTTACCGCCCCTAGGCCCGCCATGCGATGTATCAGACGAACAGACCGGACTGTACGGAGAATGTCACACTCAGGCTCAGTAGGAGTTCAGATGGGTTTCGCCTCGTCGGTCTTCTTGTCGGCATTACCTGGGGACCGTTACGCACAGCTAGTGCCGCTTGCGGTCTGTGGTTAAACCCACTGCCAGCGTAGTGTCGAGTCTTTAGAGTCCCACACAGAAAGCTTTTCGCCTTTAGGCAAAAGAGTAGAGGTCGCATGGTATTGCGACAGGTCGCATGGTTTTGCGACAGGGTTCGGTCACATCCGTGCACTTGTGCACGTACAGTGTCCGGACAGTTTACACTAGCGGGCTTTGGTTTAAGCCAGATCCTAGTGTACCTTATGGGATTGGATTTATCCAGTTTGCATTCGTGTTCCTCGGAACGCGGATGCGGGTGTGTATGCACAGTTGACAGGGAGGCAGAGGCAGCGGATTCTCATTAGGGTTGTTGACAGTTGACCGTTGACTTTTTGACTTTTTGCTCAACCCTAATGAGAATATGATATGCGATTAACTATTATATTAATTAAGTATTATGGTGACTTGGTTGTTGACTTTTGTTGACCTTGTTGACTTGTTGACTTTTGTTGACTTTGTTGACCGGTTGACTAGGCTTGACTAGTTGACCATCATGATAACCATGGTTATCATTTCATGCCAAAGACTTTTACTTGCTTGTTCTTTTGAGTAAAATGAGTGCATGACATGATAAGGTTATGGTTGCTTCAACCATCACATAAGACTTTTGTTGATATGATGAGTTATCATTGCTTTGGATTATGAGAGGGTGAGAGACAAAATACTTGCTCATTCTTTCTTGCTCATTCTCTCTCTGGTTCTTGAGCTCTCCTCTTGCTCTCACCCTCAACCTCTTGCTCCCTCTCTTGATCTATGGTTCTCTTGTCTCATGAGTTGAGAATCAAGAACCATAGATAAAATCCCATTCTATTTCCTCTCTACTCATTCTAGTTCACTAGGTTTAGCAAACCAAGTGAACTAGTTTCTTCAAAGAACGAAGAAGGAGCTAAAGGTTGGAGCTTTCAAGTGGATCTATCTTCGGCGTACGGAGACAACGTGAAGGAGCCATCGAACCACCATCGGAGCTTGAAGAGAAGGAGTTCAAGTTTAGGTATAACCATCTTCATCCGAGTAGCTAAATATCTTTAGCTTAGTTTGCTAGTTTTAGTTTAGGTAAAGATCCCGACCTAGCTTAGTCCATGTTGCCTCTTGCGTTAAAATTTTGATTTTATACCGTTTCCGCCTCCCCGTAAGAACCGGGGGTCGCAACGTGGACTTACACTTTGTAGAGCATCCTGCACCTTATTCGATGAGGAAAGGGCCGACGATCCCTTCACCGGGAGTGACCCCTTTAGCAATAACTGGCAGATGCTACAACCCTCAGTTTGTCTTTTAATTGCTTCTATAGTTTCTTCTTTGCACAGCGGTATATATGTGATATATCCTGCACCTTATTCGATGAGGAAAGGGCCGACGATCCCTTCATCGGGAGTGACCCCTTTAGCAAAACTAGAAAAACCTTAAAAACACTCCATTTAAAAACCATTGGATTCCGCAACGAGATCAAGTTCAAAGCGTTAAAGGTTTTCCTAAAAACCATCCGCAACCCTCCGTCATTTTAGGAAGTAGAGTACTTAGTATTCGTGTTGTGTTTGTTGACCATAGTCAAGGCACAGTGTACGGTAGCTAAGTGATATCTTCCTATACCGCATATGATGCGATTAGTTAGGACAGTCGCGTGACTTTGTTGACCTTAGTTAAGGGTCATGTGGGTGGGTCTAATTAATCACGAAATGACGGGTAGAACTTGACAAGTGCTTATGATTTGTTGACCATAGTTAAGGTCATAAGTGCTAGAGGTAAAAACCATTATCGGGAGTTTCAAGTGTTGAAATTTGCAATGAGATTGCATACCTTCTATATGATAGTTGGATCCCAATACCCACTGCGAGTAATTGTTACTCCTGGGAGAGTTTTGCACTTTGCAATTAGCCGATCAAGTAGGTATCTAGAAAGGTGTCAACGGGGTTACGCCCCTGGGAAAACGAGGTTTACTTTAATTAGGTCCGTGCGAAAGCACGGGGAACCTCCCTCAAAGTACCGACACTGGCCTGGCTGAAAGATTGGCGAACTTGTAGAGTGT
Source organism: Agapanthus africanus (assembly GCA_030015575.1). Taxonomy (NCBI): domain Eukaryota; kingdom Viridiplantae; phylum Streptophyta; class Magnoliopsida; order Asparagales; family Amaryllidaceae; genus Agapanthus; species Agapanthus africanus. The sequence continues at coordinate 50,726,008 of CM057351.1, read as the reverse complement.
AATTAATCCTGGCTAGTCTTTCCTTTTAAGGTTTGAAGGAAGATTTGATAAAAACAGTGGGAACCATCCTGATTAGATAAAATAAATAACCAATCTTATCTTGCAAGAGCGCACGCAGAGTATTTTCTTCTCTCTCTCTCCAGGTAGCGACCATATCACGCCTTAATCAAAATAATAATATGGATGTATTGACCGAACCCGCTTGTTATACTGAGCTGGGGAACGTTGGTCTCGCTCTAACTTATAATTGTTATAAGACCGAGCAGGAATTAGGGGAATACCAGGATTCCCATGCCGCCCAAACGAAGAAAGTGCATTATGATGCATCTCCTTCGGGTGTGTTCATTATAAAGAACTGTTTCTCAGTGTCCTCTGCGTCCTAGGTATTAGATACCGGATCAGGATCCCGCAAATGTAATCCGTTACATGGGCTACAGAAAGGTAGAGAACTGAGAACGGGTGATAAGTTTCATGAGACAGAAAACGGTGCAAGTGTTGCAGCCAAGTCTGTTGGTCACTATCACCCTGTATTACCAGAATACATTGATTCTGAACGAATGTTATTAGATACCGAACCTGATATACAAAATCATATCAATCCCTTTATTAATAAAGAAATGATATAATTTTGTATTGTTGAATAATGTTTTGTACATTTCCTATTTCAAAAGTTGATCGGTTCAGGCATGTTATCTAAAAGTATTGACGTTCTAAATCAAACTACAGTTCTTAGTATACAGAACACACACAAGAGGAAGAGTTCAGGGATGAACGAATTCTTCTTGAGGCATTGTAGACTAGGTCATATCAATGTGACCCGACTAGCTTAAGTTACATTTTAGATGCATATTTAAATCAGTTTGAATTTACATCTTGTGAAACTTGCCAGTCATGTCACAAAGATTAGATGACCATAGCTCTGTTTATTGGAAACAGAGAAAGAGTTAGTAAACTCTTGGGATTGATACATGATGATGTATGTAAGGTCCCCTGTCTGCACATGCCAGGACCGGTTCTTTGTACTTCATTACATTCTCTGATGATCTCTCAAGAATCAGTCACATGTTCCTGCTGAAACATAAGTCCGAAGCTTTTGAGATATTCACAGAATATAAGTTAGAAGTAGAGAACCAAAAACCGGGTATAAGTATTTTGTCCTATGATAAGATCAGGGAGGAGAATAATTGTGCATGGAATTCTTGGACTATTCTAAAGGAGAATGAGATTCTCTCTCGGTGGTACTCCTCTGAATACACCACAGCACAACGGTGTATCGGGGCGGAGCAATCGCACCATATTAGATATGGTGTGCTCTATGATGAGTATTACTGAGTTACCAGTTTCTTTTTGGGGGTTATGCACTTGAGAAGCTGCATACATATTGAATTGGATTCCAATCAAATCAGTGCCTACCACTCCATATGAGATATGGTATGGGAAGAACCCATCTCTTAAGTAAGTTATGATTTGGGGTTGTCCGGCCTATGTCAAAAGCAAAATCCGGACAAGATCGAGGCAAGGTCAGTTATGTAGAACTGGAAAGGTTCCAGCTATACAAACTGCAGCTGATGATTTGACAGAACCAAAAGATTCAATAGTCCCCAACGAATCTCAGCCTCTCCGCCAATCTAGCAGGGTTCCTCATCCGGCTGAGAGATACTTTGGTTTCTCGATGACAGTGGGAGCGAGGAATGCATCATGAGATGATGACCCAACTAGTTTCGAGCAGGCCATCAAGAGTGGGGACTCTGTAAGAATGGCTGGATGCTTAGTGTTCTGAGATGGAATCCATGTACACCAACAAAGTATGGACTTTGGATGCTATATCTGAAGGGTTAAATCCCCATCAGGAGCAAGTATATCTTGAGAAGATTACTTGGTGTAGATGGAAAAGTTGAGACTTTCAAAGCTAGACTTGTTAATGGTTTTCATCATCGACCAGGCGTGGATAATGATGAAACTTTTTCCAGTAGCTATGCTTAAGTCTATCCGGACCCTACTTAACATTGTTACATACCATGACTACGATATCTGGTGGTTGGGTGCCATTACTACTTTTCTAAATAATGATTTAGAAGAGAACGTCTATAAGAACACGGCCAGAGGGCTTCGTAAACAGTGGGAGCAGCGGAAACGTGTGCAAGTTTCTTTGAAGGATAAAGCAGGCATCGCGGAGTTGGAACATCTGTTTTGATGTAGTAGTTAAATAGTTTGACTTCATCAAAATGGTAGATGAACCTTGTATATACAAAAAGGTAGTAGGGAGTATGGTGGTGATCCTCGTAGAGTACGTAGATGACATACTCTTGATAGGGAAGGAGTTTCCTATACTACGCTCGGTCAATCTCCTCTTATCATAAGGATTCTCCAAGTAGGATAAAGGTAATACCTCCTAAATCCTGGGATTTGGATCTATGAGATAGATCTAAAGGGATGTTAGGGTTCTCACTAGATTTAGTAAGATGGTATCAATCGATCCTGGAGAGAATCACTGGAAAGGTTCCAGGGTGATAAGGACGACTGAATGTCAGTCGCAGGCATTGTCTTTACCCTCAGTAGAGGGACGGTATGTTGGAAGAGTTCCAAGCTAGATACCGTGGCAAACTAGACGATAAAGGTTGGTAACATCGTTATTAAAGATACTACCAAAGAGGCAGTTTAAGTGTATATTGGTTCATGAGATGAACTAGGTTCCTACCATTGTATGACAATGGAAGTGTGGCTTTGGCCCAGGAACCCTGGTCCCATCAGTGACCCAGACATATTCTGAGGAAGCATCACCTGATCTTGGAGATAGTTGATCTCCAAGGTGATCGAGGTTAGGAGAGTAGACTCAGAGGACGACACGGAGGATCTACTCACAAAGGCCTTTTCCCAATGAGAGACTTTTATGGGATGGTTGAGTATGAAATACTGCAACAACTGCTACAGATGGCCCTAGTGCAAGTGGGAGATTGTTAGTTATATGTATGCCTTAGAGGCCATTACTGTACACAGGATGTATATTGTAGTGGATGCCGGGACATATATAGGTATGACTTTCTTGCTTGACATGATAGTATGCTATTTGGTTACTCTTTATCTTAACATGTATACTTGCTGTCTCTCTATTACATGTTGATAAAGCCCTTAGGATGTGTACTCGACATGCAGGACTATGATGTAGATCTTACTAGTGGGGCCTGGGTAGTCCATGAGTACATCCTTCAATGTTCCTAGTCGTGAGAATATCGAGACGGGGCATCGATATTCCAGAGTAGACTAGCGCATATCTTCTCGACCCATGTGATGGGCGATGGATGATCCCATATCCATTGGTGTTTAACATCAGAGATGATATGCGGGTGCTCAGTGGAGACTGGGTACACTGAACGGACTCGCCGAGAACTCCCAGATGGTATTATACCTCACGTCAGATGGCAGTTCTCTGGTGACACTGGTACAGCTTAGTCTGTTGACCCGAGATCGTCATAGAGTCTTGTGTGTCTCCTACTGTGCTTTGATTTCCACCCTACCATGGCTCTACTGAGTCGTGCAAACAGGTGGTTTTTGGGTACAATCCCGATTCACATGGAGGCAATGAGCGATAGGAGGGGATTCATCTCTCCCGGTATTGGGGGTTGATGTTGCGCTATGCTCGACTGGCCATAACTGGAAATCCCTGGCCAGCGTTGCAGTGATATACTGGTAAGAGTTATCAGTAGTTTCACGCTTGTTATGGACCTTACATCGGCATGACTTATCAAGCTACTGGGGTCTGACGTTTACCATCACTAGGCGAGATAGGCGACATATCAGACGAACAGACCGGACTGTACGGTAAGTTTTACTGGTTGGATTCACAGGAGTGTGAGCGGGCTTGCTCGTTGATCTTCTGATCGCTCAATACCCGGATGGACGTTACGTTTAGCAGACCGTTTGCGGCTTGTGGGTGTTTGATATGATTATCAGCTACTGCCGGCGTATTGACGAGTCTTTAGAGTCCTACACAGAGGTTTCCTGGCTCAAGCGAAACGAAATAGGAGCGCATATGAGATATGTGCGGGACCGAGAATAATACCAGTATGTGATACTGTATTCTATTCTCGCGATTTGTATCATTGGACGGTTATATAAGATATAGCCGGCTTACCGAATCAAATGTTGATTCGATATATTGATACACTTGATATTAGTCGATTATATGCAATATGACCGGATCATTAAATCAAGTGTTGATTTAATGATTTAATGTATAATTATATATTTGATATATTACTTTACATTACATAGTATTGGTTCACTTAAGATTATTATTTCTCACTAGATTGTGCACATTGTATATATGATATATTTTTGTGCACTAGTTTGTATCATGTTTGATGATACATGCAAACTTGGGTGTGTGTATGACTTACACCAAGTTTATGTTAATGGTTAGGGTTGTATTTATTTATTTATTTATTTATTTTGGTAAAATAGAATGGTTGCTTTCTTTGTTTTTATGCTAGAAGCTTCATGTTGCTTCAAGCATCTTTGGAAAAGGGTAACCATTTTGTTTTTTTCCTTTGACCTAACCATTTACCTAAACTATGGTTTAATCCCTACAAGAGTTTACTCACCCATGGTTGCAACATGATAAGTCTTCACTTGATTATTCATTTTAGATTATTCTTTTTATTCTTTTCTTTCTTCTTCATCTTCTTCTTCAAGTGAAGAAAGCTAGCTAGAAAATTTCAAGTGAAGAATCCAAGTGAGAAATCCAAATCCAAAGTGAACCCACTTCCTATTTCTTCATCCTCTACCACTTTCCATGTTGTATAGGGTGTTTTCTTCACAAGTTTCATGACCTAGTGGAGGGAGCTTGAGTTTGAGTCGCCTCGACGTAGATCATCTTCGGCATCGAAGTTAATGACCTAGCCCGCCCATTTCTCCGATGAAAGCGACACTAGAGTCCGGGATTCCGATGATCGCAGCGGAGGGACGTCAAAACGGAGCTAGAGAAGTGGAGGACCGGATCTACAAAGGTTGTAGTCTCTTTCACTTAGCAGTTAAGTTGTTAACTTGCATTTGTTTTCGCCTATCCTCTTGTTAACGATCTTGCATAGGGTTTCTCGGCACATAAATTTTTGAATTTGGCATGGTTGATCACTTATGGAACCTCATGAGTGTGCCTAGGAACCCTACAGGTCTAACGTTTACCGCCCCCAGACTGGATATGCGACATATCAAACAAAGAGACCGGACTGTACGGTAGTGTTACTGATTGGATTCACAGGACTGTGTGCAGGCTTGCTTGTTGATCTTCTAATCGCTCAATACCCGGATGGTTGTTACGTTTAGCTGACCGCTTGCAGCTTGTGGGTGTTTGATATGAGCATCACCTACTGCTGGCGTATTGATGAGTCTTTAGAGTCCTACACAGAGATTTTCTGGCTCAGGCGAAACAGAGTAGGAGCACATATGTGATATGTGCGGGACTGAGATTAATACGATATGAGATACCGTATTCTATTCTCGCGATATGTGATATCGGCCGGGTATATGTGATATAGCCGGGTTATCGGATCAAGTGTTGATTCGATAAAAAGATACATATTATATTAGTCGGTTATATGTAATATAGCCGGGTTATTAAATCAAGTGTTGATTTAATAATTTAATGTATAATTATATATGTGTTATATTACATTACATTAACTAATATAAGCTCACTTAAATGATTCTTTTTCTCACTTGATGATACATTAATATATATGTGATATATGCTAATTGTATTATTTTCTTTTGTTACATTAAATATTATATATATATATGATATATAATATTATAACATGTTAGGTTACAAATGCAACTAGGGTTTATGAGATTAAGTCATTCTTGGGTTTACATTTTATTTTGGTTAATTCTAAATGGTGGATAAATACTTAAGATATTATCTTTAGTTGACTTAGTCCACTCTTTAGATATTTTCTTAGATATTTGTTTACCAAACCCTAACCCCAGTCCATGGTTAGTTCTCTACAAGGGTTAAGCATGTCATGCTTAACCTTGGTTGCATATCTAAGCTCAACAATAATTCATTTTGATCACTCATTATTCTTCATCTTCTTCTTGCTCTTCACAAAAGCTTGCTAGATTTTTTCTAAGTGATGAAATGAAGTGAGAAATAGAAAACTAAAGAGAGAAAAATTCCTACTTCATCATTCTCTTCTATACTAGCCATATAGATTAGTGTGTTAGCTTCACTAATCTCAAATTAGTGAAGTAATAGCTTGGGTTTGTGATTCCTCAAGATAGATCATCTTTGATTGTGAAGATTATTAGCAAGCATGCTTCATTCACTTCATGGAGCCTCTCAAGAGTATGGGAACTTGATGATCACAGCGAAGGGAGCTCAACTCAGAGCTTATGATGTGAAGGAACGGACTGCAAAGGTTGTAATCCATAACTCTTAGAAGTAAAGTTGTTTACTTGTTGTTTCTAACCCTAATTCTCTAGTTAAGATCTTTTCTTAGGTTGTTTGGCACTTGAAATTTTTAAATACGGCATGTATAATGCCTTGTAGAACCTTGTTCTCGTTCTTAAGAACCTTACAATCATAACTCGCTTAAGAGATGGTCTCTTCCCATTCCATATCTCATATGGAGTGGTAGGTAATGATTTGGTTGGAACTCTATTCAATAGGTATGCCGCTATCTCAAGTTCATAACCCCAAAAGGAAACTAGGCAACTCAGCGGTGCTCATCATAGAGCGCACCATATCCATTAAGATGTGATTCCTCTGCTCCGATGCACCGTTGTGCTGTGGTGTATACGGAGGAGTAAGCTGAGAGAGAATCCCATTCTCTTTTAGATAGTCACGGAATTCTGTGCTCAATTATTCTCCTCTCCGATCAGATCGTAGGATTTTAATACTTTTACCCGTCTGGTTCTCAACTTCATGCTTATATTCTTTGAATTTCTCAAAAGCTTTAGACTTGTGTTTCAACAGGAACACATGTACGTATCTTGAGAGATCGTCAGTGAATGTAATGAAGTACGATGAACCATTCCTGGCATGTGTAGACATGGTACCACATACATCACTATGTATCAGTCCCAAGAGTTCCTTAACTCTTTCTCCGTGTCCAGTAAATGGATTTTTGGTCATCTTGCCTTTGAAACATGACTGGCAAGTTTCATAAGATGATAATTGGAATAGATTCAAATAACCATCCTTATGTAACTTAGCTAGTCGTGTCGTATTGATATGACCTAGTCTACAATACCACAAGAAGGATTCGTTCATTTCTGAACTCTTCCTCTTGTGTATGTTTTATACGTTAAGAACTGTGGTTTGATTTAGAATGTATATGCCATTATTTAACGAGCCTGATCCAATCAACTTTTGATTCAGAAAAATGTTCATAATGTAGGGTTCCTAGGCACTCTAATTGAATCTCACAAGTGATCAAACATGCCCAAATCAAATTTTACGGGTGCCTACAAACCCTAATACGGATCGTCAACTAGATATATAGGCGAAGCGAACAAGTAAACGGAAATATAGCTAAAGGGAAGGGGCTACAACCTTTGTAGATCCGGTCCACCACCTCCTAGGCTCCGTGATGAAGTCCCCTCGCTGTCCAAATCATATCTTGGCCTCTAGTGTCGGATTCATCGGAGAAAAACGGGCTAGGTCATCGACGACGATGCCGAAGATGATCTACGTCGAGGCATCTCTAGATCAAGCTCCAACTTCACCAAGTCAAGAAAATTGTGAAGGAAACAGCCTATACTACTTGGCAAGAGGTAGAGGATGAAGAAATGGGATGTGGGTTCACTTTAGAATTGGATTTCTCACTAGTTTTCATCACTTGCCATTGGAGTAGCAAGCTTTCTTCATGAAGGAAGAAGATGAAGAAGAAGAAGAAGATATGATAAGTCTTAATTTAAAAAGGAAAATAAATGAATACTTATCATTTCTTTAACCATGGTTTAGTGTAGAGATTTTACTAAGGTTAGATGAGTGGTTAGGGTCAAAGAAGAGACAAGAATGGTGACTTTGTCAAGGTTTCAAGAAGCTTCAACTAAAAACAAAACAAGTCCACCATTTATCTTTCTCTTTATCATTTTCTTTTTCCAAACTAAACAAAAAGAATAGATAAATGAATAAGTAAATAAAATGATACCCTAACCACTAACTAACCATGGTTTAATACTTTACACAAAACCAAGCTAGAATTTATCATCAAACATGATACAATCATATGCACAAAAATATATCACATATACAATGTGCAATACAAGTGAGTAAATCCATTTAAAGTGAACCAATACTAGTTAATGCAAAGTAATATATCAAATATATAATTATACATTAAATCATTAAATCAACACTTGATTCAATGATCCGGTCATATCGCATATAACCGGCTAGTATCCAATGTATCGGCTTATCGAATCAATCCTTGATTCGATAACTAGGTTATATCGCATACAACCTAATCGATACATTCATCGCGAGAATGGAATACGGTATCACATACACGCATTATTCTCGGTCCCGCACATATCTCATATGCGCTTATATTTCGTTTTGCTTGAGCCAGGAAACCTCTGTGTAGGACTCTAAAGACTCGTCAATACGCCGGCAGCAGATGATAATCATATCAAACACCCACAGGCCGCAAGCGGTCTGCTAAACGTAACGGCCACCCGGGTATTGAGCGATCAGAAGATCGACGAGCAAGCCCGCTCACACTCCTGTGAATCCAACTAGTAACACTTACCGTACAGTCCGGTCTGTTCGTCTGATATGTCGCATATCTCGCCTAGGGGTGGTAAACGTCAGACCCCAGTAGCTCGATAAGTCATGCCGACTTGAGGTCCATAACATTCGTGAAACTACTGATAACTCTTACCAGTATATCACTGCAACCCTGGCCAGGGATTTCCTGTTATGGCCAGTCGAGCATAGCACAACATCAACCCCCAATACCGGGAGAGACGAATCCCCTCCTATCGCTCATTGCCTCCATGTGAATCGGGACTGTACCCAAAAACCACCTGTTTGCACAACTTAGTAGAGCCGTGGTAGGGTGGAAATCAAAGCACAGTGGGAGACACACAAGACTCTATGACGATCTCGGGTCAACAGACTAAGCTGTACCGGTGTCACCAGAGAACTGCCATCTGACGTGAGGTATAATACCATCTGGGAGTTCTCGGCGAGTCCGTTCAGTGTACCCAGTCTTCACTGAGCACCCGCATACCATCTCTGATGTCAAACACCAATGGATATGGGATCATCCATCGCCCATCGCATGGGTCGAGAAGATATACGCTAGTCTACTCTGGAATATCGATGCCCCGTCTCGATATTCCCACGACTAGGAACAATGAAGGATGTACTCATTGACTACCCAGGCCCCCACTAGTATGATCTGCATCATAGTCCTGGAAGTCGAGTACTCATCCTAAGGGCTTTATCAACATGTAATCAGAGAGACAGAAAGTATACATGTTAAGACAAAGAGCAACCAGATAGCGTACTATCATGTCGAGCAAGAAAGTCCTACCTATATATGTCCCAGCATCCACTACAATATACATCCAATGTACAGTAATGGCCTCTAGGGCATACATATAACTAACAATCTCCCACTTGCACTAGGGCCATCTGTAGCAGTGGTTGCAGTATCACATACTCAACCATCCCCTAAAAGTCTCTCTTTGGGAAAAAGGCCTTCGTGAGTGGATCCGCCGTGTTGTCCTCTGAGTCTACTCTCCTAACCTCGATCACCCTGGAGATCAACTATCTCTATGATCAGGTGATGCTGCCTCAGAATATGTTTGGGTCACTGATGGGACCAGGGTTCCTTGGCCAAAGCCATAGTTCCATTGTCACACAATGGTAGGAACCTAGTTCATCCTATGAACCAATATATACCCAAACTGCCTCTTTGGTAGTATCTTTAATAGCGATGTTACCAGCCTTTATCGTCTAGTTTGTCACGGTATCTAGCTTGGAAATCTTCCAACATACCGTCCCTTTACTGAGGGTAAAGACAATGCCTGTGACTGACATTCAGTCGTCTTTATCACTCTGGAACCCTTCCAGTGATTCTCCCCAGGATCGATTGATACTATCTCATTATAGCTAGTGAGAATCCTAAAATCTATTTAGATCTATCTCATAGATCCAAATCCCAGGATTTAGGAGGTATCATTTTGATCCTTTATGGAGAATCTATATGATAAGAGGAGATCGACCGATCGTAGCATAGGAAATTCCTTTCCTATCAAGAGTATGTTGTCCACGTACAATACGAGGATGACCACTTCACTCTCTACTACCGTTTTGTATATACAAGGTTCATCTATCATTTTGATGATGTCAACTTCTTTGACTAATCCATCAAAACAGATGTTCCAACTCCGCGATGCCTGCTTTATCCTATAAAGCATCTTGCACACGTTTCCGCTGCTCCCACTGTCTACGAGGCCCTCTGGCTGTGTTCTTATAGACGTTCTCTTCTAAATCATTATTTAGAAAAGTAGTCATGGCACCCAACCACCAGATATCGTAGTCATGGTATGTAGCCGTGGCAAGTAGGATCTGGATGGACTTAAGCATAGTCCCTGGAAAAGGTTTCATCATTATTCATGCCTGGTCGATGACGAAAACCTTTAACAAGTCTAGCTTTGAAAGTCTCAACTTGTCCATCTACACCAAGTAATCTTCTCAAGATATACTTGCTCCTGATGGGGATTTAACCCTTCAGATATCGCAACCAAAGTCCATACTTTGTTGGTGTATATGGATTCCATCTCAGATGGCTAAGCATCCAGCCATTCTTACAGAGTCCCTACTCTTGATGGCCTGCTCGAATCTAGTTGGGTCATCATCTCATGATGTAATCCTTGTTGGAGATAGTGCCCTCAGAGTCAATTATTGGATCACAGGCACGTGATTGCAATGATTGAGGGGAGGACCTATCCCGGTAGGACAGTCTTGCTCGAGATGATAGTATGCTATCTGGTTTATCTTTATCATCGTGTACTGCTTTAGGTGACCTTACGAGTCGCTATTACACGTTGATAAAGCCCCTAGGATTCTTGCTTGACTTCCAGCAGTATGAGGGCGATCATATAAGTGGGAGCTGGGGTCTATAAGCACATCCTTAAATGGTCCCTAGTCGAGGGAGTTTCGAGACAGGGCATCGATTCTCCACAGTAGAATAGTGTATACAGTCGAGACCCCGACGAGGGGCGGTGGCCGGTCTCACAAGCCACTGGTGTCAGTTGGTTCACCTAAGATGTATACAGGTGCTCATTGGGTTATGAGTACACCGGACAGGACTCGCCGGGAACCTGCTAGTTGGGTATATACCAGACGTCAGATAGCAGTTCCCAGGTGACATGTGTACAGGTTAGTTCATCGACCTGGGATCGTCATTTGTCTCGTGTGAGTTCCCACTGTACTTTGATTACTACCCTACCACGGCTCAAAGGAGTCGTGCAAACAGGTTTTAGTTGGGTACAGTCCCGAGCCACATGGAGGCAGTGAGCGGATCTGCAGGGGTTCGTCTCTCCCGGTATTGGGGGTGAGGTCGTGCTGTGTCTAGGAGAGCCAGATCATGAAAAGTCCTTGGCCAAGGCAGGAGATTTGCTGGTAGGTATTCCAGTAGTATCTCAGGGTGTTCTGGGCTACACTCCGACACGACTTGTACCGCTTTTGGGGGTCTGACTTTTACCAACCCCCTAGGCCCGCCATGCGATGCTCATAGACGAACGGACCGGACTGTACGGATATTGTCACTGACAGGCTCAGTAGGGTGTCAGGATGTGTTCGCTCATCGACGTCCCTTTTGGTCAATAGCTGGTGGCCCGTCACGTATGGCTAATACCTCTGACGTGCTAGTGGTTAAATCCACAGCCATAGTATTGACGAGTCTTTAGAGTCCACCACACAGACAGTTACTCAAGTTTCGGGCGAAACGCTGTAGAGGCCGTATGGAGATATGGCAGGGTTCGATCAGATACGTGCGGTATTGCACGGATCATGATCGGACGGTTTTTACTAGCCGGCTTTGGCTTAAGCCGGATACTAGTATTAGATAGTGTAGTTTTGTCTCTTTGCATTTGTGTTCAGTGCGAATACAAATGCGGGCATGTATTTGCAGTAGTGGGGTTTTCCTATAATTTATTACGGGATCGGTTTTCTGAAGTTGCCAGTTTGCATTCCGTTCCGGCCGGTTTTCCTTCATTCCTTCTCGGTCGGACTTTCTTGTTGGAGGGTGTTAATTGCAAGTTTGCAATTAACATTTAGTGGAGGGTTTTCTTGCACTTGTGGATTATGATGAGACTTGCTTCATGATGATATTCCTTTCTTGTCCATTTGATGGCTTTTCATTTGATGGTGCTTTGTTATGATGAGAAAAGAAATGAGAGTGACCATTTTTCTTTGTTTGGTTTTTCCATTGCATTTTGATATACAAAAGGTGGTGCCATTTTTCTTTTTCTCTCTCCAATCTCATTCTAGAGAGAGAGGGCCGGCCATTCTTGAGGGAGAGAGATGAGAGGATCATTTTTCTAGTGGTGGAAATATATCATCTCATTCTTATGCTTGCTTGCTTCAAAAAAATTACACAACTCCCTCCATAGCTTATTATTCCTTTCCTCCATTCATCAAGGCAACTTCAAGAACCCCAAAAGACATGCCTTCTACACTATTTCTGTAGCAAGCCTTGGACGCGTCGGCTAGCCAACTTCGCGCCCGAGTTGCCTCGGTCAAGAGGCGGGAGCCCGTAAAAGATTCCGGCTACGTGGTGCCCCTTTCCGACGAGCGAGGAGGTGACGGAGATTCCGCTAGAGATCGGAGTGGAGATGAAGACCGGAGGACTCGGATCGCTTGGTATACTTCTCTACTCTTTTCTTGTTTGCTAGCTAGCTAGGTTAATGGCCCGATCCGGGTGAAAAGTCCGCGGCGGTGTCGTTTTGCAAAGTTCGCAAAGTTTTTGTTTTCCGCGTTTCCGGCGTCGGATCGACGGCCGGGGCGCCCCCGTGGGCTTACAATGGTATCAGAGCCACGCCGTTAACCTTCCCTAGCTTGCTCTAGCGCGTTTAGAACTCGATCGAACAAAAACCCGAAAACCGTATTTTTGTGCACATGTGTTCTCTGTTAAAATTTTTTGAGCTCCTAAAATTTTTCTGGTGATTGAAGAGACATGTACAACAAATTATAAGAATTCTGGGAAAATACGATCCACTGATTCCTCACTTCGACCGCGGAAGCGCGGCTAAACCCCTGGTTTGGCCGCGCTTGCGCGGCGGATAAGAGGAATCGTGGTACCATATTTTCCCAGTAAGCTTATGTGTTGGAAATAGGGCATTTGGGATATTTTCTTTGGGCCCAGATTTTCTGTAAGTGCTACAGTAGTGTGTGGGGCCCACTTGATAATATTTGTTCGATCGGATATTTTAAACATGCTAGTTCACAGTATTTACTTTATATCTGCGACCGTGAATGTCATTCGATCGGTAAATCCCGTCTAACTGCTATAGCCCGGTTAGACGGATTTGCGAACGTGACTTTCACGTTGATGTTCTGTGATTGTACTGTGTTGTTGCGGATCGGTCGTGGGGGATAGCCTAGTTGCAGTGGTAGTACAGTTTTGTTGTATTATGTACATTTGATATTGCGGGGCGAGCGTCCGACATGTGGACTGCCGTCACTGCCTGTTTGTATTATTATTTTGGGGCACGACCTGGTTGCGGTCGATGTACCCGTTGTATGTATATTTTACTTTCTGTACTAGGATTACCCCGCGGAGGGGTGCACGGATAGCCGGATTCTAGAGGGCAACAAGCCCGCATCTCATGGCATTGAGACGGAGGGGGCTTCGCTCTAGAATTGGCGGGCTATTCGCCGCACTCGTAGGGGGTATAGGGTTGACCCAGGAGGGGTGCCCAAGTTACCGGATTCCGTGAAGTGCTGGGTGGTCCATTCACGTCGTTGAAGGGGGCTGCCTCGCTTCAGGTTTTGGCGGGTGACTTTCCGCGCCCGTAGGGGTCTAGGATTTCATTGCACAGGCTATCCATACGACCAGGGGAACGTCGGGTTTCAGCGGCTCTGTGAAACCCGGGGATCCCAGATATCTGTATTGATCTGTATTGCTGTACTTTTCTGTGCTGTTGCATTTTTATCACGCCTTGAGCGAAAATTATATATTATATATATATTAGTAGATGTTGTATATGTTTTTCATCCGCGCTAGTCCAGTCCCCGCTCTGTCGTTAGTAAGCTAACCTAACGGGTGATGACGGGACCCAGTGGCGAATGCGGATGGCATATACGTACGTCAGTATATTTTCGTTCTTTGTGGTGTGATCAATTGATGGGACTGCGTTGATTCGGATCAATGCAAGATAAACAAACCTATTCTGATGTTGTTGGAACACTTTTCAAAAAGCTGTTATTGCAAGGGCGTTCTCTTTTGTTTTGCACAGTGGTATTCAGTTGGAATATCCTGCTCCTCAGTCGACGAGGCAAGGGCCGAGATCCCTTCACCGGGAGTGACCCCTTGGACAAAAGTTTGCGTCAGGGCAGTAACTTCACTATAGCCGATTACTTTTGCTTTGCATCGTGGTATTCATTTGGAATATCCTGCACCTCATTCTACGGGAAAAGAGCCGAGATCCCTTCACCGGGAGTGACCTCTTTAGCGAAGGTTTTCGTTTCTATATTTTTCTAAAAAACTATCCGTTCCTTCAACGATATCAAGTTCATTACGTTAAAGGTTTTCGCCAGAAACCATTCGTAGCCCTCCGTCGTTTCAGACGGGTAGCACGTAGTATTCATGCTATGTTTGTTGGCCTTCGTCAAGGCATAGTGTATGGTAGCTGCTTGTTGCCTTTCTGCAGCATAGATAAATGCGTTGGTTTGGGAAAGTCGTATAGCCTTGTTGGCCTTCGTCAAGGGCTTGTGCGGGTGGGTTCAAATCAACCTGGAGAATGACGGGTAGAACTTGACATGTGACTTATGATTTGTTGGCCTTCGTCAAGGTCATAAGAGCATGGGGCAGAAATCACATCGGGAGTTTCAAAAGTACTGAAACTTGCCAGATATGCGCATACCTTCTGGAGTGTGATAACGTGAGCGGATTCCGTCACGTTATCATGCGATGAGAGTTGGATCCCGATTCCCACTGATGAGTTGGTTTACTCCTCGGGTTATCCCGGCTAATTCTTCTTTCAGGTTTGGGGAAGAATTTGACGTTACAGTGGGAGGTTTCCAGATTAGATAAATTGGTAACCATTCTGATCTAGGTTAGAGTGCACGCTGAGTGTTTCTTTTCTCTCTCTCTCTGGCAGCGACCATTGACCCGACCCTAGACTATGACTCAGTGACCAAGTTGACCGAACCTTCTTAACACTGGCTTTTGGATTGTCAGAGTTGCAGACCTCTTTGCCACTCCTACTTTTACTCTTTTCTCCGGGACACCCCGTATTACTACGAACGTCCACTTCCATTGGACAAAACCATCGTATGGTTATATACGAACTCGAAGGACTTCGAGGATGGTTTCCGGTTCTGGAGAAAACGAATAGGACTATTCAGTTGTCTTTACCTTTTACCTTCTCTCAGGTTGCGAGTACTCCTTGGTTTAGGAGATAGTACACCTATTATGCAAATTGGATAGTCTTCTTCCAAACCTTAGGCTGGTGCCGAACGGTAGGGAATGAAGAAATCCAATTAGCCTAAACGGTGTACAGAAGGTATTAAGTTCAGACAAATAAAGGGATTAGTAAGAGGGCAAAGTAAATTGCGACTGCTATTCACGACCAAACCATGTACTTCTTTGTCAATCCTAAATCACCTATGAATTAAGTACATTCGGTTGTCTTTTATCCTCACCTTCTCTCGCATTACGAGTGCTCCTCGGATTATGACAGTACACCCATTATGCTTTTTGGATAGTCTTCTTCCAAACCATAGGCTGGTGCCGAACGGTAGGGAAGGAAGAAAACCATTTGGCCTAAAGGGGTGTACAGAAGGTAATGACTAAAGACATGTAAAGGGATTTGGAGAGGTGGCAAAGAATTATACAGTTATAGTTGTGAATCTGGATAATGGAAGAGGCATTACTAGGAATACCAGCATACCCCATTGAAACATTTCAATGTTTCAGTTTCACTGTGTACTGTTAAAAGAAAACTGATTTCCCGATTAGACACTTACTCCAGGGTATGTATTTACCAGGTTGGATTCTCACATCTGTATGGTTTTACAGACGATGAGTGGAAGTAAGTTATTGGGAATTAGGTGACCATCCTCATTATATCGGGATTCGTTGTAATCGGTGATATTTGAGGAAGTCACCTGGGTTGTTTGCCGGTCGGCAAATATTTGGTTTTGAATATCCGTTGTTGTGCACCAATTTCAAATTGATATATCTGTACGTCTATTTTTATAGAGTGAGACATATCTTTTTGAAATTATGTCTATGACATTTACCTATACCAGTGGATGGTTAGGTAAGGAGCATTGAACAACAGTGTAATTCTTCTTAACCAAAAGTACAGTTTTCAACCTACGACACACAGTGAATGAGTCGCTAGACTCAGGGGACTTATACAGAGTATTGTATATTGTCCAGTGTCCATTAGGACAGAGGGGTTGGTCCTCGTACTATATTCTGTTTACTTTTAACTTCTCTAGTTCTTAGACATGTGTTTCGTAGAAACACAGGGTCTAAGTTTTGAGGAGTTATAGGTATAAGAGTAAAGTAGAGAACCAAGTGTTGCAAGTATCGGGATTCTTCAAGGAGATCGAAGATGTAGATACTTGTGAATGGTATTCTGTTGATAGTAATGATTAAGAGAACTAGCTTCTCTTTCAGGTTACTCATAATTGGAAGTACTCCTAAGTTGAGTAACGCTGATCGGCCTCTCCTCCATTTACTTGACATGCACTGGAGACAGCTGCATGATTTGAATCTGGTTCAATTAAATCAGTGCCTCTGTTTCTTGGATATAGAACAGTTCATATCTTGACATTGTTAAGATACGGGGAGTTGTCCGGCTTATGCTTAAAACCAGACTCTGGACAACTCAAGGCACGTTTCAGTAGTGGCTGTTTGTGGGTTGACCCGGGCTATGACGAGGGTTGATTTTCTACCATCTGGAAGATCAATAGTAATATTGTTCTTGACTCGCCACAGTTTTATCAAAAATGGATTTTTTCAGAAAAACAGTAGTGGGAGTATGGTAGAACTGGAAGTGATTCCAGAACCACAAACGATTACTGAAGATTTCATAAGAACCTAAAGATTCAATCTGGTTTGACATTCCATTGGCCACTCCGCAGATACGGTGGGTAACCTCAGGCACTCGAGAGGTACTTCGGTATGCTCAAGGACGGTAGCAGGGAGGTTCTTGTTTACCCACACTTGCCATTGCTGTTGTTCCAGACTGTGAGACCAGGCAGGAGGATGAGTATAGCGTCGTTCTAAACTGGCTTTAGAAGTGTACGTGTATATGACTCTGCCAGAGGGTTGTCATAGTCAGTGGGAGCAGCGGAAGCATTGGTGGACATGTGGCTTAAGTCTGTTTATAGACTAAAGCAGATATAGCGGAGATAGATCATCTATTTCTGATGTGACAGTCATAGGTTTGACTTCATCAGAATAGGGGATGGATCTGTTAAGAAGGTAGTAGGGTGTGATGTCCTGGTATTTGATGACATACACAGAGTAGGAAGTGATATTCCTATACTACGATCGGTTATACTTTGGTCGTCACACAGTGGTTTCTCCACATAGGACTTGGATATTATATCAGACATTCTGGTTACTAGATCTATGATTTTAGATCTAGATTTGGGTGGTTTCCCAATCTGGGTACTTTGACCGCATTCTATGAGTATTTAGAATGGACGACTCCTGGCACGGTAGTGTACCTGCAGGTAATGGAGTCACCCTCTCTAAAGGTGTCTTACAGACTAAAGGGGAGAGGGACACGCATGATTGACAGATCACTTGCTTAGGCAACTGAGTCAATCATGAGATGTCATGTACCACACCAGATATTGTTCTTGCAGTAGGTGCAATAAGTTGATATTGATCCAATCCTGGAGAAACAATCGGAAGCAGTTTTAGAACATAAGTTGATGTTCTAAGGAATTGATAACGGCAGCCTCCTTTAGGAGACGGTTATCATTCCAGGCTTCCAAGGTGACCTGGATGGCAGAGTGGCTGTCAGAGTTATAGTTTTCCCTCTAACGAGGGGCAGTATTTTGGACAGGTGGTCCAGGTGGAAACTGAGGGAAGGCATGGCGCAGGACACTGATTAAGTTCAGTTGTCGATACAGTCTAAGAAGTTTGGATTTGGAGTTCACTTATGAGCTAGGTCCCATCAGACATCCAGACATTCTAGGACAGGTATTGCTCATTTCGGGAGATAGTTTTCTCTGCGAACATGAGATAGAGAGAGATATAGAAAGAAACATCAAAGCGGATCCACTCACTGAGGCTATTCCTCGAACGCAATAGTTTCGCAAACGAGCTTTGTGAGACTGACTAGTAGAGGAGTTGGGTGTTCGGTATCACACGGGCTGTGAGTATGCGACATCGCAATAATTAGCCTTGAGTGCAAGTGGGAGATTGTTGGAGATAGTGCCCTCAGAGTCAATTATTGGATCACAGGCACGTGATTGCAATGATTGAGGGGAGGACCTATCCCGGTAGGACAGTCTTACTCGAGATGATAGTATGCTATCTGGTTTATCTTTATCATCGTGTACTGCTTTAGGTGACCTTACGAGTCGCTATTACACGTTGATAAAGCCCCTAGGATTCTTGCTTGACTTCCAGCAGTATGAGGGCGATCATATAAGTGGGAGCTGGGGTCTATAAGCACATCCTTAAATGGTCCCTAGTCGAGGGAGTTTCGAGACAGGGCATCGATTCTCCACAGTAGACTAGTGTATACAGTCGAGACCCCGACGAGGGGCGGTGGCCGGTCTCACAAGCCACTGGTGTCAGTTGGTTCACCTAAGATGTATACAGGTGCTCATTGGGTTATGAGTACACCGGACAGGACTCGCCGGGAACCTGCTAGTTGGGTATATACCAGACGTCAGATAGCAGTTCCCAGGTGACATGTGTACAGGTTAGTTCATCGACCTGGGATCGTCATTTGTCTCGTGTGAGTTCCCACTGTACTTTGATTACTACCCTACCACGGCTCAAAGGAGTCGTGCAAACAGGTTTTAGTTGGGTACAGTCCCGAGCCACATGGAGGCAGTGAGCGGATCTGCAGGGGTTCGTCTCTCCCGGTATTGGGGGTGAGGTCGTGCTGTGTCTAGGAGAGCCAGATCATGAAAAGTCCTTGGCCAAGGCAGGAGATTTGCTGGTAGGTATTCCAGTAGTATCTCAGGGTGTTCTGGGCTACACTCCGACACGACTTGTACCGCTTTTGGGGGTCTGACTTTTACCAACCCCCTAGGCCCGCCATGCGATGCTCATAGACGAACGGACCGGACTGTACGGATATTGTCACTGACAGGCTCAGTAGGGTGTCAGGATGAGTTCGCTCATCGACGTCCCTTTTGGTCAATAGCTGGTGGCCCGTCACGTATGGCTAATACCTCTGACGTGCTAGTGGTTAAATCCACAGCCATAGTATTGACGAGTCTTTAGAGTCCACCACACAGACAGTTACTCAAGTTTCGGGCGAAACGCTGTAGAGGCCGTATGGAGATATGGCAGGGTTCAATCAGATACGTGCGGTATTGCACGGATCATGATCGGACGGTTTTTACTAGCCGGCTTTGGCTTAAGCCGGATACTAGTATTAGATAGTGTAGTTTTGTCTCTTTGCATTTGTGTTCAGTGCGAATACAAATGCGGGCATGTATTTGCAGTAGTGGGGTTTTCCTGTAATTTATTACGGGATCGGTTTTCTGAAGTTGCCAGTTTGCATTCCGTTCCGGCCGGTTTTCCTTCATTCCTTCTCGGTCGGACTTTCTTGTTGGAGGGTGTTAATTGCAAGTTTGCAATTAACATTTAGTGGAGGGTTTTCTTGCACTTGTGGATTATGATGAGACTTGCTTCATGATGATATTCCTTTCTTGTCCATTTGATGGCTTTTCATTTGATGGTGCTTTGTTATGATGAGAAAAGAAATGAGAGTGACCATTTTTCTTTGTTTGGTTTTTCCATTGCATTTTGATATACAAAAGGTGGTGCCATTTTTCTTTTTCTCTCTCCAATCTCATTCTAGAGAGAGAGGGCCGGCCATTCTTGAGGGAGAGAGATGAGAGGATCATTTTTCTAGTGGTGGAAATATATCATCTCATTCTTATGCTTGCTTGCTTCAAAAAAATTACACAACTCCCTCCATAGCTTATTATTCCTTTCCTCCATTCATCAAGGCAACTTCAAGAACCCCAAGAGACATGCCTTCTACACTATTTCTGTAGCAAGCCTTGGACGCGTCGGCTAGCCAACTTCGCGCCCGAGTTGCCTCGGTCAAGAGGCGGGAGCCCGTAAAAGATTCCGGCTACGTGGTGCCCCTTTCCGACGAGCGAGGAGGTGACGGAGATTCCGCTAGAGATCGGAGTGGAGATGAAGACCGGAGGACTCGGATCGCTTGGTATACTTCTCTACTCTTTTCTTGTTTGCTAGCTAGCTAGGTTAATGGCCCGATCCGGGTGAAAAGTCCGCGGCGGTGCCGTTTTGCAAAGTTCGCAAAGTTTTTGTTTTCCGCGTTTCCGGCGTCGGATCGACGGCCGGGGCGCCCCCGCGGGCTTACAATCCTTGCTCCCACTGTCATCGAGAAACCGAAGTATCTCTCAAGCAGGTGAGGAACCCTGCTAGATCGGCGGAGAGGCTGAGGTTCGTCGGGAACTATTGAGTCCTTTGGTTCTACCAAATTATCTGCTGTAGTTTGTATAGCTGGAACCTTTCCAGTCCTACATTACAGACCTTGCCTCGAGCCTGTCCGGATTTTGCTTTTAGACATAGGCCGGACAATCCCAAATCTTAACTAACTTAAGATATGGGCTCTTCCCTTTCCATATCACATATGAAGTGGTAGGCAGTGATTTGATTCGAACCTAATTCAATAGGTATGCAGCTTCTCAAGCGCATAACATCCAAAAGGAAATAGGTAACTCAGTAATACTCATCATAGAGCACACGATATCTAATATTGTGTGATTGCTCCGCCCCGATACACCGTTGTGCTGTAGTGTATTCAGAGGAGTAATACTGAGAGAGAATCTCATTCTCCTTTAGAATAGTCCAGGAATGCGATGCACAAGTATTCTCCTTCCTGATCTTATCATAGGAAATAATACTTATACCCATATTTTGGTTCTCTACTTCTAACTTATATTCTGTGAATACCTCAAAAGCTTCAGACTTATGTTTCAATCAGGAACATATGACTGAATCTTGAGAGATTATCAGAGAATATAATGAAGTATAAAGAACCAGTCCTGGCATGTGCAGACAGGAGACCTTACATACATCATCATGTATCAGTCCCAAGAGTTTACCAACTCTTCCTCTGTTTCCAATAAACAGAGCTATGGTCATCTTATCTTTGTGACATGACTGGCAAGTTTCACAAGATGTAAATTCAAACTGATTTAAATATGCATCTAAAATGTAACTTCAGCCAGTCGGGTCGCATTGATATGACCTAGTCTACAATGCCTCAAGAATGATTCGTTCATTTCCGAACTTTTCCTCTTGTGTGTGTTCTGTATACTAGGAATTGTAGTTTGATTTAGAACGTCAATGCTTTTAGATAACGTGCCTGAACCGATCAACTTTTGATATAGGAAATGTTCAAAACATTATCCATCAATACAAAATTATATCCTTTCTTTACTAATAAAGAGACTGATATGATTTTGTATATCAGGTTCGGTATCTAATAGCATTTGTTCAGAATCAATGTATTCGTAATACAGGGTGACAGTGACCAACAGACTTGGCTGCAACACTTGCCCCGTTTTCTGTCTCATGAAACTTATCACCCGTTCTCAGTTTTTCTACCCTTTTGTAGCCCTATGTAACAGATTACATATCTGGGATCCTGATCCGGTATCGGATACCCAGGATGCAGAGGATACTGAGAAAACGTTCTTTATAATGAACACACCCGAAGGAGATGCATCATATGCACTTTCTTCGTTTGGACGGCATAGGAATTCTGGTATTCCCCTTATTTCCTGCTCTGTCTTATAACAATTATAAGTTGGAGCGGGACCAACGTTCCCCAGCTCAGTATAACAAGCGGGTTCGGTCAATACATCCATATTATTATCTTGATTAAGGCGTGATATGGTCGCTACCAGGAGAGAGAGAGAAGAAAACACTCTGCGTGCGCTCTGTCAAGATTAGATTGGTTATATATTTTATCTAATCAGGATGGCTCCCACTGCTTTTTATCAAATCTTCCTTCAAACCTTAAAAGGAAAGACTAGCCGGGATTAATTACACTCTACAAGTTCGCCAATCTTTCAGCCAGGCCAGTGTCGGTACTTTGAGGGAGGTTCCCCGTGCTTTCGCACGGACCTAATTACTGTAAATCTCGTTTTCCCAGAGGCGTAACCCCGTTGACACCTTTCTAGACACCTACTTGATCGGCTAATTGCAAAGTGCAAAACTCTCCCAGGAGTAACAATTACTCGCAGTGGGTATCGGGATCCAACTATCATATAGAAGGTATGCAATCTCATTGCAAATTTCAACACTTGAAACTCCCAATAAAGGTTTTTACCCCTAGCACCTATGACCTTAACTATGGTCAACAAATCATAAGTACTAGTCAAGTTCTACCCGTCATTTCGTGATTAATTAGACCCACCCACATGACCCTTAACTAAGGTCAACAAAGTCACGCGGCTGTCCTAACTAATCGCATCATATGTGGTGTAGGAAGACATCACTTAGCTACCGTACACTGTGCCTTGACTATGGTCAACAAACACAGCACGAATACTAAGTACTCTACTTCCTAAAATGACGGAGGGTTGCGAATGGTTTTTGTGAAAACCTTTAACGCTTTGAACTTGATCTCGTTGCGGAATCAAATGGTTTTTAAATGGAATGTTTTCGAGGCTTTTCTAGTTTTGCTAAAGGGGTCACTCCCGGTGAAGGGATCGTCGGCCCTTTCCTCGTCGAATGAGGTGCGGGATATATCATATATATCACTGTGCAAAGCGGAAACTATAGAAGCGATCAAAGACAAACCGAGGGTTGTAGCATCTGCCAGTTATTGCTAAAGGAGTCACTCCCGGTGAAGGGATCTCGGTCCTTTCCTCATCGAATAAGGTGCAGGATGTTCTACAATGAACACCGCGATGCAAAGCAAGAACTGTAGCTACCTGTTTTATTTTGAAATTCGATTCCACAACATCAATTAAGTTTATTTTCTTTCATTAATCTCATTAATGAATATCCCATCATTTAATTCCACCTAAACATCACAGAAAAATATAACGTACGCTTATGCCATCCGCATTCGCCTCGATGTCCCGTCTGCACCGTTAGGTTAGGTAACTAATGCCAGAGCGAGGCAGGGCTAGCGCGGGTGTAAAACATAAGCAACGTCTATATAATATATCATATAAACTATATACTATATCTGTCTGAACAGAGCACAGAACATCGCATGATCACATCACAGATAATGCAGCAGAAAGAATCATATGAAATATTGGATATACTAGGACGTCCGTGTTTTCAATACGAGCCAGTATAAAACACGGATTCCACGGTCGTGATGAATAGCCAATCCCACACCCCTAGACCCCAACGAGAGCGGCAAGTAACCCTACCAATTCTAGGGTTAGGAGACCCGGACTCGACTCCTTGAGTTGGTCTCCCACTGGACCCCAGAACCCGATTACTTGTGCTCCCCTCCTTGGGTCTATCCTAGTGCAGAAAAGTAAATAATATACATCAACGGTGACAACTTCCGCAACCTGGAAGTGCCCCAATAAAAGAATATTACATACAAGTTTTTACATGAATGAAAATGAAAAACACTCATCTCACATAAAAAAACCCCGGCTATTCAAACACGACGATCCAATATAACATATCCAGCAACACATAACATCAGATGTCATCAACGTAAGTAAATATGCGCATCCCAATTGTCGTTGACATATAGCAACGAAACCGGCGATATCACATATTACACTTACGGTCACAGAAAAGAAAATGTAAAACTACAACAGTTGGAATCCGCAACCTCCTCAGACATCGCATGCCTGACCAAATGAAATACTTAGACATCGCATGCCTAACAATTATAAACCCCGCATTTTAGTCTCATTATCGAAAACTCTTTTCAATATCAAGTCGGGCAATTCAACAAGATTCCCGACATCCTGATCGAATGCTCGTCGCAAACTTTAGTAGGCGGCCGCACCCCCGATGCCGTCGACGAAGTGCACCAAGGCGGAACACCGCTGCCGCGAGCACCCGAACGGATGCTTTCGGCGACGGGGTTCTCCTGCAGTCACTTGGTCGGGGCTATGGAGTGAGGCTGTCTATTAAGTTTACCAGCGAGTATCCGCGTTCACAACGTGATTGCAACGGACTTTTGATCACATCAAAATTCCGTGGCAACCGATCAAGTGAGACTAAAGTGCTATGTTTATAACATTCATTCAGTTATCTCATAACTTATTGTGAATTCCAATTATTGTATCACATTCCGGATAAGATAGAAAATATTAAACATTTCGATAGAACAATCGAACACCCAAGTTTTCCCGATCAACCGAATGAAATAAGTTCAAAGACATTCACTTCATGCCTCAGTACCAACGGTCCAGCCGTAGAAGGGTCAAGCCAACGCCTCACATGCGGCACGCCGTACTGCCCCAAACCCTAAGGTTCAAAGGGCAGTTCAAGACGGTCACATAATCGAGTTAAGGTTTGTTGTCTTCTAGAGGGACCATCGCGTTACCTGCACTACTCAGAACGTCCTTAAACCACGGAAAAATCCAACACTTGGAAATTTTCCGGCAGGGGAAAAAGTGGGTATTTATGTCCGGTCGAAATTTTTAACATATTCTAAAATATTCGAAAAACACATAGACAAAATTAGACAATCCGATCGAATGTACGAACTCCTAATACAACCCAAAAAACTCAACTCTTGATTTCAGATAAAAAAAATTCCCAGGAAAACCAGCACTGCAAAATAGGAATTACTGTGCAAAATTGAATGCCTAATAAGACAAAACGGCCACGGAACCGCCGCATTAGCATGCTAATGCCGCGGTTCCGCCGCACTTTTGAGGGATCATTAGTTACTTTTTGCACCGTAATTCTTAGAATTTCCTGCTGATTTTTCTGCATATTTTTAATTCTCAAAAATCCACATTTTACAAAAAAGTCCAGAGAGCATTTCAAAGTCGGGGTTTTGGGTCGATCGGACTTCTAACTCCGTCGGGACTTCGCCTAAGGCTCTAGCTAGGCTCTGATACCACTGTAGGGTTCCTAGGCACTCTAATGGAGTCTCACAAGTGATCAAACATGCCCAAATCAAATTTTACGGGTGCCTACAAACCCTAATACGGATCGTCAACTAGATATATAGGCGAAGCGAACAAGTAAACGGAAATATAGCTAAAGGGAAGGGGCTACAACCTTTGTAGATCCGGTCCACCACCTCCTAGGCTCCGTGATGAAGTCCCCTCGCTGTCCAAATCATATCTTGGGCTCTAGTGTCGGATTCATCGGAGAAAAACGGGCTAGGTCATCGACGACGATGCCGAAGATGATCTACGTCGAGGCATCGCTAGATTAAGCTCTAACTTCACCAAGTCAAGAAAACTTGTGAAGGAAACACCCTATACTACTTGGCAAGAGGTAGAGGATGAAGAAATAGGATGTGGGTTCACTTTAGAATTGGATTTCTCACTAGTTTTCATCACTTGCCATTGGAGTAGCAAGCTTTCTTCATGAAGGAAGAAGATGAAGAAGAAGAAGAAGATATGATAAGTCTTAATTTAAAAAGGAAAATAAATGAATACTTATCATTTCTTTAACCATGGTTTAGTGTAGAGATTTTACTAAGGTTAGATGAGTGGTTAGGGTCAAAGAAGAGACAAGAATGGTGACTTTGTCAAGGTTTCAAGAAGCTTCAACTAAAAACAAAACAAGTCCACCATTTATCTTTCTCTTTATCATTTTCTTTTTCCAAACTAAACAAAAAGAATAGATAAATGAATAAGTAAATAAAATGATACCCTAACCACTAACTAACCATGGTTTAATACTTTACACAAAACCAAGCTAGAATGTATCATCAAACATGATACAATCATATGCACAAAAATATATCACATATACAATGTGCAATACAAGTGAGTAAATCCATTTAAAGTGAACCAATACTAGTTAATGCAAAGTAATATATCAAATATATAATTATACATTAAATCATTAAATCAACACTTGATTCAATGATCCGGTCATATCGCATATAACCGGCTAGTATCCAATGTATCGGCTTATCGAATCAATCCTTGATTCGATAACTAGGTTATATCGCATACAACCTAATCGATACATTCATCGCGAGAATGGAATACGGTATCACATACACGCATTATTCTCGGTCCCGCACATATCTCATATGCGCTCATATTTCGTTTCGCTTGAACCAGGAAACCTCTGTGTAGGACTCTAAAGACTCGTCAATACGCCGGCAGCAGATGATGATCATATCAAACACCCACAGGCCGCAAGCGGTCTGCTAAACGTAACGGCCACCCGGGTATTGAGCGATCAGAAGATCGACGAGCAAGCCCGCTCACACTCCTGTGAATCCAACTAGTAACACTTACCGTACAGTCTGGTCTGTTCGTCTGATATGTCTCATATCTCGCCTAGGGGTGTTAAACGTCAGACCCCAGTAGCTCGATAAGTCATGCCGACTTGAGGTGCATAACATTCGTGAAACTACTGATAACTCTTACCAGTATATCACTGCAACCCTGGCCAGGGATTTCCTGTTATGGCCAGTCGAGCATAGCACAACATCAACCCCCAATACCGGGAGAGACGAATCCCCTCCTATCGCTCATTGCCTCCATGTGAATCGGGACTGTACCCAAAAACCACCTGTTTGAACAACTCAGTAGAGCCGTGGTAGGGTGGAAATCAAAGCACAGTGGGAGACACACAAGACTCTATGACGATCTCGGGTCAACAGACTAAGCTGTACCGGTGTCACCAGGAAACTGCCATCTGACGTGAGGTATAATACCATCTGGGAGTTCTCGGCGAGTCCGTTCAGTGTACCCAGTCTTCACTGAGCACCCGCATACCATCTCTGATGTCAAACACCAATGGATATGGGATCATCCATCGCCCATCGCATGGGTCGAGAAGATATACGCTAGTCTACTCTGGAATATCGATGCCCCGTCTCGATATTCCCACGACTAGGAACAATGAAGGATGTACTCATTGACTACCCAGGCCCCCACTAGTATGATCTTCATCATAGTCCTGGAAGTCGAGTACTCATCCTAAGGGCTTTATCAACATGTAATCAGAGAGACAGAAAGTATACATGTTAAGACAAAGAGCAACCAGATAGCGTACTATCATGTCGAGCAAGAAAGTCCTACCTATATATGTCCCAGCATCCACTACAATATACATCCAATGTACAGTAATGGCCTCTAGGGCATACATATAACTAACACATAACATTATCCTGTACTACAAAATTATATCCTTCTTTACTTAATAAAGAAACTGATATAAGATTGCATATCAGGTTCGGTATGTAATAGCATTCGTTCAGAATCAATATATTACCATTTGGTAATACAAGGTGATATTCGCCAACAGTTTTGGCTGCAACATTTGCACCATTCCCTATTCTTACGAAATGATCACCCATTCCCAGTTCTCTACCTTTCCTTAGCCCATGTAACATATTACATATATGGGATCCTGATCCGGTATCTAATACTCAGGACGTAGAGTGTACTGAGAAACTATTCTCGGCAACTAACACACCCGAAGAAGATGCATCAACATGCTTATTCTACGTTTGGGCGGCGTGGGAATCCGGATATTCCCCTATTTCCTGCTCTATCTTATAACAATTATAAGAAAGAACGGAACCAACGTTCCCCTGCTCAGTATAACAAGCGGGTTCGGTCAATACATCCATAGTATTATCTTGATTAACGCCTGACATGGTCACTACCTGGAGAGATAGAGAGAAGAAAACACTTAGCGTATGCTCTTGCAATATTAGATTGGTTATTATCTTATCTAATCAGGATGGCTCCCACTGTTTTTATCAAATCTTCCTTCAAATCCTAAAAGGTAAGACTAGCCAGGATTAATTACACCTTACAAGTTCACCAATCTTTCAGTCAGGCCAGTATCGGTACTTTGAGGGAGGTTTCCCGTGCTTTCGCACGGACCTAATTAAAATAAACTTCGTTTTCCCAGGGGCGTAACCCCGTTAACACCTTTCTAGGCACCTACTTGATTGGCTAATTATAATGTGTAAAACTCTTCCAGGAGTAACTTTTACTCGCAGTGGGTATCGGGATCCAACTATCTTATAGGAGGTATGCAATCTCATTGCAAATTTCAACACTTGAAATTCCCAATAATATTTTGCCCCTAGCAACTTATGACCTTGGCTATGGTCAACAAATCATAAGCGCTGGCCAAGTTCAACCCGTCATTTCCTGATTGAATTAAACCCACCCGTACGACCCTTGGCTAAGGTCAACAAAGTCGTACGACTACCCTAACTCAATTGCATCATATACAGCAGATAAGCACTAATCAACTACCGCACATTACGCCTTGGCTAAGGTCAACAAACGCAACATGAATACTGAGCAGTACTTATCTGAAATGACGGAGGGCTACGACAGGTTTTTAAGAAAACCTTTTGCGTAATGAACTTGATATCGTTGTAGAATCGAGTGATTTTGAAAAGAAGTGTTTTTGAGGCTTTTACTAGTTTTGCTAAAGAGGTCACTCCCGGTGAAGAGATCTCGGCTCTTTCCATGTCGAATAAGGTGCAGGATATTCTACAAGGAATATCGCTATGAAAAGCAAGAACTAGAGAAGCAATCAAAAGAAAAAATCAAGTGGGTTGTAGCATCTGCTAGTTTCTCTAAAGAGGTCACTCCCGGTGAAGGGATCTCGGCTCTTTCCTTATCGAATAAGGTGTTGGATATTCTACAAGGAATACCGCTATGCAAAGCAAAAACTAGAGCTACCCTTTTTGAAAATTTGATTCTACAACAACTTTTGGGTTTCTTTCTTTTTCATTAATCTCATTAATGAAGTCCCATCATTTATGCTTCCTAAGCATCACAGAAGAAACGAAAATACAACGTACGTTTATGCCATCCGCATTCGCCACAGTGTCCCGTTATGCACCGTTAGGTTACTTAACTAACGGCACAGCGGGGCGGGACTAGCACGGGTGCAAAACATAAGCAACATTTATTATATATTATATGTATAATAATAAAGCATTCGTCTCAAGCATATAAAGTGATCTCATCACAGAATATCAGCAGCAAAAGTTTACATATGAAATATTAGATATACTAGGAATTCCGTGTTTTAAATTAAGCCAGTATCAAACACGGATTCCACGGTCGCGATGAATAGCCAAACCCACTTCCCTAGACCACTACGAGAGCGGCAAGCAACCCTACCAATTATAGAGTTAGGAGACCCGGTCTCGACTCCTCGAAATGGTCTCCCACTGGACTCTAGAACCCGGTTACTTATACTCCCCACCTTGGGTCTATCTTAATGCGGAAAAGTAAATAATATACAACAATGGTGACATCATCTTCAACTCGGAAGTGCCCCAATAAAAGAATATTACATACAAGTTTTTACATGAATGAAAATGAAAAACTCTCATCTCACATAAAAAAACTCCGGTTATTCAAAACACGACGATTCAATATAACATATACCAGCAACACATAACATCACATGTCATCAACGTAAGTAAATATGCGTATCCAAATTGTCGTTGACATATAGCAACGGAACCGGCGATACACCACATATTACACTTACGGTCGAAGAAAAGAAAATGTCAAACTACAACATTTGGAATCCACAATCACCTTAGACATCATAAACCCGAAGTATCACATACTTCGGACTTCATGCCTAACAATATGAATTCTAAATATTGTATCACATTCCACAAATAGCTAGACGATGTTAAACAATCCGATCAAATCAACAAACACCCAAAATTTCCTAAAGAGCTCAACACTTGAGCACAGTTTAAAAATACTCAGAACATGCCACAGTACCTATGGACCAAACCGTAGAAGGGCCAATCCTTGCCTCGCCTATGGCGCCGTGGAACTAAAGCAAACCCTAGGGTTTGGCGGCGGTTCTAACGGTCATAAAATCGAGTTAGGGTTTCGTTCTTCTAGAGGGTCCATCTTATTACTTGCATGATTTTTGAATGTTCATTAACTTGGAAAAATCCAACTCTTGGAAAATTTCCAGCGAGGGAGAAAATTGGGTATTTGATATTCGTTTGAACCTTTTAACGCCGTCTAAATAACCCGAAAGAATGATAGAATTACGACTACGAAACACTCCAAATTTCTTTACAGAAAGTTAACATCTCATGCAATTTCAGCAAAAACAAGCAACACCTGAAACACCAAAACCCATAGACCAGAACACCAAACCAAAACGAACCCGAAATCGCAACATGGAGCCGACCAGCTCGGAAATTTAGTGAATGTCGCCGGGTCAAATCCGGCCAATTGGATTCGTTTTTGTCCAGTGTTCATGTTACATCTCATATAATATTCTGCGGTTGCTTTAAAAAATTTAGACGACTTAAAAATTTCGACAGAAACTAGATTTTCATTTCGAGTGTTTCGAAGTTGTTTCGGTTTCGTAATTCTACAAACATCGTCTAATTCTTTAGCTTGGTTCTGATACCACTGCAGGGTTACCTAACACGACAGCAAGGTTTCAGGAGGTATCGTCTATGCCATTTTCAAAAAATTGCCATGCTACATAACCCTAACCCTAGAATCTTAACTAGAGAATTAGACAATACAACATGTAAACTACTTTACATCTAAGTGAATATATAATACAACCTTTGTAGACGTCCTTCACTTCAATAGCTCCGTGTAGTAGTCTCTTCGCTCCAAATAGCGATCTTCCGGACTCTAGAATGGCTCCACAAGATGAAAGGAACAAGTTTGCACGAAGTCTTCGAGGCCGAAGATGATCTACGTCGAGGAGACACCAACTCCAGCTACCTCTTCACTAATTAGGGATTAGTGAAGCTAACACTCTAAACTAAATGGCTAATCTAGTAGAGGATGATGAAGTAGGATTTTTGCTCACTTTAGAATTAATTTTCCTACTCTTTTTACTTCACCTTGAGAAAGCTAGAGAGCTCAATGAAGAAGATGAAGCAAATAATGGATGAGAGAGTGAATGGCAACCATGGGTGAGTTCATATCATATATTACTCTTGTAGAGACCTAACCATGGTTTAAGATAATGGTTAGGTTAATAAATATCTAATGCAAGACAAATTTAGTGGACTAAGTCAGTGGTTTCCACAAGCTTCCAAAGCTTGCAACCATGCTTAATTTTCATCAATTTATATTTGCATTAAATAAATAAAACCCTAATTATCTAATGGCATGGTATGAGTCTTATACACCCATGTTGCATATATAAACTAGCATGACACAATAATATATATCACATATATATTTAGTGTACAAAAGTGAGAAAAAAGAATGCTTAAGTGAGCTAATATTAGTTAATGTAAATCAATATATCAAATATATATAATTATACATTAAATTATTAAATCAACACTTGATTTAATAATCCGGCTATATCACATATAACTGACTAATATTATATGTATCAACTTATCGAATCAACAATTGATTCGATAACCCGGCTATATCTCATATAACCGTCCGATATCATATATCGCGAGAAAAGAATACAGTATCACATACACGTATTAATCTCGATCCCGCACATATCACATATGTTCTCCTACTTCATTTCTCCTGAGCCAGGATACCTCTGTGTAGGACTCTAAAGACTCGTCAATACACCGGCATTAGGTGATGATCATATCAGTCACCCACAAGTCGTCAACGGTACTAGCTGGACGTAATGGATACCCAGGTATTGAGCGATCAGAAGATCAACAAGCAAGCCTGCTCATACTCCTGTAAATCCTGTCAGTAACACTACCGTACAGTCCAGTCTCTTCGTCTGATATGTCGCATATCTAGTCTATGGTGGTATACGTCAGACCCCAGTAACCGATAAGTCGTGCCAATGTGATGCTCATAACGGGTTGAGAAACTACTGATAACATTTACCAGTAGATCTCCGTATCAGCTCTGGCCAGGGACTTCCTTTTATAGCCAATCGAGCACAGCGCAACATCAACCCCCAATACCGGGAGAAACGAATCCCCTCCTATCGCTTATTACCTCCATGTGATTTGGGACTATATCCAAAAGCCACCGTTTTGCACGTTCTCTTGAACGTGATAAGGTGGAAATCAAAGCACAGTAGGAATCACACAAGACTCTATGACGATCTCGGGTCTACAGACTAACCTGTACCAGTGACACCAGAGAACTGCTATCTGACGATAGGTATAATACCAACTAGGAGTTCTCGGCGAGTCTGTTCAGTGTACCCAGTCTCCACTGAGCACCCGTATACCATCTTTGATGTCAAACACCAATGGATGTGGGATCATCCATCGCCCATCATATGGGTCAAGAAGCGTATACGCTAGTCTACTCTGGAATATCGATGCCCTGTCTCGATACATTCTCGACTAGGAACAATTAAAGAATGTACTTATGGACTATCCTGACCCCACTAGTATGATCTCCATCATAGTCTTGGTAGTCAAGTACTTATCCTAAAGGCTTTATCAACATATGAGAGCAAAACAGTATCACAATACAAGTCTACATGATAAGACAAAGAGCAACCAGATAGCATACTATCATGTCGAGCAAGAAAGTCCTCTTTATATATGTCCAAGCATCCACTATAATGTACACCATATATATAATAATGGCCTCTAGGGCATACACATAACTAACAGATCCCACATCAATTTATAGCGTATTAGCAAACGCATCCGACGGCTCAGATCGTTTCCCGCCAAAACAATGCTTCGCGCTCGACGGACGTCGACGTTCCACTTGTCGCATGACCATTAAACACGTCCCTTCGAGCGCAGTAGACAGCGGCGACCCGTCACGTCAGCCAACCGCCGTCGGACACGTGGCCTGGTACCTCAACGAACGTACTATCGAATCGGCGCTTCCTCTTAAATACACGATCTCCTCTCTGATCCACTGACGTCACCAAAGGATACGCTTAACTGTCTCGGGAATCCGCGCCGACGAGGTTTTCAACTATGAACTGAGCCCGGGTGATCGATCGGACCACTCTTGACCCGACCCATAAATAGGTCGGGATGAGAGTGGGGGCTAATGATGATGCTAATAAGTGGGAGCTCCCCGGATCATGACACGTGGCACATGACATGTCCCGATGCACACGGGAACAGGACAAGGACTATGCATTGGAGGCGTCTCCCGGGCTATCGTCCCGCTGCCTGGACCCGACCTCCGAGGATTCCCTGAACATTCCTATGCTCGCCAAGTAAACGACCATTGGCTCACCGCCGAGCCCTCCTACATGCCAAGCATCACGGCCTTTCGCCTCCGAGCTATCCAGGAGCCGAACCAGATCGGCCTCCCGCCCTCTTTTAGGCCTCTCGTCGAGCTAGGCTTCCTCGGTTCTATCGAGCAACCCAGAACACAGATCATAGGCATCCCCGCCACGGCTCCGCAAATCTCGCCAGACGCGAGAAATCCGTTGCCCCACGATCCCGCGTTCCACGCCGTCACATCCCTTATTAACGAGCGTATCTCGTTGTTGGGAATCCTCCCATGCACGCAAACGCGTATGTTTTGGAAATGTGTACGTTTTTATAGAAAACGGAATGCGCGCATGAGATCGTTCTCGTTTTAAATATTTATAACCGCAAGTGCACGGCGCGTTGTAGCAAGCCGGCAAGCACGGGTCGATACGCAGGGAATTGAGTATTAGGTATCGTTGTTTAAGGTTAACAAATCAAAGAATTGGAGTTTTGTCACAAAAATATAAAAGAATAAAAACAAGGAAAAAAAAGAAAGAAAAGGAGTTGAGGAAAGAATGGTTGTGGCTTGGTTCGGAAGCTTGAATTGTGACGTTTACCTCTACGCTCCCTTAGTTATAAGTTGTCCGGATTTACCTTGATTCCGGCATAAAGCACGACTTGTCAACGTGGTTGCGGAGCACAAATCGTCAAGGTCTGACATTCGCCGCAAAGCACGAAACGAGTCCGTTTTGGTCACTTACCGTTTGTATGTCCGCGCTTGGGGTATCAACACTAAACACGAGGTTCTGCAAGCATACCGTAACAATGAAAACACAAAGAGGTTAGTGAGAGCAAAAGATATTGGTATTGAGTTTGCTAAGAGTTTGTGAAGGTATATAATATATGAAAAAAAGAGTTTGTCAAGCTCTTTATCACAACATACCATATCCTAGCTTAGCAACCTTAACACCAAATGGATTTTAAGCACATTAAACATAATCAAGAGGTGGAGGAGGTAAAGCCTTTCATCTCACTTCCTCACGCACACTACAACCAAAATTTAGCTAAGCATAATGAAAAGAAAGCAAGAAAAGAGAGCAAGTATATAAAAGAAAGCAACAATTTATTATAAACACTTGAGAACAAGATACAATATTTGGTAACTTGTTCAACCTCCTTAATGAAGCTCTCCAAAGAGAGCTTCAAGAGGGAAGAAGAAGAAGAAACCAAGATGAAGCACACTTACCCTCAAGCTAAACAAAAACAAAGCAAAACAAAATTATGAAATAGTATATACATGGTACCTCTATCCCTTGCCCACTGATCTGTATTTATAGGCTCAAAAGAGAAATAAATAAACAATAAAAATAATACTACGTGGCAGCAAGGGAGGCACAGAAGAAAGATGGGGCCCACAGGAGGAGGTGGGGCCGGCCTAGCCGGATTTTTAGGGTTCGTCGCCGGGTCAAATCCAAGGAGTGGGGCTCGTATTGGGTGTGTGGTTTTGTGTGCACTCCAATAAGCCTCTGATGCTGTTTGCTTGGTCTTATTTCACCTGGTTTGTATGCAGAGAATTGGAGGGAAATGAGATGCTTCAAATCACATCATATCTTTATGCATTCAATACCCATTAATGCACATCACACCAACACATGCCCACTTGCATAACCTATCATGCCATGGCTGCCCCCACATGGTCTTTGCCCAAGAGTTGTGTGCAACATGCATTGTGTTGGACCAAAAAGTGCGTGCACACATTTATTTTACAAAAGCTCTTGGGATATCGGTCGGTTTTCTGGTCTGCTGGCAGTGTCGGCTCACAGACGATATATCCGTGATTTTGAATGTGTTTCCGATGTTTTATCACGAATACCTGTAAACTGTAATTACAGAGCAGACACTGATTAATAGCACCGATATATAACAAAAAAGATAATGAATGAGCGGTATTAAAATGCAGTTTTCAGTGATGATCAAATACCCCCAAACTTATCTATTGTTCGTCCCGAGCAATACAAAAAATCCTAGCCTCACTTTCGCAGGGAACGTGATTGCACTGAGCACGTGCAACAAGCCGTTAAACCTCTAGGTGTCCCTAGTAGGAGGAGTGTTGTCTCCTGAGGGTTTTCAGCGGATTACACCCACAAAATCCAGTCAAGTTAGTCTCATAAGTTAGCGGCGATTCTACTCTTACAGTTTAGTATCTAAGTCAGAAATTCTGTCATCCTAAGTAAGAAATATTCAACCCTTATGTTTCACGCCTCCTATCTATTTATCCCTAGGTCCTATACGCATTTACAGCTTAGAAAGATGTCGGTAACTCTTAAGTTTTCCTTCTAAAAGTGCGGTCTCAAGTCAGGAATTTTTTATCAACTTTATAGAAACATAAGTCTTATTCTTCGTTTTTATCTTTCCTCCAAATATCGATTGTATACCCCTACGTGTATGTAAATTTGCACCCCTACGCTTAAGAATTCAATTCAAGCTATAGCACCCTTGCCTTAATACCTAATACTACTTCTTTTCATTAATGGATGGATGGTTTTGCTCACACACCTTTCATGCGATCATTAATGCTTCTTGAGGCACTAACAGCCGATTACTGAATGTATGAGCTTAAAGCGCAAATAGCAGTCTCCAGGTCTTGACTTTATTATTTTCTTCTTTTATTTTTATTTTTCTTTCCAAGACCGGATATATTTTTCAATGATTCTTTTTTTGGGGTTTAGCTTTAAATACCGATTTTTCTTTCATACTAGGCTTTCAGGCAAGAGTATTTATAGGTATCCTCTACTATCCCAAGTTTCAAGGTGTGTGTATGCGCAATTTATAGAGTATATACTTTTTAAATTTGGACTCGAGAACAGAAACTATTTTTCAGACTTATCTTTCAGTAAATCATCAATACTCTCCCTTCATCTTGACTTAACTAAAGAACTGAACTCAAGATTACCTATTTCTCAAAAAAAACTGTAAAGACGTATAATTACTAAGTTTAAATAGAATGATGGTTATTTTTAGGGTTTTCAATTCTTAAGCCTAGGATTTAGTTACATCTAACGTATCAACTAAACTTTCGGAAAAAATTCTAAATTACCCTATTAGCTAACTTGAAAAGTTTTTATATTTTTGTAAATTTTTTCAATTTTTATGGGTTTTTTTAATATATATGCAATACAGAATATACACATGATGCAGTGCTCACCCCCAAACTTGAGTTTTACGATGTCCTCATCGTTGCCCTCGCGTCCGGTAGCTAGACTTAGACACCAGGGTGAGAATTTTATTCAAGGAAAAAGGAAAAAGCCTAAGATTAATTACAGCATTTACATGTTAAAGGACTGGGTTAGTGTAGAAATTAATACCAGCCACAAAAAGATTTTGTCTATATAATGTAGGGGCTGGTAAAAGAATGTGTATAAAAAGAAGAAAAAGAAAAAGAATATGTATATGTTAGTTGTTAGTGAAGGGCATGGGCGTGAAAAAATAGGGGTCAGAAGACGCTGAAGGTGAAGATAAAATTTTGAGGAAGTCAATGAATTGTTTTCTGAATGAATTGAATGTTCAATAAGCAAATGTGGAGTTCCGAAGTCAAGTTCGTGTAAAAACTGGAGTTCATCTGCAAAAAGTTCAGAAAAAGAAAGGTTCAAAGGATGATCCCAAAATGATCCTGACTCTAACTCACCAAAAATATCAAGTTAATCCGCAAAAATTTCCTCAAAACTCGACATGAAAGAATAATTTTCAATGCTGCCTTCCTCCCTTTTATTTTTCACTATCCTACACTCATTATTTACACTCTCTCCCAAAACAATTTTTCCTTTATCACATTCATCACTGGGTAGGTTCATATCATCTAAAAAAGTAGGTTACCATCCTAATGTTTCTTCCGAAACAATGTCAACAGGTGATGCAAAAATTGTGGGTTCCCGATCATTGATCTCTTCTAATCTATCCCAACCATACCCGACAAATTCACAAGATTTCTCCTCTAAAATTGGAAAGCAGAAATCAGTCGGTTCAAGAATTTCCTCATCAAGTATTATTTCAGTTAAATCAATCTCTAAAGTGACAAGAGGTTCAGTGGATACTTGAAGGCTAGTGGTGGACTGACTTAGAGGGTTTTCTTGTGTGTCCTGGTAGCACTCAGTTAATTCAATCGTATCATCATCTAAGAAATCATCAAAATTTGATTGATCATTTACCTCACTTGGGTGACTCCCTAGATGACAGACATTAACATTATCGGGTTCAGATTGACTGTGCTCACTCCCTAGAATCCTATCAGCTAAATGTTTCACTTGTTCCTCTATGTTAGCCAATGATTGGGCCTGAGCAAGAAATAATTGCTCAGACTACTGTATGAATAGGGCTAACGTAGAAGCTGTTTGATTCTCGACCGCGGTCATTACTTCAATACATTTTTCTAGAGCGGTCAACCTAGCATCCATCTCACTATCATACCCTACAGATGGTTCAATGGTTTCGGGTTGGAGGAGTTATGATGGTGATGATGCTAAAGCAGTCATTCTGTCGACCTCTTTCTCTAGATTTTCAATCAGTTGGTCAATGGTTGATATGGGACTGGGTTCAGGAGTGCTAGGGGGTGACCGTTTAGAATTTGGAACGGTTGGTCACCCCCTAGGAAAGGACAATCATCATGAATGTGGGAAGAATTTTGGCAATTTGAACAAATAGTTTGGGATTGAGTTTAAACAAAAGAATAGGAATCGTGAAAAATTGAATTGAATTGTGTGTGACCCATTTTAACAAGAATTCACAAAAATCACAAAAAACAAAGAATATCACACCCCTAGCAGTCTACGGTATTCTAAGTCAACTAGACCCGCTCAAGAACCTGATTGATGAAGTAAAACTGTGTCGAGAAATAGGCTCAAGATATACAGATCACGAAGCCAGGTAAGTGCAAGAGTGAAGGGGAGGTTTTCCGACGCTTTCGCAAAGGTCCTTAATTAAATAACCCTTTCTCTTTTGGCGGTTGCACCGTTTAACAATTGCCCAGACACCCCGTGAACGATATATCGTTAAGCAAAGTTCTAAACACAATTAACCTCTCCTAATGAGCGTGAAGTCCTTAGAGTCAAAGTCTAATTGATTTTAATTTACTGAGGGTATACAAGAATGCAGTTTTGTGATTTGTGGGCTACGGAGAAAAGGTGATGAAATCCTTTACCGTATCTTGTTTTGGTCTTTGTGCCCTTAATTCTGTATTAAAATGCATTGCGCAATCAAATCAAAGAATTCAAGAAATCATGAAATTCGAATATTTCTTTTTCGGTTAAGTATTATGCGCTGCAACAAATACGGTTAGTTCTCTTTGCAATTGGCGGCAAAATTATGCAAAGAATCCTGCAAAAGATAGAGAATTGGATTGCGTCGGATTCGAGAGGAGGTGTTAGGAAATACGTACCAAATGGATTTGGTTTAAGAAAACCCTTTGAAAGTGATCCGAGTCGTTGAATGTTCGCTTGCGCGGGTCAAACTACCCGGATCTTTAGTACTAATCTTCCCCAACGTCTTGAAATTACAATTGAACCTCGCTCCGCACGATCGCTGGTCGTAATTCCGCGAAAAACCTAAAATGTCGGAAAATACGATATTTAGTGTCAAAAGCGATACGAATGCCCCAATTCCTGCACACTCAAAATTATAAAAATCAAACAAGACCAAAAGAACCAAAACACAGAACTAGAGATCACAAAAAGAGAAAAAACCCAAAATCATACTAAAAGGCCGGCGACGCCGGAATTCCTTTTACTATCGTCGGTTTTTTCAGAGGGTTAGGTGCAGAGCTTTTTGGTGGGGTCTCTAGGCTATATTAGTGTTCTAATTGTTTTACTTGATTTTTAAATTGAATTGCAGAGTGATAGCAGGTATAAACAACAGAGAACAAAGGTTAGAAAAATCGTATTTTGTTAGTTTTTGACAAAAATGAGTTAGAAGTTAGTTTTGTTAGTAAAACCAGAAATAACAATATCTAATAACTACAACTCCCCGGCAACGGCGCCAAAAACTTGTTGGGAATCCTCCCACGTGCGTAAACACGTCTGTTTTGGAAATGTGTACGTTTTTATGGAAAACGGAATGCGCGCACGAGATCGTTCTCGTTTTAAATATTTATAACCGCAAGTGCATGGCGCGTTGTAGCGAGCCGGCAAGCACGGGTCGATCTGCAGGGAATTGAGTATTAGGTATCGTTGGTTAAGGTTAACAAATCAAAGAATTGGGGTTTTGTCACAAAAATATAAAAGAATAAAAACAAGGAAAAAAAAAGCAAGAAAAGGAGTTGAGGAAAGAATGGTTGTGGCTTGGTTCGGAAGCTTGAATCGCGACGTTTACCTCTACACTCCCTTGGTTATAAGTTTTCCGGCTTTACCTTGATTCCGGCATAAAGCACGACTTGTCAACGTGGTTGCGGAACACAAATCGTCAAGGTCCGATATTCGCCGAAAAGCACGAAATGAGTCCGTTTTGGTCACTTACCGTTTGTATATCCGCGCTTGGTGTATCAACACTAAACACGAGGTTTTGCAAGCATACCGCAACAATAAAAACACAAATAAGTTTGTGAGAGCAAAATATATTGGTGTTGAGTTTGCTAAGGGTTTGTGAAGGTATATAGTATATAAAACAAAGAGTTTGTCAAGCTCTTTATCACAACATACCATATCCTAGCTTAGCAACCTTAACACCAAATGGATTTTAAGCACATTAAACATAATCAAGAGGTGGAGGAGGCAAAGCCTTTCATCTCACTTCCTCACGCACACCACAACCAAAATGAAGATTTAGCTAAGCATAATGAAAAGAAAGAAATAAAAGAGTGCAAGTATATAAAAGAAAGCAACAATATATTATAAACACTTGAGAACAAGATACAATATTTGGTAACTTGTTTAACCTCCTTAATGAAGCTCTCCAAAGAGAGCTTCAAGAGGGAAGAAGAAGAAGAAACCAAGATGAAGCACACTTACCCTCAAGCTAAACAAAAATAAAACAAAACAAAATTATGAAATGGTATATACATGGTACCTCTCTCCCTTGCCCACTGATCTGTATTTATAGGCTCAAAAGAGAAATAAATAAACAATAAAAATAATTCTACTGTAGGGATGCTCGGCACACGCACAAGGGTCTACGAGGCATCAACCATGCCTGATTTAAAATTTAGCCGTGCCGAACAACCCTTTACTTGATCTTTAAACTAGAGATTAGGCGAAAACAAGCATGTTAAACACTTTAACACTAAGTGAGAGATATTACAACCTTTGTAGATCCGGTCCTTTACTTCTAAAGCTTCTTGTTGAGGTCCCTTCGCTCTGATCATCATGTTCCGGACTCTCGAGAGGCTCCACGAAGAGAAAGATGCAAGCTTGCTTCCGATCTTCGATAACAAAGATGATCTACCTTGAAGTTTCATTAACACAAGCTTTCACTCACTAAATGAAGTGAACACCCTCATCTAAATGGAAAGGATAGATGAGAATGATGAAGTAGGATTTTTGCTCTCATTTGTTTTCTATTTCTCACTCATTTTCATTACTTAAAGCAAAGCAAGAAAGGTTTGCATCAAGGAAGAAGAAGAAGAATGGAAACCTTTTGTGATGAATAATGAAAAAGTAATAATGATTAATTATGCAACCATGGTCAAGGATGACTCATGTAGAGATTTAACTAGGGCTAGGGTTTGGGTTAGGTTAAGAATGAGTCACACAAAAATATCAAGCATAATATCTCTTTCATGACAACAGAAAACCTTCTAGAAGGTTCATGAATGAACTAACCCAATTCAAACCCTAATCTTGTTTAATCTCCACTAAACATGTTGCATTAGTAATCATATCATGTTACAATATTATATATCACATATATAATATTTATTGTAACAAAATAAAATATACTATTAACATATATCGCATATATATCAATGTATTACCCGAGTGAGAAAAAGAATCTTTTAGTGAGCTAATATTAGTTAATGTAGTTTAATATATCATATATATTATTATACATTAAATTATCGAATCAATACTTGATCCGACAATCCGGCTATATCGCATATAACCGACTAATATCTCATTTACCGATTCATCGAATCAACACTTGATCCGATGACCCGGCTGATATCAAATATCGCGAGAATAGAATACGGTATCTCATATCGCATTATCCTTGGTCCTGCACATATCACATATATGCTCCTACTCCGTTTTGCCTGAGTCAAGAAACCTCTGTGTAAGACTCTAAAGAATCGTCAATACGCCGGCAGTAGGTGATGATCATATCAAATACCCAAAAGCTGCAAGCGGTCAGCTAAACGTAACAGCCACCCAGGTATTGAGCGCTCAAAAGATCAACAAGCAAGCTTGTATATTCTCCTGTGAATCCAGTCAGTAACACTCCCGTACAGTCCAGTCTCATCGTCTGATATGTCTCATATCTCGCCTAGGGGTGGTAAACGTCAGACCCCAGTAGCTTGATAAGTCGTGTCGATTTGAGGTCTATAACAATTCGAAAAACTACTGATAACACTTACCAGTAAATCTCAGCAATCCTAGCCAGGGATTTCCAGTTACAGCCAATCGAACACAGCACAACATCAACTCCGTATACCGGGAGAGACGAATCCCCTCCTATCGCTCATTGCCTCTATGTGATTCGGGACTGTACCCAAAAGCCACCTTTTTGCACGCCCTCTTGGACGTGGTATGATGGAAATCAAAGTACAGTGGGAATCACATAAGACTCTATGACGATCTCGAATCAACAGACTACTCTGTACCAGTGTCACCGGAGAACTGCCATCTGACGTGAGGTATAATACCATCTGGGAGTTCTCGGCGAGTCCGTCCAGTGTACCCAGTCACTACTGAGCATCCGTACACCATCCTTGATGTCAAACACCGATGGATATGGGATCATCCATCGCCCATCATATGGGTCAAGATGCGTATACGCTAGTCTACTCTGGTGCATCGATGCCCTATCTTGATACACCCTCGACTAGGAACAGTTATAGGATATACTCGTCGACTACCGTGACCCTACTAGTA
Source organism: Agapanthus africanus (assembly GCA_030015575.1). Taxonomy (NCBI): domain Eukaryota; kingdom Viridiplantae; phylum Streptophyta; class Magnoliopsida; order Asparagales; family Amaryllidaceae; genus Agapanthus; species Agapanthus africanus. Next base: position 50,683,229 of record CM057351.1, on the reverse strand, counting down.
TGATCTCATCATAGTCCCAGTAGTCGAGTACATATCCTAAGGGCTTTATCAACATGTAATATAGAGACAATCAGAGTATATGTTAAGATAAATTACAACCAGATAGCATACTATCATGTCGAGCAAGAAAGTCCTCCCTGTATATGTCCAAGCATCCATTACAATATACATCATATGCACAGTAATGGCCTCTAGGGCATACATATAATTAACACCTACGTGGCAGCAAGGGAGGCACAGAAAAAGGATGGGGCCTATAGGAGGAGGTGGGGCCGGCCTAGCCGGATTTTTAGGGTTCGTCGCTGGGTCAACTCCGAGGAGTAGGGCTCGTATTGGGTGTGTGGGTTTGTGTGCACTCCAATAAGCCTCTGATGCTGTTTGTTTAGTCTTATTTCACCTGGTTTGTATGCAGAGAATGGGAGGGAAATGAGATACTTCAAATCACATCATATCTTTATGCATTCAATGCCCATTAATGCACATCACACCAACACATGCCCACTTGCATAACCTATCATGCCATGGCTGCCCCCACACGGTCTTTGCCCAAGAGTTGTGTGCAACATGCATTGTGTTGGACCAAAATGTGCGTGCACACATTTATTTTACAAAAGCTCTTGGGATATCGGTCGGTTTTCTGGTCTGCTGGCAGTGTCGGCTCACAGACGATATATCCGTGATTTTGAATGTGTTTCCGATGTTTTATCACGAATACCTGTAAACTGTAATTACAGAGCAGACACTGATTAATAGCACCGATATATAACAAAAGAGATAACGAATGAGCGGTATTAAAATGCAGTTTTCAGTGATGATCACTCGTCGTTAATAGGGGATCCCGCCATTCTCGCAGGCGTAACGCCAGGGGCGTAACGGCCGGCGAGAATTTCGCGCCCGCTAGCACATGGTTGCCGCTATATAAACCTCTCTCTCAGACGACTCAGATAATACAATTTTTACCCAACATGCCGCTACTCTGCCCAAATATCTCGACTAACTTGATCGTCTGAGGGTCCACGGCGGTACGACCATTCCGGGACTTCTTTGCAGGTAGCCCTGCTTCATACCAAATCAAGCCCGTTGAGGTCCACATGCTTCAGGAGGCAACCCTCAAACGAAATCTCAGCCCTTCACCAACGCTGTCGGCAGATCGACGGAAGACAACATCTGAAGAAAAACCAGGCCTCCATCAGAAAGGTGGGTGGATTTTTGATGACCCCGGACTTCCTATTGCATAGATGTCAATTTAGATGTAAGAGGATGACTTCATTGAAAGCCTGACACAAGACTGTCTGTTACAAAACTGGGGGCGATTTAAAGACCCATGTCATTGGTTTGGCGTTTTTCTTCAATCTATACAGCTGTAAAACTGATTTGACAAGTGAATCAATTTGATGTGGTGTACAAAAACCTAGCTCTGAATCTGAGTTTTTCAATTACATCTGCCCGCTGCACCGTCATTATGATTATATGCAATTGAAAAAAGAATTGAGAAGATGGTCACACTGTACCTCATCAGTGATGACAGTTAACAACCACCCCATACCATTTGTACAATCATTATATAGGCACGTCGATTTACAGTCTCAGTCCGTACATATGCTAGCTTGTTAAGGCTTCAGAGCCTATCCACTTGCCTTTCCTGTCACAGTACTATATATATGAAACAGCTACAGCTACCCCGCTTTGAAGTTTCTGCTTTCTCTACCTTCCGTATCTATGTAGTAATTGTAATAGTCTCAACATCTTTAGTTACGGATTAGGACCATTGTTGGAATCCGAATCAGTAAAGAAATGATTTTTCATATTTGCGAAGTGGGATTTGTTTTTTTTTCTTTATTAGCTTAATTTGTTGTCTTTTATTTACTTATATTTCTTATTTTTCTTAATTTTAGACTGGCTTGATATTTCGTTAAAATTTCCATTTAGTAAAATGTTGCGGCATTTACCTTTGTTTCGGTCAACAAATAAATCATCATTAGTTAAATTTTGTTTGGATCTCTACATATAGTCTTGCGAAGGACCAGATATTAGTGCTCGATTAGTTCACTGGTCTCCTATCTCCCTTTTATTATAAATATTTTTTAAAAAAATTGAAAAATAGGGCAAGAAGCCCTACTCCAAGTGAAATTACATCAAAATAAAAATGATTATGGGGAAACAAATCTCAGATCCACTTAAGGTGAGCACAAAAAAAAGAAAGATGGAATTGTTGCTTTCAAATTTTCAAGGAGAGAAAGTTAGAGATTAAGATTTCAAGTTAGATTTAGATCATGTTTGGCTTATTTTATTAGTGGTCAAAACCCACTTATAAGTCATTTATTAGTCAAATTGGTGTTTGGAAATTTAAATTATAAATGACTTATAAATGCCAAAAAATAAATACCAAATAACTACTTATTTTTCACCACTTATAATTGTTGCTGAGAAAAAAATTATCATATTCAAGGCCATTTGTTAATGCTGCTCTTCATCATTCTAGAGAAAAAAATCTAGCTGCCAAAACTTTTCACGGAACACCAAATCAATCAAAAAACCTTGTTGCTCGTGTCGCCGTCGCTTAGGATTTGCCGGAGGCCCTCTACTATACCGACGACCGCCCCTCTCTTCTCTCCCACATCTTTAAGTCTAACACCCTCTCTAAAGGGATCAAAGCTCCGTTTTCCGGCGATCAAAGCCTTTTTTTCTATTTAGATCTATTGATCTATTGTTCAGATATGTGAGTATTTTACTTTTTGTTCTTGTTGAGTTTGCCCAGTATTCTTAATCACTAGAAGTTTCCCAAATCGAATTCGGTATTTTATGAAGTTTTGTCCTAGTTTCAGATTCGCTTCCAGCAAGGACGGACGTCTGAAGTTTAAGCTTCAGACGTTTGTCGACGCTCTGTAGTTTGGGAATATTTTGGGCAGACGTCTGGTAAGTCTTCTTCAGACGTCTGGCCCCACTCTGCATTTTAGGCAGACTTCAGGCAGAGGCCTGCCGTGTTGTTCTTCAGACATATGCGCATGTTTTTGGCTGAATCTTGGTTGTTTAGGGAAATCAGTTATTGAGCCCTATCATCCTCAGACATATATATATATATATATATCTGTGTGTGTGTGTGCGCGCGCGCGCGTATGTATGTATATATATATACATATACATATACGCGCACGCACACACATATATAAATATATGTGTGTGCGCGCGTGCGCGCGCGTATATATGTATGTATGTATGTATACACACACACACACACACACACACACACACACACACACATATATATATATATACATATATACATATATATAGTAGTTTGTAATCCTAATTGGGTTAACCCTTTGTAATCAGAATTAAGAGAGAAGAGGCAAGGGTTCTTTATTACGGATTTTGTGAGAGTTGATCCGCCATTGTTGTAGGGTTCCTAGCACTCTCAAGAGGTCTCACAAGGCATCAACCATGCCAATTTCAAATTTTACGGGTGCCGAAAACCCTAATACGGATCGTTAACTAGATTATTAGGCGAAACAACGAGCTGGTTAACAACTTAACTAAAGTGTAACGGAAATACAACCTTTGTAGATCCGGTGCTCCACCTCCATAGCTCCGTGATGATGTCTCCTCGCTACGATCATCGGATCCCGGGCTCTAGTGTCGGCTTCATCGGAGAATGGACGGGCTAGGTCATCGACTACGATGCCGAAGATGATCTACGTCGAGGCATCACTAGATCAAGCTCCACCTTCACCAAGCCATGAAATCTTGTGAAGAAAACACCCTATACTACTTGGCAAGAGGTAGAGGATGAAGAAATAGGAAGTGGGTTCACTTTAGAATTGGATTTCTCACTCTTTTCATCAAGTTGACATTGATGAGGCAAGCTTTTTCTTCAAGAAGAAGATAATATTATGATAAGTTATTAAAATGAAAAGGAAAATCAATACTTATCATAATACTAACCTTAGTTTAGTATAGAGAATAGACCATGGTTAGATATGATGGTTAGGGTTAAGCAAGAGACAAGAATGGTGGACTAGATCAAAGATTCATGAAGCTTCAACTAAACTACAAAAGAAGCCACCATTCTTTCTCTTTATGCTTATCATTTTCAAAATGAATAACTAAATAAAGCATAAAGAAAATGAAAACCCTTAACCATTACACAACCATGGTTTAATCTTTACACAAACCCTAATGAGCATGCATCATCAAACATGATACAAACTAGTGTACAAAAATATATCACATATACAATGTGCACATAAAGTGAGAAAATCCATTTAAAGTGAACCAATACTAGTTAATGCAAAGTAATATATCAAATATATAATTATGCATTAAATCATCAAATCAACACTTGATTTAACGATCCGGTCATATCGCATATAACCGACTAGTATCCAATGTATCGGCTTATCGAATCAACCCTCGATTCGATAACTAGGTTATATCGCATATAACCATTCGATACATTCATCGCGAGAATAGAATACGGTATCACATACACGCATTATTCTCGGTCCCGCACATATCTCATATACGCTCCTATTTCGTTTCGCTTGAGCCAGGAAACCTCTGTGTAGGACTCTAAAGACTTGTCAATACGCCGGCAGCAGGTGATGATCATATCAAACACCCACAAGCCGCAAGCGGTCTGCTAAACGTAACGGCCACCCGGGTATTGAGCGATCAGAAGATCGACGAGCAAGCCCGCTCACACTCCTGTGAATCCAACCAGTAACACTTACCGTACAGTCCGGTCTGATCGTCTGATATGTCGCATATCTCACCTAGGGGTGGTAAACGTCAGACCCCAATAGCTCGATAAGTCGTGTCGATATGAGGTCTATAACAGTTCGAGAAACTACTGGTAACACTTACCAGTAAATCTCAGCAACCCTGGCCAGGGATTTCCGGTTATAGCCAATCGAACACAGCGCAACATCAACTCCCTATACTGGGAGAGACGAATCCCCTCCTATCGCTCATTGCCTCCATGTGATTCGGGACTGTACCCAAAAACCACCGTTTTGCACGCCCTCTTGGACGTGGTAAGATGGAAATCAAAGTACAGTGGGAACCACACAAGACTCTATGACGATCTCGGGTCAACAGACTACTCTGTACCAGTGTCACCAGAGAACTGCCATCTGACGTAAGGTATAATACCATCTGGGAGTTCTCGGCGAGTCCGTCCAGTGTACCCAGTCTCCACTGAGCACCCGTATATGATCTCTGATGTCAAACACCAATGGATATGGGATCATCCATCGCCCATCTATATGGGTCGAGAAGGTATACGCTAGTCTACTCTGGTATATCGATGCCCTGTCTCGATATACCCACGACTAGGGATTTTGAAGGATGTACTTATAGACTATCTGTCCCCACTAGTATGATCTGCATCATAGTCCAGATAGTCAAGTACACATCCTAAGGGCTTTACCAACATGTAACAGAGAGACAATCAGTATACACGTTAAGGTAAAGAGCAATCAGATAGCATACTATCATGTCGAGCAAGAAAGTCCTCCCTATATATGTCCCAGCATCCACTACAATATACATCCTATCTACAGTAATGGCCTCTAGGGCATACATATAACTAACAGTTGTAATCCTCCATATTTGTTAATTAGTAAAGCTTCTCCTTCACCCATAGTTTTTTCCGTAAGGGTTTTCTACGTAAATCTTGTATCTCTTGGTTTGTGCTCTATTTCTATTGTCTGTGTTTATTTGGTTGCTTCTCTTAATCGTTTGTTTATTTCTTCGTGATCGCATTTGTCGCAATAAATTGGTATTAGAGCTACGTTGTGTTTGGGAGATTTTGTGTTTTGTTTGAACAGTTAGGTCTTCGATCTCACGATCTATGTTTACGGTGGGTAACGACGCTTGTTTCCTCTTCCCCATCTTCTTAGATTATGATTTTGAAATTTTTTGGGTTCTTTTGATCCAGTATCATGTCTCCAACGATTATGAAGTTCGATATTGAGAAGTTCGATAGGAATATGAGATTTTGTCTATGGAAAGCTCTTATGATTGCCGTATTGACACAAAATAATTTGAAGAAGGTGGTTCTTGGAAAGGATTCAAGGCCTTCCACTATTAGGGAGAAATTATGGGAGGAGTTGGATGAAAAGGCTCTCACGGCTATCCAATTGTGTTTGACAAACAAAATTTTGCAAAAAGTTTTCGTGGAGAAAACAATGGCCAGTTTGTGGTTGAAGTTAGAGCATTTATATTTGAAGAAGTCTCACAAATCGACTCCTTTTGAAGCAACGTCTCTACATATTTTGTATGTCAGAAGGCTCTTTTATCAAATCTCATATCGGTGAGTTTAATTCGATCATTACAGATTTGGGTAATATCAGTATTAAGATTGATGATGAATATCAAACACTTTAATTGTTATGATTTTTGCCATCCTCTTATAAGCACCATCGTGACACCATGGTCTATGTATGAGATACTATCTCGATCAATAATTTCAAAGAAAATTTGATGAACAAGGAGAAGATCGACAAAGAGTTAACTTCTAGCAAAGGTAATGGTCAATTTTCAGGCTTATTTGTTCGAGAGTGAGTGAAGAAGAGAGATCCAGAAGGTAGTAAGAAGAAATTATGGTCAAAGTCCATGTATAAGAACTTGACTTGCAAATTGTAAGAAGAAGGGGCACATCAAAGTCGATTATTTCAAATTGCAGAACAAGTAGAAGCATGTGTTAGTGATATATGCCCTAGAGGCCATTATTATATCATACTTGTTTGTATATTACATATTGGAACCTTTGGATATACACGGATATAGTAACAGTCTTGCTCGAAATGGTAGTATGTTACCTGGTTTGCTTCTACCTCAATATGTGCATGTGTTTCTTTTAGCATATCGTTTATACATATTGGTAGAGTCCTTAAGATCTTTTGCTTTATTACCAGTGTTGTGATGGCAGTCACACTAGTGGGGGCTGGGTAATCTTTAAGCACATATTTATACAGGTCCCTAGTCGTAGGATTATCGAGACGGGGCATCGATATTCCATAGTAGACTAGTGTATACGCTTCTCATCCTAGCAGGGGAGATGGTTTGTCCCACAGCCATTAATACGTCATACTAGAGATAGTATGCAGGTGCTCATTGGGTTATGAGTACACTGGACAGGACTCATAGGGAGCTGCTGGTGGGTATTATACCTATCGTCAGGTAGCAGTTCCCAGGTGACATGAGTACAGCTTAGTCTGTTGATTTGACACTACTACTTCGCCTCGAGTGTGTTCCCGCTGTTCTTAGATTACTACCCTACCACGGCTCAAAAGAGTCATGCAAACAGGTAGTAGTTGGGTGCAGTCCCGAAGCACTTGGAGGCAGTGGCGGTTAGATAGGATTCGTCTCTCCCGATATGGAGGTTGATATCGCGCTGTGTTCGGAGAGCCATTACAAAAAGTCCCTTACCAGGACAAGCGAAATTTACTGGTAGGTACTCCAGTAGTTTCTTAGGGTGTTTTGGGCTACACTCCGACATGACTTATTGTGCTATTAGGGGTCTGACGATTACCACCCCCTAGGCCCGATATGCAATACTCTTAAGACGAACAGACCGGACTGTATGGAGATTGTCATAGATAGGCCGAGTAGGAGTTCGGATGAGTTTTCTCATTGGCCTTCTTATCGACAAATACCTGGGTAGTCATTACGTACAGCTAGTACCGCTGACGGCTTGTGGTTAAACCCACTGCCAGCGTAGTGTCGAGTCTTTAAAGTCACACACAGAGGGTTTCCCTGCATCGGGCAAAAGATGTAGAGGCCGTATGATTTTACAGTAGGGCATCGATCACATACGTGTACTTTTGCACGTATGATGTTCGGACGGATAATACTAGTGGGCTTTGGTTTAAGCCGGATCCTAGTATTATATTGATGGATTATTTTCATCTCTTTCTATTAATATTTTTCGGAATACAATACGGGTATGTATATACGGATGAGGGGCATTCTTGTAATTTACTCAAGATTGCTTCTAAAAGAAGTCACCTCATTTGTTGCTTTCTCCTATTTAGTTTAATGGATAATGAAGTGAAGGATGAGGTGCTATTTGACAAAAGAAGATGCATGGCTACTTGGTGACTCATGGGGTGACTCGCTGGAGGACTATTGAAGCATGCTTGATTTAATTATTATTGAATTATCATTTGCTTCAATATCTCTCAAGACTTATCCATCCTCACTCATTCATCACTTAACACTCTCTCTCCTCCAAAGCCCCTTCTTCTTCCTCAACCCTAAATGTCTCATGTTTTAAGAAACCTAGGGTATTTAGAGACAAAATAATCCATCTTTACTCTCTACATCATCTAGGACATCTAGTTTGGCGAACTAGGTACCTTAGTTACCTTGGATTTGAGGTTGGAGCTCGGACTATAGACTCTCGGGTGGATCGTTTTTCACTTGAGAGGACCGATGGGGAGGCCCAATCCGTGTACGATCCGAGGAGCCTATGACGAGGAGGACAGCAATAAGACCCGAAGGACATGGTTCTGTGAGGTATGACTTTCTATTTGAGTAGTTGACCTCATACAGTTTTGATAGTTAGGGTTTAGTATCGATTATGGAGTTCAAGTCGGTTTTGCGAATCCCGTAAAAATCGTTTTTTGCGTATTCTGCCTCCCCGCAAACCCGCGGGGTGTGCGACATCGACTTATAGTGGTATCATATCCTACTAAACCTTAACTAATAGTTTTGACAACGTGTAAAACTACGAAACCGAAATAACTCCGAAACATAGATCCAAGTTTCTGTCAAAATTTTCAGAACCTCTAAAATTTTTTTTAACAGTTGTAGAGTGCTCTTTTAGTTGTTATATGAACAACATAGAAAAACGAGCCAATAATTCCTCAATAAGGCCGGCCAAATAGCCATTTTTCCCGGCCTGGCCGACCCCATGAAGAAATCTTTTGTCATATTTCGTTTGGTGTTATGGTCACTTGGATTTAGGGTTTCAGGTTGTGTTTGATTTTGCCAAGTTTTCATATACTGTTATCTCTCTGTTATGGCAATATGGAGTATTTCGAAGTCACGGTTTTAACGTCATTTAACATGTTTCAGTTGTTATATGTGTTCGTAAATTTCCGCTAATTGCTATACGTCGATTAGTTGGGGTTGCACATATCTATGTTGCTGTTGTGGTTTGTGTATATGGAATTGTAATATTTCAGAAAATATAAAATATTATTTTAGGAATTTAATATTAAAATAATATATTTCCCGAAAACTGCCCGATTTCCGAAATTGGGGTTTTCGAAATAGGGTATAAATATATACCAATAATTATGAAATAGTTGGGAATTAAAATGATTTATTCATTTAAAAATATATTTAAAGGATTTGGATTTTTAAGATTTATTATAAGCAGTTTAAATGAAAACCCGATTAGTGCACTGCGAATCGCGATTAAGCCAAATCCGTGTTTCTACAGTTTTACGTGGCTAGTGCACCATGTCATGTTATATTTTGATTACATGTTATGTTCTTGTGTTATTTTTGGGTATTGTGTGATTTGGGTTTTAAATAAAAGAAAAAGGAAATGAAAAGGGTAAAAGGGTAACTAATTGTGAGCCTGTCAGTGACAATATCCGTACAGTCCGGTCCGTTCGTCTATGAGTATCGCATGGCGGGTGTTCATATTAGATTTTTGCATTTTCATACCGCCCAATTTTTATCATATTGCTTATCGGTAGGTACTCTTGAGCCGTGTTTGCTAGTCAATTGCAGAATACAGGTTCTCGGCTCTAAAAGGTGAAATTCATGGAAAAGCACGATAATTCCGGATTACTGCCAACCACAGATAAAACACGGGTCTCTGCTCTTTATCCGTATGTTGCCACACACCAGTTTAAGAAGACAAAAGGGCAAATCGATTGTCATCTTCATGCACAAAGCACAATGGCAACACCAAGTCCAAGAAATCTATGCGGAGCTCGAGAAAATCATGGCAAAAGATCCACTTTCAATCACCTTTTGATCAACAGAAATTCTGGAAGAAATGTGGAAAGTTTATCAGAAAAATCATATGCCAAACTACAGAGAAAAGCAAACCAGGGGACCACAAGAAACCGGAGGGCCCAACTCATCTATAAGGCCGCGGAACCGCGGCCAATAGGGGGTCTAGGCCGCGGTTCCGCGGCCATATAGGCGCCGCACATGAAGAGTTTTTGGGGGCAGATTGGTCATTCCATGTTAGTTCTGATTGTTGCCCTAGGTTTTCATTTTCCAGCCTATAAATAGCCCAGAACCTTGTGAAGCCAAGGGTGCTTAATCTTGTATTTTGTTAGGGTTTAGAATACTTGTTCTTCTTCCTCTTCTCATCTCTTCTCCATTGAAAAACTTGTAGTGAGCTTTTGTGAGTGAAGAATGATGAATAAAGAAGTTCATTTTATTATCATACTTGTCTTGCTCTTATGTTAAATGCTTGTAATTTTCATTTATTAACTTAGTTGTTGTTATTTCTTGTTGTTTCTTTCTTTTCTCTTTTCCTTTATCCTTAAACAACCATGATGCTTACGCTTGATCCTTGCCAAGGTGAGGTCGCAAATAGCTAGTTGTTATCTTCTAATCTCTTTCTTTCTATCTTCCTCTTTTGTTTTCTTTTCTTTCCGTTATGATGTGTGAGTAGTTTCCATACTTGTTAGGGTAGGATAAGGGAAGTTTGAGAGAAGGAAATTTCTCTCACTCTTTCCTGCCCAACATCTTAAATCGACTCCCGTTAATTGAACCACAATCCGCTCCCTTCGGCACCCTATCCTACATGATAGCGGTGATTCCGTAGTGAGACCGGTTGTGGTTGAATTAACCGGAGGTTATGGCTAAGAGCCAAGAACGGACGGACAAGCACCAAAAGGAAGAACTTAAGCGTTGGAAAGCCTAGCTTATACTCGCAAGTTCTTTCCTAGTCGTGCTAATCCCCGTTGTTGCCGATTACCGTAACACCGATATTAAGAGTGGCAACGAAAGAAGTGAGCGACTCCTAACTCAAACTAACCTAATCCTAACCCTAACAAGCTCTCTTTACATATCATTTTAACACTTAGTTAATCACAAACAAATCTGGAAAATTGGACTTAACTCGTTAAAGCACATAGAAAAAGATTCCCATCTCCCTACGGACGACCCGTACTCAACCGGCTAGCTACAAGCGAAACCGTTTTGATTGCGGTAATTAACTAAACTTGAACACGCAGAATATCTAACAATCAAATGGCGCCGTTGCCGGGGAGACGGTAGTTTATTTCTTTGTGTAATTTCGGGTTAATTTGTGAATATAAAGCTAACCGAAAAACAAAACAAAAAAAAATATACTTTGTAAAAAATCATTTTGTTATTTTTGATTAGTTTTTGTGCAAGTGTGCAGGATAATAAGGAGTTCGAGTTCAGTGCCAAAGACGTGGGAAGACAGACCCACATTTCGCGGCTACACCGCGACGGATCAAAACGAAGCAAACGGTCTACTGTAAAAATCTGCAGCAGGTACAGTGAGCAAATCAAGTTTCTGGAACTCCAGAAAAGAAGAGGACATCCAAGGAAGCACACACAAAAATTCCAGAGGCCCAATCCTACCTTACTGCCGTGGAACCGCGGCATAAGCAAGCTTAGGCCGCGAAACCGCGGCCATTTGGAGCCCTCATCAACTCAAAATCCCTGTGAGTGTTCCTTGTCTCTCTCCCACTCCTCTGGACTCCAATAAACTGTGTTTTCTGCAGCATTCTTTGTGCAAATTCTCTTCCCCCTTCCAATAAACTGTTCTTGTGCAGGATTCTTTGCGCCGCGCTAAAAATAAAAATTGTTTGCAGTTGATTTGTTACCGCTTTGCATTCATTAATACGGACTTAAGGGGCTTGAAACCAATTCAGATTGGGTGGGGATTTCATCACCCTTCCCAGGACCCCAAAAATCACAAAAAGCATATGCATTGACCATTGTTAAATTAAAAATACTAGACTCAGCCCTAAGGACTTCGCGCTCAATAGGACAGAGGACTAGTTACAGGCATCGGCCGTTTATCCTATCTGACTTTTGCGGTGTCTAGGCAAGTGTGTCGAAGGCAAGTGGTTATTTAATTAAGGAACTTCGCGAAAGCGTTGGACAACCTCCCACTTACCTGGCACTTACCTGGTCGCAATTGACGGAGAAGAGGCGGTTTGAGGTCCTATTTCTAGCCCTCTGGAACAGTTAGGAGCTGTCTAGCAGACCTAGGTGACCCTAGATCAAGGTGAGATTGTGCATATCTTGTTTGTGATTGCTTAAAGCCGTAAGTCCGTACATATTTCTGTAAAGCTCTTTCTAAAAACAAAAAAAAAAGAAGGAAAAAATCAAAAACTTTTATAAAAACTTGCCCTTTGTCGTCAAAATCCATTTTTCACCTACCACCCATCGCCTTTCTCCATTGACGTTTTCTTACCCTCACCTTCTCCGCTTTGACTATACTAAACGTGTTTAGTATATGTCCGCTTGGACTCGGGACACTAGTGCCCGCCTAGTCCGCGTTACGTTAGTCGCTACCGACTACGCGATCGACTCAGACGTCGAAACTCCGTCCACTCCTCTTTCACCTTTACCTTTGCCGGCCAACTCCGACGTTGACCGGAATTCTGTTCATACATCTTCACCTTCACCATCGCCAACCTCTTCTTCCGCGATGTCAGGATTTAATCCGAACATATCTTTGACTACCCCTGGATTGGCTCCACCTCCTACGGAGACCAATAGCCCACCACCACCGCCTGTTGTAGCGCCGCAGCGAATCGCGCTCCAGGATCGTTTCTATCCCACCCGTTCTGCACTTCCCACCTGCTTTTCTCTTCCACCGGCCAATGGGGATAATTTTGAAATTAAGCCCTACTTCATCAACATGCTTCCACGATTTCATGGGCTTGAATCTGAAGATGCCTATATCTTCATCAATAAATTTCAAAACGTTTGTGCCATGATGAAAACTACCCAACTGTCGGACGATGCTATATGTTTACGGGTCATTCCGTTCACTCTATGCGATCTTGCTGAAAAATGGCTGTATAGCACCGCTTCCCACTCCATAACCAGTTTGGACGAGTTTGTTAAAGCGTTTCTAAAAAAATTTTATCCGAATCATAAAACCGCAAGGATCCGTAATGAAATCAACCAATTCTCTCAGCTTTCTTCTGAACCCTTCTGGAAGTGCTTTGACCGGTACAAAGACCTTCTTGTTCAGTGTTCTCACCACGGTATAGAGAAATGGCAACTTTGCCAAACCTTATACGAGGGCCTGAACCCAGCAATGAAGCAGTTGTTGGAAACCATCTGTCAGGGCCACTTCCTATCGAAATCTGACGAGGAAGCGTGGCAATTCTTTGACGACCTTGCGGAGCAAACGCTACAATGGGAGAGCACCAGACCGACTTCTTCTTCTTCTACCTCCACTTCTACTGGTCAGTCTAGGGTAGGAATTCACCAACTTGATGTCTCTATTGCGATGAAAGCTGAAATGGCCGCAATAACGAGAAAGCTTGAAGCGATAGAGAGCAAATTTTCTTCTCCTGCTCCTGCCCCTGTTCTTCCCCTTCGTACCATTTGCGCTTGTAGCATGCCTGACCAAATGAATTACTTAGACATCGCATGCCTAACAATTATAAACCCCGCATTTCAGTCTCATTATCGAAAACTCTTTTCAATATCAAGTCGGGTAATTCAACAAGATTCCTGACATCCTGATCGAATACTCGTCGCAAACTTTAGTAGACGGCCGCACCCCCGATACCGTCGACGAAGTGCACCAAGGCGGAACACCGCTACCGCGAGCACCCGAACGGATGCTTTCGGCGACAGGGTTCTCCTACAGTCACTTGGTCGGGGCTATGGGGTGTAGCTGTCTATTAAGTTTACCCGGCGAGTATCCGCGTACGCTACGTGATTGCAACGGACTTTTGATCACATCAAAATTCCGTGGCAACCGATCAAGTGAGACTAAAGTGCTACGTTTATAACATTCATTTAGTTATCACATAACTATTGTGAATTCCAATTATTGTATCACATTCCGGATAAATAGAAAATGTTAAACTTTCCGATTGAACATTCGAACACCCAAGTTTTCCCGATACATATCAACACATGAAACTAGTCTAACAACATTCAGTTCGTACCTCAGTACCAACGGTCCAGCCGTAGAAGGGTCAAGCCAACGCCTCACATGTGGCACGCCGTACTGCCCCAAACCCGAAGGTTCAAAGGGCGGTTCAAGACGGTCACATAATCGAGTTAAGGTTTGTTGTCTTCTAGAGGGACCATCGCGTTACTTGCACTACTTAGAACGTCGTTAAACTACGGAAAGATCCAACACTTGGAAATTTCCCGACAGGGGAAAAGTTGGGTATTTATATCCGGTCGAACTTTTTAACATATTCTAAAATTTATCCGGAAAGCCACACAGACAAAATTTGATACTCCGATCGAAACACCGAATCCCCAAAACAACTGCAGAAAATTCAACTCTTGAATAAAATTTAAAAACATCCAGAGAAGTCAGCACTGAAAACAATGAATTACTGTGCAACTTACGATGAACAGTATGAGAAAACTGCCGCGGATCCGCCGCACGAGCGAAGCTCGTGCCGCGGATCCGCGCCTGAATAATGGAATTACTAATACGAATTTTCCAGTAATCCTTATATTTTCCTGCTTATTTCTCTGCATATTTTTAATCATGAAAAATCACTGTTTTTGAAAAAAGTACAGAGAGCAATTTTCCGGGTAGGGTTTCGGTTCGATCGGACTTCAAATCGCGTCTAGACTTCGCCTAAGGCTCTAGCTAGGCTCTGATACCACTGTAGGGTTCCTAGGCACTCTAGTGAGGTCTCCCAAGCCATCAACCATGGTAATTTCAAAAATTATGGTGCCTACAAACCCTAAACTACGGATCGATAACTAGATGTCTAGGCGAACATTGAACTAGTTAACACTTAACTAATGAGAAAACGGAAATACAACCTTTGTAGATCCGGTGCTCCACCTCCATAGCTCCGCAACGAAGTCCTCTCCGCTGTCCAAGTCAAATCCGGGCTCTAGGATCGGCTTCGTCGGAGAATGGGCAAGCTAGGTCGTCGATGTCCATGCCGAAGATGATCTACGTCGAGGCATCGCTAAATCAAGCTCCGACTTCACCAAGTCAAGAAACTTGTGAAGTTAACACACTCTACTACTTGGCAAGAGGTAGAGGATGAAGAAATAGGAAGTGGGTTAACTTTAGAATTGGATTTCTCACTTGTTTTCATCAATCACCATTGATGAAGAATGGTTTTCTTCAATGAAGAAGATGAAGAAGAAGAAGCTAGTATTATGATAAGTTATTAGAAAATAGAAAATAATAGAATACTTATCATAATTCTAACTATGGTAATGTGTAGAGAGTTAACCAAGGTTAGTTGAATGGTTAGGGTTAAGAATGAGATAAGAATGGTGGACTTAGGTCAAAGCTTCATGAAGTTTCAACTAAACAACAAAAGAAGCCACCATTCTTTTCTCATTTTCTTTTCTCACTTTCTTTTATTCATTTATCAAAAAGAATAAATGAATAATTAAGAAAATAAAACCCTAAACATAAACACAACCATGGTTCAAACTTTACACTTAACCAAAGTGGTATGCATCATCAAACATGATACAATCATGTGCACATAAACATATCGCATATACAATGCGCACACCCGAGCGAGAAAATCCATCTTAAGTAAACCGATACTAGTTGATGCAAAGCAATATATCAAATATATAAATATGCATTAAATCATTAAATCAACACTTGATTCAATGATCCGGTCATGTCGCACACAACCGACTAGTATACAATGTATCGGCTTATCGAATCAACGCTTGAATCGATAACTAGGTTATATCGCATACAACCATTCGATACATTCATCGCGAGAATGAAATACGGTATCACATACACGCATTATTCTCGGTCCCGCACATATCTCATATGCGCTCCTATTTCGTTTCGCTTGAGCCAGGAAACCTCTGTGTAGGACTCTAAAGACTCGTCAATACGCCGGCAGCGGATGATGATCATATCAAACATCCACAAGCCGCAAGCGGTCTGCTAAACGTAACGGCCACCCGGGTATTGAGCGATCTAAAGATCGACGAGCAAGCCCGCTCACACTCCAGTGAATCCAACCAGTAACACTACCGTACAGTCCGGTCTGATCGTCTGATATGTCGCATATCTCGCCTAGGGGTGGTAAACGTCAGACCCCAATAGCTCAATAAGTCGTGTCGATATGAGGTCTATAACAATTCGAGAAACTACTGGTAACACTTACCAGTAAATCTCAGCAACCCTGGCCAGGGATTTCCTGTTATAGCCAATCGAACACAGCGCAACATCAACTCCCTATACCGGGAGAGACGAATCCCCTCCTATCGCTCATTGCCTCCATGTGACTCGGGACTGTACCCAAAAACCACCATTTTGCACGCCCTCTTGGACGTGGTAAGATGGAAATCAAAGCACAGTGGGAACCACACAAGACTCTATGACGATCTCGGGTCAACAGACTACTCTGTACCAGTGTCACCAGAGAACTGCCATCTGACGTGAGGTATAATACCATCTGGGAGTTCTCGGCAAGTCCGTCCAGTGTACCCAGTCTCTACTGAGCACCCGTATATCATCTCTGATATGAAACACCGATGGATATGGGATCATCCATCGCCCATCTATATGGGTCGAGAAGGTATACGCTAGTCTACTCTGGTATATCGATGCCCCGTCTCGATACACCCTCGACTAGGGACTTTGAAGGATGTACTTATAGACTACCATGTCCCCACTAGTATGATCCGCATCACAGTCCAGGTAGTCAAGTACAGATCCTAAGGGCTTTACCAACATGTAACAGAGAGACAATCAGTATACACGTTAAGGTAAAGTTCAACCAGATAGCATACTATCATGTCGAGCAAGAAAGTCCTCCCTATATATGTCCCAGCATCCACTACAATATACATCCTATGTACAGTAATGGCCTCTAGGGCATACATATAACTAACAGTACTGTCCCGACCAGATTATTCGTCGGTGTGTCCCTGACGAGGAATTCAAGAGTGTGCTGTCATTTTGCCACGATCAAGCGTGTGGCGGGCATTTTGGCCCCAGAAAGACAGCTGAGAAGATCTTGCAATGTGGTTTTTACTGGCCACAACTCTTGAAAGACGCTCATGACTATTGCAAGACTTGCTCCCGGTGCCAACACTTGGGCCGGATATCCCGGAGGAACGAGATGCCGCTCCAACCGATCTTGGTTGTGGAGATTTTCGATGTTTGGGGGATCGATTTCATGGGGCCGTTCCCCAGCTCTTTTAGGAACTTATACATCCTTCTCGCTGTTGATTACATCTCTAAGTGGGTCGAGACTGTACCCAGCCGGACTAACGACAATAAGGTTGTCGTTAGGTTTTTTAAAGAAAACATTTTCTCCCGTTTTGGGCACCCCCGAGCGATCATTAGCGACAATGGAAGTCATTTCTGCAACAAGACTTTTGAGGCCTTGATGCGAAAATATTCCATTAATCATAAGCTCTCTACGCCATACCACCCCCAAACCTGCGGGCAGGCCGAAGTTTCAATCGGCAAATCAAGCAGATACTGGAGAAGACGGTTTCCAAGAACCGAAAAGATTGGTCGCTGAAACTCACTGATGCCTTTTGGGCATTTCGAACCGCTTATAAGACCGATCTTGGCATGTCTCCCTATCGGCTTGTGTATGGAAAAGCTTGCCACCTACCTGTCGAAATAGAGCATCTCGCATTTTGGGCGATAAAGGAGTTGAATCTGTCTCTCGAAGATGCGGGCAGCCATCGGAAGCTGCAGTTGAACGAATTAAGCGAGCTTAGGGATGAGGCTTACAATAACGCGGTTGTCGTTAAGAATCGAACAAAGGTGTTTCACGATAAACACATTTTGCGCAAAACCGTCGTACCTGGTCAGCAGGTACTGCTTTACGACACCCGACTACACTTCCATCCAGAAAAGCTCAGATCTCGCTGGAAAGGGCCGTATTTTGTGCGGAATGTGTATCCGCATGGCGCTGTGGATTTGGAGAATCCAAAGGACGGTTCATTTTTCAAAGTAAATGGACACCGACTCAAACCGTACCTTAGCGCCGAACCAACAGAGGAGCTCCTGTTCTTACAGGAGCCGGTTTACCCTGCATAATCTTCCTCTGCCTACCTCCAAACTTCGGTTATCCCGCCAAGAACAAGTGGACACTGTTCCAAATAAGTTTGGGGGTATGTATATACCATTTTGTACATTTTTTGTGGATATTCTTTTCCATTTTTGCTTTTCTTTTCTTTTCTAACAAAAAACGAAAAAAAAATGTGTGTATAGCTAACCGACAATTTTGACCCTTCAAATGATCTCTTCATGCAATGACAGTGAGGACACTGTCCAGTTTAAGTTTGGGGGTACGCTGGGTACGCATTTCTTACCTTTGCATTCATATGTATATTTTGCATCTGCATATTAAAACCCATAAAATCCATAAAAATCAGGAAATTTTCTAAAAACATAAAAACTTTTTTGTCAAGTTAGCTAGTGGGAGGACTCTGATTCAACATTTCGACGGTTTTGTTTGATAAAATAAGAATAACTAAATCTTATTTTTAGATTTTGAAAACCTGAAAGATAACTCTCCTTTGAAGTTAACTATAGCCGATATACATCTTTACATCACACTACACGTGTCGTGAGTTTTGGAAATTAGATGACAAGTCTTTTATGTGTAAAAACTTTTAAATGGATAAATGATTTTCTGAGAATCAAATAGGTTTGTTCTGAAATAAGTAATATCAAGAATAGTTTATGAAGTGAGTGAATATGAAGGAATGCTATTGATGCCCTAATTGGAACTAAGTCTGAAAAATAACCCTCTGAAACTTGATTGGAATGATTACACACCGAACCCACTAAACACGTCTTTTATCCAAAAAATAATTGAACTGCCGGTTATGTCTCCGTTTGTATTGAATTATCATGATTTTCACGCCAAATTGTCTTTTGTTTTTGGACCTAGGTAACTTGAGTAATTAAGTCCGCTGGGGTGTTTCTACACCTAATGCCCTAAAACCAACTGGTTTGGGTGCATTGGCCCAAAGCTCGCTAAGAAGCCTAGAAAGTCCAGATTAAAACAAAGTCAAGCAAGTGTTCTCTCCGAGTTAAAATTCCTAACGGTTCTTTGTGTGAGAATAATCTTGATAAAAGACAGGCTTTTATAAAAAAAATTTTTTTAGCGGAGATATGAAGGTTTGATTCTATGATAAAGACTATTGCACGTTCACAGAGGTGTGTATGAAATGAAAACAAGAAAAAGGTGGAGTGAAAAATAAGACCTAGTTTCCTGTTAAGGAAGATAGAAATTCTGAAGTTGAAACCTTACTGGAAAACGAAACTTGAAAAATGCTTAACTCTTTATAAAACTTATGTGATCCTTTTAAAATTTATATCTGGGCTTTATTGTGTGACATGATGACTTTAAATCGATCCTTCTGGAAACGTAACGACACTATTTGCACTGCACGTAAAGACATATAAAATCTGTAGTTAAATAAGAAGCGAGGTGTGAAAAATAAGGGTTTGATAGTCTAGACTTGGGATCATAGAATTGTTATTTTCTGAAACAAAACTTTAGGGTTTGAATCACAGTTATTTTACAAAACTAGCTTGACCGGATTTTGTGGGTAGTATCCGCTGAAAACCCTCAGGAGACAACACTCCTCCTACTAGGGACACCTAGAGGTTTAACGGCTTGTTGCACATGCTCAGTGCAATCGCGTTCCCTGCGAAAGTGAGGTTAGGAAATTTTTGTGAATAAATTGGCTTTGCTCGGGACGAGCAAATGATAAGTTTGGGGGTATTTGTTCATATCAGATTTTTGCATTTTCATACCGCCCAATTTTTATCATATTGCTTATCGGTAGGTACTCTTGAGCCATGTTTGCTAGTCAATTGCAGAATACAGGTTCTCGGCTCTAAAAGGTGAAATTCATGGAAAAGCACGATAATTCCGGATTACTGCCAACCACAGATAAAACACGGGTCTCTGCTCTTTATCCGTATGTTGCCACACACCAGTTTAAGAAGACAAAAGGGCAAATCGATTGTCATCTTCATGCACAAAGCACAATGGCAACACCAAGTCCAAGAAATTTATGCGGAGCTCGAGGAAATCATGGCAAAAGATCCACTTTCAATCACCTTTTGATCAACAGAAATTCTGGAAGAAATGTGGAAAGTTTATCAGAAAAATCATATGCCAAACTACAGAGAAAAGTAAACCAGGGGACCATAAGAAACCGGAGGGCCCAACTCATCTATAAGGCCGCGGAACCGCGGCCAATAGGGGGTCTAGGCCGCGGTTCCGCGGCCATATAGGAGCCGCACATGAAGAGTTTTTGGGGGCAGATTGGTCATTCCATGTTAGTTCTAATTGTTGCCCTAGGTTTTCATTTTCCAGCCTATAAATAGCCCAGAACCTTGTGAAGCCAAGGGTGCTTAATCTTGTATTTTGTTAGGGTTTAGAATACTTGTTCTTCTTCCTCTTCTCATCTCTTCTCCATTGAAAAACTTGTAGTGAGCTTTTGTGAGTGAAGAATGATGAATAAAGAAGTTCATTTTATTATCATACTTGTCTTGCTCTTATGTTAAATGCTTGTAATTTTCATTTGTTAACTTAGTTGTTGTTATTTCTTGTTGTTTCTTTCTTTTCTCTTTTCCTTTATCCTTAAACAACCATGATGCTTACGCTTGATCCTTACCAAGGTGAGGTCGCAAATAGCTAGTTGTTATCTTCTAATCTCTTTCTTTCTATCTTCCTCTTTTGTTTTCTTTTCTTTCCGTTATGATGTGTGAGTAGTTTCCATACTTGTTAGGGTAGGATAAGGAAAGTTTGAGAGAGGGAAATCTCTCTCACTCTTTCCTTGCCCAACATCTTAAATCGACTCCCGTTAATTGAACCACAATCCGCTCCCTTCGGCACCCTATCCTACATGATAGCGGTGATTCCGTAGTGAGACCGGTTGTGGTTGAATTAATCGGAGGTTATGGCTAAGATCCAAGAATGGATGGACAAGCACCAAAAGGAAGAACTTAAGCGTTGGAAAGCCTAGCTTATACTCGCAAGTTCCTTCCTAGTCGTGCTAATCCCCGTTGTTGCCGATTACCGTAACACCGATATTAAGAGTGGCAACGAAAGAAGTGAGCGACTCCTAACTCAAACTAACCCAATCCTAACCCTAACAAGCTCTCTTTACATATCATTTTAACACTTAGTTAATCACAAACAAATCTGGAAAATTGGACTTAACTCGTTAAAGCACATAGAAAAAGATTCCCATCTCCCTGCGGACGACCCGTACTCAACCGGCTAGCTACAAGCGAAACCGTTTTGATTGCGGTAATTAACTAAACTTGAACACGCAGAATATCTAACAATCAGCGGTCTATGGGGGTTGGTAAAAGTCAGACCCCCAAAAGCGGTACAAGTCATGTCGGAGTCTAGCCCAGAACACCCTGAAATACTACTGGAATACCTACCAGTAAATCTCCTACCTTGGCCAAGGACTTCGTGTAATGGCTCTCCTAGACACAGCGCGACCTCACCCTCAATACCGCGAGAGACGAACCCCTGCAGATCCGCTCACTGCCTCCATGTGGCTCGGGACTGTACCCAACTAAAACCTATTTGTACGACTCCTTTGAGCCGTGGTAGGGTAGTAATAAAAGTACAGTAGGAACTCACACGAGACAAATGACGATCTCAAGTCGATGAACTAACCTGTACACATGTCACCAGGGAACTGCTATCTGACGTCAGGTATAAAACCAACTAGCATGTTCCCGGCAAGCCTGTCCGGTGTACTCATAACCTAATGAGCACCTGTATACATCTTAGGTGAACCAACTGACACCAGTGGCTTGTGAGACCGGCCACTGCCCCTCATCGGGGTCTCGACTGTATACACTAGTCTACTCTGGAATGTCGATGCCCTGTCTCGAAAACTCCCACGACTAGGGATCTTTTAAGGATGTGCTTATAGACCCCAGCTCCCACGTATATGATCGCCATCATTTTGCTGGCCGTCAAGCAAGAATCCTAAGGGCTCTATCAACGCGCAATAGTGACCTGTAAGGTCACCTAAAGCAATACACGATGATAAAGATAAACCAGATAGCATACTATCATCTTGAGTAAGACTGTCCTATCGGCATTGGTCCTCCCATCAATCATTGCAATCACGTTCCTGTGATCCAATAATTGACTTTGAGGGCACTATCTCCAACAATCTCCCACTTGCACTCAAGGTTAATTATTGCGATGTCGCATACTCACAGCCCGTGTGATACCGAACACCCAACTCCTCTACTAATCAGTCTCACAAAACCCGTTTGTGAAACTAATGCGTTCGAGGAATAGCCTCAGTGAGTGGATCCGCTCTGATGTTTCTTTCTATGTCTCTCTTTATCTCAAGTTCACGGAGAAAGCCATCTCCCGAAATGAGCAATACCTGTCTTAGAATATGTCTGGATATCTGACGGGACCTAGCTCATCAATGAACACCAAATCCAAACTTCTTAGACTGTATCGTCAACTGAACTTAATCAGTATCCTACGTAATGCCTCCCTCAGTATCCGCTTGGATCACCTGTCCAAAACACTGCCCCTCGTCAGAGGGAAAAACTATAACTCTGGCAGTCACTCTGTCATCCAGGTCACCTTGGAAGCCTGGAATGATAACCGTCTCCCGAATGAGGCTGTCGTTATCATATCCCTAGAACATCCACTTATGTTCTAAAACTGCTTCCGAATGTCTCTCCAGGATTGGATCAATATCAACATATTGCATCTATTGCAAAAACAACATCTGGTATGGTACTTGACATCTCATGATTGACTCAATTGCCTAAGCAAGTGATCTGCCAATTGATCGCACGCTTTTGGCGTGTCGGATGTTCAAAGAATTAAAGTATAACCGCGATCAGGACGGTGTCGCTATGCAGCTAGCCGGTTGAGTACGGGTCGGTCCACAGGGAGATGGTTGTATGTCCTTTCTTGTCTTAGACGAGTCAATAAAGAATCTGTATGTGTTTGTTTCTAACCTATGTGTTTATTTGCAAGTATAAAGTTGTTAAGAAAAGATACGAGATTGTAAGCTAAGGAAATCCGTACTCAAAACCTTTGAGCCGAGTCTTGACCAATTGAAGCTAGAGCAATCGGCAACAACGTGGATTAGGGGATTTAAGCGCGGTATTCATGGAATCCGGCTTATTTACCCTTGTCCTTCCGTTCTTGTCTCTTGCTTTCGCCTCCGGCCAAACCGAACGCAACCGGTCGCGGTTAGGAATCACCGTTACCTTGTCAGGGTACGGTGCCTAACGGAGCGCTTGCGTATGGTTTGGGCGGAGTTCAATGGAAAATACGGGAAAAGGAAATGGGCAAAGAAACGTTAACTTATAATACCGTATTTCTTCTTAACAATAATAATTACATTCATTCACAAAATGAACAAAAGAGAGCAAAAGAAAAGAACAAAGAAAAGAGAAAAGAAAAGATTACAAGTAATTAAAGTGCATGGAATTAAATTGCAAGTAAGTAAAGCAAGAATGAAAAATGCAAGTAATAAATAAGCAAATAAAAAGAACAAGAAACTAGAACTCAAGACAAGCATGTGATCAATAGCCAACCCTTAAACTTTCAAGCTCAATCAAGAGGTTGCAAGATCAAGGGAAGGGTAGAGAACGCATGTGAAGTGAAGAACTAGTCCCGTGAGAAAATACGACCCTTGAGATCAATAACTAACCCTTAACCATTCAAGCTCAATGAAGAGGTTGAATGATCAAGAGAAAGCAAGAATCTCAAGGGGGAGCGAAACTAACAAGAAAGATAAAAAAACCTCATCTTCATTAATTTTCCACTCAAAAAGCTCTCACTACAATTTTAATGGAGAAAGAATGAAGAAGAAGAAGAAGAAGAACAAAACTACACAAAAAAGAGGCTAAAGAAAAGCTCCCTTGGTTGAGTTCAAATCTGCTGTATTTATAGGCAGGGAGTTGAAGATCTAGGGCAACAAACTGGACCCATGTGAAAAGACCATCCTACCCCCCAAAGCCCATGCCCTGAAGCGCCTGTACGGCCGCGGATCCGCCGCCAATAGCCCCTATTGGCCGCGGATCCGCGCCCCTACAGTAGGGTTAGGGTGTGGGAAACTTTGTACTTCCCTGGTCTGCTGTCCCCTATTGTCTGGTACATGTATTTTCTGATAATTTCTTCCAGAATATCTTCAGATTCTTAGTCCAAGATTGCATCTTTTCTTCACTTTTGACTTTATCTCTCTTGAGCTCCGCGCACCCATTGATTCTTGTGCTGCCCCCCTCGTGCTCTGTGCTTGTCCGAGACACGAATGACCGCTGTCATATGTCTTGTCCCTGGAACTGGTACTCGGCACTGGACGGATATGGATGACCGGAACCCGGCCTTTATCTGCTGTGACAGATGTTCTGTATTTGGTGTAACTGTGGAGATTTTGTCTTGATTTGCAATATTTGGACTGAAAACCTGTACTCTGTAAATATGTAACAAACACGGATTAAAAGTACCTACCTATAAACACACGAGCATAAGAATGGGCGGTAAAAAATGCAGTATTCTGATATGAACAAATACCCCCAAACTTAACTTTTGCTCGTCCCGAGCAAAACCAATTATTCACAAAAATAAAATGATAACCGCACTTTCGCAGGGAACGCGATTGCACTGAGCATGTGCAACAAGCCGTTAAACCTCTAGGTGACCCTAGTAGGAGGAGTGTTGTCTCCTGAGGGTTTTCAGCGGATACTACCCACAAAATCCCGTCAAGCTAGTTTTGTAAAATAACTAAGATTCAAACCCCTAAAGTTTTGTTTCAGAAAATAACAATTCTATTATCCTAAGTCTAGACTATCGAACCTTTATTTTTCACACCTCGCATCTTATTTAACTACAGATTTTATATGTCTTTACGTGCAGTGCAAATAGTGTCGTTAAGTTCCCGAAAGGTCGAATAAAGTCATCATGTCGCACAATAAAGCCCAGATAACAATTTTAAAAGGATCATCTAAGTTCTATAACGAGTTAAGCATTTTTCAAGTTTCGTTTTCCAGTAAAGTTTCAACTTCAGAATTTCTATCTTCCCTAACAGGAAACTAGGTCTTATTCTTCACTCCACCTTTTTCTTGTTTTCATTTCATACACACCTCTGTGAACGTGCAATAGTCTTTATCATGGAGTAAAACCTTCATATCTCCGCTAAATTTTTTATGAAAGCCTGTCTTTTATCAAGATTATTCTCACACAAAGAACCGTTAGGAATTTTAACTCGGAGGGAACACTTGCTTGATTTTGTTTTAATCTGGACTTTCTAGGCTTCTTAGCGAGCTTTGGGCCAATGCACCCAAACCAGTTGGTTTTAGGGCATTAGGTGTAGAAACACCCCGGCGGACTTAATTACTCAAGTTACCCAGGTCCAAAAACAAAAGACAGTTTGGCGTGAAAATCAGATGATTTAATACGAACGGAGATATAGTCGGCAGTTCAATTATTTTTTTGGATAAAAGACGTGTTTAGTGGGTTTGGTGTGTAATCATTCCAATCAAGTTTCAGATGGGTTATTTTTCAGACTTAGTTCCAATTACGGCATCAATAACATTCCTTCATATTCGCTTTACTTCATAAACTATTCTTGACATTACTTATTTCAGAACAAACCTATTTGATCCTCAGAAAATTATATATCTGTTTAAAAGTTTAAACATGAAAGACTTGTCATCTAATTCCCAAAATTCACGACATGTGTAGTGTGATGTAAAGACGTATATCGGCTATAGTTAACTTCAAAGGAGAGTTATCTTTCAGGTTTTCAAAATCTAAACATAAGATTTAGTTATTCCTATTTTTTTCAAACAAAAACCGTCGAATGTTGAATCAGAGTTCTTCCACAATCTAACTTGACAACAAAGTTTTTATATTTTTAGAAAATTTTCAGATTTTTATGGATTTAATATGCAGATGCAAAATATACATATGAATGCGAAGGAAGAAAGCTTACCGAGCACACCCCCAAACTTAAACTTGACAGTGCCCTCACTGTCAGGCTATACCAAGAGGGTTAAAATTGCCGGCGCTTCCTAGAAACAAATTATATACAAAACAAAAAGGAAAACAAAAATATATACAAAAAAGTGTCCCCCCCAAACTTAAGTAAAACAGTGTTTCCACTGTTACGCGTTGAAATTCAGGATTTAGGGGGGAAAGAACAGTATCAAGCTATACAAGGCCTTACACAGGCCAAAAGTGAGCACCAACCATTCAAAATTTTTATCATGGTAAAGCAGTGGTTGGTGAAAGAAGGTGAAGAGGTAAGAAATGGAGAATACGTGAGACCGTATGGAGATAGAAGTGGTATACGGTCTCGGTATATGAGAGGAAGAAGAATGGCGGAAGGGAAAAAGAAGTGGAGTACGAACTTGAGGGTGCAAATGGAGTGAATAGATTAGCACAATTTGTGATGAGCGATGTGTAAACAGCGATTGTGCTAATCTATTAACCCGGCGAGAGATTGGGTCAAATCTCTCAAGATTCGTAAGAAACCATGGGTACGCCGAACTTGGTAAACCAGACACCGGAAGTGAAAATGATACAGGTTCTTGCAAGGTCGGAACGATGGAAAGGATGGAAGGAAGTGGTTGAGGAAGGGTATCGGTTAAGGTTTCGGGAGGGTGTACACAGTCAGTGAAAGGAACAGGATCTATTGGAAAATCCGACTCATCATCTAGAACTGTTTCATCCTCAAAAATATCCTCAAAATTCTCCTCAAAGTTAAGCTCATCCATGCACATTTCAGCAAAGTCCAGACGCATATGGGGTTCGGGAAAAACATCTAATGACTCGGGATGATGAATTGGAGAGAAAAACTTAGTCAAATCTATGGGTTCATCATCCAAAATATCCCCAGCGTCAATATCCTCAATCAAGTGAAAATCAAAATTCTCTGACACCTCATCAAAAGCATGGATTTTAATCAATTCAGGTTCTAGAGTGGAGGTGTAGAGGTCAAAAGGATTGGGTATGGTTTCACTCAAAGGGGACCCTTCACAATTGGGTAAATCAAACACTACAAAGTCGCACAACTCATTAATCATTCTATCTTCAATTGATAAATCATGTGGGATACTTGATAGACTATCAAAACATGAGTTGTGGGATTCAATTTGGGATGGGTAGGTTTGATTTGGAAGGGGGTACATCTCACTCTCTCCACTCAAATTCACAGCCTGTCCTGCCGCCTCATCATACATTGAAAAAGTTGGAGCTAGTTGAAAAATAGCTACCGGGTCACTAGGTTGTATGAGGACGGCCATGGACGCATTCAAATCCATCATCTGTTGGCTTGACGCTACCCTAAAGTCTTCCAACGACTGTTCCAGACTAGACATGGGTTGTGAAGGGGTTTCAGTAAAAGATTCAAAGTTGTTTGGATACTGAAAACTCCCAAATGGCGGTTCTGAAGCAATGTCTAGGGAAGGTGCAAAAGTAGGGTAGGATTGGTAAGAATTGAATGGCTGGACAGGAGCAGGATCAACATTTGGATAAGAAGGTGAATGGAATTGTTGATCCCAAGAATTTGAAGTGGTGAAAGGAGTGAAAGATCGGCTACGGGATTGTTCAATTCGTTCAGCAAGAGACATTGGTCTCGGGTTTACAACTGGACTTTCAAAAGGTGTATCAACGCAAGAAGGGGTGAATGTTTGAAACGGTTGGTACGAAGTGGATTGCGGGGTCCAGTTGTTCGTCCTAGATGCGTCTATCCGATCTTTCAAAGAAATTTTTGGCATGGAGGGGTCGTTTGAAGTTCGACCAAAACAAGAACCGTAAGAAGTAATGTCTGGTTGGGGGTACCAAAGTTCGGCAAGAGTTTTTCGAGGTGGGGTACCCATGATATGAAGAGAGAGAAAGAAAGGAGGGGAAAAAGAATATTTTTCTTTTTTCTTTTTTTATTTTTATATATTAACAAAAGAAATAAAAAACAATATGGACAAAAACAATCACGACGCAAAAATACCACACACTTAATCGTCCTAGGGTTCACCTAGGTCAACTAGACCTGCTCCAGAACTTGATTGTCGAAGTAAAACTGTGTCGAGAAACAGGCTCAAGATACACTGATCACGAGGCCAGGTAAGTGCAGAGATAAGGGAAGGTTTTCCAACGCTTTCGCGAAGTTCCTTAATTAAATAACCCTTTCTCTTTTGGCGGTTTCGCCGTTAACACTTTCCTAGACACCCCGTAAACAATATACCGTTAAGCAAGGTTCTAAACACAGTTAACTTCTCCTAGTGAGCGCGAAGTCCTTAAGGCTTAAAGTCTAGTTTCTTTTAAATTTTGTGCGGGTAAACGTTATGCTCAAGTTCGTGATTTGTGGGCCACGGAAAAGGTGATGAAATCCTTTACCGTATGTTGTGGGGTTCGCTTGCCCTTAAGTCCGTATTAATGTATGCAATGCGCAATTCAAAAATTCTATAAAGAATCAAACAATCGTTTTTTAGTTTAAGCGCGGCGCTGCAACAAATACGGGTTAGTCAATTTTTTTAGCGTTTGCTAGCGAACTTGCAAAGAATCCTGCAAAGAATAGTATATTGGAAGCGTCGGATTTGAGAAGAAGGTGTTAGTAAAGTACGTACCGTTAAGTTTTGGGTTAGGAAACCCCCGTTGAATCAAATCCGGTAAGCTTGAAAGGTTCGCATGCGCGGGTCAAACTACCCGGATCTTTGGCACTGTACTTCGTAATCACCTATGCCTTGAATGTACACTTTGCTCCCCACAATCGCAGTTTGCAAATACGCAAAAAGCTGCACACTCGCCCACAAAAATGATCAAAAAGACAAAAAGATTTTTTTTTTTATATATAAATATATACAAAAAGAATATTAACCCGAATAACAAGAAAGAAAATACGCTACCGTCTCCCCGGCAACGGCGCCATTTGATCGCACGCTTTTGGCGTGTCGGATGTTCAAAGAATTAAAGTATAACCGCGATCAGGACGGTGTCGCTATGCAGCTAGCCGGTTGAGCACGGGTCGGTCCACAGGGAGATGGTTGTATGTCCTTTCTTGTCTTAGACGAGTCAATAAAGAATCTGTATGTGTTTGTTTCTAACCTATGTGTTTATTTGCAAGTATAAAGTTGTTAAGAAAAGATACGAGATTGTAAGCTAAGGAAATCCGTACTCAAAACCTTTGAGCCGAGTCTTGACCAATTGAAGCTAGAGCAATCGGCAACAACGTGGATTAGGGGATTTAAGCGCGGTATTCGTGGAATCCGGCTTATTTACCCTTGTCCTTCCGTTCTTGTCTCTTGCTTTCGCCTCCGGCCAAACCGAACGCAACCGGTCGCGGTTAGGAATCACCGTTACCTTGTCAGGGTACGGTGCCTAACGGAGCGCTTGCGTATGGTTTGGGCGGAGTTCAATGGAAAATATGGGAAAAGGAAATGGGCAAAGAAACGTTAACTTATAATACCGTATTTCTTCTTAACAATAATAATTACATTCATTCACAAAATGAACAAAAGAGAGCAAAAGAAAAGAACAAAGAAAAGAGAAAAGAAAAGATTACAAGTAATTAAAGTGCATGGAATTAAATTGCAAGTAAGTAAAGCAAGAATGAAAAATGCAAGTAATAAATAAGCAAATAAAAAGAACACGAAACTAGAACTCAAGACAAGCATGTGATCAATAGCCAACCCTTAAACTTGCAAGCTCAATCAAGAGGTTGCAAGATCAAGGGAAGGGTAGAGAACGCATGTGAAGTGAAGAACTAGTCCCGTGAGAAAATACGACCCTTGAGATCAATAACTAACCCTTAACCATTCAAGCTCAATGAAGAGGTTGAATGATCAAGAGAAAGCAAGAATCTCAAGGGGGAGGGAAACTAACAAGAAAGATAAAAAACCCTCATCTTCATTAATTTTCCACTCAAAAAGCTCTCACTGCAATTTTAATGGAGAAAGAATGAAGAAGAAGAAGAAGAAGAACAAAACTACACAAAAAAGAGGCTAAAGAAAAGCTCCCTTGGTTGAGCTCAAATCTGCTGTATTTATAGGCAGGGAGTTGAAGATCTAGGGCAACAAACTGGACCCATGTGAAAAGACCATCCTACCCCCCAAAGCCCATGCCCTGAAGCGCCTGCACGGCCGGGGATCCGCCGCCAATAGCCCCTATTGGCCGCGGATCCGCGCCCCTACAGTAGGGTTAGGGTGTGGGAAACTTTGTACTTCCCTGGTCTGCTGTCCCCTATTGTCTGGTACATGTATTTTCTGATAATTTCTTCCAGAATATCTTCAGATTCTTTGTCCAAGATTGCATCTTTTCTTCACTTTTGACTTTATCTCTCTTGAGCTCCGCGCACCCATTGATTCTTGTGCTGCCCCCCTCGTGCTCTGTGCTTGTCCGAGACACGAATGACCGCTGTCATATGTCTTGTCCCTGGAACTGGTACTCGGCACTGGACGGATATGGATGACCGGAACCCGGCTTTTATCTGCTGTGACAGATGTTCTGTATTTGGTGTAACTGTGGAGATTTTGTCTTGATTTGCAATATTTGGACTGAAAACCTGTACTCTGTAAATATGTAACAAACACGGATTAAAAGTACCTACCTATAAACACACGAGCATAAGAATGGGCGGTAAAAAATGCAGTATTCTGATATGAACACCAATCATGCACATCCCTCTCCCCTTTAGTCTGTAAGACACCTTTAGAGAGGGTGACTCCATCACCTGCAGGTACACCATCATGCCAGGAGTCGTCCATTCTAAAACACCTTTAGAATGTTGTCTAAGTACCCAGATTGGGAAACTACCCAAATCTAGATCTAAAACCATAGATCTAGTAACCAGAGTATCTGATATAATATCCATGTCCTATGTGGAGAAACCACTGTGTGACAACTAAAGTATAACCGGTCGTAGTGCAGGAATATCACTTCCTACTATGTGTATATCATCCACAAATCAGGACATCACACCCTACTACCTTGTTAACAGATCCATCCCCTATTCTGATGAAGTCAAACCTATGAATGTCATATCAAAAATAGATGATCTATCTTCGCTATATCTGCTTTAGTCTATAAATAGACATAAGCCACTTGTCCACCAATGCTTCCGCTGCTCCCACTGACTACGACAACCCTCTGGCAGAATCATATACACGTGCACTTCTAAAGCTAGTTTAGAACGACGCTATACACATCCTCTTGCCGGGTTACACAGTCTGGAACAACAGCAATGGCAAGTCTGGGTAAACAAGAACCTCCCTGTCACCGTCCTTGAGGCTACCGGAGTACCTCTTGGGTGCCTGAGGTTACCCACCATATATGCGGAGTGGCAAATGGAATGTCAAACCAGATTGAATCTTTAGGTTCTTATCAAATTTTCAGTAATCGTTTGCGGTTCTGGAATCAGTTCCAGTTCTACCATACTTCTACTACTGTTTTCTGAAAAAAATCCATTCTACTAAAACTGTGGCGAGTGAAGAACAATATCACTATTGATCTTCCAGATGGTAGATAGTCAACCCTCGTGGTAGCCCGGGTCAACCCACAAACAACCATTATGGAAACGCGCCTTGAGTTATCCAGAGTCTGGTTTTAAGTATAAGCCGGACAACTCCCCGTTCTTTAACATTGTTAAGATATGAACCGTTCTATATCCAATATAGAAACAGAGGCACTGATTTAATTGGAACCAGATTCAAATCATGCAGTCTCCAGTGCATGTCAACTAAATGGAGAGAGGCCGATCAGCATTACTCAACTTAGGAGTGCTTCCAATTATGAGTAACCTGAAAGAGAAGCAAGTTCACTTAATCACTACTCTTAACTGAATACCACACACAAGTATCTATATCTTCGATCACTTTGAAGAATCCCGATACTTGCAACACCCGGTTCTCTCCTTTATTCATATACCTATAACTTCTCAAAACTTGGACCTTGCATTTCTACGAAACACATGTCTAAGAACTAGAGAAGTCATAAGTAAACAGAATATAGTACGAGTACCATCCCCTCTGTCCTCATGGACACTGTGTTAGTTGTATGTATGCCCTAGAGGCCAGTATTGTACAGATGATGTATATTATATTGGATGCTTGGACATATATAGAGATGACTTTCTTGCTCGATATGATAGTATGCTATCTGGTTGCTCTTTATATTAACATGTACACTTGTCTCTTTAAACTGTCTTATAGTAACATATTGATAAAGCCCTTAGGATGTGTACTTGACTACCTGGACTATGATGCAGATCATACTAGTGGGGACATGGTAGTCGATAAGTATATCCTTCAAGGTCCCTAGTCGTGGGTGTATCGAGACAGGGCATCGATATACCAGTGTAGACTAGCGTATACGCTTCTCGACCCATGAGATGGGCGATGGATGATCCCATATCCATTGATGTTTGACATCAGAGATGGTATACGGGTGCTCAGTGGAGACTGGGTACACTGGACGGACTCGCCGAGAACTCCCAGATGGTATTATACCTCACGTCAGATGGCAGTTCTCAGGTGACACTTGTACAGGTTAGTCTGTAGACCCGAGATCGTCATAGAGTCTTGTGTGATTCCCACTGTGCTTTTATCTCCACCTTACCACGTCCATGAGGGCGTGCAAAACGGTGGTCTTTGGGTACAGTCCCGAGTCACATGGAGGCAATGAGCGATAGGAGGGGTTTCGTCTCTCCCGGTATTGGGGTTGATGTTGCGCAGTGCTCGATTGGCCGTAACAGGGAAGTCCCTGGCCAGGGCTGATCAGAGATTTGCTGGTAAGTGTTACCAGTAGTTTCTCGACCCGTTATGAGCCTCACATAGGCACGACTTATCGGTTATTGGGGTCTGACGTTTACCACCCCTAGACTTGATATGCGACATATCAGACGAACAGACCGGACTGTACGGTAAGTGTTACTGGTTGGATTCACAGAAGTGTGAGCGGGCTACCTCGTCGATCTTCTGATCGCTCAATACCCGGATGGCCGTTACGTTTAGCAGACCGCTTGCGGCTATGGGTGCTTGATATGATTATCATCTGCTACCGGCGTATTGACGAGTCTTTAGAGTCCTACACAGAGGTTTCCTGGCTCAAGCGAAACGAAATAGGAGCGCATATAAGATATGTGCAGGACCGAGAATAATACGTGTATGTGATACCGTATTTCATTCTCGCGATGGATGTATCGATTGTTTATATTCGATGTGACCTAGTTATCGAATCATTGATTCGATAAGCCGATACATAGGATACTAGTCGGTTATATGCGATATGACCGGATCGTTAAGTCAAGTGTTGATTTAATGATTTAATGTATAATTATATATTTGATATATTACTTTGCATTAGCTAGTATTAGTTCACTTTATATGGATTTTCTCACTTGATGTGCAAGAAGTATATGTGATATACTTTTGTGCACATATTTGTATCATGTTTGATGATACTTGATCATTTAGTTAAGTGTATAGAATTAAACCATGATTAATTTGATGATTAGGGTTTTGCATATTCTTTTATTTATTTATTTGTTTATTTATTTATTTGGAAAAGTTTTAGATAAGAATGGTGGCTATGTTTGTTTTTAGTTGAAGCTTCATGAAGCTTTGACTTAACCATTCTTGTCTTCATGCTTAACCCTAACCCATCCAAGTAACCATGTTCTATTCTCTACACTCAACTATGGTTAGCTTATGATAAGTATTGATTTATTTTTCATTTTATTTTCAACACTTATCATATTCTTTCTTCTTCTTCATCTTCTTCTTCAAGATAGAAAACTTGATGCCATCAATGGCAACTTGAGATCTAAAGTGAGAAATCCAATTCTAAAGTGAACCCACCTCCTATTTCTTCACCCTCTACCTCTTGCCAAGTTGTTTTGGGTGTTTTCTTCACAAGTTTCACAACTTGGTGAAGTCGGAGCTTGAACTTGTGAAACCTCGACGTAGATCATCTTCGGCACGAAGCCGAAGACCTAGTCCGCCCAATTCTCCGATGAAGCCGACGTTTGAGTTCGGGATTCGAGATGGACAGTGAGAGGACGCCTAAGTGGAGCTAAGGAAGTGGAGAACCAGATCTACAAAGGTTGTAGCCTCTCTCCTTTAGTTAAGATGTTAACTAGTTTCGTTTATCGCCTAAATTTCTAGTCGACGATCCGTATTAGGGTTTCTCGGCACCCATAAAATTTGAAATTGGCATGGTTGATGCCTTGTGAGACCTCTATAATGTGCCTAGGAACCCTTCAGTGGTATCAGAGCCTAGCTAGAGCCTTAGGCGAAGTCTAGACGATGTTTGAAACCCGATCGAACCCGAAAACCTAACTTTTTGATGCTCTCTGGACTTTTTCTAAAAACTGGGATTTTTCCAGATTAAAAATTGCTAAAAAATTCAGCAGGGCAATCGATGAATTACGGTGCAAAAATAACTTACTGAAGAGTCTACAGTGCGGCGGAACCGCGGCAGAAGCCTTGCTTCTGCGGCGGTTCCGCGGCAAATTTATTGAATTATAAAATAATTTTTGCACAGTAACTGATTGATTCTGGTGTTGGATTTTCTGGGAATTTTTAAAATTTATTCTAGAGTTGAATATTCCAGGTTGTTTTGGGGATTCGATGATTCGATCGGATTATCAGATTTTGTCTATGTGGATTCCGGATAATTTTTTGAATTTGTTAAAAAGTTCGACCGGATATAAATACCCAACTTTTCCCATGTCGGGAAATTTCCAAGTGTTGGATTTTTCCGTAGTTTAACGATGTTCTAAGTAGTGCAAGTAACGCGATGGACCCTCTAGAAGACAACAAACCTTAACTCGATTATGTGACCGTCTTGAACTGCCCTTTGAACCTTCGGGTTTGGGGCAGTACGGCGTGCCACATGTGAGGCGTTGGCTTGACCCTTCTACGGCTGGACCGTTGGTACTGAGGCACGAACTGAATGTTGTTAGACTTATTTCATGTGTTGAGCTGTATCGGGAAAACTTGGGTATTCGACTGTTCGATCGGAAAGTTTAACATTTTCTGTTTATCTGGAATGTGATACAATAATTGGAATGCACAATCAGTTATGAGATAACTGAATGAATGTTATAAATCTATCGGTTTAGTTTCACTTGATATTGAAAAGAGTTTTCGATAATGAGACTAAAATGCGGGGTTTATAACTGTTAGGCATGTGATGTCTAAGTATTTCATTTGATTAGGCATGCGATGTCTAAAGAGCTTGCGGATTCCAACTGTTGTAGTTTTACACTTTCTTTTTTATGACCGTAAGTGTAGTATGTTCATATCGCCGGTTTCGTTGCTATACGTCAACGACAATTGGGGTATGCATACTTACTTACGTTGATGACATGTGATGTTATGTGTTGCTGGATATGTTATATTGGATCGTCGTGTTTGAATAGCCGCGGGTTTTTATGTGAGATGAGTGTTTTTCATTTTCATTCATGTAAAAACTTGTATGTAATATTCTTTTATTTGGGACACTTCCAGGTAGCGGAAGTTGTCACCTTTTGTAAATTATTTACTTTTCCGCATTAGGATAGACCCAAGGAGGGGAGCACAAGTAACCGGGTTCTGGGGTCCAGTAGGAGACCAACTCGAGGAGTCGAGTCCGGGTCTCCTAACCCTAGAATTGGCAGGGTTGCTTGCCGCTCTCGTAGGGGTCTAGGGGTGTGGGATTGGCTATTCATCACGACCGTGGAATCCGTGTTTTATACTGGCTCGTATTGAAAACACGGACGTCCTAGTATATCCAATATTTCATATGATTTTTTCTGCTGCGATATCTGTGATGTGATCATGTGATGTTCTGTGATAGATACAGTATATAGTATATATGATATATTATATAGACGTTACTTATGTTTTGCACCCGCACTAGCCCTGCCCTGCTCTGTCGTTAGTTACCTAACCTAACGGTGCATGAGGGGACATCGAGGCGAATGCGGATGCATAAGTGTCCGTCGTATTTTTCTGTGATGTTTAGGTATTTAAATGATGGGACTTCATTAATGTGATTAATGAAAGAAAAAAAACCTAAGATGTTGTAGAATCAAATTTTAAACAAAACAGGTAGCTACAGTTCTTGCTTTGCATAGCGGTATATATGATATACCCTGCACCTTATTCGATGAGGAAAGGACCGAGATCCCTTCACCGGGAGTGACTCCTTTAGCAATAACTGGCAGATGCTACACACTCGGTTTGCTTTTGATTGTTTTTGAGTTTTGCTTTGCACAGTGATATATATGAAATATCCCGCACCTTATTCGACGAGGAAAGGGCCGACGATCCCTTCACCGGGAGTGACCCCTTTAGCAAAACTAGAAAAGCCTCAATATCACTCCATTTCAAAACTTCATTTGATTCTACAACGATATCAAGTTCATTACGCGATAGGTTTTCAGAAAAACCTGTCGTAGCCCTCCGTCATTTCAGATAAGTAGTAGTTAGTATTCGTGCTACGTTTGTTGGCCTGCGTCAAGGCGTAGTGTGCGGTAGCTAACTAGTATTTATCTGCTTATGCATATGATGCAGATTGGATTAGGGTAGTCGAACGACTTTGTTGGCCTGTGTCAAGGGTCGTGCGGGTGGGTTTAATTTAATCAGGAAATGACGGGTTGAACTTGACTAGCGCGCTGTGATTTGTTGGCCTGCGTCAAGGTCATAGGACGCTAGGGGCAAAATATTATCGGGAATTTCAAGTGTTGAAATTTGCAATGAGATTGCATACCTTCTATGAGATAGTTGGATCCCGATACCCACTGCGAGTAAGAGTTACTCCTGGGAGAGTTTTACACATTACAATTAGCCGATCAAGTAGGTGTCTAGAAAGGTGTTAACGAGGTTACGCCTCTGGGAAAACGAGGTTTACATTAATTAGGTTCGTGCGAAAGCACGGGGGACCTCCCTCAAAGTACCGACACTGGCCTGGCTGAAAGATTGGCGAACTTGTAGTGTATAATTAATCCCGGCTAGTCTTTCCTTTTAGGGTTTGAAGAAAGATTTGATAAAAAGCAGTGGGAGCCATCCTGATTAGATAAGATAATAACCAATCTGATCTTGCACGAGCATACGCTAAAGTGTTTTCTTCTCTCTCTCTCCAGGTAGCGACCATTTCATGCCCTAATAAAGATAATAATATGGATGTATTGACCGAACCCGTATGTTATACTGTGCTGGGGAACGTTGGTTCCGTTCTTTCCTATAAGAGTTATAGGACTGAACAGGATATAGGGGAATACCAGGATTCCCATGCCACCCGAATGAAGAAAGTACATGTTGATGCATTTTCTTCGAGTGTGTTCGTTACAGAGAACTGTTTCTCCATTTGCCCTACGTCCTGGGTATTAGATACCAGATCAGGATCCAATATATGTAATCAGTTACATGGGCTTAGGAAAGGTAGAGAACTTGGAGAAGGTGATAAAGACATTAGAGTTGGAAATGGTGCAATTGTTGCAGCTAAGACTGTCGGGGAATATCACCTTGAATTACCAACTGGTAATACATTGGTTCTGAACGAATGCTATTACATGCCGAACCTGATATGCAACATTATATCGGTTTCTTTATTGAGTAAAGAGGGATATAATTTTGTATTACTGGATAATGTTATGAACATTTTCCGTAACCAAAAGTTGGTTGGATCAGGCACGTTGTGCAATGGCATTTATGTTCTAAACCAATCAACAGTTCTGAGCAAAACAAACACACATAAGAGGAAGAGTTCAGAACTGAACGAATCCTTTTTGTGGCATTGTAGACTGGGTCACATCAATGCGGCACGACTGGCAAAGCTGCATAAGGATGGATATTTAAATCCATTTGAATTTTCATCTTATGACACTTGCCAGTCATGTCTCAAAGGCAAGATGACCAAAACTCCGTTTACGGGACACGGAGAAAGAGTTACTGAACTCTTAGGACTAGTACATAGTGATGTATGTGGTCCAATGTCTACACATGCCAGGGATGGTTCTTCGTACTTCATTACATTCACTGACGATCTCTCAAGATACGGACACGTGTACTTAATAAGACACAAGTCTGAAGCTTTTGAGAAATTTAGAGAATATAAACAAGAAGTCGAGAACCAAACCGGAAAAAGTATTAAAATCCTACGATCTGATCGAGGAGGGGAATACTTGAGCAATGAATTCCTGGACTTCCTAAAAGAGAATGGGATTCTCTCTCAGCTGACTCCTCCATATACACCACAGCACAACGGTGTATCTGAACGGAGAAACCACACCCTATTAGATATGGTGCGCTCAATGATGAGTACAGCTGAGTTACCTATTTCCTTCTGGGGATATGCACTGGAAACAGCTGCAGATCTATTGAATATGGTTCCCACCAAAACCGTGCCAACCACTCCATATGAGATATGGAAAGGAAAGAGACCATGTCTTAATTATGTTAGGATATGGGGTTGTCCGGCATATGTAAAAACGCAAAATCCGGACAAACTCGCGGCAAGGTCCATTCTGTGTAAGTTTATTGGATATCCCAAACATTCGCGCGGGTATATCTTCTACCACACCGAGGAACAAAAGGTGTTTGTTTCTCGACGTGCCACCTTTTTAGAAAAGGAATTTCTTGAAAAAGTGATTAGTGGCAAGGAGATAGAACTGGAAGAGGTTCCAGCAATACAGACTACAACAGAAGATTTGGTTGAACCAGAGGATTCAGTAGTTCCCAATGAACCTCAGCCTCTCCGCCGATCTAGTAGGGTTCCTCGCCTTGCGCCCCGGCAGCGCCCCGGCCGTCTATCCGAGGCCAAAATGCGGAATCAAAATTTTTCTTAACTTTAAACTGGCGCTATCGCGGACAATATTCCCGGATCATAACCATTAACCGATACTAGCAATCAAGAGAAAGGGTGAGAGATATACCAAGTGATCCGAGTCCTCCGGTCTTCTCGTCATCGTCCCGATCTCCCGCGGAAACTCCGGTCGTCGCCTCCTTGCCGGAAGGGCACCACATCGTCTGCATCTTTTACGGGCTCCCACCTCAATGCCGAGGCAACTCGGGCACGAAGCTGGCTAGTCGACGTGCCCAAGGTTTGCTGTAGAATGTGTAGTGTAGAAACTTTGTCTCTTGAAGTTTATGTAGTTGCCATTGATGGATGGAGGAAGAGGTAAAGAAAATTGGTGCTTTCAATTTTCTAGCAAGAAGAAGATGAGATGAAGAATTCCTCACATAACAAAAATGAACTCTCTCATTCTTTTTCTCTTAAGTGAAGCCTCTCTTTTTTCTAGTGAGAATGGTGGAGGAAGGGAATATCAAACCATAACAAGAAGGGAGGTGAGTGTAGTAAAAGCAAGGGGGTGACCACATCCAAAAGGAAATGATCATTCTCTCAAATCAATTTCTAATCACTTCTAATCTCAAAAAGCAAGCCATCATGAAAAGCAAAGATGCTTAATCTATCATAATGCCACAAATACAAAGAACCCCTCCACAAATGGTTATTTGCAAACTTGCAAATAACCCCCCTCCATCGGAAAAGTCCGGCCGGGAAAGAACAAAGAAAAACCGGCCGGAACGGAATGCAAACTGGCAACTCCAGAAAACTGGTCCCGTAATAAATTACAGGAAAACCCCGATACTGTGCATACACACCCGCATTTGTATTCCAACCGGATACAAATGCAATGAGACAAAATCTACACTGTACTAAACTAGGATCCGGCTTAAACCAAAGCCGGCTAGTAATATCCGTCCGATCCTGATCCGTGCAATACCGTACGTATCAGATCAAACCCTGCCATATATCCATACGGCCACTAGTACAAACCGTCCGATCCTGATCCGTGCAATACCGCACGTATCTGATCGGACCCTGCCATATCTCCATACAGCCTCTACAGCGTTTCGCCCGAAAGCTTGAGTAACTGAAAGTGTGGTGGACTCTAAAGACTCGTCAATACTATGGCTGTGGATTTAACCACTAGCACGTCAGAGGTATAAGCCAATACGTGACGGGCCACCAGCTATTGACCAAAAGGGACGTCGATGAGCGAACTCATCCTGACACCCTACTGAGCCTGTCAGTGACAATATCCGTACAGTCCGGTCCGTTCGTCTATGAGCATCGCATGTCGGGCCTAGGGGGTTGGTAAAAGTCAGACCCCCAAAAGCGGTACAAGT
This sequence comes from Agapanthus africanus, assembly GCA_030015575.1. NCBI lineage: Eukaryota > Viridiplantae > Streptophyta > Magnoliopsida > Asparagales > Amaryllidaceae > Agapanthus > Agapanthus africanus. The sequence goes on along the minus strand of CM057351.1, from coordinate 50,642,905 downwards.
CGTGTCGGAGTGTAGCCCAGAACACCCTGAGATACTACTGGAATACCTACCAGTAAATCTCCTGCCTCGGCCGAGGGCTTTGTGTAATGGCTCTCCTAGACACAGCGCGACCTCACCCCCAATACCGGGAGAGACAAACCCCTGAAGATCCGCTCACTGCCTCCATGTGGCTCGGGACTGTACCCAACTAAAACCTGTTTGCACGACTCCTTTGAGCCGTGGTAGGGTAGTAATCAAAGTACAGTGGGAACTCACACGAGACAAATGACGATCCCCAGGTCGATGAACTAACCTGTACACATGTCACCAGGGAACTGCTATCTGACGTCAGGTATAAGACCAACTAGCAAGTTCCCGGCGAGTCCTGTCCGGTGTACTCATAACCCAATGAGCACCTGTATACATCTTAGGTGAACCAACTGACACCAGTGGCTTGTGAGACCGGCCACCGCCCCTCGTCGGGGTCTCGACTGTATACACTAGTCTACTCTGGAGAATCGATGCCCTGTCTCGAAACTCCTACAACTAGGGACCTTTTAAGGATGTGCTTATAGACCACCAACTCTCACGTATATGATCGCCCTCATACTGCTGGCAGTCAAGCAAGAATCCTAGGGGCTCTATCAGCGTGTAATAGCGATCTGTAAGGTCACCTGAAGCAGTACACGATGATAAAGGTAAACCAGATAGCATACTATCATCTCGAGTAAGACTGTCCTACAGGGATAGGTCCTCCCTCAATCATTGCAATCACGTGCCTGTGATCCAATAATTGACTCTGAGGGCACTATCTCCAACAATCTCCCACTTGCACTCAAGGCTAATTATTGCGATGTCGCATACTCACAGCCCGTGTGATACCGAACACCCAACTCCTTTACTAGTCAGTCTCACAAATCTCGTTTACGAAACTATTGCGTTCGAGTAATAGCCTCAGTGAGTGGATCCGCTGTGAAGTTTCTTTCTATGTCTCTCTATATCTCAAGTTCGCAGAGAAAGCCATCTCCCGAAATGAGCAATACCTGTCTTAGAGTATGTCTGGATATCTGATGGGACCTAGCTCATAAATGAACTCCAAATCCAAACTTCTTAGACTGTATCGATAACTGAACTTAATCAGTATCCAGCGCCATGCCTCCCTCAGTATTGCCTTGGACCACCTGTCCAAAATACTGCCCCTTGTCAGAAGGAGAAACTATAACTCTGACAACCTCCTTGTCGTCCATGTCACCTTGGAAGCCTGGAATGATAACTGTCTCCCAAATGAGGCTGTCGTTATCATATCCCTAGAACATCCACTTATGTTCTAAAACTGCTTCCGACTGTTTCTCCAGGATTGGGTCAATATCAACTTATTGCATCTAGTGCAAGAACAACATCTGGTGTGGTACTTGACATCTCATGATTGACTCAATTGCCTAAGCAAGTGATCTGCCAATCATGCACATCCCTCTCTACTTTAGTCTATAAGACACCTTTAGAGAGGGTGACTCCATCACCTGTAGGTACACTACCGTGCCAGGAGTCGTCCATTCTAAATACTCATAGAATGCTGTCAAGGTACCCAGATTAGGAAACCACCCAAATCTAGATCTAAAACCATAGATCTAGTAAGCAGAATGTCTGATATAATATCCAAGTCCTGTGTGGAGAAACCACTGTGTGACAACCAAAGTATAACCGATCATAGTATAGGAATATCACTTCCTACTCTGTGTATGTCATCCAAAAGCAGGACATTACACCCTACGACCTTCTCAACAGATCCATCCCCTATTCTGATGAAGTCAAACCTATGACTTCACATCAGAAATAGATGATCTATCTCCGCTATATCTGCTTCAGTCTATAAATAGACATAAGCCAACTGTCCACCAATGCTTCCACTGCTCCTACTGACTACGACAACCCTCTGGCAGAGTCATATACACGTACACTTCTGAAGCAAGTTCAGAACGACGCTATACTCATCCTCATGCCGGGTTTCACAGTCTGGAACAACAGCAATGGCAAGTCTGGGTAAACAAGAACCTCCCTGCCACCGTCCTTGAGCATACCGAAGTACCTCTCGAGTGCCTGAGGTTACCCACCATATCTGCGGAGTGGCTAATGGAATATCAAGCCAGATTGAATCTTTAGGTTCTTATCAAATTTTCAGTAATCGTTTGCGGTTCTGGAATCGCTTCCAGTTCTACCATACTCCCACTACTGTTTTCAGAAAAATCCATTTCTTTTAAAAATGTGGCGAGTCAAGAACAATATCACTATTGATCTTCCAGATGGTAGAAAGTCAACCCTCGTCATAGCCCGGGTCAACCCACAAACAGCCATTATAGAAACGTGCCTTGAGTTATCCAGAGTCTGGTTTTAAGCATAAGCCGGACAACTCCCCGTACCTTAACAATGTCAAGATATGAACTGTTCTATATCCAATACAGAAACAGAGGCACTGATTTAATTGAACCAGATTCAAATCATACAGCTGTCTCCAGTGCATGTCAACTAAATGGAAGGAGGCCGATCAACGTTATTCAACTTAGGAATGCTTCCAATTATGAGTAACCTGAAAGAGAAGCAAGTTCTCTTAATCATTACTATCAACTGAACACCATACACAAGTATACATCTTCGATCACCTTGAAAAATCCCGATACTTGCAATACTTGGTTCTCTACTTTATTCAAATACCTATAACTTCTCAAAATTCGGACCCTGTGTTTCCACGAAACAGCTGTCTAAAAACTAGAAAAGTCGTAAGTAAACCGAATATAGTACGAGGACCAACCCCTCTGTCCTGATGGACGCTGGACAACATACAATACTCTGTACAAGTCCCTTGAGTCTGATAATTCATTCACTGTGTGTCGTAGGTTGAAAACTGTACTTATGGTTAAGAAGAATTACACCGCTGTTCAATACTCCTTACCTAATCATCCACTAATATAGGTAAATGTCATAGACATAATTTCAAAAAGGTACATCTCACTCTATAAAAATAGACGTACAGATATATCAATTTGAAATTGGTGCATAGCAACGGATATTCAAAACCAAATATTTGCCGACCGGCAAATAACCCAGGTGGCTTCCTCAAATATCACCAATTACAACGAATCCTGATATAATGAGGATGGTCACCTAATTCCCAATAACTTACTCCCACTCATCATCTTTAAAACCATACAGATGTGAGAATCCAACCTGGTAAATACATACCCTGGAGCAAGTGTCTAATCGGGAAATCAGTTTTCTTTTAACAGTACACAGTTGAACTGAAACATTGAAATGTTTCGATGGGGTATCCTGGTATTCCTAGTAATGCCTCTACCATTATCCAGATTCACAACTATAACCGTATAATTCTTTGCCATCTCTCCAAATCCCTTTATATGTCTTTAGTCATTACCTTCTGCACACCCCTTTAGGCCAAATGGTTTTCTTCCTTCCCTACCGTTCGGCACCAGCCTATGGTTTGGAAGAAGACTATCCAATAAGCATAATGGATGTACTGTCCTAATCCTAGGAGCACTCGCAATGTGAGAGAAGGTGAACATAAAAGACAACCGAATAAACCTTATTCCTATTTCTCCTGAACCAGAATCCATCCCCGAACTGGAACAAGTTCCTTTCCAGTTCGTATATAACCATACGATGGAGTATCCAATAAACTGTGGATCTTCGTAGTGATACGGAGTGTCCTGGAGAAATACAAAGGTGATTTAGGATTGGCGAAGAAGTACTTGGTTTGGTCGTGAATAGTAGTCGCAATTTACTTTGCCTTCTTACCAATCCCTTTCTTTGTCTTAACTTAATACCTTCTGTACACCACCGTTAGGCTAATTGGTTTTCTTCATTCTCCACCGTTCGGCACCAGCCTAAGGTTTGGAAGAAGACTATCCAATTTGCGTAATAGGTGTACTATCTCCTATACCAAGGAGTACTCGTAACCTGAGAGAAGGTAAAAGGAAAAGACAACTGAATAGTCCTATTCGTTTTCTCCAGAACCGGAAACCATCCTCGAATTCCTTCGAGTTCGTATATAACCATACGATGGTTTTGTCCAATGGAAGTGGACGTTCGTAGTAATATGGGGTGCCCTGGAGAAAAGGGTAAAAGTAGGAGTGGCAATGAGGTTTGCAACTCTGACAATCCAAAAAGCAGTGTTAAGAAGGTTCGGTCAACTTGGTCACTGAGTCATAGTCTAGGGTCGGGTCAATGGTCGCTGCCAAAGAGAGAGAGAAAAGAAACACTCAGCGTGCACTCTAACCTAGATCAGAATGGTTATCACTTTATCTAATCTGGAAACCTCCCACTGTACCGTCAAATTCTCCTCCAAACCTGAAAGAAGAATTAGTCGGGATCACCCGAGGAGTAAACCAACTCATCAGTGGGAATCGGGATCCAACTATCATCGTTTGATAACTTGACGGAATCCACTCAAGTCACCACACTCTAGAAGGTATACGCATATCTGGCAAGTTTCAGTTCTTTTGAAACTCCCGATGTATGTTTTTACCCCTAGGACCCAAGTGACCTTGACAATGCCAACAAATCAAAGAGTCCTAGTCAAGTTCTACCCGTCATTATCTTGATTGCGTTAAACCCACCCGTACGAGTCCTTGACAATGCCAACAAAACCGTACGACTGTCCTAACCAATCCACTTATCCATGTGACAGAAAAGCATTACATAGCTACCGAACACTACGCCTCGGCAATGCACGACAAACGCAGCACGAATACTAAGTAATACTAATCTGAAATGACGGAGGGCTACGACTGGTTTTTGGCGAAAAACCTTTAACGTAATGAACTTGATATCGTTGAAGGAACTGGATAACTTTTTATAAAAATATAGTGGCGAAAACCTTTACTAAAGTGGTCACTCCCGGTGAAGGGATCTCGGCTCTTTCCCCGTAGAATGAGGTGCAGGATATTCCAACTGAATACCACGATGCAAAGCAAAAGTAATCGGCTATAGTGAAGTTAATGCCCTGACGCAAACTTCTGTCCAAGGGGTCACTCCCGGTGAAGGGATCTCGGCCCTTGCCTCGTCGACTGAGGAGCAGGATATTCCAACTGAATACCACGATGCAAAACAAAAGCGAACGTCCTTGCAATAACAGCTTTTTGAAAAGTGTTCCAACAACATCAGAATAGGTTTGTTTTTAACTTGCATTGATCCGAATCAACGCAGTCCCATCAATGGATCACACCACAAAGAATGAAAATATACTGATGTACGTATATGCCATCCGCATTCGCCACTGGGTCCCGTCATTACTCGTTAGGTTAGCTAACTAACGACAGAGCGGGGACTGGACTAGCGCAGATGCAAAACATATACAACATCTACTAATATATATACCAATATATTATATTTCGCTCAAGGCGTGATAAAATGCAACATCATAGAAATGAACAGCATCACAGAACAATACAGATATTTGGAAGCCCCGGGTTTCACAGAGCCGCTGCTGAAACCCGACGTTCCCCTGGTCGTGTGGATAGCCTGTGCAATGAAATCCTAGACCCCTACGGGCGCGGCAAGTCACCCGCCAAAACCTGAAGCGAGGTAGCCCCCTTCAGCACCGTGAATGGACCACCCAGCACTTCATGGAATCCGGTAACTTGGGCACCCCTCCTGGGTCAACCTGTACCCCCTACGAGTGCGGCGAATAGCCCGCCAATCCTCGAGTGAAGCCCCTTCCGTCTCAATGCCATGAGATGCGGGCCCATTGCCTTCTAGAACCCGGCTATCCGTGCACCCCTCCGCGGGGTAATCCTAGTACAGAAAGTAAAATATACATACAACGGGTACATCGACCGCAACCAGATCGTGCCCCAAAAGAATAATACAAACAGGTAGTGACGGCAGTCCACATGTCGGACGCTCGCCCCGCAACATCAAATGTACATATAAAACAAAAAAGTACTAATATTGCATCCAGGCTATCCCCCACGACCGATCCGCAACATCACAGCAAAATCACAAGACATCAACGTGAATGTCACGTTCGCAAATCCGTCCAACCGGGCTATAGCAGTTAGACAGGATTTACCAATCAAGTGACATTCACGGTCGCAGATATAATGTAAATACTGTGAACCAATGTGTTTAAAATATCCGATCGATTAAATTTTAACAAGTGGGCCCCCAAGTACTACTGTAGCACATCAAGAAATTCTGGGCCCAAAATTAATGTTCCAAAACCCCTAAAATCAGCCCAGAAAGCAACTGAAGAAAAACGACACAGTGATCTGACAATAGCGCGGCGGAACCGCGGCCCAAAGGGGGTTTTGGCCGCGGTTCCGCGCTCCCACTAAGGAATCACCCTGTCGAATTTCTACAGTAGCCTTAAATTTTCCAGTACATCACTTTTCTGCAACCTGAAAATTTTTTTGAGCAATAAAAAAAAAACAGAAAACTGATGTAAAGAAAACGCGTATTTTTGGAATTTTGGTCGATCGGAAATGTAAAACACATTAGACAAAGCTAGACAAGGTTAATGGCGTGGCTCTGATACCATGTTGCGTCACGGCAGCGCCCCGGCCGTCTATCCGAGGCCAAAATGCGAAATCAAAATTTTTCTTAACTTTAAACTGGCGCTACCGCGGACAATATTCCCGGATCATAACCATTAACCGATACTAGAAATCAAGAGAAAGGGTGAGAGATATACCGAGTGATCCGAGTCCTCCGGTCTTCTAGTCATCGTCCCGATCTCCCGCGGAAACTCCGGTCGTCGCCTCCTTGCCGGAAGGGCACCACATCGTTTGCATCTTTTACGGGCTCCCACCTCAATGCCGAGGCAACTCGGGCACGAAGCTGGCTAGTCGACGTGCCCAAGGTTTGCTGTAGAATGTGTAGTATAGAAACTTTGTCTCTTGAAGTTTATGTAGTTGCCATTGATGGATGGAGGAAGAGGTAAAGAAAATTGGTGCTTTCAATTTTCTAGCAAGAAGAAGATGAGATGAAGAATTCCTCACATAACAAAAATGAACTCTCTCATTCTTTTTCTCTCGAGTGAAGCCTCTCTTTTTTCTAGTGAGAATGGTGGAGGAAGGGAATATCAAACCATAACAAGAAGGGAGGTGAGTGTAGTAAAAGCAAGGGGGTGACCACATCCAAAAGGAAATGATCATTCTCTCAAATCAATTTCTAATCACTTCTAATCTCAAAAAGCAAGCCATCATGAAAAGCAAAGATGCTTAATCTATCATAATGCCACAAATACAAAGAACCCCTCCACAAATGGTTATTTGCAAACTTGCAAATAACCTCCCTCCATCGGAAAAGTCCGGCCGGGAAAGAACAAAGAAAAACCGGCCGGAACGGAATGCAAACTGGCAACTCCAGAAAACTGGTCCCGTAATAAATTACAGGAAAACTCCGATACTGTGCATACACACCCGCATCTGTATTCCGACCGGATACAAATGCAATGAGACAAAATCTACATTGTACTAAACTAGGATCCGGCTTAAACCAAAGCCGGCTAGTAATATCCGTCCGATCCTGATCCGTGCAATACCGCACGTATCAGATCGAACCCTGCCATATATCCATACGGCCACTAGTACAAACCGTCCGATCCTGATCCGTGCAATACCGCACGTATCTGATCGGACCCTGCCATATCTCCATACAGCCTCTACAGCGTTTCGCCCGAAAGCTTGAGTAACTGAAAGTGTGGTGGACTCTAAAGACTCGTCAATACTATGGCTGTGGATTTAACCACTAGCACGTCAGAGGTATAAGCCAATACGTGACGGGCCACCAGCTATTGACCAAAAGGGACGTCGATGAGCGAACTCATCCTGACACCCTACTGAGCCTGTCAGTGACAATATCCGTACAGTCCGGTCCGTTCGTCTATGAGCATCGCATGTCGGGCCTAGGGGGTTGGTAAAAGTCAGACCCCCAAAAGCGGTACAAGTCGTGTCGGTGTGTAGCCCAGAACACCCTGAGATACTACTGGAATACCTACCAGTAAATCTCCTGCCTCGGCCGAGGGCTTTGTGTAATGGCTCTCCTAGACACAGCGCGACCTCACCCCCAATACCGGGAGAGACGAACCCCTGAAGATCCGCTCACTGCCTCCATGTGGCTCGGGACTGTACCCAACTAAAACCTGTTTGCACGACTCCTTTGAGCCGTGGTAGGGTAGTAATCAAAGTACAGTGGGAACTCACACGAGACAAATGACGATCCCCAGGTCGATGAACTAACCTGTACACATGTCACCAGGGAACTGCTATCTGACATCAGGTATAAGACCAACTAGCAAGTTCCCGGCGAGTCCTGTCCGGTGTACTCATAACCCAATGAGCACCTGTATACATCTTAGGTGAACCAACTGACACCAGTGGCTTTTGAGACTGGCCACCGCCCCTCGTCGGGGTCTCGACTGTATACACTAGTCTACTCTGGAGAATCGATGCCCTGTCTCGAAACTCCTACAACTAGGGACCTTTTAAGGATGTGCTTATAGACCACCAGCTCTCACGTATATGATCGCCCTCATACTGCTGGCAGTCAAGCAAGAATCCTAGGGGCTCTATCAGCGTGTAATAGCGACCTGTAAGGTCACCTGAAGCAGTACACGATGATAAAGGTAAACCAGATAGCATACTATCATCTCGAGTAAGACTGTCCTACCGGGATAGGTCCTCCCTCAATCATTGCAATCACGTGCCTGTGATCCAATAATTGACTCTGAGGGCACTATCTCCAACAGCCCACCTGAGAGATACTACGGTTTTCTCATGGATGGTGGGAGCGAGGATTGCATCATGGAGGATGATGACCCAACTAGCTTCGAGCAGGCCATCACGAGTAGGGACTCAGTGAAATGGCTGGATGCTATGCGGTCCGAGATGGAATCCATGTACACCAACAAAGTATGGACTTTGGAAGTTGCTCCTGAAGAGGTAAAACCCATCGGGAGCAAGTGGATCTTCAAGAAGAAACTTGGTGTAGATGGGAAAGTGGAGACTTTCAAAGCTAGACTTGTAGCAAAGGGTTTTCGTCAAAGGCCAGGTGTGGACTATGACGAGACCTTTTCTCCAGTGGCTATGCTTAAATCCATCCGGATCATGCTTGCCATCGCTGCATATCATGATTATGAAATCTGGCAAATGGATGTTAAGACCGCCTTTCTAAATGGTGATTTAGAAGAGTGCGTGTACATGACTCAGCCAGAGGGCTTCGTAGACAGTGGGAGCAGCGGGAAGGTGTGCAAGCTGCTTAAATCCATTTATGGATTAAAGCAAGCATCGCGGAGTTGGAACATCTGCTTTGACGTCGTTATCAAAGAGTTTGATTTCGTCGAAAAACCAGATGAACCTTGTATTTACAAGAAGGTGGCAGGGAGTAAGGTTGTCTTCCTCGTATTGTACGTGGACGACATACTCTTGATAGGAAATGATATTCCTATGCTGCAATCGGTCAAGCTCTTCTTATCACAAAGATTCTCAATGAAAGATCTTGGTGATGCCTCCTGCATATTGGGGATCAGGATCTATAGAGATAGATCCAAACGGATACTGGGATTGTCCCAATCCAGGTACATTGACACCATACTAAAGAGGTTTAGTATGGAAGAATCCAAGCGTGGGAACTTGCCCACGATCTCTAGAGTCACTCTCTCCAAAGAGATGTCTCCCAAGACTGATTTGGAGAGAGCTCGCATGCAAGGGATACCCTATGCTTCGGCTGTAGGTTCTATCATGTATGCGATGCTATGTACCAGACCCGATGTAGCATACTCACTAAGTATAGTGAGCAGGTATCAAGCTGATCCTGGAGAGCGTCACTGGACAGCTGTGAAGAGCATTCTCAAGTACTTACGAAGGACTAAAGAGATGCTCTTGGTGTATGGTAATGGAGAACTCCAAGTGGAGTCCTTTACCGATTCGAGCTTCCAGAGTGATAAGGACGACTCTAAGTCGCAGTCGGGATTTGTCTTTACCCTTTACGGAGGGGCGGTTAGCTGGAAGAGTTCCAAGCAGGAAACCGTGGCAGACTCGATGATGGAGGCTGAATACATCGCTGCCAACGATACTGCCAAAGAGGCTGTCTGGATCAAGAAGTTCATTACTGAACTTGGAGTGGTTCCATCCATTGAGCATCCAATACCTTTGTATTGCGATAACAATGGAGCGGTGGCTTTGGCCAAGGAACCCAGGTCCCATCAGCGATCCAGGCATATTCTGAGGCGGTATCACCTGATCCGGGAGATAGTTGATCGCCGGAAGATCGAGGTCAGGAGAGTTGACACGAAGAACAACACGGCGGATCCACTCACGAAGGCCATTCCCCAGATACAGTTTGAGAGACTCTTCGGGATGCTCGGTATGCGATACTACAGCAGCTGGCCCTAGTGCAAGTGGGAGATTGTTAGTTGTATGTATACCCTAGAGGCCAGTATTGTACAGATGATGTATATTATATTGGATGCTTGGACATATATAGAGATGACTTTCTTGCTCGATATGATAGTATGCTATCTGGTTGCTCTTTATCTTAACATGTACACTTGTCTCTTTAAACTGTCTTATAGTTACATGTTGATAAAGCCCTTAGGATGTGTACTTGACTACCTGGACTATGATGCAGATCATACTAGTGGGGACATGGTAGTCGATAAGTACATCCTTCAAGGTCCCTAGTCGTGGGTGTATCGAGACAGGGCATCGATATACCAGTGTAGACTAGCGTATACGCTTCTCGACCCATGAGATGGGCGATGGATGATCCCATATCCATTGATGTTTGACATCAGAGATGGTATACGGGTGCTCAGTGGAGACTGGGTACACTGGACGGACTCGCCGAGAACTCCCAGATGGTATTATACCTCACGTCAGATGGCAGTTCTCAGGTGACACTTTTACAGGTTAGTCTGTAGACCCGAGATCGTCATAGAGTCTTGTGTGATTCCCACTGTGCTTTGATCTCCACCTTACCACGTCCATGAGGGCGTGCAAAACGGTGGTCTTTGGGTACAGTCCCGAGTCACATGGAGGCAATGAGCGATAGGAGGGGTTTCGTCTCTCCCGGTATTGGGGGTTGATGTTGCGCAGTGCTCGATTGGCCGTAACAGGGAAGTCCCTGGCCAGGGCTGATCAGAGATTTGCTGGTAAGTGTTACCAGTAGTTTCTCGACCCGTTATGAGCCTCACATCGGCACGACTTATCGGTTATTGGGGTCTGACGTTTACCACCCCTAGACTTGATATGCGACATATCAGACGAACAGACCGGACTGTACGGTAAGTGTTACTGGTTGGATTCACAGGAGTGTGAGCGGGCTAGCTCGTCGATCTTCTGATCGCTCAATACCCGGATGGCCGTTACGTTTAGCAGACCGCTTGCGGCTTATGGGTGCTTGATATGATCATCATCTGCTACCGGCGTATTGACGAGTCTTTAGAGTCCTACACAGAGGTTTCCTGGCTCAAGCGAAACGAAATAGGAGCGCATATGAGATATGTGCAGGACCGAGAATAATACGTGTATGTGATACCGTATTTCATTCTCGCGATGGATGTATCGATTGGTTATATTCGATGTGACCTAGTTATCGAATCATTGATTCGATAAGCCGATACATAGGATACTAGTCGGTTATATGCGATATGACCGGATCGTTAAGTCAAGTGTTGATTTAATGATTTAATGTATAATTATATATTTGATATATTACTTTGCATTAGCTAGTATTAGTTCACTTTATATGGATTTTCTCACTTGATGTGCAAGAAGTATATGTGATATACTTTTATGCACATATTTGTATCATGTTTGATGATACTTGATCATTTAGTTAAGTGTATAGAATTAAACCATGATTAATTTGATGATTAGGGTTTTGCATATTCTTTTATTTATTTATTTGTTTATTTATTTATTTGGAAAAGTTTTAGATAAGAATGGTGGCTATGTTTGTTTTTAGTTGAAGCTTCATGAAGCTTTGACTTCTTAACCATTCTTGTCTTCATGCTTAACCCTAACCCATCCAAGTAACCATGGTCTATTCTCTACACTCAACTATGGTTAGCTTATGATAAGTATTGATTTATTTTTCATTTTATTTTCAACACTTATCATATTCTTTCTTCTTCTTCATCTTCTTCTTCAAGACAGAAAACTTGATGCCATCTATGGCAACTTGAGTTCTAAAGTGAGAAATCCAATTCTAAAGTGAACCCACCTCCTATTTCTTCACCCTCTACCTCTTGCCAAGTTGTTTTGGGTGTTTTCTTCACAAGTTTCACAACTTGGTGAAGTCGGAGCTTGAACTTGTGAAACCTCGACATAGATCATCTTCGGTACGAAGCCGACGACCTAGTCCGCCTAATTCTCCGATGAAGCCGACGTTTGAGTTCGGGATTCGAGATGGACAGCGAGAGGACGCCTACGTGGAGCTAAGGAAGTGGAGAACCGGATCTACAAAGGTTGTAGCCTCTCTCCTTTAGTTAAGATGTTAACTAGTTTCGTTTATCGCCTAAATTTCTAGTCGACGATCCGTATTAGGGTTTCTCGGCACCCATAAAATTTGAAATTGGCATGGTTGATGCCTTGTGAGACCTCTATAATGTGCCTAGGAACCCTTCACACTGGACAACATACAATACTCTGTATAAGTCCTTTGAGTCTAATAACTCATTCCCTGAGTGTCGTAGGTTGAAAACTGTACCTATGGTTAAGAAGAATTACACCGCTGTTTAATACTCCTTACCTAACCATCCACTGATATAGGTAAATGTCATGGACATAATTTAAAAAAAGGGTATATCCCACTCTATAAAAATAGACGTACAGATATATCAATTTGAAATTGGTGCATAACAACGGATATTCAAAACCAAATATTTGCCGTCCGGCAAACAACCTAGGTGACTTCCTTAAATATCACCAATTACAACGAATCCCGATATAATGAGGATGATCACCCAATTCCCAATAACTTACTCCCACTCATCATCTGTAAAACCATACAGATGTGAGAATCATACCTGGTAAATACATACCCTGGAGCAAGTGTCTAGTCAGGAAATCAGTTTTCTATTAACAATACATGGTGAAACTGAAACATTGAAATGTTTCATAGGGGTATCCGGGTATTCCTAGTAATGCCTCTTCCATTATCCAGATTCACAACTGTAACCGTATATTTCTTTGTCATCTCTCCAAATCCCTTCATATGTCTTTAGTCATTACCTTCTGTACTCCCTTTTAGGCTAAATGTTTTTCTTCCTTCCCTATCGTTCGGCACAAGCCTATGGTTTGGAAGAAGACTATCCAATAAGCGTAATAGGTGTACTGTCCTAATCCTAGGAGCACTCGCAATGCAAGAGAAGGTGAGGATAACAGACAACCGAATAAAACCTTATTCCAATTTCTCCTGAACCAGAATCCATCCCCGAACTAGAACAAGTTCCTTTCGAGTTCGTATATAACCATACGATGGAGTATCCAAATAACTGTGGATCTTCGTAGTGATACGGAGTGTTCTGGAGAAATACAAAGGTGAAGTAGGAGTGGCGATGAAATACTTGGTTTGGTCGTGAATAGCAGTCGCAATTTACTTTGCCCTTTTACTAATCCCTTTATTTGTCTTTACTTAATACCTTCTGTACACCATTTAGGCTAAATGGTTTTCTTCATTCCCTACCGTTCGGCACCTGCTTATGGTTTGGAAGAAGACTATCCAATAAGCATAATAGGTGTACTGTCCTAATCCAAGAAGCACTCACAACCTGAGAGAAGGTAAAAGGAAAAGACAACTGAATAGTCCTATTCGTTTTCTCCAGAATCGGAAACCATCCTCGAATAAGTTCCTTCGAGTTCGTATATAACCATACGATGGTTTTATCCAATGGAAGTGGATGTTCGTAATAATATGGGGTGTTCTGGAGAAAAGGGTAAAAGTAGGAGTGGCAATGAGGTATGCAACTCTGACAATCCAATAGCCAGTGTTTTAAGAAAGTTCGGTCAACTTGGTCACTGAGTCATGTCATCAACCAGGTGTGGATAATGATGAAACCTTTTCTAGGGAATATGCTTAAGTCCATCTAGATCCTACTTGCCATTGCTACATACCATGACTACGATATCTGGTGGTTGGATGCCATGACTACTTTCTAAATATTGATTTAGAAGAGAACGTCTATAAGAACACAGCCAGAGGGCTTCGTAAACAGTGGGAGCAGCGGAAACGTGCGCAAGTTGCTTTAGATAATGAAGCAGGCATCGCGGAGTTGGAACGTCTGTTTTGATGTGATAGTCAAAGTGTTTGACTTCCTCAAAATGGCAGATGAACCTTGTTTGATGATTGAGTTTTAGGACATGGTTTTCGTGCACCATGGCTGCACCTACTGGGTATTTACATTGTTGTGCATAGTTATTGCACTTGAGATATATATTTTATACACTGTTGTGTTGATGTCGATTTTGTGCCTTACCTGTACATGTTTACGATTTCCTGGATTTCCTACAGTGGTTATGATATTTCGTGCATTAGATGCACAGGATTTGATATTTCGTGCACAAGATGCACAGGATTTGATATTTCGTGCAGTGGATGCACAGGATTTGATATTTCGTGTAGTGGATGCACAGGATTGATATTTCATGGACTAGATGCACCGGATTCGTATTCCGTGCATTTGTTGCACCTGATTTATGTCTTTAAACATTCGTTTACCAGATTTTTGTTTTCGTACGCGTGTGTACTTCATGTTCGTTTTTGTGCATGTGGGATGCACTTGATTTCGATTTCGTTCGTGCATGACGGATGCACTTGATTTGGACTTTCACGCACGTTGGGCGAGTGATATGATTTTTTTGTGCACACCTGATGCACTCGATTGGGATTTTCGTTCGTGCATGTTAGTTGCACTGGATTGAGATTTTCGAGCACTTTTGATGCACTAGTTGTTATTGTCTTGCACGCCAGTTGCATTGGATAGATGCTTTCGTGCACACCCGTTGCACTTAGTCTTACTTTTGTGCATATTATGGCACCTGTACTTGGATTTGATTTCCGTGCGCACCAGACGCATGTGATGGTTGGACAAGCCTTTTGAGGATGATATTGCTTTTGAGCATTTTGTTTTCATGATAAGGCCCTATACTTTGTAGTACCCTAGCAGGACTGATCCGAGGACAGTACCTGTGTACTTTGCATGCATAAAAAGTTTACCAAGAGCTTTTCAAAAAGGAGCTATACTCTCGCTATTTCTTTCGTGTCTGCGAGTGACACGAGCATTTACAAAAGAAAACCTTTTGTGGTATTTTAAAAAGGGAGGAACATATATTTTGAGCAAAACTTATATGAAAGTATATAATTACTTTACAAATGAGCGTCCGTCATTTGCGCCTTGAGTTACACATCACACGGTGATTCATAAAAAGATTCTGCATATGTTATTTCAGTTTTTGGAGATTTTTTTCAAAAAGGATGTGTACTATATACATATTATAGTATTTGCTTAGTGTATATTGGATTTCAGAAGTGGAATTCGAGATCTGTATCTCCATTGTAACTCCGATGATATGCGTGCGAGTCCGATGGTTTGCGTGACGCTTGATGGAGTTCGGTTTTGAGTTTTCATTCACGGCTTCAGGCGCATGCGACGCGCTATGTTATTTCTGTTGCTTCCGTGATTTCGGATCCTTGTTGATTGAGTTGGATTTTGAAATGTTTAGTATTGGGGGTTTAATTTAAATTCGGGGACTGAATTTCTTTAAGGGGGAACATTGTAACGTTTCTGAAATTGTTATGCGATTTTTTCCGTTTTAGGGTAAAATAGTCGGTATTTTCCGTTTTAACTCGATTGTGATCAAACCTCTGTACAGACTTGACTGCTCCTAGTTTAACTAGAATAGTGCTAGTGCACGGGCTTTGGGGGTCAATTGGAAGTTTCGGTTCACATATAATTTTTTCCTAATTAAAATATTATTTTAATGTGTTATTTATGCACCTAATTAGTGACAATTACATTTTTTGTTTGGGTTAATCACTCCTAATATGAATCTAGGCTAAACTAATCACTAGATTAAGTTAAACCATCCATCCAATATCTAGATATTTTTGTGGCAAAATGATTTAAATTTTGAAAGAAAAGAAAAGAAAGAAAAGGTGGCATTTTAGCATTTATCAGCATTTATTGCATTCTTTTGCTAGAAATTTCCATACACTTCACCAAAATTTCCCCACTTCCTCTTTTGGCCGAGCATCATTCCCTGCTGCCCCCTCTTTGTTCTTTGCTTATTTCATCTCCTCCAAGCTCACAAATATCATCAAAAATCCTTAAATAAACCCACAAACTCATAAACAAATCATAACTCATCATTCTTCACCTCAAAACCAGCATATATCTTCATCAAAGGTTTCATTTTGGAGGATCAAATTTGGAGTTAATCACAAATTGGTTTCCTTGAGGAGGTATAAAATGTAGGGTTGTATAGCACGACAACAAGGTTTAGCAAGGCATCAAACATGCCATTTTATAAAAATTTGGGGTGCTATGTAACCCTAACCAAGATCTTAACTAGAGAATTAGGGTAAACAATACAAGTAAACAACTTTACTTCTAAGAGTTAGGGTTTACAACCTTTGTAGTCCGTTTCTTCGCTTCATAAGCTCCGTGTTGAGGTCCCTTCGCTGCGATCATCAAGTACCCAGACTCTAGAGAGGCTCCAGGAAGAGAAAGATGCAAGCTTGCTTCTAATCTTCAACAACTAAGATGATCTAGCTTGAAGAAACTCAAACCCAAGCTCTTGCTTAACTAATCAAGTATTAGCAAAGGAAACATCCTAATATAAGTGGCTAGAATAGATGAGGATGATGAAGTAGGAATTTAGCTCTCTTTTGTTTTCAATTTCTCATTTTATTTCATCACATCACAAAAAGCTAGAAAGCTTTTTTCAAGAGGAAGAAGAAGAAGAATTTGATTAGTGATGAATAATGAATTATTGTGTGAGGTTAGAATTGCAACCTGTAGGGATGCTGGGCACACGCATAAGGGTCTACGAGGCATCAACCATGCCCGATTAAAATTTTAGCCGTGCCAAACAACCCAAAGCCGGATCTTTAAATTAGAGTTTAGGTGAAAACAAGCATGTTAAACTCTTTAACACTAAGTGAGAGGGATTACAACCTTTGTAGATCCGGTCCTTCACTTCTTAAGCTCCGTGTTGAGGTCCCTTCGCTGCGATCATCGTGTTCCAGACTCTCGAGAGGTTCCACGAAGAGAAAGATGCAAGCTTGCTTCCGATCTTCGCTAACAAAGATGATCTACCTTGATGTTTTCTTAGCACAAGCTCTCACTCACTAAATGAAGTGAACACCCTCATCTAAATGGCAAGGATAGATGAGGATGATGAAGTAGGATTTTCTTTCTCTTTTGTTTTCATATTCCCACTCACTTTCATCACTTAGCAAAAAGCTAGAAAGCTTTTTCAAAGAAGGAACTTTAGGAAGAAGATGATAGAATCCTTTTTGTGATGAACAATGAAAGAAGATAATGATCAATAATGCAACCATGGTTGCTAAACCTTTGTATAGTATTAACCAAGGGTGTAGGGTTTGGGTTAGGTTAAAAATGAGTCATTTGTAAATATCTTTTCCATGACAAAATAAAAACCTTCTAGAAACTTCTAGAAAGCATTAACCTAAATCAAACCCTAATCTTGTTTAATCACCACTAATCATGTTGCATTCGTTATCATATCATGTTACAATATTATATATCACATATATAATATTTTTTGTAACAAAATAAAATAATACAATTAACACATATCGCATATATATCAATGTATTACCCGAGTGAGAAAAAGAATCTTTTAGTGAGCTAATATTAGTTAATGTAATTTAATATATCATATATATTATTATACATTAAATTATCGAATCAACACTTGATCTGACAATCCGGCTATATCGCATATAACCGACTAATACGATGACCCGGCTATATCACATATACTCGGCCGATATCTCATATCGCGAGAATCCAATACGGTATCACATACCGCATTATCCTCGGTCCCGCACATATCACATATATGCTCCTACTCCATTTTGCCTGAGCCAAGAAACCTCATTGTAGGACTCTAAAGAATCGTCAATACGCCGGCAGTAGGTGATGATCATATTAAACATCCACAAGCTGCAAGCGGTCAGCTAAACGTAACAGCCACCCAGGTATTGAGCGCTCAGAAGATCAACAAGCAAGCCTGTACATTCTCCTGTGAATCCAATCAGTAACACTCCCGTACAGTCCGGTCTCGTCGTCTGATATGTCGCATATCTCGCCTAGGGGTGGTAAACGCCAGACCCCAGTAGCTTGATAAGTCATGTCGATATGAGGTCTATAACAGTTCGAGAAACTGCTGATAACACTTCCAGTAAATCTCAGCAGCCCTGGCTAGGGATTTCCAGTTATAGCCAATCGAACACAGCGCAACATCAACTCCCTATAGCGGGAGAGACGAATCCCCTCCTATCGCTCATTGCCTCCATGTGATTCGGGATTGTACCGAAAAGCCACCTTTTTGCACGCCCTCTTAGACGTGGTATGATGGAAATCAAAGTACAGTGGGAATCACACAAGACTCTATGACGATCTCGGGTCAATAGACTACTCTGTACCAGTGTCACCGGAGAACTGCCATCTGACGTGAGGTATAATACCATCTAGGAGTTCTCGGCGAGTCCGTCTAGTGTACCCAGTCTCCACTGAGCACCCGTACACCATCCTTAATGTCAAACACCGATGGATATGGGATCATCCATCGCCCATCTTATGGGTCAAGATGCGTATATGCTAGTCTACTCTGGTGTATCGATGCCCTGTCTCGATACACCCTCGACTAGGAACAGTTATAGGATGTACTCGTCGACTACCGTGGCCCCACTAGTATGATCTCATCATAGTCCCAGTAGTCGAGTACATATCCTAAGGGCTTTATCAACATGTAACATAGAGACAATCAGAGTACATGTTAAGATAAAGTACAACCAAATAGCATACTATCATGTCGAGCAAGAAAGTCCTCCCTATATATGTCCAAGCATCCATTACAATATATATCGTATGTACAGTAATGGCCTCTAGGGCATACATATAACTAACAATCTCGCACTTGCACTAGGGCCATCTGTTGTGGTATCACATACCCAACAATTAGGTGTGGTTGAAGTATCTCATACTCAACCATCCCATAAAAGTCTCTACTGGGAAAAAGGCCTTTGTGAGTGGATCCGCGCTGTTGTCCTCTATGTCTACTCTCCTAACCTCGATCTCCCTGGAGATCAACCATCTCCATGATCAGGTGATACTGCCTAAGAATTATATCTGGATTTCTGATGGGACGGTAGTTTCTTGGCTAAATCCACAACTCCATTGACACACAATGGTAGGAACGAAGTTCATCTCATGAACTTATATATATCCAGACTGCCTTTTTGGTAGCATCCTTGGTAACGATGTATCTTGCCTTTAATCGTATAGTAAGTCACGGTATCTAGCTTGAAACTCTTCCAACATACCGTCCCTCCACTGAGGATTAAGACAATGCCTGCGACTGACATTCAGTCGTCCTTATCACCCTGGAACCTTTCCAGTGATTCTCCCCAGGATCGATTGATACCATCTCACTACAACTAGTGAGAATCCTAACATCCATTTAGATCTATCTCATAGATATAAAACCTAGGATTTAGGAGGTATCACCTTGATCCTATATGGAGAATCCTTGTGATAAGCGGAGATTGACCGAGCGTAGCATAGGAAACTCCTTTCCCATCAAGAGTATGTCATCCACGTACTCTACGAGGATCACCACCATACTCCCTACTACCTTTTTGTATATACAAGGTTCATCTACCATTTTGATGAAGTCAAACTCTTTGACTACCACATCAAAACAGATGTTCCAACTCCGCGATACCTGCTTTATACTATAAAGCATCTTGCACACGTTTCCACTGCTCCGACTGTCTACGAAGCCCTCTGGCTGTGTAGTTATAGACGCTCTCTTCCAAATCATCATTTAGAAAAGCAGTCATGACACCCAACCGCCAGATATCGTAGTCATGGTATGTAGCTATGGAAAGTATGATCTGGATGGACTTAAGCATAACTTTGAAAGTCTCAACTTTTCCATGCACACCAAGTAATCTTCTCAAGATATACTTGCTCCTGATGGGGATTTAACCCTTCAGATAAAGCAACCAAAGTCCATACTTTGTTGGTGTATAAGGATTCCATCTCAGATCGCTAAGCATCCAGCCATTCTTATAGAGTCCCACTCCTGATGGCCAGCTCGAAACTAGTTGGTTCATCATCTCATGATGCGATCCTCACTCCCACTGTCTTAGAGAAACCGAAGTATCTCTCAGGCGGGTGAGGAACCTTACTTGATCGGCGGAGAGGCTGAGATTCGTTGGAAACGATTGAATCCTTTGGTTCTACCAAATCATCTGCTGTAGTTTGTATAGCTGGAACTCCTTCCAGTTCTACCTCATAACCACTAATTTCTTCACAAGAAATTCCCTTTCACAAAGGTGACATGTTGAGAAACAAAAACATCTTTTGTTCCTCGGTTAGGTAGAAGATATTCTCTTGCGAATGCTTGGGATATCCAACAAACTTCCACAGATCTGACTTTGCCTCGAGCTTGTCCGGATTTTGCTTTTTAGACATAGGCCCGACAACCCCAAATCTTAACAAACTTAAGATATGGGCTCTTCCCTTTCCATATCACATATGAAGTGGTAGGCAACTGATTTGATTTGAACCCTATTCAATAGGTATGCAGCTTCTCAAGCGCATAACTCCCAAAAGGAAATAGGAAACCCAGTAGTACTCATCATAGAGCACACCATATCACATAGGGTGCTATTGCTCCGCCCCGATATACCATCGTGCTATGGTGTATTCGGAGGAGTAATGCCGAGAGAGAATCTCATTCTCCTTTAGAATAGTCCAGGAATTCCGTGCTCAAGTATTCTCCTCCCTGATCTCATCAATGGACATAATAATTATACCCGTTGTTGGTTCTCTACTTCTAATTTATATTGTGTGAATATCTCAAAAGCTTCGGACTTGTGTTTCAACAGGAACATATGTCTGAATCTTGAGAGATCATCAGAGAATGTAATGAAGTACAAAGAACCAGTCTTGGCATGTGTAGACAAGGGACCATCATACATCATCATGTATCAATCCTAAGAGTTCACTAACTCTTTCTCTGTTTCCAATAAACGGAGCTGTGGTCATCTTATCTTTGTGACATGACCGGCAAGTTTCACAAGATGTAAATTCGAACTAATTTAAATATGCATCTAAATGTAACTTTAGCTAGTCGGGTCGTATTGATATGACCTAGTTTACAATACCTCAAGAAGGATTCGTTCATTTCTGAACTCTTGCTCTTGTGTGTGTTCTGTATACTAAGAACTGTAGTTTGATTTAGAACATGTATGCTTTTAGATAACGTGCCTGAACTGATCAACTCTTGATATAGGAAATGTTCAAAACATTATCCAACAATACAAAATTATATCCTTCTTTACTAATAAATAGACTGATATGATGTTGTATATCAGGTTCGGTATCTAATAATATTCGTTCAGAATCAATATATTCTGGTAATACGGGGTGATAGTGACCAACGGACTTGGCTGCAACACTTCCATCGTTTTCTGTCTCATGGAACATATCACCCGTTCTCAGTTCTCTACCTTTCTGTAGCCCATATAACAGATTACTTATGCGGGATCCTGTTCCGGTATCTCATACCCAGGACGTAAAGGATGATGAGAAACAGTTCTCTGTAATGAACATACCCGAAGATGATGCATCAACATGCACTCTCTTCGTTTGGGCGGCACAGGAATTTTGGTAATCCCCAATTTCCTGCTCTGTCTTATATCATTTATAAGTTGGAGCGGGACCAACGTTCCCCAGCTCAGTATAACAAGCGGGTTCGGTCAATACATCCGTATTATTATCTTGATTAAGGCATGATATGGTCGCTACCAGGAGAGAGAAAGAAGAAAACACTCAGCGTATGCTCTTGCAAGATTAGATTGGTTATCTAATATATCTATTCAGGATGTCTCCCACTGTTTTAGTCAAATCTTCCTTCAAACCCTAAAAGGAAAGACTAGCCGGGATTAATTACACGCTACAAGTTCGCTAATCTTTTAGCTAGGCCAGTGTCGGTACTTTGATGGAGGTCCCCCGTGCTTTCGCACGAACCTAATTAAAGTAAATCTCGTTTTCCCAGGGCCGTAACCCCGTTGACACCTTTCTAGACACCTACTTGACCGGCTAATTATAATGTGTAAAACTCTTCCAGGAGTAACTCTTACTCGCAGCGGGTATCGGGATCCAACTATCTCATAGAAGGTATGCAATCTCATTGCAAATTTCAACACTTAAAATTCCCAATAATATTTTACCCCCAGCGTCCCATGACCTTGACGCAGGCCAACAAACCACAGTGCGCTAGTCAAGTTCAACCCGTCATTTCTTGATTGAATTAAACCCACCCGCACGATCCTTGACGCAGGCCAACAAAGTCGCACGACTACCCTAATCCAATCTGCATCATATGCATAAACAGATAAATACTAGTTAGCTACCGCACACTACACCTTGACGCAGGCCAACAAACGTAGCACGAATACTTAGTAGGACTTATCTGAAATGACGGAGGGCTACGACAGGTTTTTATGAAAACCCTTTGCGTAATGACCTTGATATCGTTGTAGAATCGAGTGATTTTAAATGGAGTGTTTTTGAGGCTTTTCTAGTTTTGCTAAAGGGGTCACTCCCGGTGAAGGGATCGTCGGCCCTTTCCTAATCGAATAAGGTGCAGGATATTTCACAAATATCACTATGCAAAGCAAGTCCTATAGAAGCAATCAAAAGACAAACCAAGTTTGTAACATCTGCTAGTTTCACTAAAGAGGTCACTCCCGGTGAAGGGATCTCGGCTCTTTCCTTATCGAATAAGGTGCTGGATGTTCTACAAGGAACACCGCTATGCATAGCAAGAACTAGAGCTACCAGTTTTTAAACAAGTTTCTACAACATCTTAGGTTTCTTTTATTTCATTAATCTCATTAGTGAAGTCCCATTTTAATATGCTTCACAAGCATCAGATATGAAACGAAATCAACAATATATAATATATATCTCATATATACAATATAAACATTCGTCTCAGGCAGTAATATGATCTCATCATAGAACATTGCAGCAGAAGAAACATATATGAAATATTGGATATACTAGGATGTCCGTGTTTTAATACGAGCCTGTATAAAACACGGATTCCACGGTCGCGATGAATAGCCAAACCCACATCCCTAGACCCCTATGAGAGTGGCAAGCAACACAGCCAATTCTAGGGTTAGGAGACCCGGTCTCGACTCCTCGAGATGGTCTCCCACTGGACCCTGGAATCCGGTTACTTGTGCTCCCCGCCTTGGGTCTACCTAATACGGAAAAGTAAATAATATACAATGGTGACATCATCCTCAGTCCGAAAGTGCCCCAATAAAAGAATATTACATACAAATGAATTTTACATGAATGAAAAAGAAAAAACTCTCATCTCACATAAAACCCCCGGCTATTCAGAACGCGACGATCCAATATAACATATCACAGCAACACATAATATCTCATATCATCAACGTAAGCAAGTATGCGTATCCCGATTGTCGTTGATGTATAGCAACGAAACGGCGATACACCACATATTACACTTACAGTCACAGAAAAGAAAGTGTAAAACTATAACAGTTGGAATCCGCAACCCTATTTAGACATCGCATGCCTAACCGAATGAATTCCTTAGACATCGCATGCCTAACAATTATAAACCCCGCATTTTAGTCTCATTATCGAAAACAATTTTCAATATCAAGTCGGGCGATTCAACAAGATTCCCGACATTCTGATCGAATGCTCGTCGCAAACTTTAGTAGACGGCCGCACCCCTAGATGCCGTCGACGAAGTGCACTAAGGCGGAACACCGCTGCCGCAAGCACCCGAACGGATGCTTTTGGCGACGGGGTTCTCCTACAGTCACTTAGTCGGGGCTATGGGGCCTGGCTGTCTATTATGTTTACCCGGCGAGTATCCGCGTACGCTACGTGATTGCGACGGACTTTTGATCACATCAAAATTCCATGGCAACCGATCATCTGAGACTAAACTGCTATGTTTATAATATTTAAATTAGTTATCTCATAACTTCATGTGGATTCCAAATATTGTATCACATTCCAGATAAAAAGACAGAGTTAAACTTTCCGATCGAATAATCAAACACCCAAGATTTCCCAAATAGCTCAACACTTGAGCGGAGTTCAAAAATATCCATCACATGCCACAGTACCGATGGTCCAGCCGTAGAAGGGTCAAGCCAACGTCTCACATGTGGCAACGCCGTACTGCCCCAAACCCTAAGGTTCAAAGGCAGTTCAAGATGGTCACATAATCGAGTTAAGGTTTGTTGTCTTCTAGAGGGTCCACCGTGTTACTTGCACGACTTAGAACGTTCTTAAACTCGAGAAAAAATCCAACTTTTGAAAATTTTCCGGCAGGGGAAAAAGTGAGTTATTGATATCCGTTCGAACTTTTTATCACGTTCTAAAATTACCATGAAAATCTTAAACGAAAATAAAATATCCGATCGAATGAACGAGTCCCCAATACAACCTAGAAAACTCAACACCTGAGCAAATTAAAAATTTCCCACAAGAATAGGAATCACCTACGGAGGTAACTGTAGAAAAACGAGTCCCTAATCTCCACATACGGTCGCGGAACCGCCGCCAAAACCAGGGTACGGCTGCGGTTCCGCGGCGCTATAGTGGAGTTAGGAAGTCGTATTCTACAGTTATTCTTAGATTTCCCTGCTCTATTTTCTGAGAATTTTTAATATAAAAAAATCAAATTTTTTAAAAAATATCCAGAGAAGGGTTCGTGTCGGGGTTTCCGGATTCGATCGGACTTTATACTTCGCTCAGACTTCACCTAAAGCTCTAGCTTGGTTCTGATACCACTGTAGGGATGCTGGGCACACGCACAAGGGTCTACGAGGCATCAACCATGCCCGATTAAATTTTTAGCCGTGCTGAACAACCCAAAGCCGTATCTTTAAACTAGAGTCTAGGTGAAAACAAGCATGTTAAACTCTTTAACACTAAGTGAGAGGGATTACAACCTTTGTAGATCCGGTCCTTCACTTCTTAAGCTCCGTGTTGAGGTCTTTTCGCTGCGATCATCGTGTTCCGGACTCTCGAGAGGTTCCACGAAGAGAAAGATGCAATCTTACTTCCGATCTTCGATAACAAAGATGATCTACCTTGAAGTTTCCTTAGCACAAGATCTCACTCACTAAATGAAGTGAACACCCTCATCTAAATGGCAAGGATAGATGAGGATGATGAAGTAGGATTTTTGCTCTATTTTGTTTTCATATTCTCACTCACTTTCATCACTTAGCAAAAAGCTAGAAAGCTTTTTCGAAGAAGGAACTCAAGGAAGAAGATGATAGAATACTTTTTGTAATGAACAATGAACGAAGATAATGATCAATAATGCAACCATGGTTGCTAAACCTTTGGAGAGAATTAACCAAGGGTGTAGGGTTTGGGTTAGGTTAAAGATGAGTCATTTGTAAATATCTTTTCCATGACAAAATAAAAACCTTCTAGAAACTTCTAGAAAGCATTAACCCAAATCAAACCCTAATCTTGTTTTATCTCCACTAATCATATTGCATTAGTTATCATATCATGTTACAATATTATATATCACATATATAATATTTATTGTAACAAAATAAAATAATACAATTAACATATATCGTATATATATCAATGTATTACCCGAGTGAGAAAAAGAATCTTTTAGTGAGCTAATATTAGTTAATGTAATTTAATATATCATATATATTATTATACATAAAATTATCGAATCAACACTTGATCCGAAAATCCGGCTATATCGCATATAACCGACTAATACGATGACCCGGCAATATCATATATACCCAGCCGATATCTCATATCGTGAGAATCCAATACGTTATCACATACCGCATTATCCTCGGTCCCGCACATATCACATATGTGCTCCTACTCCATTTTTCCTGAGCCAAGAAACCTCATTGTAGGTCTCTAAAGAATCGTCAATACGCCGGCAGTAGGTGATGATCATATCAAACACCCACAAGCTGCAAGCGGTCAGCTAAACGTAACAGCCACCCAGGTATTGAGCACTCAGAAGATCAACGAGCAAGCCTGTACATTCTCCTGTGAATCCAATCAGTAACACTCCCGTACAGTCCGGTCTCGTCGTCTGATATGTCGCATATCTCGCATACGGGTGGTAAACGTCAGACCCCAGTAGCTTGATAAGTCGTGTCGATATGAGGTCTATAACAGTTCGAGAAGCTACTGATAACACTTACCAGTATATCTCAGCAACCCTGTTGGAGATAGTGCCCTCAGAGTCAATTATTGGATCACAGGCACGTGATTGCAATGATTGAGGGAGGACCTATCCCGGTAGGACAGTCTTACTCGAGATGATAGTAGGCTATCTGGTTTATCTTTATCATCGTGTACTGCTTCAGGTGACCTTACATGTCACTATTACAAGTTGATAGAGCCCATAGGATTCTTGCTTGACGGCCAGCAGTATGAGGGCGATCATATAAGTGAGAGCTGGAGTCTATAAGCACATCCTTAAAAGGTCCCTAGTCGTGGGAGTTTCGAGACAGGGCATCGATACTCCAGAGTAGACTAGTGTATACAGTCGAGACCCCGACGAGGGGCGGTGGCCGGTCTCACAGGCCACTGGTGTCAGTTGGTTCACCTAAGATGTATACAGGTGCTCATTGGGTTATGAGTACACCGAACAGGACTCGCCGGGAACATGCTAGTTGGTCTTATACCTGACGTCAGATAGCAGTTCCCAGGTGACATGTGTACAGGTTAGTTCATCGACCTGGTGATCGTCATTTGTCTCGTGTGAGTTCCCACTGTGCTTTGATTACTACCCTACCACGGCTCAAAGGAGTCGTGCAAACAGGTTTTAGTTGGGTACAATACCGAGCCACATGGAGGCAATGAGCGGATCTTCAGGGTTCGTCTAGGAGAGCCATTACACAAAGTCCTTGGCCAAGGCAGGAGATTTACTGGTAGGTATTCCAGTAGTATCTCAGGGTGTTCTGGACTACACTCCGACACGACTTGTACCGCTTTTGGGGGTCTGACTTTTACCAACCCCCTAAGCCCGACATGCGATGCTCATAGACGAACGGACCGGACTGTACGGATATTGTCACTGACAGGCTCAGTAGGGTGTCAGGATGAGTTCGCTCATCGACGTCCCTTTTAGTCAATAGCTGGTGGCCCGTTACGTATTGGCTTATACCTCTGACGTGCTAGTGGTTAAATCCACATCCATAGTATTGACGAGTCTTTAGAGTCCACCACACTTTCAGTTACTCAAGCTTTCGTGCGAAACGTTGTAGAGGCCGTATGGAGATATGGCAGGGTTCGATCAGATACGTGCGGTATTACACGGATCGTGATCGGACGGTTTTTACTAGCCGGCTTTGGCTTAAGCCGGATCTTAGTATTTGATAGTGTAGTTTTGTCTCTTTGCATTTGTATTTCGGTCGGAATACAAATGCGGGTGTGTATGCACAGTATCGAGGTTTTCCTGTAATTTATTATGGGACCAGTTTTCTGGGGTTGCCAGTTTGCATTCCGTTCCGGCCGGTTTTCTCTTTTTCCTTCCCGGTCGGACTTTTCGTTGGAGGGTGTTAATTGCAAGTTTGCAATTAACATTTTGTGGAGGGGGTTTCTTGCAACAGGATTGATTATGAAATCTTCTTTGCTATTCATGCATTAATTGGGATTTGATTGGATATGGTTTGTGAATGGATTGAGTTGGAATTTGGTGTGACCTTATCTTTATTAATTCCTTTTTCCACTTGAAAAATTCCATTCATTTTCCCACTTGGTTATTTGAAGGGGGCCGGCCACTGTTCTTGTGGAGAGAAGTTTAATTGTGTGAAAATTATCCTTCTTGATTTATTTTGGTGGACCCCTTCCTTTTGAGGTGTGCTGTGAAGGAATTGATTTTTTCCTTTGGTATTAATTCATTCACACTTTCATTCACAAAAGAGAGAGAGCTTGCTTCATTCTTTTTTTTTCCAGTGAGCACCAACAGGGGCTGGCCGAGCTCAAATGATGTATGGATGCTCCATTCTTCATCAAGTTTTCATCCATGATTATTCTTGCAAAAATTCCTCCATACATGGCAACCTCTTAAACCCCAAAGAGACAAGTTTCTACATTATTCTACAGCAAATCTTGGGCGCGTCGGCTAGCCAACTTCGCGCCCGAGTTGCCTCGGTATTGAGGTGGGAGCCCGTAAAAGATACATGCGATGTGGTGCCCTTCCGGCGAGGAGGCGACGACCGAAGTTTCCGCGAGGAGATCGGAGTGGAGATGAAGACCGGAGGACTCGGATCGGTCGGTATATCTCTTCCCTATCTTGTTACTTTGCTAGATCTAGTTTAATGGCCGGATCCGGGTGTTTAGTGCGCGGTGGTGCCGGTTTGCAAAGTTCGCAAAATTAAAGTTTATCACCGTTTCCGCATTTGGCCGTCGGATTGACGGCCGGGGCGCCGCCGTGCACTTACAAACCCTGGCCTGGTATTTCCAGTTATTCCCAATCGAACACAACGCAACATCAACTCCCTATACCGGGAGAGACGAATCCCCTCCTATCGCTCATTGCCTCCATGTGATTCGGGACTGTACCCAAAAGCCACCTTTTTGCACGCCCTCTTGGACGTGGTATGATGGAAATCAAAGCACAGTGGGAATCACACAAGACTCTATGACGATCTCGGGTCAACAGACTACTCTGTACCAGTGTCACCGGAGAACTGCCATCTGACGTGGGGTATAATACCATCTTGGAGTTCTTGGCGAGTCCTTCCAGTGTACGCAGTCTCCACTGAGCACCCGTACACCATCCTTGATGTCAAACACCGATGGATATGGGATCGTCCATCGCCCATCATATGGGTCAAGATGCATATACGCTAGTCTACTCTGGTGTATCGATGCCCTGTCTCGATACACCCTCGACTAGGAACAGTTATAGGATGTACTCGTCGACTACCGTGGCCCCATGATTGGTAGAGTTTTTGTGTGCTTAGTTAATTACCGCAATCAAGACGGTTTTGCTTGTAGCTTGCCGGTTGAGTGCGGGTCGTCCGCAGGGAGATGGGAAACTTTATCTATGTGCTTTAACGAGTTAAGTCCAAATGTCCAGGTTTGTTTTGAGATTAACTATGTGCTAAAATGATATATAAAGAGATCTTGTTAGGGTTAGGATTAGGTTAGTTTGAGTTAGGAGTCGCTCACTTCTTTCGTGTCCTCTCTTAATATCGGTGTTATGGTAATCGGCAACAATGGGGATTAGCACGACTAGGAAGGAACTTGCCAGTATAAGCTAGGCTTTCCAACGCTTAAGTTCTTCCTTTTTGTGCTTGTCCGTCCGTTCTTGGCTCTTAGCCTTAACCTCCGGTTAATTCAACCACAACTGGTCTCTCTAAGGAATCACCGCTATCATGTAGGATAGGGTGCCGTAGGGAGCGGATTGTGGTTCAATTAACGGGAGTCCGAATTAAGATGTTGGGCAAGGAAAGAGTGAGAGTGATTTCCTTCTCTCAAACTTTCCTTATCCTACCCTAACAAGTAAGAAAGCTACTCACCCATTATAAGAAAAAGAAAATACAACAAAAGGAGGAAGATAGAAAGAAGGATGTTAGAAGATTACAACTAGCTATTTGAGACCTCACTTTGGCAAGGATCAAGCTTAAGCATCATTGTTGTTTAAGGATAAAGAAAAAGAGAACAAGAATGAAACAAACAACAAATAACAACAACTAGATTAGCAAATGAAAAATACAAGCAATTATAATTAACAATCATAACAAGACGAGCATGGTAACAAAAAGAACTCTTTATTCACCACTTCACTCACAAAAGCTCACTACAAGGTTTTAATGGAGAAGAGATGAGAAGAGGAAGAAGAACAACAGCATATATCCTAAAATCTAAATACAAGAATAAGCACACTTGGCTTTGGCAAGTTCTGGACTATTTATAGGCAGGAAACAGAAACTCTAGGGCAACTTTCAGGCACTACATGAAGTTACAAACATGCCTCCAGAAGATGACTCACTGCCGCGTCAACATGGCCGCGGTTCCGCGGCTTAAGCGCGCTTATGCCGCGGTTCCACGGCCTGATAGACTCCGCAGGACATCATTTTTTGTCGGATTCCCTGGTTTTTTGTACTCTTCAGTATGGTATGTTGTTTCTCAGAATCTTTTCCCAATTGTTCCAGAATTTTAGCAGATCAAAAGGTGATTTGATGTGGATATTTTGTCATGATTTTTCTTGAGCTCCACGTAGATATGTTGGATCTTGTGTTGACATTGAGCTTTGTGCATGAAAATGACATTGATTTGCCATTTTGTCCCTTAAACTGGTGTGCGGCAACATACGGATCGAGAGCGGAGACCCGTGTTTTATCTGTAGTTGGCAGTAATCCAGACTTTGTCGTGCTTTTCCATGAATTTCACTGTTTAGAGCTGAGAACCTGTATCCTGCAATTAACTAGCAAACACGGCTCAAGAGTACCTACCGATAAGCAATGTGATAAAAATTGGGCGGTATAAAAATGCGAAAATCTGATATGAACAAATACCCCCAAACTTATCATTTGCTCGTCCTGAGCAAAGCCAATTTATTTAAAAATCTTCCTAACCTCACTTTCACAGGGAACGCGATTGCATTGAGCATGTGCAACAAGCCGTTAAACCTCTAGGTGTCCCTACTAGGAGGAGTGTTGTCTCCTGAGGGTTTTCAGCGGATACTACCCTCAAAATCCGGTCAAGCTAGTTTTTCAAAATAACTATGATTCAAACCCTAAGGTTTTGTTTCAGAAAATAATAATTCTATTATCCTCAGTCTAGACTATCGAACTTTTATTTTTCACACCTCGCTTTTTATTTAACTTAAGATTTTATATGTCTTTACGTGAAGTGCAAATTGTGTTGTTAAGTTCCAGAAGGATCGATTAAAGTCATCATGTCACACAATAAAGCCCAGATAAAATTTTTAAAAGGATCACATAAGTTTTATAAAGAGTTAAGCATTTTTCAAGTTTCCTTTTCCAGTAAGGTTTCAACTTCAGAATTTCTATCTTCCTTAACAGGATACTTGGTCTTATTTTTCACTCCGCCATTTTCTTGTTTTCATTTCATACACACCTCTGTGAACGTGCAATAGTCTTTATCATAGAATAAAACCTTCATATCTCCGCTAGAAATATTTTTTTTTACAAAAACCTGTCTTTTGTCAAGATTATTCTCACACAAAGAACCGCCAGGAATTTTAACTCGGAGAGAACACTTGCTTGACTTTGTTTTAATCTGGACTTTCTAGGCTTCTTAACGAGTTTTGGGCCAATGCACCCAAACCAGTTGGCTTTAGGGCATTAGGTGTAGAGACACCCCAGCGGACTTAATTACTCAAGTTACCTAGGCCCAAAAACAAAAGACAATTTAGCGTGAAAACCATGATGATTCAATGCGAACGGGGATATAACCGGCAGTTCAGTTATTTTTTTGATAAAAGACGTGTTTAGTGGGTTAGGTGTGATCATTCCAATCAAGTTTCAGATGGGTTATTTTTCAGAATTAGTTCCAATTAAGGCATCAAGAACATTCCTTCATATTCGCTTCACTTCATAAACTATTCTTGATATTACTTATTTCAGAACAAATCTATTTGATCCTCAGAAAATCATTTATCCATTTAAAAGTTTTTAGACATAATAGACTTGTCATCTAATTTCCAAAACCCACGACACGTGTAGTGTGATGTAAAGACGTATATCAGCTATAGTTAACTTCAAAGGAGAGTTATCTTTCAGGTTTTCAAAATCTAAAAATAAGATTTAGTTATTCTTATCTTATCAAACAAAACCATCAAAATGTTGAATCTGAGTTCTCCCACTAGCTAACTTGACAAAAAAAGTTTTTATGTTTTTAGAAATTTTCTGATTTTTATGGATTTTATGGATTTTAGTATGCAGATGCAAAATATACATATGAATGCGAAGGTTAGAAATGCGTAGCGAGCGTACCCCCAAACTTAAACTGGACAGTGTCCTCACTGTCATTGCATGAAGAGATCATTGAAGGGTCAAAATTTTCGGTTAGATATACAGATAATTTTTTTTTGTTGCTTTTTTGTTTTTAAAGAAAAGAAAAATAGTAAAAATGGAAAAGAATATCCACAAATATATACAAAATGGTATATATATACCCCCAAACTTATTTGGAACAGTGTCCACTGTTCTTGGCCGGATAACCGAAGTTTGGTGGTAGGCAAAGGAAGATTATGGGTAAACCGGCTCCTGTAAGACCAGGAGCTCCTCTGTTGGTTCAGCGCTATGGTACGGTTTTAGTCGGTGTCCATTTATTTTGAAAAATGAACCGTCCGTTGGATTCTCCAAATCCACAGCGCTATGCGGATACACATTCCGCACAAAGTATGGCCCTTTCCAGCGAGATCTGAGCTTACCTGGATGGAAATGTAGCCGTGTGTCGTAAAGCAGTACCTGTTGATCAGGTATGAATGTTTCGTGCAAAAGGTATTTATCGTGAAACACCTTCGTTCAGTTCTTAACGACAACCGCGTTTTCGTAAGCCTCATCCCTAAGCTCGCTCAATTCGTTCAACTGCAGCTTCCGATGGCTGCCCGCATCTTCGAGAGACAGATTCAGCTCCTTTATCGCTCAAAATGCGCGATGCTCTATTTCCACAGGGAGGTGGCAAGCCTTTTCGTACACAAGCCGATAGGGAGACATGCCAAGATCGGTCTTATAAGCAGTTCGAAATGCCCAAAGGGCATCAGTGAGTTTCAACAACCAATCCTTACGGTTCTTGGAAACCGTCTTCTCCAGTATCTGCTTGATTTGCCGATTTAAAACTTCGGCTTGCCCACAGGTTTGGGGGTGTAGGGCGTAGATAGCTTTTGTTTAATGGAATATTTCCGCATCAAGACCTCGAAAGTCTTATTGCAGAAATGAATTCCATTGTCGTTAGTGATCGCTCGGGGGTGCCCAAAACGGGAGAAAATGTTTTCTTTAAGAAACCTAACGACAACCTTGTTGTCGTTAGTCCGGCTGGGCACAGCCTCGACCCACTTAGAGACGTAATCAACAGAGAGAAGGATGTACAAGTTCCCAAAAGAGCTGGGAAACGGCCCCATGAAATCTATCCCCCAAACATCGAAAATCTCCACAACCAAGATTGGTTGGAGCGACATCTCGTTCCTCCTGGATATCCGGCCCAAGTGTTGGCACCGGGAGCAAGTCTTGCAGTAGTAATGAGCGTCTTTGAAGAGTTGTGGCCAGTAGAAACCACACTGCAATATCTTCTCAGCTGTCTTTCTGGGGCCAAAATGCCCGCCACATGCTTGATCGTGGCAAAATGACAGCACACTCTTGAATTCATCGTCAGGGACACACCGACGAATAATCTGGTCGGGACAGCACTTTAACAGATAGGGTTCGTCCCAGTAAAAGTGTTTTACTTGGGATAAGAATCGAAGTCTGTCCTGACTTGACCATTCAGTCGGTAGTAACCTTGTGGCCAAATAGTTCACAATATCTGCGAACCAGGGTTCGCAAGATACTGTCAAAAGCTGTTCATCCGGGAAAACGTCGTTGATCGGACTTTGAAGCGACGGCGAAGAAGGAAGTCGTGAGAGATGGTCGGCGACTACATTTTCACATCCTCTTTTGTCCTTGATGACAAGGTCAAACTCTTGAAGCAAGAGGATCCAACGTATCAGCCGAGACTTTGCATCTTTCTTCGCAAAAAGATGGCGCAGAGCAGAATGGTCTGTGTAGACAATGACTGGAGAGTCGATGAGGTAGGGCCTGAACTTTTCTAAAGCAAATACAACAGCTAAGAATTCCTTCTCAGTTGTTGTATAATTAAGTTGGGCGTCGTTCAGGGTTCGGCTAGCATAATAGATTACGTGCGTCATCTTGTTGATGTGTTGTCCAAGGACAGCACCAATGGCAAAGTCGGATGCATCGCACATAATCTCAAATCGGTGCATCCAGTCAGGAGAAGAAATAACGGGAGCAGAAGTGAGTAAGCTTTTTATTGACTCGAACGCAGTCACATAGCTCGAGTTGAAGTCGAATGGCGTGTCCTTGGCCAGCAAAAGAGTCAAGGGCCTAGCAATCTTGCTAAAGTCCTTGATCAACCGTCTATAGAAATTGGCATGGCCAAGGAAGGCTCGGATGTCTCTGACGCATCTGGGAGGAGGGAGATTGGAAATGACCTCAATCTTCGCTTTGTAAACCTCTATGCCATTTTGCGAAATGATATGTCCTAAGACAATACCTTCGCGTACCATGAAGTGGCACTTCTCCGAATTCAAAGTGAGGTTCTTGTCCTTACATCGGGTAAGGACAGCGTCGAGATGCAGCAAACACTCATTAAAGGAATCGCCGAAGATGGAGAAATCGTCCATGAAGATCTCCAGGATTTTTTCCACCATGTCTGAGAAGATTCCCATCATACACCGCTGGAAGGTAGCGGGCGCATTGCATAACCCAAAGGGCATGCAACGATATGCAAACGTGCCGAAAGGACAAGTGAATGTGGTCTTGTCCTGGTCTTTTTCGGCGATGGGAATCTGATTATAGCCGGAGTAGCCATCAAGAAAGCAGTAGTACTCGTGTCCGGCCAATCGTTCAAGCATTTGGTCAATGAAAGGTAGCGGAAAGTGGTCCTTCCGCATTGCGGCGTTGAGTTTTCTGTAATCAATGCATACTCACCACCCAGTTTGGGTGCGAGTAGGGATTAACTCATTTTTCTCGTTAGTGATGACCGTTATGCCTGATTTCTTAGGGACAACGTGAATGGGGCTAATCCACTGGCTATCAGAGATAGGGTAAATGATACCACTATCCAGACACTTTACGATTTCCTTTTTCACAGCCTCCTTCATGACTGGGTTGAGTAGCCTTTGTGGATCCCTGGCTGGTTTGGCATCATCCTTCAGATGAATGTGATGTTCAACGATCAAGGGACTAATCCCCTTGATGTCCGCCGTGGACCAGCCAAAAGCTTGCCTATTGCTGTGCAAGACCGCAAGAAGGGCTTTCTCTTGCTCTGGAGCTAGAGAAACCGAGATGATAACAGGGAAGGTCTCGTTCTCACCCAAATAAGCGTACTTAAGGTGAGACGGCAAAGGCTTGAGTTCGAGCGTTGGAGGTGAAACGATTGACGGCAAGATTGGTGAAAATGTCTCGAACTCAAAGGATTCCAGCAAAGCTTCAAAACGAGTGTAAGCGACCGAGTTGGATGGTTCAGGTAACTCATCCAGAAATTCGAAGGATTCAAACTCGGGTGGTGAGTGGCTAAGATCGTTCGAGAAAGTGAAACACTCGTAGTCATTGTCGGGCGCAGAAACAGCAGCAGGTTCGAAGAGGAACGTGTAGGGTTCCTAGGCACTCTAATGGAGTCTCACAAGTGATCAAACATGGCCAATTGAAATTTTACAAGTGCCTACAAACCCTAATACGGATCGTTAACTAGATATATAGGCGAAGCAAGCATGTAATCGAATTAAATGCTAAGGGAAAGTGACTACAACCTTTGTAGATCCGGTCCACCACTTCCTAAGCTCTGTGATGATCTCCCACCACTGTCCAAATCAAACCCTTGACTCTAGCATTGGCATCATCGAAGAATGGGCGGGCTTGATCGTCGGTTCGATGCCGAAGATGATCTACGTCGAGGCATCACAAGAACAAGCTCCAACTTCACCAAGCCTTGAAAACTTGTGAAGGAAATACCCTATACAACTTGGCAAAAGGTAGAGGATGAAGAAATAGGAAGTGGGTAGACTTTAGATTTGGATTTCTCACTCATTTTGGCTAGTTGCCATTGATGGTGCAAGCTTTCTTCAAGTTGAAGATGAAGAAGAAGATGATAAAGAATTATGATAAGTGTTATTTAAAAATAAAAACAATATGATACTTATCATGTCAACAACCCTGGTTTAGTGTAGAGAATCAACTAAGGTTAGTAGAATGGTTAGGTTAAGGAGATGAAGACAAAATGGTCATTAGGTCAAAGATGCTTGAAGCATCCAAAAGAAACCATTTTGTTTTCTTTACCTTTAAAAATAAATAGATAAATGAATAAGTAAATAAAAGAAACCCTAACCATTCATATAACCATGGTCAATTCTTTACATAAACCCAAGCTTGCATGTATCATCAAACATGATACAATCTTGCGCACAAAAGTATATCTCATATACAACTTGTGCAAATCAAGTGAGTAAATCCATTTAAAGTGAACCAATACTAGTTAATGCAAAGTAATATATCAAATATATATAATTATACATTAAATCATTAAATCAACACTTGATTCAATGATCCGGTCATATCGCATATAACCGGCTAGTATCCAATGTATCGGCTTATCGAATCAATCCTTGATTCGATAACTAGGTTATATCGCATACAACCATTCGACACATTCATCGCGAGAATGAAATACGGTAACACATACACGCATTATTCTCGGTCCCGCACATATCTCATATGCGCTCCTATTTCGTTTCGCTTGAGCCAGGAAACCTCTGTGTAGGACTCTAAAGACTCGTCAATACGCCGGCAGCAGATGATGATCATATCAAACACCCACAAGCCGCAAGCGGTCTGCTAAACGTAACGGCCACCCGGGTATTGAGCGATCAGAAGATCGACGAGCAAGCCCGCTCACACTCCTGTGAATCCAACCAGCAACACTTACCGTACAGTCGGGTCTGTTCGTCTGATATGTCGCATATCTCGCCTAGGGGTGGTAAACGTCAGACCCCAGTAGCTCGATAAGTCATGCCGACGTAGGGTCCATAACATTCGTGAAACTACTGATAACTCTTACCAGTATATCACTGCAACCCTGGCCAGGGATTTCCTGTTATGGCCAGTCGAGCATAGCACAACATCAACCCCCAATACCGGGAGAGACGAATCCCTTCCTATCGCTCATTGCCTCCATGTGAATCGGGACTGTACCCAAAAACCACCTGTTTGCACGACTCAGTAGAGCCGTGGTAGGGTGGAAATCAAAGCACAGTGGGAGACACACAAGACTCTATGACGATCTCGGGTCAACAGACTAAGCTGTACCAGTTTCACCAGAGAACTGCCATCTGACGTGAGGTATAATACCATCTGGGAGTTCTCGGCGAGTCCGTTCAGTGTACCCAGTCTCCACTGAGCACCCGTATACCATCTCTGATATCAAACACTAATGGATATGGGATCATCCATCGCCCATCACATGGGTCGAGAAGATATACGCTATTCTACTCTGGAATATTGATGCCCCGTCTCGATATTCCCACGACTAGGAACAATGAAGGATGTACTCATTGACTACCCAGGCCCCACTAGTATGATCTGCATCATAGTCCTGGAAGTCGAGTACTCATCCTAAGGGCTTTATCAACATGTAATCAGAGAGACAGGAAGTATACATGTTAAGATAAAGAGCAACCAGATAGCGTACTATCATGTTGAGTAAGAAAGTCCTACCTATATATGTCCCAGCATCCACTACGATATACATCCAATGTACAGTAATGGCCTCTAGGGCATGCATATAACTAACAATCTCCCACTTGCACTAGGGCCATCTGTAGCAGTGGTTGTAGTATCTAATACTCAACCATCCCCTAAAAGTCTCTCTTTGGGAAAAGGCCTTCGTGAGTGGATCCGCCGTGTTCTCCTCTGAGTCTACTCTCCCAACCTTGATCACCCTGGAGATCAACTATCTTCATGATCAGGTGATGCTGCCTCAGATTATGTCTGGGTCACTGATGGGACCAGGGTTTCTAGGCCAAAGCCACAGTTCCATTATCACACAATGGTAGGAACCTAGTTCATCGCATGAACCATTATACACCCAAACAGCCTCTTTGGTAGCATCTTTAATAGCGATGTTACGAGCCTTTATCGTCTAGATTGCCACGGTATCGAGCTTGGAACTCTTCCAACATACCGTCCCTTTACTGAGGGTAAAGACAGTGCCTGTGACTGATATTCAGTCGTCTTTATCACCCTGGAACACTTCCAGTGATTCTCCCCAGGATCGATTGATACAATCTCACTATACCTAGTGAGAACCCCAATATCCCTTTAGATCTATCTCATAGGTCCAAATCTCAGGATTTAGGAGGTATCATCTTTATCCTATTTGGAGAATCCTTATGATAAGAGGAGATTGACCGATCGTAGTATAGGAAACTCTTTTCCTATCAAGAGTATGTTGTCCACGTACAATACGAGGATGACCACCTTACTCTCTACTACCGTTTTGTATATACAAGGTTCATCTACCATTTTGATGAAGTCAAACACTTTGACTATCACATCAAAACAGACGTTCCAACTCCACGATGCCCGCTTCATTATGTAAAGCAACTTGCACACGTTTCCGCTGCTCCCACTGTTTACGAAGACCTCTGGCTGTGTTCTTATAGACGTTCTCTTCTAAATCAGTATTTAGAAAAGTAGTCATGGCACCCAACCACCAGATATTGTAGTCATGGTATGTAGCCGTGGCAAGTAGGATCTGGATGGACTTAAACATAGTCCCTAGAAAAGGTTTCATCATTATCCGTGCCTGGTTGATGATGAAAACCTTTAACAAGTCTAGCTTTGAAAGTCTCAACTTTTTCATCTACACCAAGTAATCTTCTCAAGATATACTTGCTCCTGATGGGGATTTAACCCTTCATATATCGCAACTAAAGTCCATACTTTGTTGGTGTATATGGATTCCATCTCAGATCGCTAAGCATCCAGCCATTCTTACAGAGTCCTTACTTTTGATGGCCTGCTCGAATCTAGTTGGGTCATCATCTCATGATGCAATCCTTGCTCCCACTGTCATCGAGAAATCGAATTATCTCTCAAGCAGGCTAGGAACCCCACTATATCGGCGAAGAGGCTGAGGTTCGTCGGGAATTATTGAATTCTTTGGTTCTGTCAAATCATCAGCTGCAATTTTGTATAGCTGGAACCTTTCCAGTTCTACAGAACTGACCTTGCCTCGATCTTGTCCGGATTTTTCTTTTGACATAGGCCGGAAAATCCCAAATCTTAACTAGCTTAAGACATGGGCTCTTCCCTTTCCATATCACATATGAAGCGGTAGGCAACTGATTTGATTCGAACCTAATTCAATAGGTATGCAGCTTCTTAAGCACATAACATCCAAAAGGAAATAGGTAACTCAGTAATACTCATCATAGAGCACACGATATCTAATATTGTGTGATTGCTCCGCCCCGATACACCGTTGTGCTGTGGTGTATTCAGAGGAGTAATGCTGAGAGAGAATCTCATTCTCCTTTAGAATGGTCCAAGGATTCCATGCACAAGTATTCTCCTCCCTGATCTCATCATAGGACATAATACTTATACCCGTATTTTGGTTCTCTACTTCCTAGTTATATTCTGTGAATACCTCAAAAGGTTCGGACTTATATTTCAACAGGAATATATGACTGAATCTTGAGAGATTATCAGAGAATATAATGAAGTATAAAGAACCTGTCCTGGCATGTGTAGACAGGAGACCTTATATACATCATCATGTATCAGTCCCAAGAGTTCATTAACTCTTTCTCTGTTTCCAATAAACAGGGCTAAGGTCATCTAATCTTTGTGACATGACTGGCAAGTTTCACAAGATGTAAATTCAAACTGATTTAAATATGCATCTATTATGTAACTTCAGCCAGTCGGGCCGCTTTGATATGACCTAGTCTACAATGCCTCAAGAATGATTCGTTCATTTCTGAACTTTTCCTCTTGCGTGTGTTCTGTATACTAGGAACTGTAGTTTGATTTAGAACGTCAATGCTTTTAGATAACGTGCCTGAACCGATCAACTTTAGATATAGGAAATGTTCAAAACATTATCCATCAATACAAAATTATATCCTTTCTTTACTAATAAAGAGACTGATATGATTTTGTATATCAGGTTCGGTATCTAATAGCATTTGTTCAGAATCAATGTATTGGTAATACAGGGTGACAGTGACCAACAGACTTGGCTGCAACACTTGCCCCGGTTTCTGTCTCATGAAACTTATCACCCGTTCTCAGTTTTTCTACCTTTTTGTAGCCCTATGTAACAGCTTACATATCTGGGATCCTGATCCGGTATCATATACCCAGAATTCAGAGGATACTGAGAAACAGTTCTTTTTAATGAACATACCTGAAAGAGATGCATCATATGCACTTTCTTCGTTTGGGCGGCATAGGAAATCTGGTATTCCCCTATTTCCTGCTCGGTCTTATAACAATTATAAGTCGGAGCGGGACCAACGTTCCCCAGCTCAGTATAACAAGCGGGTTCGGTCAATACATCCATATTATTATCTTGATTAAGGCGTGATATGGTCGCTACCTGGAGAGAGAGAGAAGAAAACACTCAGCGTGCGCTCTTGCAAGATCAGATTGGTTATATTTTTTATCTAATCAGGATGACTCCCACTGTTTTTATCAAATCTTCCTTCAAACCTTAAAAGGAAAGACTAGCCGGGATTAATTACACTCTACAAGTTCGCCAATCTTTCAGCCAGGCCAGTGTCGGTACTTTTAGGGAGGTTCCCCGTGCTTTCGCACGGACCTAATTACAGTAAACCTCGTTTTCCCAGAGGCGTAACCCCGTTGACACCTTTCTAGACACCTACTTGATCGGCTAATTGCAAAGTGCAAAACTCTCCCAGGAGTAACAATTACTCGCAGTGGGTATTGGGATCCAACTATCATATAGAAGGTATGCAATCTCATTGCAAATTTCAACACTTGAAACTCCCGATAAAGGTTTTTACCCCTAGCACCTATGAGCTTAACTATGGTCAACAAATCATAAGTAATAGTCAAGTTCTACCCGTCATTTCGTGATTAATTAGACCCACCCACATGACCCTTAACTAAGGTCAACAAAGTCACGCGACTGTCCTAACTAATCGCATCATATGCGGTGTAGGAAGACATCACTTAGCTACCGTACACTGTGCCTTGACTATGGTCAACAAACACAGCACGAATACTAAGTACTCTACTTCCTAAAATGACGGAGGGTTGCGGCTGGTTTTTGTGAAAACCTTTAACGCTTTGAACTTGATCTCGTTGCGGAATCAAATGGTTTTTTTAAATGGAATGTTTTTGAGGCTTTTCTAGTTTTGCTAAAGGGATCACTCCCGGTGAAGGGATCGTCGGCCCTTTCCTCGTCGAATGAGGTGCGGGATATATCATATATATCACTGTGCAAGGCGAAAACTATAGAAGCGATCAAAGACAAACCGAGGGTTGTAGCATCTGCCAGTTATTGCTAAAGGAGTCATTCCCGGTGAAGGGATCTCGGTCCTTTCCTCATCGAATAAGGTGCAGGATATTCTATAATGAACACCGCGATGCAAAGCACGAACTGTAGCTACCTGTTTTTATTTTGAAATTCGATTCCACAACATCAATCAGGTTTATTTTCTTTCATTAATCTCATTAATGAATATCCCATCATTTAAGTCCACCTAAACATCACAGATAAATATAACGTACGCTTATGCCATCCGCATTCGCCTCGATGTCCCGTCTGCACCGTTAGGTTAGGTAACTAACGGCAGAGCGGGGCAGGGCTAGCGCGGGTGTAAAGCATAAGCAACGTCTATACAATATATCATATATACTATATATAATATCTATCTGAACAGAGCACAGAACATCGCATGATCACATCACAGATAACGCAGCAGAAAGAATCATATGAAATATTGGATATACTAGGACGTCCGTGTTTTCAATACGAGCCAGTATAAAACACGGATTCCACGGTCGTGATGAATAGCCAATCCCACACCCCTAGACCCCTACGAGAGCGGCAAGCAACCCTACCAATTCTAGGGTTAGGAGACCCGGACTCGACTCCTCGAGTTGGTCTCCCACTGGACCCCAGAACCCGGTTACTTGTGCTCCCCTCCTTGGGTCTATCCTAGTGCAGAAAAGTAAATAATATACATCAACGGTGACAACTTCTGCAACCTGGAAGCGCCCCAATAAAAGAATATTACATACAAGTTTTTACATGAATAAAAATGAAAAACACTCATCTCACATAAAAAGCCCCCGGCTATTCGAACACGACGATCCAACATAACATATCCAGCAACACATAACATCACATGTCATCAACGTAAGTAAATATGCGCATCCCAATTGTCGTTGACATATAGCAACGAAACCGGCGATATCACATATTACACTTACGATCACAGAAAAAAAAATGTAAAACTACAACAGTTGGAATCCGCAACCTCCTCAGACATCGCATGCCTGACCAAATGAAATACTTAGACATCGCATGCCTAACAATTATAAACCCCGCATTTTAGTCTCATTATCGAAAACTCTTTTCAATATTAAGTCGGGCAATTCAACAGGATTCCCGACATTCTGATCGAATGCTCGTCGTAAACTTTAGTAGACGGCCGCACCCCCGAAACCGTCGACGAAGTGCACCAAGGCGGAACACCGCTACCGCGAGCACCCAAACGGATGCTTTCGGCGATGGGGTTCTCCTACAGTCACTTGGTCGGGGCTATGGAGTGAGGCTGTCTATTAAGTTTACCCGGCGAGTATCCGCGTACACTACGTGATTGCGACGGACTTTTGATCACATCAAAATTCCGTGGCAATCGATCAAGTGAGACTAAAGTGCTATGTTTATAACATTCATTCAGTTATCACATAACATTTGTGAATTCCAATTGTTGTATCACATTCCGGATAAACAGAAAATGTTAAACTTTCCGATTGAACATTCGAACACCCAAGTTTTCCCGAAACAGCTCAACACATGAAATAAGTCTAACAGCATTCAGTTCGTGCCTCGGTACCAACGGTCCAGCCGTAGAAGGGTCAAGCCAACGCCTCACATGTGGCACGCCGTACTGTCCCAAACCCGAAGGTTCAAAGGGTAGTTCAAGACTGTCACATAATCGAGTTAAGGTTTGTTGTCTTCTAGAGGGTCCATCGCGTTACTTGCACTACTTAGAACGTCGTTAAACCACGGAAAAATCCAACACTTGGAAATTTCCCGACAGGGGAAAAATTGGGTATTTATATCCGGTCGAACTTTTTAACATATTCTAAAATTTATCCGGAAAAACACACTGACAAAATTAGACAATCCGATCGATACACTGAGTCCCCAATACAACCCAGAAAATGAAACTCTGGAAAAAATTATTAAAAAACCCCAGGAAAACCAGCACAGACAACTAAGGATTACTGTGCAAAATTGGATGCATAAAACGACAAACTGGCCGCGGAACCGCCGCATGAGCACGCTCATGCCGCGGATCCGCGGCGCCTTTATGGAATCAGGTTCTCGAATTTTACTGTAATCCTTAGATCTTCCTGCTGATTTTTATGAATATTTTTAATCTGCAAAAATCCACATTTTACAGAATTGTCCAGAGAGCATTTTTCAAGTCGGGGTTTTGGGTCGATCGGACTTCTAATTCCGTCGGGACTTCACCTAAGGCTCTAGCTAGGCTCTGATACCACTGTAGGGTTCCTAGGCACTCTAATGGAGTCTCACAAGTGATCAAACATGGCCAATTGAAATTTTACAAGTGCCTACAAACCCTAATACGGATCGTTAACTAGATATATAGGCGAAGCAAGCATGTAATCGAATTAAATGCTAAGGGAAAGTGACTACAACCTTTGTAGATCCGGTCCACCACTTCCTAAGCTCCGCGATGATCTCCCTCCGCTGTCCAAATCGAACCCTTGACTCTAGCATTGGCATCATCGAAGAATGGGCGGGCTTGATCGTCGGTTCGATGCCGAAGATGATCTACGTCGAGGCATCACAAGAACAAGCTCCAACTTCACCAATCCTTGAAAACTTGTGAAGGAAACACCCTATACAACTTGGCAAGAGGTAGAGGATGAAGAAATAGGAAGTGGGTAGACTTTAGATTTGGATTTCTCACTCATTTTGGCTAGTTGCCATTGATGGTGCAAGCTTTCTTCAAGTTGAAGATGAAGAAGAAGATGATAAAGAATTATGATAAGTGTTATTTAAAAATAAAAACAATATGATACTTATCATGTCAACAACCATGGTTTAGTGTAGAGAATCAACTAAGGTTAGTAGAATGGTTAGGTTAAGGAGATGAAGACAAAATGGTCATTAGGTCAAAGATGCTTGAAGCATCCAAAAGAAACCATTTTGTTTTCTTTACCTTTTAAAAATAAATAGATAAATGAATAAGTAAA
Organism: Agapanthus africanus; assembly: GCA_030015575.1. NCBI lineage: Eukaryota > Viridiplantae > Streptophyta > Magnoliopsida > Asparagales > Amaryllidaceae > Agapanthus > Agapanthus africanus. The sequence continues at coordinate 50,598,346 of CM057351.1, read as the reverse complement.
TAAAAGAAACCCTAACCATTCATATAACCATGGTCAATTCTTTACATAAACCCAAGCTTGCATGTATCATCAAACATGATACAATCTTGCGCACAAAAGTATATCTCATATACAACTTGTGCAAATCAAGTGAGTAAATCCATTTAAAGTGAACCAATACTAGTTAATGCAAAGTAATATATCAAATATATATAATTATACATTAAATCATTAAATCAACACTTGATTCAATGATCCGGTCATATCGCATATAACCGGCTAGTATCCAATGTATCGGCTTATCGAATCAATCCTTGATTCGATAACTAGGTTATATCGCATACAACCATTCGACACATTAATCGCGAGAATGAAATACGGTAACACATACACGCATTATTCTCGGTCCCGCACATATCTCATATGCGCTCCTATTTCGTTTCGCTTGAGCCAGGAAACCTCTGTGTAGGACTCTAAAGACTCGTCAATACGCCGGCAGCAGATGATGATCATATCAAACACCCACAAGCCGCAAGAGGTCTGCTAAACGTAACGGCCACCCGGGTGTTGAGCGATCAGAAGATCGACGAGCAAGCCCGCTCACACTCCTGTGAATCCAACCAGCAACACTTACCGTACAGTCCGGTCTGTTCGTCTGATATGTCGCATATCTCGCCTAGGGGTGGTAAACGTTAGACCCCAGTAGCTCGATAAGTCATGCCGACGTAGGGTCCATAACATTCGTGAAACTACTGATAACTCTTACCAGTATATCACTGCAACCCTGGCCAGGGATTTCCTGTTATGGCCAGTCGAACATAGCACAACATCAACCCCCAATACCGGGAGAGACGAATCCCCTCCTATCGCTCATTGCCTCCATGTGAATCGGGACTGTACCCAAAAACCACCTGTTTGCACGACTCAGTAGAGCCGTGGTAGGGTGGAAATCAAAGCACAGTGGAAGACACACAAGTCTCTATGACGATCTCGGGTCAACAGACTAAGCTGTACCTGTGTCACCAGAGAACTGCCATCTGACGTGAGGTATAATACCATCTGGGAGTTCTCGGCGAGTCCGTTCAGTGTACCCAGTCTCCACTGAGCACCCGTATACCATCTCTGATGTCAAACACCAATGGATATGGGATCATCCATCGCCCATCACATGGGTCGAGAAGATATACGCTATGATACTATGGAATATCGATGCCCCGTCTCGATATTCCCACGACTAGGAACAATGAAGGATGTACTCATTGACTATGCAGGCCCCAGTAGTATGATCTGCATCATAGTCCTGGAAGTCGAGTACTCATCCTAAAGGCTTTATCAACATGTAATCAGAGAGACAGGAAGTATACATGTTAAGATAAAGAGCAACCAGATAGCGTACTATCATGTTGAGCAAGAAAGTCCTACCTATATATGTCCCAGCATCCACTACGATATACATCCAATGTACAGTAATGGCCTCTAGGGCATACACATAACTAACAGAACGCACTAGTGGCGTTAAGGTTATCGTGATCGAACAAAAACTCCTCGAATTCACACTCTTCTGGGGTGATCTCCTGGATTGAGCAAACGTCTAGTATATGAGCATTCGGTTCGGTGGGCTAATTCCCCAACCTAAAAATGTTGAGTTCAATTGTCGTGTTTCCAAAAGATAGGTTCATCGAACATTTCGACAATTGATCACAGCATTTGAGGTTGCAAGGAATGGGCGACCGAGTATCACCGGAATTTGATTCCGGGGGTTAGCTACAGGCTGTGTGTCCAAAACAATGAAGTCAACGGGGAATATGAAGTCCCCGACCTTGATTAACACATACTCTAGCTCACCCCTAGGATGGGTGATTGATCGGTCGGCTATTTGGAGAGTACAGTGTGCGGGTTTCAGCTCTCCTACACCTAGTTGCTCATATATTGAGTACGGAAGCAGGTTAACACTGGCACCAAGATCTAAAAGTGCGCGGTTGATGTTCTTATCCCCAATGGTAATAAAAATCGTAGGACAGCCAGGGTCCTTCCGTTTTTGAGGTAAAGATTTGGTAAGAGCATCACTCACAGCACTAGCCAAGAAAACTTTCTTGGGTACCAGAGATTTCCTCTTTTTCGTGCACAAGTCCTTTAAGATTTTAGCGAAGACGGGACTTATTGGACATCATCTAAAAGGGGAATGTTGATGTTAACCTGCTTAAACAACTCCAGAATCTTCTCCATTTGTGGATTTTGTTTATTGGACCTCAACCGGTTTGCAAATGGAACGTTTTAAAAATTGGTTGAGTCCAATTCTTGTGGAGGAGATTGTGGAGTTTGAACGGATCCCAGAGCTGGTGTTTTCGTGGAGTGAGAAGTGGGTCCGTTTAGAGCAGAAGAAGAGCCTTTTGAAGAATGGAGATTAGGCTCAGAAGACGAAGGAGAAGAAGAAGAAGAAGAAGAAGAAGAAGTAGCGGCCGGGGTGTCATCGTCGATCCGTGTGCCAATATTGTTTTGCAGCATCCTTCCCGATCTCAATGTAGTCACGGCGCTCACATTATGGTTCTGTTGTTCAAGAGCAACATGTACATTATGTGGGTGACCGGGATTTGGGAGTGGTTGAGATAGAAGCTTCCCCTTTTCTCGCTCGTTTAATGCCGCATTCAGCTGTGCAATCTGGGCTTCGATGGTCTTGATGCTTTGCCCGTGTGCAGCAGTGTGTTGCACCAAAGACTGAATAGACGACTGGATGTTTGCGGTGGATTGTGTCGATTGTTTAACGAATACCTCCAGACTTCGTTCTAGCGAGAAACCTTATCGTTGTTTGACGGAACAAAGTTGTTTTGCGGAAAAGAATTGTTGGGTGCAAAGTTGTTCGTCTGATTTTGAAAAGGCTGGGGTTGGAAGGGCTGCTGAAACTGATGTTGAGTTTGTTGTTGCGCTTGTTGTTGCGGAGGAGGGGGCCTCTGGAAATTGTTGCCCTGGAATTGATGCTTATTCTGATTCCTGGCGAAATTGGGGTGGTTCCTCCAACCGGGATTGTAGGTGGAAGAGTATGGATCATTTCTCTGTCTTTGCTGAAATGCAGCATTATCCTAATCCTGTCCTTGAGATGGTGGATTGTAAGGACACTCTTCGGTTAAGTGAGAAGGATCGGAACAACAAGCACAAATGGTACGAAGGGGAAGAACAGGGGCAGGAGCAGGAGATGAAAATTTGCTCTCTATCGCTTCAAGTTTTCTCGTTATTGCAGCCATTTCAGCTTTCATCGCATTAGAGACATCGAGTTGGTGAATTCCTACCCTAGACTAACCAGTAGAAGTGGAGGAAGAAGAAGAAGAAGGTCTGGTGCGCTCCCATTGAAGCGTTTCTTCCGTAAGGTCGTCGAAGAATTGCCACGCTTCCTCGTCAGATTTCGATAGGAAGTGGCCCTGATAAATGGTTTCCAACAACTGCTTGGTTGTTGGGTTCAGGCCCTCGTATAAGGTTTGGCAAAGTTGCCATTTCTCAATACCATGGTGAGGGCACTGAACAAGAAGGTCTTTATACCGGTCAAAGCACTTCCAGAAGGGTTCAGTAGGAAGCTGGGAGAATTGGTTGATTTTTTTACGGATCTTAGCGGTTTTATGATTCGGATAGAATTTCTTGAGAAACGCTTTCACAAACTCGTCCCAACTGGTTATGGAGTGCGAAGCAGTGCTATACAGCCACTTTTCAGCAAGATCGCACAAAGTGAACGGAATGACCCGTAGCCATATAGCATCATCCGATAGCTGGGTCATTTTCATCATGGCACAAACATTTTGAAACTTGTTGATGAAGATATAGGCATCTTCAGATTCAAGCCCATGAAATTTCGGAAGCATGTTAATGAAGTGGGGCTTAATTTCAAAATTATCCCCATTGGCCGGTGGAAGGGAAATACAGGTGGGAAGTGCAGAGCGTGTGGGATAGAAACGATCCTGGAGCGCGATTCGTTGTGGCGCTACGACAGGCGGTGGTGGTGGGTTATTCGCATCCATAGGTGTTGGAATCAATCCCGGGAGAGTCAAAGAGATGTTTGGATTAAATCCTGTCATCGCAGAAGAAGAGGTTGGTGATAGTAAAGGTGAGGATGTATGAACGGAATTCCGGTCAATGTCGGAGTTGGCCGGAAAAGGTAAGGGTAAAAGAGGCGTGGACGGAGTTTCGACGTCTGAGTCGATCGCGTAGTCGGTAGCGACTAACGTAACGCGGACTAGGCAGGCGCTAGTGTCCCGAGTCCAAGCGGACATACACTAAATGAGTTTAGTATAGTCAAAGAGGAGAAGGTGAGGGTAAGAAAACGTCAATGGAGAAATACGATGGGTGGTGGGTGAAAAAATGGGATTTTGGCGACAAAGGGCAAGTTTTTATAAAAGTTTTTGGTTTTTGTGTTTTTGGTTTTTTTCTTTTTAGAAAGAGCTTTACAGAAATATGTACGGACTTACGGCTTCAAACAATCACAGACAAGATATGCACAATCACACCTAGATCTAGGGTCACCTAGGTCAGCTAGACAGCTCCTAACTATTCCAAAGGGCTAGAAATAGGACCTCAAACCGCCTCTTCTCCGCCAATTGCGGCCAGGTAAGTGCCAGGTAAGTGGGAGGCTCCCCACTACGTAAGTAGTGGTCCTAATTAAGTAACCAGTTGAGTTGGACACACTTGCCTAGACACCGCAAAGTCAGGATAGGATAAACGGCCGATACCTGTAACTAGTCCTCTGTCCTATTGAGCGCGAAGTCCTTAGGGCTAAGTCTAGTATTTTTTAATTAAACAATGGTCAATGCATATGCTTTTTGTGATTTCTGGGGTCCTGGGAAGGGTGATGAAATCCCCACCCAATCTGGATTGGTTTCAAGCCCCTTAAAGTCCGATTCAAATATGCAAAGCAGTAACAATCAACTGCAATCAATTTTTTAATTTTTTTAGCGCGGCGCAAAGAATCCTGCACAAGAAAAATTTATTGGAAGGGGAAGAGAGTTTGCGCAAAGAATGCTGCAGAAAACACAGTTCAGTGGAATTCAGAGGAGTGGGGAAGAGGGTAGAAGGACCTACAAAAAATTTGGACTGCTGATGTCAGCAACCCGCCGCGGTTCCGCGGCCTAAGAGAGCTTATGCCACGGTTCCGCGGCTATAGTATGGGTTTGGCATTCAGTTTTCTGTTGTGTGTCCTCATCTTGTTTGGAGCTCCTGAATCTTGATTTGCTCACTGGATCTGCTCCAGAATTTTACAGTAGACCGTTAGCTCCGTCTTGATCCGTCGCGGTGTAGCCGCGAGATATGGGTCTAACTTCCCACGTCTTTGGCACTGAACTCAAACTTCGTTTTATCCTGCACACTTGCACAAAAACTAATCAAAAATAACAAGATGATTTTTACCATGTATATTTTTTTGTTTTTTTTCCGGTTATATTCACAAATTAACCAGAAATTACACAAAAAAATAAACTACCGTCTCCCCGGCAACGGCGCCATTTGATTGGTAGAGTTTTTGCGTGCTTAGTTAATTACCGCAATCAAGACGGTTTCGCTTGTAGCTAGCCGGTTGAGTACGGGTCGTCCGCAGGGAGATGGGAATCTTTTTCTATGTGCTTTAACGAGTTAAGTCCAAATGTCCAAGTTTGTTTTGAGATTAACTATGTGCTAAAATGATATATAAAGAAGGCTTGTTAGGGTTAGGATTAGGTTAGTTTGAGTTAGGAGTCGCTCACTTCTTTCGTTGCCACTCTTAATATCGGTGTTACGGTAATCGGCAATAACGGGGATTAGCACGACTAGGAAGGAACTTGCGAGTATAAGCTAGGCTTTCCAACGCTTAAGTTCTTCCTTTTGGTGTTTGACCTTCCGTTCTTGGCTCTTAGCCTTAACCTCCGGTTAATTCAACCACAACCGGTCTCACTAAGGAATCACCGCTATCATGTAGGATAGGGTGCCGTAGGGAGCGGATTGTGGTTCAATTAACGGGAGTCCGAATTAAGATGTTGGGCAAGGAAAGAGTGAGAGAGACTTCCTTCTCTCAAACTTTCCTTATCCTACCATAACAAGTAAGAAAACTACTCACCCATTATAAGAAAAAGAAAATACAACAAAAGGAGGAAGATAGAAAGAAGGAGGTTAGAAGATTACAACTAGCTATTTGAGACCTCACTTTGGCAAGGATCAAGCTTAAGTATCATTGTTGTTTAAGGATAAAGAAAAAGGGAACAAGAAAGAAACAAACAACAAACAACAACAACTAGATTAGCAAATGAAAAATACAAGCAATTATAATTAACAATCATAACAAGACAAGCATGGTTACAAAAAGAACTCTTTATTCATCACTTCACTCACAAAAGCTCACTACAAGGTTTTAATGGAGAAGAGGTGAGAAGAGGAAGAAGAACAACAACATATATCCTAAAATCTAAATACAAGAATAAGCACACTTGGCTTTGGCAAGTTCTGGACTATTTATAGGCAGGAAACAGAAACTCTAGGGCAACTTTCAGGCACTACATGAAGTTACAAACATGCCCCCAGAAGATGACCCACTGCCGAGTCAACATGGCCGCGGTTCCACGGCCTAAGCGCGCTTATGCCGCGGTTCCGCGGCCTGATAGACTCCGCAGGACATCATTTTTTGTCGGATTCCCTGGTTTTCTGTACTATTCAGTATGGTATATGTTGTTTCTCAGAATCTCTTCACAATTGTTCCAGAATTTTAGCAGATCAAAAGGTGATTTGATGTGGATCTTTTGTCATGATTTTTCTTGAGCTCCGTGTAGATATGTTGGATCTTGTGTTGACATTGAGCTTTGTGCATGAAAATGACACTGATTTGCCATTTTGTCCTTTAAACTGGTGTGCGGCAACATACGGATAGAGAGCGGAGACCCGTGTTTTATCTGTGGTTGGCATTAATCCAGACTTTGTCGTGCTTTTCCATGAATTTCACTGTTTAGAGCTGAGAACCTGTATCCTGCAATTAACTAGCAAACACGGCTCAAGAGTACCTACCGATAAGCAATGTGATAAAAATTGGGCGGTATAAAAATGCAAAAATCTGATATGAACACCCCACTATATGATCTCATCATTGTCCCAGTAGTCGAGTACATATCCTAAGGGCTTTATCAACATGTAACATAGAGACAATCAGAGTACATGTTAAGATAAAGTACAACCAGATAGCATACTATCATGCCGAGCAAGAAAGTCCTCCCTATATATGTCCAAGCATCCATTACAATATACATCGTATGTACAGTAATGGCCTGTAGGGCATACATATAACTAACACAACCATGGGTTAAAGATCACATCCTTAACCCTTGTAGAGAATAAACCAAGGGTTGAGGTTTGGGTTGGGTTAACAAATATCTTCACAAAATATCAAAGGATGAAGACTAAAGTCAAAGCTTCAAGAAGCTTCCACAAAGCTCATGCATAACATTAACCCTAATCCAAACCCTAACATGTTTTATTCTCAAAACCATAGTTGCAATTTTAACCCTAACATGTTACAATATTATATATCACATATATAATATATATAGTAACAAAAGAAAAAAATACAATTAACATATATCGCATATATATCAATGTATTATCAATGTGAGAAAAAGAATCTTTAAGTGAGCTTATATTAGTTAATGTAATGTAATATATCAAATATATAATTATATATTAAATTATCAAATCAACACTTGATCCGATAATCCGGCTATTTCATAAATAACCGACAAATATAATCTGTATCAGTTCATCGAATCAACACTATCCAATGACCCGGCTATATCACATATACCCGGACGATATCACATATTGCGAGAATCTAATACGGTATCGCATACACGTATTATTCTTCATCCCGCACATATTATAAATGTGCTCCTACTCCGTTTTGCCTGAGCCAGGAAACCTCTGTGTAGGACTCTAAAGAATCGTCAATATGCCGGCAGTAGGTGATGATCATATCCCACAAGCTGCAAGCGGTCAGCTAAACGTTACAGCCACCCATGTATTGAGCAATCAGAAGATCAACAAGCAAGTCTATACATTCTCCTGCGAATCCAATTAGTAACACTCCCGTACAGTCCGTTCTCTTCGTCTGATATATCGCATATCTAGTCTAGGTATGGTTAACGTCAAACCCCAGTAACCGATAAGTCGTGTCGATATGAGGTCCATAACAGTTCGAGAAACTACTGATAACACTTACCAGTAAATCTCAGCAACCCTGGCCAGGGATTTCCAGTTATAGCTAATCGAACACAGCGCAACATCAACTCCCTATACCGGGAGAGACGAAACCCCTCCTTTCGCTCATTGCCTCCATGTGATTCGGGACTGTACCCAAAAGCCACCATTTTGCATGCCCTCTTGGACATGGTATGATGGAAATCAAAGCACAGTGGGAATCACACAAGACTCTATGACGATCTCGGGTCTACAGACTAACCTGTACCAGTGTCACCAAAGAACTACCATCTGACGTGAGGTATAATACCATCTGGGAGTTCTCGGCGAGTCCGTCCAGTGTACCCAGTCTCCACTGAGCACCCGTATACTATCTCTGATGTCAAACATCAATGGATATGGGATCATCCATCGCCCATCTACATGGGTCAAGAAGCATACGCTAGTCTACTCTGGTATATCGATGCCCTGTCTCGATACACCTGTGACTAGAAACATTTGAAGTATGTACTTACCGACTACACTGTCCCCACTAGTATGATCTGCATAATAGTCCTGGTAGTCAAGTACTCATCCTAAGGGCTTTATCAACATGTAGCATAGAGACTATCAGAGTATATGTTAATGAACTCTTGGGACTGATACATGTTGATGTATGTAAGGTCTCCTGTCTACACATGCCAGGACTGGTTCTTTATACTTCATTACGTTCTCTGATAATCTCTCAAGATTCAGACATATGTTGCTGTTGAAACACAAGACCAAACCTTTTGAGATATTCACAGAATATAAGTTAGAAGTAGAGAACCAAAATACGAGTATAAGTATTATGTCCTATGATGAGATCAAGAAGGAGAATACTTGGGCATGGAATTCTTGGATATTCTGAAAGAAGATGAGATTCTCTCTCAGTATTACTCCTCTGAATGCACCACAGCACAACGGTATATCGGGGTGGAGCAATCGCACCATATTGGATATAGTGTGCTCTATGATGAGTACTACTGAGTTACCTATTTCCTTTAGGGGTTGTGCACTTGAGAAGCTGCATACCTATTGAATTAGGTTCGAATCAAATCAGTGCCTACCACTCCATATGAGATATGGTATGGGAATAGCCCATCTCTTAAGTAAGTTAATATTTGGGATTGTCCGGCCTATGTCAAAAGCAAAATCCGGACAAGATCGAGGCAAGGACAGTTCTGTAGAACTGGAGAGGTTCCAGCTATACAAAACAGCAGCTGATGATTTGACAGAACCAAAGGATTCAATAGTTCCCGACGAACCTCAGCCTCTCCGCCGATCTGGTAAGGTTCCTCATCCGCCTGAGAGATACCTCAGTTTCTCGATGGCAGTGGGAGCAAGGATTGCATCATGAGATGATGACCCAAATAGATTCGAGCAGGCCATCGAGAGTAGGGACTCTGTAAGAATGGCTGGATGCTTAGCGATCTGAGATGGAATCCATGTCCACCAGCAAAGTATGGACTTTGGCTGCTATATCTGAAGGGTTAAATCCCCATCAGGAGCAAGTATATCTTGAGAAGATTACTTGGTGTAGATGGAAAAGTTGAGATTTTCAAAGCTAGACTTGTTAAAGGTTTTCGTCATCAACCAGGCATAGATAATGATGAAATCTTTTCCAGGGACTATGCTTAAGTCCATCCAGATCCTACTTGCCATTGCTACATACCATGACTACGATATCTGGTGGTTGGGTGCCATGACTACTTTTCTAAATAATGATTTAGAAGAGAATGTCTATAAGAACACAGCCAGAGGGCTTCGTAAACAGTGGGAGCAGCGGAAACGTGTGCAGGTTGCTTTACATGATAAAGCAGGCATCGCGGAGTTGGAACGTCTATTTTGATGTGGTAGTCAAAGAGTTTGACTTCATCAAAATGGTAGATGAACCTTGTATGTACAAAAGGGTAGTAGAGAGTAAGGTAGTCATCCTCGTATTGTACGTAGACAACATACTCTTGATAGGAAAATAGTTTCCTATACTACGCTCGGTCAATCTCGCTTATCACAAGGATTCTCCAATAGGGTCAAAGTGATACCTCCTAAATCCTGAGTTTTCATCTACGAAATAGATGTAATTGGATGCTAGGATTCTCACTAGATGTAGTGAGATGGTATCAATCGATCCTGGGGAGAATCACTGGAAGGGTTCCAGGGTGATAAATACGACTGAATGTCAGTCACAGGCATTGTCTTCACCCTCGGTAAAGGGACGGTATGTTGGAAGAGTTCCAAGCTAGATACCGTGGCAAACTAGATGATAAAGGCAGGTAACATCGCTATTAAAGGTACTACCAAAGAGGCAGTTTGGGTGTATATTGGTTCATAAGATGAACTAGGTTCCTACCAGTGTATGACAATGGAAGTGTGGCTTTGGCCAAGGAACCCCGATCCCATCAGTGACCCAGACATATTCTGAGGCAGCATCACCTGATCATGGAGATAGATGATTTCCAGGGTGATCGAGGTTAGGAGAGTAGACTTAGAGGACAACACGGCGGATCCACTCACGAAGGCCTTTTCCCAAAAAGAGACTTTTTAGGGGATGGTTGAGTATGTGATACTGCAACCACTGCTACAGATGGCCCTAGTGTAAGTGGGAGATTGTTAGTTATATGTATGCCCTAGAGGCCATTACTGTACATTGATGGATATTGTAGTGGATGCTGGGACATATATAGGTAGGACTTTCTTGCTCGACATGTAGTACGCTATCTGGTTGCTCTTTATCTTAACATGTATACTCTCCGTCTCTCTGATTGCATGTTGATAAAGCCCTTACGATGTGTGCTCGACTTCCAGGATTATGATGCAGATCATACTAGTAGGGCCTGGATAGTCCATGAGTACATCCTTCAATGTTCCTAGTCGTGGGAATATCGAGACGGTGCATCGATATTCCAGAGTAGACTAGCGTATATCTTCTCGACCCATGTGATGGGCGATGGATGATCCCATATCCATTGGTGTTTGACATCAGAGATGGTATGCGGGTGCTCAGTGGAGACTGGGTACACTGAACAGACTCGCCGAGAACTCCCAGATGGTATTATACCTCACGTCAGATGGCAGTTCTCTAGTGACACTGGTACAACTTAGTCTGTTGACCCGAGATCGTCATAGAGTCTTGTGTTTCTCCCACTGTACTTTGATTTCCACCCTACCACGGCTCTACTGAGTCGAGCAAACAGGTGGTTTTTGGGTACAGTCCCGATTCACATGGAGACAATGAGCGATAGGAGGGGATTCGTCTCTCCCGGTATTGGGGGTTGATGTTGCGCTATGCTCGACTGGCCATAACAGGAAATCCCTGGCCAGGGTTGCAGTGATATACTGGTAAGGGTTATCAGTAGTTTCACGAATGTTATGGACCTTATGTCGGCATGACTTATCAAGCTACTAGGGTCTGACGTTTACCACCCCTAGGCGATATATGCGACATATCTGACGAACAGACCGGACTGTACGGTAAGTGTTACTGGTTGGATTCACAGGAGTGTGAGCGGGCTTGCTCGTCGATCTTCTGATCGCTCAATACCCGGGTGGCCGTTACGTTTAGCAGACCGCTTGCGGCTTGTGGGTGCTTGATATTATCATCATCTGCTGCCGGCGTATTGACGAGTCTTTAGAGTCCTACACAGAGGTTTCCTGGCTCAAGCGAAACGAAATAGGAGCGCATATGAGATATGTGCGGGACCGAGAATAATGCGTATATGTGATACCGTATTTCATTCTCGCGATGAATGTATCGAATGGTTGTATGCGATATAACCTAGTTATCGAATCAAGGATTGATTCGATAAGTCGATACATTGGATACTAGTCGGTTATATGCGACATGACCGGATCATTGAATCAAGTGTTGATTTAATGATTTAATGTATAATTATATATTTGATATATTACTTTGCATTAACTAGTATCGGTTCACTTTAAATGGATTTTCTCACTTGAATTACACAAGTTGTATATGTGATATACTTTTGTGCACAAGATTGTATCATGTTTGATGATACATGCTAACTTGGTTAAGTGTATGATTAAACCATGGTTGTGTAATGGTTAGGGTTTTGATTTTATTTATTTATTTGTTTATTTATTTAATCTTTTTTGGCAAAATAAAATGGTGGATTTATTTGTTCTTTGCTAAAAGCTTCTTGAAGCATCAAAGCATCTTTGAAAAGTCTTCCATTTTGTTTTTACCACTAAACCTAACCATTTACCTAACCCTAGTTTATTCTCTACACTTTACCATGGTTACATTATGATAACCATCACTTGATTATTCAATTAGAATTAATTCATTTTCCATTCTTTTCTTCTTCTTCTTCTTGATGAAGAAAGAAAAGCTTTCTTGAAATTTATCAAGTGTTGATTCCAAGTGAGAAATCCAAATCCAAAGTGAACCCACTTCCTATTTCTTCATCCTCTACCTCTTGCCAAGTAGTATAGGGTGTTTTCTTCACAAGTTTCATGGCTTGGTGAAGTTAGAGTTTGAACTTGTGTTGCCTCGACGTAGATCATCTTCGGCATCGAAGTCGACGACCTAGCCAACCCATTTCTCCGATGAAACCGATGCTAGAGTCCTGGATCCGATATGGACAGCGAGGGGACTTCACCACGGAGCCAAGGAGGTGGAGGACCGGATCTACAAAGGTTGTAGCCCCTTCCCTTTAGCTATAAATTCGTTTACTCGCATTGCATCGCCTCATTTTCTAGTTAACGATCCGTATTAGGGTTTGTAGGCACATGAAATTTTATAATTGGGCATGTTTGATCACTTGTGAGACTTCATTAGTGTGCCTAGGAACCCTACAGTGGTATCAGAGCCTAGCTAGAGCCTTAGGCGATGCGTAGACGATGTTAGAAACCCGATCAAACCCGAAACCCCAATTTTTCACCCTCTCTGGACATTTTTACAAAACTGGGTTTTTTCCAGATTAAAAATATGCAGAAAAATTTGCAGGAGTTTCGAAGAGTTACTGTGAAATTCGATCTCCCAATTCCATTAAACCGTCGCGGTTCCGCGGCACGAGCATGGCTCGTGCGGCGGTTCCGCGGCCGTACGGCCTCATTGTACAAAGAGTTTTACACAGTAATTCTTATTTTGCAGTGCTGGTTTTTCTGGGAATTTTTAATATTTATTCAAGAGTTGAATTTTCTGGGTTGTATTGGGGACTCGGTGTTTCAATCGGATTGTCTAATTTTGTCTGTGTGTTTTTCCGGATAATTTTTGAATATGTTAAAAAGTTCGACCGGATATAGATACCCACTTTTTCCCCTGCCGGAAAATTTCCAAGTGTTGGATTTTTCCGTGGTTTAAAGACGTTCTAAGTAGTGCAAGTAACGCGATGGACCCTCTAGAAGACAACAAACCTTAACTCGATTATGTGACCGTCTTGAACTGCCCTTTGAACCTTAGGGTTTGGGGCAGTACGGCGTGCCACATGTGAGGCGTTGGCTTGACCCTTCTATGGCTGGACCGTTGGTACTGAGGCACGAACTGAATGTTTTTAGACTTATTTCATGTGTTGAGCTGTATCGGGAAAACTTGGGTGTTCGATTGTTCGATCGGAAAGTTTAGCATTTTCTATTTATCCGAAATGTGATACAATATTTGGAATTCACAAGTAGTTATGAGATAACTGAATGAATGTTATAAACATAGCAGTTTAGTCTCACTTGATCGGTTGCCACGGAATTTTGATGTGATCAAAAGTCCGTCGCAATCACATAGCGTACGCGGATACTCGCCGGATAAACTTATTAGACAGCTACATCCCTTAACCCCGACCAAGTGACTGTAGGAGAACCCCGTCGCCGAAAGCATCCGTTCGGATGCTCGCGGCAGCGGTGTTCCGCCTTGGTGCACTTCGTCGACGGTGTCGGGGGTGCGGCCGCCTACTAAAGTTTGCAACGAGTATTCGATCAGGATGTCGGGAATCCTGTTGAATTGCCCGACTTGATATTGAAAAGTGTTTTCGATAATGAGACTAAAATGCGGGGTTTATAATTGTTAGGCATGCGATGTCTAAGGAATTCATTTGATTAGGCATGCGATGTCTAAAGAGATTGCGGATTCCAACTGTTGTAGTTTTACACTTTCTTTTCTGTGACCGTAAGTGTAATATGTGATATCGCCGGTTTCGTTGCTATATGTCAACGACAATTAGGATGCGCATATTTACTTACGTTGATAACATGTGATGTTATGTGTTGTTGGATATGTTATATTGGATCGTCGTGTTCGAATAGCCGGGTTTTTTTTATGTGAGATGAGTGTTTTTCATTTTCATTCATGTAAAAACTTGTATGTAATATTCTTTTATTGGGGCACTTCCAGGTTGCGGATGATGTCACCATTTGTATATTATTTACTTTTTTGCACTAGGATAGACCCAAGGAGGAGGGCACAAGTAACCGGGTTCTAGGGTCCAGTGGGAGACCAACTCGAGGAGTCGAGTCCGGGTCTCCTAACCCTAGAATTGGTAGGGTTGCTTGCCGCTCTCGTAGGGTCTAAGGGTGTGGGATTGGCTATTCATCACGACCGTGGAATCCGTGTTTTATACTGGCTCGTATTTAAAACACGGACGTCCTAGTTTATCCAATATTTCATATGATACTTTTTGCTGCGTTATCTGTGATGTGATCATGTGATTTGTTCAGATAGATATGGTATATAGTATATATGATATATTATATAGACGTTGCTTATGTTTTACACCCGCGCTAGCCCTGCCTCGCTCTGGCATTAGTTACCTAACCTAACGGTGCAGACGGGACATCGAGGCGAATGCGGATGGCATAAGCGTACGTTATATTTATCTGTGATGTTTAGGTGGACTTAAATGATGGGACATTCATTAATGAGATTAATGAAAGAAAATAAACCTAATTGATGTTGTGGAATCGAATTTCAAAATAAAACAGGTAGCTACAGTTCTTGCTTTGCATCGCGGTGTTCATTATAGAACATCCTGCATCTTATTCGATGAGGAAAGGACCGAGATCCCTTCACCGGGAGTGACTCCTTTAGCAATAACTGCCAGATGCTACACACTCGGTTTGTCTTTTGATTGCTTCTATAGTTTCTGCTTTGCACAGTGATATATATGATATATCCCGCACCTCATTCGACGAGGAAAGGGCCGACGATCCCTTCACCGGGAGTGACCGCTTTAGCAAAACTAGAAAAGCTTCAAAAACATTCCATTTAAAACCCATTTGATTCCGCAACGAGATCAAGTTCAAAGCATTAAAGGTTTTCACAAAAACCATTCGCAACCCTCCGTCATTTTAGGAAGTAGAGTACTTAGTATTCATGCTACGTTTGTCGACCATAGCCGAGGCGTAGTGTGCGGTAGCTAAGTGATGTCTTCCTACACAGCATATGATGTGATTAGTTAGGACAGTCATGTGGCTTTGTTGACCTTAGCCAAGGGTCATGTGGGTGGGTCTAATTAATCACGAAATGACGGGTAGAACTTGACTAGTACCTATGATTTGTTGACCTTAGCCAAGGTCATAGGTGCTAGGGGTAAAAACTATTATCGGGAGTTTCAAGTGTTGAAACTTGCAATGAGATTGCATACCTTCTATGTGTTAGTTGGACCCCGATACCCACTGCGAGTAATTGTTACTCCTGGGAGAGTTTTGCACTTTGCAATTAGCCGATCAAGTAGGTGTCTAAAAAGGTGTCAACGGGGTTACGCCTCTGGGAAAACGAGGTTTACTGTAATTAGGTCCGTGCGAAAGCACGGGGAACCTCCCTCAAAGTACCGACACTGGCTTGGCTGAAAGGTTGGCGAACTTGTAGAGTGTAATTAATCCCGGCTAGTCTTTCCTTTTAGGGTTTGAAGGAAGATTTGATAAAAACAGTGGGAGCCATCCTGATTAGATAAAATATATAACCAATCTGATCTTGCAAGAGCGCACGCAGAGTGTTTTCTTCTCTCTCTCTCTCCAGGTAGCGACCATATCACGCCTTAATCAAGATAATAATATGGATGTATTGACCGAACCCGCTTGTTGTACTGAGCTGGGGAACGTTGGTCCCGCTCCAACTTATAATTGTTATAAGACAGAGCAGGAAATAGGGGAATACCAGGATTCCCATGCGGCCCAAACGAAGAAAGTGCATGAGATGCATCTCCTTCGGGTGTGTTCATTATACATAACTGTTTCTCAGTATCCTCTGCATCCTGGGTATCTGATACCAGATCAGGATCCCAGAAATGTAATCTGTTACATAGGGCTATAAAAAGGTAGAAAAACTGAGAACGGGTGATAAGTTTCATGAGACAGAAAACGGGGCAAGTGTTGCAGCCAAGTCTGTTGGTCACTGTCACCCTGTATTACCAATACATTGATTCTGAACAAATGCTATTACATACCGAACCTGATATATAAAATCATATCAGTCTCTTTATAAGTAAAGAAATGATAAAATTTTGTATTGATGCATAATGTTTTGAACATTTCCTATATCAAAAGTTGATCGGTTCAGGCACGTTATCCAAAAGCATTGACGTTCTAAATCAAACTACAGTTCCTAGTATACAGAACACACACAAGAGGAAGAGTTTAGAAATGAACGAATCCTTCTTAAGGTGTTGTAGACTAGGTCATATCAATGCGACCCGACTGACTGAAGTTACATTTTGATGCATATTTAAATCAGTTTGAATTTACATCTTGTGAAACTTACCAGTCATGTCACAAAGATAAGATGATCATAGCTCTGTTTATTGGAAACAGAGAAAGAGTTAATGAACTCCTGGGACTGATACATGTTGATGTATGTAAGGTCTCCTGTCTACACATGCCAGGACTGGTTCTTTATACTTCATTATGTTCTCTGATAATGTCTCAAGATTCAGACATATGTTGCTGTTGAAACACAAGTCCGAACCTTTTGAGATATTCACAGAATATAAGTTAGAAGTAGAGAACCAAAATACGAGTATAAGTATTATGTCCTATGATGAGATCAAGGAGGAGAATACTTGTGCATGAAATTCTTGGATATTCTGAAAGAAGATGAGATTCTCTCTCAGTATTACTCCTCTGAATGCACCACAGCACAACGGTGTATCGGGGTGGAGCAATCGCACCATATTGGATATAGTGTGCTCTATGATGAGTACTACTGAGTTACCTATTTCCTTTAGGGGTTGTGCACATGAGAAGCTGCATCCTATTGAATTAGGTTCGAATCAAATCAGTGCCTACCACTCCATATGAGATATGGAATGAGAAGAGCCCATCTCTTAAGTAAGTTAAGATTTGGGATTGTCCGGCCTATGTCAAAAGCAAAATCCGGACAAGATCGAGGCAAGGACAGTTCTGTAGAACTGGAGAGGTTCCAGCTATACAAAACTGCAGCTGATGATTTGACAGAACCAAAGGATTCAATAGTTCCCGAAGAACCTCAGCCTCTCCGCCGATCTGGTAAGGTTCCTTATCCGCCTGAGAGATACCTCAGTTTCTCGATGGCAGTGGGAGCAAGGATTGCATCATGAGATGATGACCCAACTAGATTCGAGCAGGCCATCGAGAGTAGGGACTCTGTAAGAATGGCTGGATGCTTAGCGATCTGAGATGGAATCCATGTCCACCAGCAAAGTATAGACTTTGGCTGCTATATCTGAAGGGTTAAATCCCCATCAGGAGCAAGTATATCTTGAGAAGATTACTTGGTGTAGATGGAAAAGTTGAGACTTTCAAAGCTAGACTTGTTAAGGTTTTCGTCATCAACCAGGCATAGATAATGATGAAATCTTTTCCAGGGACTATGCTTAAGTCCATCCAGATCCTACTTGCCATTGCTACATTCCATGACTACGATATATGGTGGTTGGGTGCCATGACTACATTTCTAAATAATGATTTAGAAGAGAATGTCTATAAGAACACAGCCAGAGGGCTTCGTAAACAGTGGGAACAGCGGAAACGTGTGCAGGTTGCTTTACATGATAAAGAAGGCATCGCGGAGTTGGAACGTCTATTTTGATGTGGTAGTCAAAGAGTTTGACTTCATCAAAATGGTAGATGAACCTTGTATGTACAAAAGGGTAGTAGAGAGTAAGGTAGTCATCCTCGTATTGTACGTGGACAACATACTCTTGATAGGAAAAGAGTTTCCTATACTACGCTCGGTCAATCTCCGCTTATCACAAGGATTCTCCAATAGGGTCAAAGTGATACCTCCTAAATCCTGAGTTTTCATCTATGAGATAGATGTAATTGGATGCTAGGATTCTCACTAGATGTAGTGAGATGGTATCAATCGATCCTGGGGAGATTCACTGGAAGGGTTCCAGGGTGATAAAGACGACTGAATGTCAGTCACAGGCATTGTCTTCACCCTCGGTAAAGGGACGGTATGTTGGAAGAGTTCCAAGCTAGATACCGTGGCAAACTAGATGATAAAGGCAGGTAACATCGCTATTAAAGGTACTACCAAAGAGGCAGTTTGGGTGTATATTGGTTCATAAGATGAACTAGGTTCCTACCATTGTATGACAATGGAAGTGTGGCTTTGGCCAAGGAACCCCGATCCCATCAGTGACCCAGACGTATTCTGAGGCAGCATCACCTGATCATGGAGATAGATGATCTCCAGGGTGATCGAGGTTAGGAGAGTAGACTTAGAGGACAACACGGCGGATCCACTCACGAAGGCCTTTTCCCAAAGAGAGACTTTTTAGGGGATGGTTGAGTATGTGATACTGCAACCACTGCTACAGATGGCCCTAGTGCAAGTGGGAGATTGTTAGTTATATGTATGCCCTAGAGGCCATTACTGTACATTGATGGATATTGTAGTGGATGCTGGGACATATATAGGTAGGACTTTCTTGCTCGACATGATAGTACGCTATCTGGTTGCTCTTTATCTTAACATGTATACTCTCTGTCTCTCTGATTACATGTTGATAAAGCCTTTAGGATGTGTGCTCGACTTCCACGATTATGATGTAGATCATACTAGTGGGGCCTGGATAGTCCATGAGTACATCCTTCAATGTTCCTAGTCGTCGGAATATCGAGACGGGGCATCGATATTCCAGAGTAGACTAGCGTATATCTTCTCGACCCATGTGATGGGCGATGGATGATCCCATATCCATTGGTGTTTGACATCAGAGATGGTATGCGGGTGCTCAGTGGAGACTGGGTACACTGAACGGACTCGCCGAGAACTCCCAGATGGTATTATACCTCACGTCAGATGGCAGTTCTCTGGTGACACTGGTACAGCTTAGTCTGTTGACCCGAGATCGTCATAGTGTCTTGTGTGTCTCCCACTGTGCTTTAATTTCCACCCTACCACGGCTCTACTGAGTCGTGCAAACAGGTGGTTTTTGGGTACAGTCCCGATTCACATGGAGACAATGAGCGATAGGAGGGGATTCGTCTCTCCCGGTATTGGGGGTTGATGTTGCGCTATGCTCGACTGGCCATAACAGGAAATCCCTGGCCAGGGTTGCAGTGATATACTGGTAAGGGTTATCAGTAGTTTCACGAATGTTATGGACCTTATGTCGGCATGACTTATCAAGCTACTGGGGTCTGACGTTTACCATCCCTAGGCGAGATATGCGACATATCAGACGAACATACCGGACTGTACGGTAAGTGTTACTGGTTGGATTCACAGGAGTGTGAGCGGGCTTTCTCGTCGATCTTCTGATCGCTCAATACCCGGGTGGCCGTTACGTTTAGCAGACCGCTTGCGGCTTGTGGGTGCTTGATATGATCATCATCTGCTTCCGGCGTATTGACGAGTCTTTAGAGTCCTACACAGAGGTTTCCTGGCTCAAGCGAAACGAAATAGGAGCGCATATGAGATATGTGCGGGACCAAGAATAATGCGTATATGTGATACCGTATTTCATTCTCGCGATGAATGTATCGAATGGTTGTATGCGATATAACCTAGTTATCGAATCAAGGATTGATTCGATAAGTCGATACATTGGATACTAGTCGGTTATATGCGACATGACCGGATCATTGAATCAAGTGTTGATTTAATGATTTAATGTATAATTATATATTTGATATATTTGTTTGCATTAACTAGTATTGGTTCACTTTAAATGGATTTTCTCACTTGAATTACACAAGTTGTATATGTGATATACTTTTGTGCACAAGATTGTATCATGTTTGATGATACATGCTAAGTTAATTAAGTGTATGATTAAACCATGGTTGTGTAATGGTTAGGGTTTTGATTTTATTTATTTATTTGTTTATTTATTTAATCTTTTTTGGCAAAATAAAATGGTGGATTTATTTGTTCTTTGCTAAAAGCTTCTTGAAGCTTCAAAGCATCTTTGAAAAGTCTTCCATTTTGGTTTTACCACTAAACCTAACCATTTACCTAACCCTAGTTTATTCTCTACACTTTACCATGGTTACATTATGATAACCATCACTTGATTATTCAATTAGAATTAATTCATTTTCCATTCTTTTCTTCTTCTTCTTCTTGATGAAGAAAGAAAAGCTTTCTTGAAATTTATCAAGTGTTGATTCCAAGTGAGAAATCCAAATCCAATGTGAACCCACTTCCTATTTCTTCATCCTCTACCTCTTGCCAAGTAGTATAGGGTGTTTTCTTCACAAGTTTCAGGGCTTGGTGAAGTTGGAGCTTGATCTTGTGTTGCCTCGACGTAGATCATCTTCGGCATCGAAGTCGACGACCTAGCCCACCCATTTCTCCGATGAAGCCAATGCTAGAGTCCAGGATCCGATATGGACAGCGAGGGGACTTCATCACGGAGCCAAGGAGGTGGAGGACCGGATCTACAAAGATTGTAGCCCCTTCCCTTTAGCTATAAATTTGTTTACTCGCATTGCATCGCCTCATTATCTAGTTAACGATCCGTATTAGGGTTTGTAGGCACATGAAATTTTATAATTGGGCATGTTTGATCACTTGTGAGACTTTATTAGTGTGCCTATGAACCCTACAGTTTGTGCGTGCCATGGCAATTACTGACGATGTGGGTGTAGCATACAATTTAGTGCTCGTGCAACATGAACCGTCACTAATGCGTTATATCTAAAGGTACAACTGATACTACTATGCAATGACATTTATATGAAATTAACCAATATGCAATAACGCCTTACGGGCTATTTCCCCATAGATGTTAATCTACTCACCAATGGTCTCGAGCTATGAAAATCCGACCACCTGCTTCCCCTTGTTCGCAGCGTCCGAAGTCCCCGCTTGCGACGCTATAAATTCACAAACACGCAAATAGCGCAAATATCTCAGAATCGACTAATATAACGTAAAACTACACTTTAACGACGCACCAACACTAAACTAACTCATAAGTCTCCGTATAGTGGCTAACATGCGTTGTGACACTACTAAACCAAACTGAGTAAAGCAGCTGCATCAGATCACGATTCGTGTCGGATTACGTAACATGCGGATTAAAAACAATAGATTATAAGTAAACGATTCTAGATTTTTCATACTGCAATTACTAAAAAAGTAAACAGTGCCAAACACCCCTAAACAACAGCAGACAACTACCCACAAAAGCCAAACCCCAGCACCTCCCTACAAAGCCGGTGTCGCCGGAAATCGTCAAAGGGGTCGCCGGCCCCGGCTGGTGGGGTAGTCCTCATGTCTTAGGTGGTGCTGCAGGGTCACTAGTACATCACTACAATTTTGTTTGGTCGCTCACTAAAATTTCTAGATCACAGTAGATACAGAGGCTCTAAAACGACACTAAAAACATGATTTTGCACTAAGCGATATTTAAAGTGTTCTAAACCATAATCAACGAGCTATACAACATAAAAACTCCTATTTATCAGTGTAGGGATTATACCTATCAAGTTTAGCTTACAAGATCCAAGCTTTCCTAGTTTCCAAGTGATCCAAGATGCTAAAACTCAAGACTTGAAGTATTTGTGATATATTTTTGGGAATTTTGGAGAATTTTGAGTTTGGATTGATGCAAAAATGGAAGGGAATGATCAAGAGTAGAAGGGGAGGAAGGGATCTCGGCCAAGTGATAAGGGTGGGGTTTTGTGAAGAATTTCCTAGCTATTTCTCATGATTAATGCTCATAAATTCTTTCACATGCACATGCATGCACCTCTTTGATTCTTTTCTTTTCTTTAACCTTTAATCCTAGTCAACACAAAGATCTAGATATTGTGGGAAGGTTTTGGTTTACTCAAGATTGATTTATGGAAAAGATTACATAAGAGAAATTTCCCAAAAAGCGAATACCACATTAAAATAATATTAAAATTGGGAAAAATTCTAATTGAACCAAAACGTCCCATATACCCCCAAAACTTGCGCACTAGCTTTATTTTTGCTAAACTAGGTGCTGGCAAGTCTATATGGTCGTTTGAACACAGTCGGGTTAAAATGGAAAATACCGACAATAACCCTAAAACGGAAAAATGCGCATAACGATTTCTAAAACGTTACAATCTCCACCCTTATAGAAATTCGGTCCCCGAATTAAATTTTCATACTAAGCGTACCTTCAAAGAGATAAGGGAATTTCTTTCGCATCTCGCTCTCGGCCTCCCAAGAGATCTCCTCACTAGTCGGGCTACGCCAAAAAACCTTCACAGATGGCAAGCCCTTTGACCGAAGTTCCTTCACCTGCCGATCCAAAATAACTACCGGATGCTCGGTGATTGAAAGATCGCGCTCAAGCTGAACGGTATCATGCTGAATCATGTGAGAAGGATCACGAAGGTATCTACGAAGTATCGACACATAAAAAACAGGGTGAACATCCAGAAAACTGGGCGGGAGCGCCAAACGATAAGCAACAAAACCCACTCTCTCAAGGATCTCGAAAGGACCAACAAATCTGGGTCTGAGCTTCCCCCTCTTCCCAAATCGCATAACGCCCTTCATCGGAGAAACCCTCAGGAATACATAATCCCCCACAGGGAACTTAAGTCTGCGACGACGACGGTCGGCCTAAGACTTCTGCCTGCACTGGGCTGCTCTCATCCTGTCCTGAATCAGTTGGATCTTCTCCGTCGTCTCCTGAACTAGCTGGGGTCCCAAAACCAGACACTCACTAAGCGCGGTCCAACAGACTGGCGATCGACACTTCCTACCATATAAAGCCTCAAAAGGTGCCATCTGAATAGTCTCCTGAAAGCTGTTGTTGTAGGAGAACTCAATCAACGGCAAGTGATGATCCCAACTGCCACAAAAATCAAGCACACATGCATGGAGCATATCCTCCAGAGTCTGAATAGTCTGCTCCGACCGACCATCGGTCTGCGGATGAAAAGCGGTGCTAAAAGTCAGCCGGGTAACCAAAGCTTCCTGAAGCTTCTGCCAAAGACGGCTAGTAAACTGGGTGCCTCTGTCGGATACTATGCACGTGGGAACACCGTGCAAACACATAATCTCATCTATGTACAACTGAGCATACTGAGCATAACCGAAAGTGGCCTTCACTGGAAGGAAGTGGGCCGCTTTCGTCAACCGGTCAACAATCACCCAAATGGAGTCATACCCTCTACTGGTCCTCGGTAGACCCACAATGAAGTCCATGGAAATCTGCTCCCATTTCCACTCCGGAATGGGTAAAGGTTGCAACTCTCCAGCCGGTCTCTGGTGCTCAGTCTTGACTTGCTGACAAGTCAGGCACCTCGAAACGAAGTCCGAAATATCGTGCTTCATCCCTTCCCACCAGTAAAAGTCTCTCAAGTCCCGGTACATCTTGGTGGAACCTGGATGAACGCTAAAGGCCGATTGATGTGCCTGCTCTAGGATCTCGCGTCTCAACCCATCAGCATCTGGTACACATAAGTGAGTCCCACATCGTAGCACACCCTGGTCATCAATTATGAACTCCGAAGCTTTACTCTGTCGAACAAGCTCAAGAATCTCGGACAAATGGGCATCACTGGGTTGCGCCTCACGGATACGATCAAATAGTAGTGGACGAGCGCGGACATGAGCAAACTGTCCCCCAGTGGAGGTGAACTCGAACTGCGCTCTACCATCATACAAGAGCTGCCAATCTGCAGACGACTGACGCTGAACTGCGCTCAACTGGGACAAGCTACCCCCGGGCCTACGATCCAGAGCATCGGCCTCCACATTCGCCTTGCCCGGGTGATAAAGGATCTCACAATCATAATCCTTCACAAGCTCTATCCATCAGCGCTGTCTCAGGTTCAGATCCCGCTGCTGGAATATATACTTCAAGCTCTTGTGATCAGTGAAGATCTGACACGACTCCCTGTACAAGTAGTGCCTCCAAATCTTCAACGCAAAGACCACCGTGGCCATCTCAAGATCGTGAGTGGGGTAATTCTGCTCATGCTTCTTCAGCAGCCTAGAAGCATAAGCAATCACTCTATCATGCTGCATCAAAACACAGCCGAGCCCCACTCGAGAAGCATCACAATAAACAACATAGCCGCCTGATCCAGAAGGTATAGAAAGAACTGGTGCTGTCATCAACCGAGCCTTCAACTACTTAAAACTCTGCTCGCCCGCATCAGTCCAAAGAAAAGGAACCCCCTTCCGGGTCAGTCCAGTCAGCGGTGCAGCGATACTCGAGAAATCCTGCACAAAACGGCGATAATAACCAGCTAAACCCAAAAAGTTGCGGACCTCAGTCACCGATACAGGTCTGGGCCAAAGCTGTACAGCCTCGATCTTTCTCGGGTCCACAAGAATACCATCACCAGTCACCATATGACCCAGGAGGTCAACTTTATCAAGCCAAAATGCGCACTTTGAGAATTTAGCATACAGCTGGTGCTCTCTCAATATCTGCAAAGTAATCCTCAAGTGCTGCTCATGCTCCTCACGACTCCTAGAGTAGACCAGTATGTCATCGATAAACACTATAATAAAATGGTCGAGGAACGGCCTGAAAATCCGGTTCATCAGATCCATGAACGCTGCTGGCGCATTGGTGAGTCCGAACGACATCACCAAAAACTCATAATGCCCATAGCGCGTACGAAAAGCAGTCTTCGGAATGTTATCATTCCGAACCCGCAACTGATGATAACCCGAACGTAAATCAATTTTAGAAAAATGTTTCGCACCCTGGAGCTGATCAAATAAATCATCAATGCGAGATAAAAGATACCTGTTCCGCACCGTAACTCGGTTCTACTGACGATAATCCACACATAGCCTCAAACTGCCGTCCTTCTTCTTGACGAACAGAACAGGAGCTCCCCATGGAGAAACACTCGAACGTACAAGTCCCAAATCAAGCAACTCTTACAATTTATCTTTAAGCTCTCTAAGCTCTGCCGGAGCCATCCGATAAGGCGGTATGGAAATAGGGTCCGTGCTAGGAATCAGATCAATGCAGAACTCAATATCGCGCTCTGGCGGCAACCCAGGTAACTCATCGGGAAAGACATCGGGAAACTCTCGCACGGTAGAAACTTGGTCCAACGACTCCACTGTAGCTCCAGTATCATGAATGAAAGCCAAGAATCCCTGACATCCCCTCCTCAAAAGCCGAATAGCGCACATGACAGAAATCAAACTGTAAGGGGCGGCACCACGGCCCCCTACACAACAAACACTGACTCGCCGGGAAAACAAAATCTAACTATCTTCTCACGGCAGTCCACGGACGAATAGCAAGTAGCTAGCCAGTCCATGCCCAACAGAACATCGAAGTCCAACATCTCAAGAAGGATCAAGTCGACGGACAGATCTGTGTCTCCTAAACGGACAGCATACGATCGAAAGACGTGTCGCGCAACAAACGACTCTCCCACAGGAGTATTCACGACAAAGTGGTTGATCCAGCAAACACGACTCTCGGCCTAACCTCGGCACGAAGTGCGTAGAAACATACGAATGCGTAGACCACGGATCAAAAAGGACATGTGCATCAAAAGAACATACAGAAAGGGTACCTGAAACCACAGCATTTGACGCCTGAGCGTCCTGGTGAGTCAAGGCAAAAACCCGTGCTTGCCCTCTACCAGCTACTGGCTGTCCTCCGCCTCCGCCACTTCGTCCTCTCAGTACAAAACCCCCGCATCCACGACTTCTCTGAACAGGAGCCTGACGTGGCGCAACAAAAGGAATAAGAGGCAACGCTCTCTGAGGTGGAGCAGGTGGTAAGGTAAACTGGGGTACTGCTGGCCCTCTCTGACTCACCACGGTACAATCTCGAACAAGATGATGTAGACCGCCACACCCGAAGCACCCATAAGACGGTCGCTGGCCTTCCTGGGAATAAGAACTGAATAACCGGATCCATCCCATCTCTCTGCTACTCCCCGAGTCTGAAGGAACTCTGCCTCAGCGTGCAAACCTCGGTCTCCATGCTGGTACATCCATACGAGTCCTCTTCGGTTCCAGAACAACCGATGACTCAGTAAGACGCTCCTCCACCAATAGGGCTTCATCGACAGCTGCCGCATACGTGTCGCAATGCTGAATGCTGATGGCTAGAAACAACTGGGTAAGCAGGCCTCGAACAAACCTCTTCACCCTCATCTCCTCAGTCGCCACCAGGTACGGAGCATACACAGACAGCTCGGTAAACAGTACATCATACCCAAACACCGTCATCCTCGGAGTCTGACGTAACGACTCAAATTTGGGCGCTCGCGCATCCCTGACGCTCAGTGGAAGAAAACGGGTGAGAAACACCGTCACAAACTCAGCCTAGGTCATAGGAGCAAGACCAGCGGCTCTGCCCCTCTCCAACGACTCACACCACTTCTGGGCCAGACCCTCCAGCCGGAAACTCGCAAACTCTGCCCATCTCTCGTCGGAGCATCGGAGCGAATGACAAATCCTGGCTATCCGGTCGATAAACGACTGCGGATCCTTAGTAACATCTATGCCAGTAAACACCGGAGGCCTTAGCCTCATAAAATCTGTCAGTGACACAGTAATAACCTCCGGAGCTGTAACTGCGACTGCCGGAACTGTAGGTACCTTCGTGGTCCCTGCAACGGATGGAACAACTGCCTGCCCCTGTGCTCGAATGGCCTCTACTAAAGTCCCCATCATCTGGCGCAGGTCCTGCATACCATCCCCAATCATAGCAATATGCTCCGGTACAACAGGCGTACCGCCCTGGTCAGTCCTTGCCTTAGACGAGTCAACTCTGACCTCGGCCCTCGCGGTCGCTCTCTGTGCCCTCGTAGTCTTCGGCGGCATATAGGCTGGAAATTGAAACAAGATTCGATAAGGAAACAGGAATCGAATCACAAGGATGTATATCATCACGGAAGAATATCAATCAATAAGTCCTAAGGTCGCTTAGGCGGAGTACCGTGTCGTAAGTATGCCGCGGAATATACACACGCTACATCATTCTGCTTAAGCTACCTACTCCATCACACCAAGGTCATTCTACACTCTGAAAGGTAAATCCTAGCGCTTTGATACCAACTTTGTCAAGACCTAAAATTTGGCCCGTAACCGGCACTTAAACTACGTAACGTCTACAGGCGTACACAACTCAAGTAAGCCGAAACCTAGAAATATAAACCAGCAAAATCTGGATCAACGGAGAAAAGCATAGTCTTAACATTTGGAAAATCACAAGTAAAATCTCTAACTCTAGTTTTCTTTCTTGAAAATTTTGGCAGCACCTCCTTTGTAAAAAATAGCCCCGAAAACGGGTACAACATAGATAAAATATAAAGCAACCCAAATGGGGGCAAAATCACGCCCAACGGCGGAGACAATCACCATAACATGCATACGACTCCGAAGCGAAGAAAAATCAAAGAAACGACTGCAATAAGAGGTAAACTCTCCCAAAACAAAACCGGCTCCCACGACCACGGCACCCAAAGTCACCAAATTAATACAACACCGAATCCTCACAAGTCGTCTTTAAGTCATATACAAACAGTGGTAGATGGAGAATACTAGATCCAGCAAAAAGATATCCAATGTACAAGCATATAACCGCAAACCCACCTAAAAGCAAGGGCCTCACTGCCTAACGTAGCGGTATCAGCAAAAATAGAGATGATAAAACGCCCTGCTGGGACTGTTAGTTATATGTATGCCCTAGAGGCCATTACTATACATAGGATGTATATTGTAATGGATGCTTGGACATATATAGGGAGGAATTTCTTGCTCGACATGATAGTATGCTATCTGGTTGATCTTTACCTTAACGTGTACACTAATTGTCTCTCTGTTACATGTTGGTAAAGCCCTTAGGATGTGTACTTGACTACCTGGACTATGATGCAGGTCATACTAGTGGGGACATGGTAGTCCATAAGTACATCCTTCAAAGTCCCTAGTCATGGGTGTATCGAGACAGGGCATCGATATACCAGTGTAGACTAGCGTATACCTTCTCGACCCATACAGATGGGCGATGGATGATCCCATATCCATTGGTGTTTGACATCAGAGATGATATACGAGTGCTCAGTGGAGACTGGGTACACTGGACGGACTCGCCGAGAACTCCCATATGGTATTATACCTTACGTCAGATGGCAGTTCTCTGGTGACACTGGTACAGAGTAGTCTGTTGACCCGAGATCGTCATAGAGTCTTGTGTGGTTCCCACTGTGCTTTGATTTCCACCTTACCACGTCCAAGAGGGCATGCAAAACGGTGGTTTTTGGGTACAGTCCCGAGTCACATGGAGGCAATAAGCGATAGGAGGGGATTCGTCTCTCCCGGTATAGGGGTTGATGTTGCGCTGTGTTCGATTGGCTATAACCGGAAATCCCTGGCCAGGGTTGCTGAGATTTACTGGTAAGTGTTACCAGTAGTTTCTCGAACTGTTATAGACCTCATATCGACATGACTTATAGAGCTATTGGGGTCTGACGTTTACCACCCTAGGCGAGATATGCGACATATCAGACGACGAGACCGGACTGTACGGTAAGTGTTACTGGTTGGATTCACAGGAGTGTGAGCGGGCTTGCTCGTCGATCTTCTGATCGCTCAATACCCGGGTGGCCGTTACGTTTAGCAGACCGCTTGCGGCTTGTGGGTGTTTGATATGATCATCACCTGCTGCAGGCGTATTGACGAGTCTTTAGAGTCCTACACAGAGGTTTCCTGGCTCAAGCGAAACGAAATAGGAGCGCATATGAGTTATGTGCGGGACCGAGAATAATGCGTGTATGTGATACCGTATTCTTTTCTCGCGATGAATGTATCGAAAGGTTGTATGCGATATAACCTAGTTATCGAATCAAGTATTGATTCGATGAGACGATACATTGAATATTAGTCGGTTATATGCGATATGACCGGATCGTTAAATCAAGTATTGATTTAATGATTTAATGCATAATTATATATTTGATATATTACTTTGCATTAACTAGTATTGGTTCACTTTAAATGGATTTTCTCACATGATGTACACAAGTTGTATATGTGATATACTTTTGTGCACTTGTTTGTATCATGTTTGATGATACATGCTCACTTGGGTTTGTGTAAAGATTAAACCATGGTTGTGAGAGTGGTTAGGGTTTTGTTTATTCACTTATTATCTATTTATTTATTTATCATTCTTTTGGAAAAGATAAAGAGAAAAGAATGGTGGCTTGTTTTGTTTGTTTGTTGAAGCTTCTTGAAGCTTTGAACAAGTCCACCATTCTTGTCTCATGTCTAACCCTAACCATTCTTCTAACCTTAGTTAAATCTCTACACTAAACCATGGTTTGAATATGATAAGTATTGATTTTCTTTTCCATTTATAAATAACTTATCATATTCATCTTCTTCTTCTTCTTCATTTTTATAAAAAAAGAAGAAAAGCTTGCACCATCAATGGTGAAATGATGAAATCAAGTGAAAATCCAATTCTTAAGTGAACCCACTTCCTATTTCTTCATCCTCTACCTCTTGCCAAGTAGTATAGGGTGTTTTCTTCACAAGTTTCATGACTTGGTGAAGTGGGAGCTTGATCTAGTGATGCCTCGACGTAGATCATCTTCGGCATCGAAGTCGACGACCTAGCCCGCGCATTTCTTCGATGAAGCCAACGCTAGAGCCCGGGATTTGTTTTGGACAGCAAGGGGACTTCATCATGGAGCTATGGAGGTGGAGAACCGGATCTACAAAGGTTGTATTTCCGTTCACTTAGAGTAAAGTCTTTTACTTGTATTTGTTTCGCCTATATATCTAGTTAACGATCCGTATTAGGGTTTCTCGGCACCCGTAAAATTTAAAATTGGCATGGTTGATGCCTTGTGAGACCTTCTTAGTGTGCCTAGGAACCCTACAGTGGTATCAGAGCCTAGCTAGAGCCTTAGGCGATGCCTAGACGACATTTGAAACCCGGTTGAACCGAAACCCTAATTCAAAACATGCTCTCTGGACTTTTTTCAAAAACTGGGATTTTTCCAGATTAAAAATGCTTAAAAAATTCAGCAGAGAATTCTAAGAATTACGATGCAAAAATTATCTTATGATCCCTCTAATGCGCGGCGGAACCGCGGCAGAAGCCTGGCTTATACGGCGGTTCCGCGGCCACTTGATATGATTTGCCTCCAAACTTTGCACAGTAATTCATGTTTTCAGTAGCTGAGTTTTCTGGGAATTTTTAATATTTATTCAAGAGTTGAATATTCTGGGTTGTATTGGGGGTTCGTAGATTCGATCGGATTATCAGATTTTGTCTTTGTGGCTTTCCGGATATTTTTGAATATGTTAAAAAGTTCGACCGGATGTAAATACCCAATTTTTCCCCTATCGGGAAATTTAGAAAGTGTTGGATCTTTCCATGGTTTAATAACGTTCTAAGTAGTGCAAGTAACGCGATGGTCCCTCTAGAAGACAACAAACCTTAACTCGATTATGTGACCGTCTTGAACTGCCCTTTGAACCTTCGGGTTTGGGGCAGTACGGCCTGCCATATGTGAGGCGTTGGCTTGACCCTTCTACGGCTGGACCGTTGGTACTGAGGCACGAACTGAATGTTTTTAGACTTGTTTCATGTGTTGAGCTGTATCGGGAAAACTTGGGTGTTCGATTGTTCGATCGGAGAGTTTAACATCTTCTATTTACCCGGAATGTGATACAATAATTGGAATTCACAAGTAGTTATGAGATAACTGAATGAATGTAATAAACATAGCACTTTAGACTCATTTGATCGGTTGCCACGGAATTTTGATGCGATCAAAAGTCCGTCGCAATCACGTAGCGTACGCGGATACTCGCCGGGTAAACTTAATAGACAGCCACGCCCCATAGCTCCGACCAAGTGACTGTAGGAGAACCCCGTCGCCGAAAGCATCCGTTCGGGTGCTCGCGGTAGCAGTGTTCCGCCTTGGTGCACTTCGTCGATGGTATCGGGGGTGCGGCCGCCTACTAAAGTTTGCGACGAGCATTCGATCAGAATGTCGGGAATCCTGTTGAATTCCCCGACTTAATATTGAAAAGTGTTTTCGTTAATGAGACTAAAATGCAGCGTTTATAATAGTTAGGCATGCGATGTCTAAGGAATTCATTTGATTAGGCATGCGATGTCTATGTAGGTTGCGGATTCCAACTGTTGTAGTTTTACACTTTCTTTTCTGTGACCGTAAGTGTAATATGTGATATCGCCGGTTTCGTTGCTATATGTCAACGACAATTGGGATGCGCATATTAAGTTACGTTGATGACATGTGATGTTATGTGTTGCTAGATATGTTATATTGGATCGTCGTGTTTGAATAGCCGGGGGGGTTTATGTGAGATGAGTGTTTTTCATTTTCATTCATGTAAAAACTTGTATGTAATATTCTTTTATTGGGGCACTTCCAGGTTGCGGATGATGTCACCATTTGTATATTATTTACTTTTCCGCACTAGGATAGACCTAAGGAGGGGAGCACAAGTAACCGGGTTCTGGAGTCCAGTGGGAGACCAACTCGAGGAGTCGAGTCCGGGTCTCCTAACTCTAGAATTGGAAGGGTTGCTTGCCACTCTCGTAGGGGTCTAGGGGTGTGGGTTTGGCTATTAATCGCGACCATGGAATCCGTGTTTTATACTGGCTCGTATTGAAAACACGGACGTCCTAGTATATCCAATATTTCATATGATTCTTCTGCTGCGATATCTGTGATGTGATCATGTGATATGTTCTGTGATGAATACTGTATATACTATATATGATATATTATATAGGCGTTACTTATGTTTTACACCCGCGCTAGCCCTGCCCTGCTCTGCCGTTAGTTACCTAACCTAACGGTGCATGAGGGGACATCGAGGTGAATGCGGATGGCATAAGTGTACGTCGTATTTATCTGTGATGTTTAGGTGGAATTAAATGATGGGACTTCATTAATATGATTAATGAAATAAAAAGAAACCTAAGATGTTGTAGAATCGAATTTCAAAAATAAAACAGGTAGCTACAGTTCTTGCTTTGCACAGCGGTATATATGATATATCCTGCACCTTATTGGATGAGGAAAGGACCGAGATCCCTTCACCGGGAGTGACTCATTTAGCAATAACTGGAAGATGCTACACACTCGGTTTGTTTTCTGATTCCTTTTAAGAGTTTTTGCTTTGCACAGTGATATATATGATATATCCCGCACCTCATTCGACGAGGAAAGGGCCGACGATCCCTTCACCGGGAGTGACCCCTTTAGCAAAACTACAAAAGCCTCAAAAACACTCCATTTCAAAATTCATTCGATCCTACATATCAAGTTCATTACGCAATAGGTTTTCAGAAAAACCTGTCGTAGCCTTCCGTCATTTCAGATAAGTCCTATTTAGTATTCGTGCTACGTTTGTTGACCTCCGTCAAGGCGTAGTGTGCGGTAGCTAACTAGTATTTATCTGCTTATGCATATGATGCAGATTGGATTAGGGTAGTCGTGCGGCCTTGTTGACCTCCGTCAAGGGTCGTGCGGGTGGGTTTAATTCGATCAAGAAATGACGGGTTGAACTTGACTAGTAGCCTATGGTTTGTTGACATCTGTCAAGGTCATAGGGTGCTAGGGGCAAAATATTATCAGGAATTTCAAGTGTTGAAATTTGCAATGAGATTGCATACCTTCTATGAGATAGTTGGATCCCGATACCCGCTGCGAGTAAGAGTTACTCCTGGGAGAGTTTTACACATTACAATTAGCCGATCAAGTAGGTGTCTAGAAAGGTGTTAACGAGGTTACGCCTCTGGGAAAATGAGGTTTACATTAATTAGGTTCGTGCGAAAGCACGGGGGACCTCCCTCAAAGTACCGACACTGGCCTGGCTGAAAGATTGGCGAACTTGTAGTGTGTAATTAATCCCGGCTAGTCTTTCCTTTTAGGGTTTGAAGGAAGATTTGATAAAAACAGTGGGATCCATCCTGATTAGATAAAATAATAACCAATCTGATCTTGCAAGAGCATACGCTGAGTGTTTTCTTCTCTCTCTCTCCAGGTAGCGACCATATCACGCCTTAATCAAGATAATAATACGGAATATTGACCGAACCCGCTTGTTATACTGAGCTGGGGAACGTTGGTCCTGCTCCAACTTATAATTATTATAAGACCGAGCAGGAAATTGGGGATTACCAGAATTCCCGTGCCGTCCAAACGAAGAGATTGCATGCTGATGCATCATCTTCGGGTGTGTTCATTACAAAGAACTGTTTCTCAGTATCCTCCGCATCCTGGGTATATGATACCGGATCAGGATCCCAGATATGTAATCTGTTACATAGGGCTACAAAAAGGGTAGAAAACTGAGAACGGGTGATAAGTTTCATGAGGCAGAAAAAGGGGCAAGTGTTGCAGCCAAGTCTGTTGGTCACTGTCACCCTGTATTTCAAATACATTGATTCTGAACGAATGCTATTAGATACCGAACCTGATATACAAAATCATTTCAGTCTCTTTATAAGTAAAGAAATGATAAAATTTTGTATTGTTGGATTATGTTTTGAACATTTCCTATATCAAAAATTGATCGGTTCAGGCACGTTATCTAAAAGCATTGATGTTCTAAATCAAACTACAGTTCTTAGTATATAGAAGACACACAAAAGGAAGAGTTCAGAAATGAACAAATTCTTCTTGAGGTATTGTAGACTAGGTCATATCAATGCGACCCGACTAGCTTAAGTTACATAGTAGATGCATATTTAAATTAGTTTGAATTTACATCTTATGAAACTTGCGAGTCATGTCACAAAGATAAAATGAACTCAGCTCTGTTTATTGGAAACAGAGAAAGAGTTAGTAAACTCTTGGGATTGATACATGATGATGTATGTAAGGTCCCTTGTCTACACATGCCAAGACCGGTTCCTTGTACTTCATTACATTCTCTGATAATCTCTTTAGATTCAGACATATGTTCTTGTTGAAACACAAGTCCGAACCTTTTGAGATATTCACAGAATATAAGTTAGAAGTAGAGAACCAAAACGGGTATAAGTATTATGTCCTTTGATGTGATCAAGGAGGAGAATGCTTGAGCACGAAATTCTTGGACTTTTCTAAAGGAGAATGAGATTCTCTCTCAGCATTACTCCTCCGTATACACCATAGCACGATGGTATATCGGGGCGGAGCAATCACACCCTATATGATAAAGTGTGCTCTATGATGAGTACTACTGAGTTACCTATTTCCTTTTGGGAGTTATGCACTTGAAAAGCTTCATACCTATTGAATAGGGTTCAAATCATATCAGTTGCTTACCATTTCATATGTGATATGATAAGGGAAGAGCCCATATCTTAAGTTAGTTAAGATTTGGGGTTGTCCGGCCTATGTCTAAAAGCAAAATCCGGACAAGCTCGAGGCAAGATCTGTTATGTAGAACTGAAAATGTTCCAGCTATACAAACTGCAGCTGATGATTTGATACAACCAAAGGATTCAATAGTTACCAACGAACCTCAGCCTCTCCGCCGATCTAGTAGGGTTCCTTACCCACATAAGAGATACTTCGGTTTCTCTATGACAGTGGGAGCGAGGATTGCATCATGAGATAATGACCCAACTAGTTTCGAGCTGGCCATCAGGAGTGGGACTCTGTAAGAATGGCTGGGTGCTTAGCGATCTGAGATGGAATCCATGTACACCAACAAAGTATGGAATTTGGTTGCTATATCTGAAGGGTTAAATCCCCATCAGGAGCAAGTATATCTTGAGAAGATTACTTGGTATAGATGGAAAAGTTGAGACTTTCAAAGCTAGACTTGTTAAAGCTTTTCGTCATCGACCAGGCGTGGATAATGATGAAACCTTTTCAAGAAGCTATGCTTAAGTCCATCCAGATCCTACTTGCCACGGCTACATACCATGACTACGATATCTGGCGGTTGGGTGTCATGACTGCTTTTCTAAATGATGTTTTAGAAGAGAACGTCTATAAGTACACAGCCAGAGGGCTTCGTAGACAGTGGGAGCAGCGGAAACGTGTACAAGATGCTTTATAGGTTAAAGCAGGCATCGCGGAGTTGGAACATCTGTTTTGATGTGTTAGTCAAAGAGTTTGACATCATCAAAATGGTAGATGAACCTTGTATAAACAAAAAGGTAGTAGGGAGTATGGTAGCGATCCTCGTAGAGTACGTGGATGACATACTCTTGATAAGAAAGAAGTTTCCTATGCTACGCTCGGTCAATCTCCGCTTATCACAATGATTCTCCATATAGGATCAAAATGATACCTCCTAAATCCTGAGTTTTGGATGTACGAGATAGATCTGAATGGATGTTAGGATACTCACTAGTTGTAGTGAGATGGTATCAGTTGATCCTGGGGAAAATCACTGGAAGTGTTCCAGGGTGATAAAGACGACTGAATGTCAGTCACAGGCATTGTCTTAACCCTCAGTAAAGGGACGGTATGTTGGAAGAGTTCCAAGCAAGATACCATGGCAAACTAGACGATAAAGGCTGGATACATCGCTACTTAAGATGCTACCAAAGAGGCAGTCTGGATGTATATTTGTTCATGAGATGAACTTAGTTACTCCCATTGTGTGACAATGGAGTTGTGGTTTATCCCAAGGAACGTCCGTCCCATCAGTGATCCAGACATATTCTAAGGCAGTATCACCTGATCATGGAGATAGTTGATCTCCAGGATGATCGAGGTTAGGAGACTAGACTCAGAGGACAGCACGGCGGATCCACTCACAAAGGCCTTTTCCTAGAGAGAGACTTTTATGGGATGGTTGAGTATGAGATACTACAACCACTGCTATCAGATGGCCCTAGTGCAAGTGGGAGATTGTTAGTTATATGTATGCCCTAGAGGCCATTACTATACATAGGATGTATATTGCAGTGGATGCTTGGACATATATCGGGAGGAATTTCTTGCTCGACATGATAGTATGCTATCTGGTTGATATTTACCTTAACGTGTACACTAATTGTCTCTCTGTTACATGTTGGTAAAGCCCTTAGGATGTGTACTTGACTACCTGGACTATGATGCAGGTCATACTAGTGGGGACATGGTAGTCCATAAGTACATCCTTCAAAGTCCCTAGTCGTGGGTGTATCGAGACGGGGCATCGATATACCAGTGTAGACTAGCGTATACCTTCTCGACCCATACAGATGGGCGATGGATGATCCCATATCCATTGGTGTTTGACATCAGAGATGATATACGGGTGCTCAGTGGAGACTGGGTACACTGGACAGACTCGCCGAGAACTCCCAGATGGTATTATACCTTACGTCAGATGGCAGTTCTCTGGTGACACTGGTACAGAGTAGTCTGTTGACCCGAGATCATCATAGAGTCTTGTGTGGTTCCCACTGTGCTTTGATTTCCACCTTACCACGTCCAAGAGGGCGTGCAAAATGGTGGTTTTTGGGTACAGTCCCGAGTCACATGGAGGCAATGAGCGATAGGAGGGGATTCGTCTCTCCCGGTATAGGGGGTTGTTGTTGCGCTGTGTTCGATTGGCTATAACCGGAAATCCCTGGCCAGGGTTGCTGAGATTTACTGGTAAGTGTAACTAGTAGTTTCTCGAACTGTTATAGACCTCATATCGACAAGACTTATCGAGCTATTGGGGTCTGACGTTTACCACCCCTTGGCGAGATATGCGACATATCAGACGACGAGACCGGACTGTACGGTAAGTGTTACTGGTTGGATTCACAGGAGTGTGAGTGGGCTTGCTCGTCGATCTTCTGATCGCTCAATACCCGGGTGGCCGTTACGTTTAGCAGACCGCTTGCGGCTTGTGGGTGTTTGATATGATCATCACCTGCTGCCGGCGTATTGACGAGTCTTTAGAGTCCTACACAGAGGTTTCCTGGCTCAAGCGAAACGAAATAGGAGCGCATATGAGATATGTGCGGGACCGAGAATAATACTTGTATGTGATACCGTATTCTATTCTCGCGATGAATGTATCGAAAGGTTGTATACGATATAACCTAGTTATCGAATCAAGTATTGATTCGATGAGACGATACATTGAATATTAGTCGGTTATATGCGATATGACCGGATCGTTAAATCAAGTATTGATTTAATGATTTAATGCATAATTATATATTTGATATATTACTTTGCATTAACTAGTATTGGTTCACTTTAAATGGATTTTCTCACTTGATGTACACAAGTTGTATATGTGATATACTTTTGTGCACTTGTTTGTATCATGTTTGATGATACATGCTCACTTGGGTTTGTGTAAAGATTAAACCATAGTTGTGAGAGTGGTTAGGGTTTTGTTTATTCACTTATTATCTATTTATTTATTTATCATTCTTTTGGAAAAGATAAAGAGAAAAGAATGTTGGCTTGTTTTGTTTGTTTGTTGAAGCTTCTTGAAGCTTTGAACAAGTCCACCATTCTTGTCTCATGTCTAACCCTAACCATTCTTCTAGCCTTAGTTAAATCTTTACACTAAACCATGGTTTGAATATGATAAGTATTGATTTTCTTTTCCATTTATAAATAACTTATCATATTCATCTTCTTCTTCTTCTTCTTCATTTTTATAAAAAAGAAGAAAAGCTTGCACCATCAATGGTGAAGTGATGAAATCAAGTGAAAATCCAATTCTAAAGTGAACCCACTTCCTATTTCTTCATCCTCTACCTCTTGCCAAGTAGTATAGGGTGTTTTCTTCACAAGTTTCATGACTTGGTGAAGTGGGAGCTTGATCTAGTGATGCCTCGATGTAGATCATTTACGGCATCGAAGTCGACGACCTAGCCCGCCCATTTCTCCGATGAAGCCAACGCTAAAACCCGGGATTTGTTTTAGACAGCAAGGGGACTTCATCATGGAGCTATGGAGGTGGAGAACCGGATCTACAAAGGTTGTATTTCCGTTCACTTAGAGTAAAGTCTTTTACTTGTATTTTTTTCGCCTATATATCTAGTTAACGATCCGTATTAGGGTTTCTCGGCACCCGTAAAATTTGAAATTGGCATGGTTGATGCCTTGTGAGACCTCCTTAGTGTGCCTAGGAACCCTACAGGGACTACTCTGATGGTATGTCCTGCAAAACACTATGGCACAACGGGGGTGAGTTTCCAACTCGTGAATAATAAATAACATCATACTGTAATCGCAAGTATGCAGGAATAGCGATTTATCTATCACCTGTAATCCGATAGCATAAGTATGACAAGTGAATATGCAACAATCATGTAAAGGTACATCATCAGGATACTACGACTACATGAATCAATGCATCACAACATAATCTTGAGTGTGGGATGATATAATATAAAATCTCATGCAAAATCATCAGAATGGAAAAACACCATTGTCCCTCACTGACACATCAAATCCCAAATCCTCAGGCACCGCATTCTCAGATCGGCCCTCACATCCTGTAAGTCTCATGGAACTTGAGTGTCTAACATCGGCACCCGAAACATCATGAAAACCAATGTCTAGCATCGACACGTAAATCCCCATAACTCAGGCGTAGTCACCACTTCTGGCCCTGACGATATGTCATACCTCACTCCGGTCGGTATCCCCACGATAACTGCCGAGTCTAAATACTATCACCGGAAGGTAGTAGTCCCATCGCCAGGCTTATCGTCTACACCACGAAATCACCACTCTCCCCGGGGTACCATACCGGGTCCACCATGTACCCGCAGACTGTGCCTCCCTCTCGAATCGGGTATCACAAGCCAAATCTCAGAACCGAGAAATCACATGGTAGACGCACTGAAATATCATATCAAGAGAAAACGGGTTTTCAAACAATACATAGTTTTCTTGAAATACCCCCACGGTTCTCAAATCCATAAATCATATGAAATCCACATCTCAATGCGTAAATCCATGAAAAACTGATACATGCCAAATAAAACTACAATATGAGCATATCAAGGGAAAACCGCTCTTTAAATTGAATCTAGCTTTAAAACATATCATGCGGTTCCTAAATCCTCCGAAAACAAATGCAGC
This sequence comes from Agapanthus africanus, assembly GCA_030015575.1. NCBI lineage: Eukaryota > Viridiplantae > Streptophyta > Magnoliopsida > Asparagales > Amaryllidaceae > Agapanthus > Agapanthus africanus. The sequence continues at coordinate 50,558,776 of CM057351.1, read as the reverse complement.
ATCATATGAGGTGTACATGTAATGGTAACAATGTTTAAGTATCTACATGTAAGCAAGTAAGTATGACGCATTTCACAATGCAATAGTCAATGTCTTAATATCACATGTCAAAACCATACCACTTAGGGTATAAGCAACTATAGCAAAATATGTGGGTGTACATGTCAGTATGTGTGCATGATGTACAAGTAGCCATAATCGAGTACGTAGGTGTACATGTCAATATGTGTGCATGTGTACATATAGCTGTAAAAGAATATGTGGGTGTACATGTCAATATGTATGCATGATGTATAAGTAGCTATAGCAAGATGTACGTGATGTGGAATAAGGGTCACTACCTCAACTATTCCTGCCCAATGCAATATCACATATATATGTGTCCACAGTATTTCATATGCACAATAGAATAAGAGTTACTACTCCAACTATTCCTATCCATTACCATATCACGTATGTTGGTGGTTTGTGCGTGTCATGGCAATTACTGACGATGTGGGTGTAGCATACAATTTAGTGCTCATGCAACATGAACCGTCAGTAATGTGATATATCTAAAGGTACAACAGATACTACTATGCAATGACATTTATATGAAATTAACCAATATGCAATAACATGCAGCCATCCTATCATATCAGCCCCGACGCATAATGCCATACAGGCGATTTCCCCGTAGATGTTAAATCTACTCACCATTGGTCTCCAGCTATGAAAATCTGACCACCTGCTTCCCCTTGTTCGCAGCGTCCGAAATCCCCGCTTGCAACTCTATAAATTCACAAACACGTAAATAGCGCAAATATCTCAGAATCGACTAATATAACGTAAAACTACACTTTAACGATGCACCAACACTAAACTAACTCACAAGTCTCCGTCTAGTGGCTAACGTGCGTTGTGACACTACTAAACCAAACGGAGTACTGCAGCTGCATCAGATCACGATTCGTGTCGGATTACGTAACACGCGGATTCAAAACACTAGATTATAGGTAAACGATTCCATATTTTTCATACTGCAATTACTAAAAAAGTAAACAGTACCAAACACCCCTAACCAACAGCAGACAACTACCCACAAAAGCCAAACCCCAGCATCTCCCTATAAATCCGGCGTCGCCGGAAATCGTCAATGGGGTCGCCGTCCCCGGCCGGTGTGGTGGTCCTCGTGTCTCAGGTAGTGCTCCAGGGTCACTAGTACATCACTACAATTTTGTTTGGTCACTCACTAAAATATCCAGATCACAGCAGATACAGAGGCTCTAAAACGACACTAAAAACACGATTTTGCACTAATCGATATTTAAAGTGTTCTGAACCATAATCAATGATCTATACAACATAAAAACTCCTATTTATCAGTGTAGGGATTATACTTATCAATTTTAGCTCACAAGATCAAAGCTTTCCTAGTTTCCAAGTGATCCAAGATACTAAAACTCAAGACTTGAAGTATTTGTGATATATTTTTAGGAATTTTGGAGGATTTTGAGTTTGGATTGATGCAAAAATGGAAGGGAATGATCAAGAGCAGAAGGGGAGGAAGGAATCTCGGCCAAGCGATAAGGGTGGGGTTTTGTGAGGAATTTCCTAGCTATTTCTCATGATTAATGCTCATAAATGCTTTCACATGCACATGCATGCACCTCTTTGATTCTTTTCTTTTCTTTAACCTTTAATCCTAGTCAACACAAAGATCTAGATATTGTGGAAAGGTTTTGGTTAACTCAAGATTGATTTATGGAAAAGATCATATAAGAGAAATTTCCCAAAAAGCGAATACCGCATTAAAATAATATTAAAATTGGGAAAAATTCTAATTGAACCAAAACGTCCCATATATCCCTAAAGCTTGCCCACTAGCTTTATTGTTGCTAAACTAGGTGCTGGGAAGTCTATATGGTCGTTTGAACACAGTCGGGTTAAAACGGAAAATACCGACAATAACCCTAAAACGGAAAAATTCGCATAACGATTTCTAAAACGTTACAGCTGTTGTCCTCTATGTCTACTCTCCTGTCCTCGATCTCCCTGGAGATCAACCATCTCCATGATCAGGTGATACTGTCTAAGAATATGTCTGGATCTCTGATGGCAAGGGGGTTCCTAGGCATATGCCACAACTCCATTGTCACACAATGGTAGGAACAAAGTTCATCTCATGAACTAGTGTATATCCAGACTATTTCTTTGGTAGCATCTTTGGTAGTGATTTATCCTGCCTTTATCGTCTAGTATGTCATGGTATCTAGCGTGGAACTCTTCCAACATACCATCCCTCCATTGAGGGTAAAGACAATGCATGTGATTGACATTCAATCGACCTTACCACCCTGAAAGCTTTCCACTGATTCTCCCCAGGTTCGATTGAACCATGTCACTACATCTAGTAAGAATCCTAACATCCAATTAGATCTATCTCATAGATCCAAAACCAGGATTTATGAGGTATCACCTTGATCCTATATACAGAATCCTTGTGATAAGAGGAGATTGACCGAGCGTAGCATAGGAAACTCCTTCCCTATCATGAGTATGTCAACCACGTACTATACGAGGATCACTGCCATACTCCCTACTACCATTTTGTATATACTAGGTTCATCTACCATTTTGATGAAGTTAAACTCTTTGACTACCACATCAAAACAAACGTTCCAACTCCGCGATGCCTGCTTTATCCCATAAACCAACTTGCACACGTTTCCGCTGCTCCCACTGTCTATGAAGCCCTCTGGCTGTGTACTTATAGATGCTCTCTTCTAAATCACTATTTAGAAAAGCAGTCATGACACCCAACCGCCAGATATCGTAGTTATGGTATGTAGCAATTGCAAGTAGGATTTGGATGGACTTAAGCATAGCTTTGAAAGCCTCAACCTTACCATGTACACCAAGTAATCTTCTCAAGATATACTTGCTTCTGATGGGGATTTAACCCTTCAGATAAAGCAATCAAAGTCCATACTTTGTTGGTGTATATAGATTCCATCTCAGATTTCATTAGCATCCAGCCATTCTCACAGAGTCCCCACACCGGATGGCCTGCTCGAAACAAGTTGGGTCATCATCTCATGATGCAATCCTCGCTCCCACTATCATAGAGAAACCGAGGTATCTTTCAGGTGGATGAGGAACCCTACTAGATTGGCAGAGAGGGTGAGGTTCGTTAGAAACTATTGAATCCTTCGGGTTTAACAAATAATCAGCTGCAGTTTGTATAGCTGGAACTTTTTCCAGTTCTACCTTATGACCACTAATTTCTTCACACGAAATTCCCTTTCCAAAAGGTGGCATGCTGAGAAATAAAACACCTTTTGATCCCAAGTTTGGTAGAAGATATTCCCTTGCGAATGCTTGGGATATCCAACATACTTCCACAGAACCGACCTTGCCTCGAGTTTGTCCGGATTTTGCTTTGGACAATCCCAAATCTTAACATCCTTAAGAGATGGGCTCTTTCCATACCATATCACATATGAAGTGGTAGGCACCGGATTTGGTTGGAATCCTATTCAATAGCTATGTAGCTTCTCAAGTGCATAACCCCCAAAAGGAAACGGGTAACTCAGTAGTACTCATCATAGAGCACACCTTATCACATAGGGTGCGATTGCTCTGCCCCGATATACCAACGTACTGTGGTGTATACGGAGGAGTAATGCTGAGAGAGAATCTCATTCTCCTTTAGAATAGTCCAGGAATCCCATGCTTAAGTATTCTCCTCCCTGATCACATCAAAGGACATAATACATATACCCGTTTTGGTTCTCTACTTCTGAAGTACAAAGCACCAGTCTTGGCATGTGTAGACAGGGGGCCTCATGCATCATCATGTATCAATCCTAAGAGTTCACTAACTCTTTTGCTGTTTCCAATAATCAGAGCTATGGTTATCTTAACTTTGTGACATGACTGGCAAGTTTTACAAGATGTAAATTCAAACTAATTTAAATATGCATCTAAATGTTGTAAGTCCATGTCACGCACCCCACGAACTTGCAAGGAGGCGGAATATATGAAAAACGATTATCAAAGCTTCGTAACACGGACTTGAGCGCATGAATCGTATCTAAACCGTTACTAGCAAACTACGAGAGGTTTAACTACTCGGATTCGAAGTTATACCTCACGTTACTTGTCCTTCGGGTCTTCATCGCTGTCCTCCACTCCTCGTAGGCTCCTTGGAACATCGGCACCTCAACGGCCTCCTCGAGTCAAAGACGATCCACCCGAAAGCTCCTACGCCAAGCTTGATCTCTAACTTGAGATAAGTAGGTTGCTCAATGTGCTAATCTAAGCTACCTAGGGAATATAGAGTGAGGTTATGGAGGTATTAGTCTAGCTAACCCTTGATCTCAACACATGAGAGGTTAAGGTTAGGGTTTCAAGAATGAGAGAGCTTGAGGAGAGAGAAGGTGATGATAAGAATGAATATGAATAATGAGCTCATTAGAATATAACAACCATAACAATTTATCAAATAAATAATATAAATGATTAATCATCATGGTTGATGCATTCATCTTGTGTGATTCATCTTATGACTCATTAACTAATTAATGCATCATTTAATACCAAGGATGAATCACACAAATGAGTCATTAAGCAATTAATGCTTATGCCACCTTAACCCCCAAGTCACCATGCTTCTAGAAGCTTCCCGGAAATTTACGAGAACGCCCCTTCAATCCGTGAAAACACGGAAAAACTTTAGACTGTATAAATCCAATAACCTGATACTATAATCTGGCTTAAACCAAAACCGACTAGTAAAAACTGTCCGAACGTCGTACGTGCGTTTAAACAAGTATGCGTCCAAACCCTTGTCGTAAAACCATACGACCTCTATATCGTTTCGCCTGGAGCAGGGAAACTCTCTGTGTGGGACTCTAAAGACTCAACACTACGCTGGTAGTGGGTTTAACCACAGACCGCAAGCGGTACTAGCTGTACGTAACGGTCCCCAGGTTGATGTCGATAAGAAGGCCGATAAGGAAACCCATCCGAACTCCTACTGAGCCTGATGTGACAATCTCCGTATAGTCCGGTCTGTTCGTCTAAGACTATCGCATATCGAGCCTAGGGGAGGCAAGCGTCAGTCCCCTAATAGCGGTATAAGTCGTGTCGGAGCATAGCCCATTACACCCTGAGAAACTACTGGAACTTATCAGTAAATCTCGCTTGCCCTGGCCAGGGACTTTGAGTAATGGCTCTCTGACACAGCGCGATATCAACTCCCAATACCGGGAGAGACGAATCCTTTCTAACTGCCACTGCCTCCAAGTGCTCGGGACTGCACCCAGCTGCTACCTGTTTGTACGACTCCTTTGAGCCGTGGTAGGGTAGCAATCTAAGAACAGTGGGACACACTCAAGGCGAAGTAGCAGTGTCAAGTCTGCGGACTATGCTGTACTCGTGTCACCTGGGAACTGTTAACTGACGACGGGTATAATACCATCCAACAGTTCCCCTGCGAGTCCTGTCCGGTGTACCCGTAACCTAACGAGCACCTGTATACTATCTCCAGTACGACATATGGCTGTGGGACAGACCATCTCCCCAACTGGGATGAGAAGCCTATATACTAGTCTACTCTGGAGTATCGATGCCCAGTCTCGATAATCCTACGACTAGGGACAAGTATAGGATGTTGCTTATAGACTACCCAGCCCCCACTAGTGTGACTGCCATCACAACGCTGGTAATCAAGCAAAGATCCTATGGGCTCTACTAATATGTATAAGTGATACGTTACAAGAAACATATGCACATATTAATGTAAACACAAACCAAGTAGCATACTACTATTTTAAGCAAGACTGTATATACAACTGTGAATATCCCAAGCTTCCATTAAGTAATATACATATCGTAGACCTATCATCTCGAATAGCATCTCGAACTGCGTCTGAGGAATGGCTTTTATGAATGGATCAGCAATGTTATTCTCCGTCTCTACTCTTTTCACCTCGATCTCCCGGCGATCTACGATCTCCCTGATCAGATGATACCACCTTAAGATGTGTCTGGACTTCTGATGGGACCTGGGTTCCTTCGCTAAAGCTATAGCGCCGTTGTTGTCACAATACAGAGGTATTGGACCAACACTGGTAGGAACCACCTGAAGTTCTGTGAGGAACTTCATCATCCAGACTGCTTCTTTTGCGGCATCGCAAGCAGCTATGTACTCCGCTTCCATCGTTGAGTCAGCAACGGTCTCCTGCTTAGAACTCTTCCAACAGACCGCCCCTCCATTGAGGGTAAAGACATAACCCGACATGGATTTGGAGTCATCCTTGTCACTCTGGAAGCCGGAGTCGGCAAAGGCCTCCATCTGGAGGTCTTTTCCGCCATACACCAAGAACATCTACTTAGCCCTCCTCAAGTACTTAAGAATGTTCTTTACTGCTATCCAGTGCTTCTCCCTTGGGTTTTCCTGATACCGGCTTACGACGCTCAATGCGTATGCTACATCTGGTCTGGTACATAACATCGCATACATTATAGAGCCTACCGCAGAAGCGTAGGGTATAATCGACATGTGATCCCTTTCCAAATCAGTCTTGGGAGACATCTCTTTGGAGAGGGTGATTCCGTGACAAGCCGGTAGGTTACCGCGCTTAGAATCATCCATACTGAATCTCTTCACTATGGTGTCTATGTACCTAGACTGTGAAAGTCCCAACATCCTTTTTGATCTATCACGATAGATCCGGATCCCCAGAATGTAGGTGGCATCACCCAGGTCTTTCATGGAGAATTTCTGTGATAAGAATCTTTTGACTGACTGTAAAATAGGAATATCATTTCCTATTAGGAGAATGTCATCCACGTACAAGACGAGGAATACTACAGCTCTCCCTACAATCTTACTGTATATGCAAGGTTCATCTGGATTTTTGATAAAGTCGAATTTTTTGACAGCATCATCAAAACAGATGTTCCAACTCCGCGATGCCTGCTTTAGTCTATAAATGGACTTAAGCAGCTTGTATACTTTACCGCTGCTCCCACTCTGAATGTATCCCTCTGGCTGATCCATATAGATGCTCTCTTCCAAATTTCCATTTAGAAAGGCCGTCTTTACGTCCATTTGCCAGATTTCATAATCGTGGAAGGCAACAATAGCAAGAAGGGCCCGAATGGATTTGAGCATAGCCACTGGAGAAAAGGTTTCTTCATAGTCCAAACCAGGTCTTTGACAGAAACCCTTTGCAACAAGTCTAGCCTTATAGGTTTCAACCTGTCTGTCTATACCAATCTTCTTTTTGAAGATCCATTTGCATCCTACGGGTTTTACCCCATCTGGAGCAATGTCCAAAGTCCATACTTTGTTAGTGTACATGGACTCCATTTCGGTCCGCATTGCATCCAGCCATTTTACCGAGTCGGAGCTCTGAATGGCTTGCTGGAAGCTAGTAGGGTCAACATCATCAATGACGCAATCCTCTCTATCCCCATCTATGAGAAAATCGTAGTATCTCTCAGGCGGATGAGACGACCTACTACTCCTGCGGAGGGGTGTGGGAATGTCCTGTTCTTCTTGAACTTCTGGTTCTACCATACTTTCAGTAACAGTTTGTGGTTCTGGATTTTCTTCCAGTTCTATTTCGCTCCCATTTATTTCCTTTTCTAAAAACCGATGTTCTAGAAAATGGGCATTACGAGAAACAAAAACCTTTTGTTCCTCTGCGTAATAGAATAGATACCCCCTGGAGTTCTTTGGATATCCCGCAAACTTACATTGTACTGATCGTGCCTCGAGCTTGTCTGCATGCTGCTTTTTAACAAAAGCTGGACATCCCCAAATCTTCAGATACTGAAGATAGGGTTTCTTCCCACTCCACATCTGATATGGTGTGGTAGGCACAGTCTTGGTAGGAACTATGTTCAAAAGATATGCAGCTGATTCTAGTGCATATCCCCAGAATGATCGCGGTAACTCAGCCTTACTCATCATGGAACGAACCATATCCAATAGGGTTCGATTCCTCCTTTCTGATACACCGTTGTGTTGTGGTGTGTATGGAGGAGTAAGATGAGAGAGAATACCATTCTCTTTTAAGTAACCCAGGAACTCGGCACTCAAGTATTCACCACCTCGATCAGAACTCAGTGTCTTGATACTTTTGCCGGTTTGGTTTTCTACTCCATTCTTGTATTCTTGGAATTTCTCAAAGGCCTCAGATTTATGCTTCATTAAGAAAACATATCCATACCAAGTGAAATCATCCGTAAAAATAATGAAGTAGGAATAACCACCTAGCGCATGTGTAGACATAGGACCGCTCACGTCACTGTGTACGAGTCCCAAGTGCTCGCTTGCTCGTACTCCGTGTCCAGTAAATGGAGTTTTTGTCATCTTTCCTATGAGACAAGATTCACAAGTAGTATAAGATTGATATTCGAACGGATTCAAATATCCTTCTTTATGTAACTTAGTCAACCTTCTCTCATTGATGTGACTTAGTCTACAATGCCATAAGAAAACCTGATTTAATTATGGAGACTTTCTTTTATGTGTGTTCTGGACATTGAAAACCTGAGCTTGACTCAATACGTATATGCCGTTATCTAAAGTACCGAACCCAATCATAACTTGATTTAGGTGGATGTGAACTACATCGCTTACGAATGTAAAATCATATCCCTCTCTTAAAAGTGAGGACACTGATATGATATTGCAAGTCATACTAGGTACATACAGACAGTTACGTAGAATAAATATCTGCCCACTTGTCAAACCTAGGCGATATTCTCCCACGGATTCAGCGTCCACGCTCATTCCGTTTGCAACTCTGAGAGACAAATCACCTACCTTCATAACTCTACGGTTTCTCAAAGCATGAAATGAATTACAGATATGAGATCCTGCTCCGGTATCTAGTACCCAGGAAGTAGAGTTAATCGACAAACAGTTCTCAATTACAAACACACTTGAGGCTGAAGCCACAACATGCTTCATATCCTGGCTACTTGCTTCTAAAACCCTGCAATCTTTCTGCCAATGCCCAATCCCATAACAATAGAAACGTTCCTCTTTTACTACATTCAGTCCCGAAACTTTTGCCCTTCTCTTTCTTTCTTCTTCCCTGGTTTCCTTCAGGGTAGAAGGCAGAGACTGTAGAATCAAGTCAGTATCTGACTTGTTTCCTAACGTGGTCTCCAAGTCCTGGAGCTCATCAATATAGTTAGTCATTGTAAGGACGTTGTCCCCTACAAATGACCCGACGGCCAACCTCGCTTGAATTAATTCGGTCGAGGTCTCATATATTTCGATATGAGATTGCTCTCCATATAAATCTTTGTTATGGAGAAATATGGAAACTGAGTCTATCTTCTCGTGCTGCTTCTGGTATACACCATCAAATGAAGCTAACACGAGGCACTTGGCTTTCGCTTTATCCTTTTCCTTTGTCTGACGGATATCAATATCCGTGACGGTGGAAACTGGATCTGGGACGGCGGGATCTTGAGTAGTAATAGGGTGGTCCAGTTTGTCATAGGCAATGGACATCTGGACAGACCTTTGTCAGCCATATAGGTCAGATTCAGTCAATTTGTTATCTAGATGTAACCTAGTCGTGGTCATAAGGTCGCTGCAATTAAGAGAGAGAAGAAAACACTTTTATCATGATGCTCTTTCAAGTTTAGAGTGGTTTTTAATTTATCTAAACAGGATGGCTCCCACTGTTTCTCGAATCCCTCCTCAAACCAGAAAGGAAGAACTAGCCAGGACAATTCTCACTATACAATACTTGCTTAACCGTTCAGCCAGGTCAGTGTCGATACTTCGAGGGAGGTTTTCCAACGCTTTCTCGAAGTTCCTTAATTAAAGAACCACTTTTCTATGGGGGCGTAGCCCCGCTGACACCTTTCTAGGCACCTACTTGGTTTATAGCATTGATCGTTAAGTGACGAATCTCCTGATAAGTAGTATATACTCACAGTAGGATCGGGATCCAAAATATCATCGTATGATAATGTTGAAGGAATCCTACCAACATTCATCAAACTCAAAAATGCTATGCTCTGTCTGCAAATTTCAGTTTCTTTAGAAATTCCCGATATAAAATTTTGCCCCATGCTTTTATGACCTTGGCGTTAGGTCAAAATGTCATAAGTCACATGTCAAGTTCTACCCATCATTATCCTTGTTAATTTGAACCCATCCGTACATATCCTTGACGTTAGGCCAAAATGATAATACGACTGTCCTAAACTAACACATCTATCTATGCAACAAATGAATACCCAGCAGCTACCAAACACTATGCCTTGGCGTTAGGTCAAAATACATAGCTTGAATACTACTGAATACCCAAATGAATGACGGAGGGCTACAAATGGTTTTGGCAAAAACCGTGAACGTAGTGAACTTGATATAATCGAATGAACCTGATACTTTTTAAAAAGAGTGGTTAAAGCTCCGCAATTAAAAATTCTGATCTTTTAAAATAACCGAGTGGTTTCTTTTAAATTTGTTCCAACGATTAAACTTTGGTTTATTTTCTTTGCATTATAATAATGTGTCCCATCATTTATCCTATCATTGCAGAAAACAACGAAAATACCACGTCCTCTTATGCCATCCGCATTTGCCACGGGGTCCCGTCATCACCCGTTAGGTTACTTAACAAACGACAGAGTGGGGGCTGGGATAGCGCGGGTGTAAAACATAAGTGACGTCTATTATCTATCATATATAGATATTGTATATTCGTCAGACACAATAATAAGCATTCCAGATCACAGATGAACTTTATTGGATATACTAGCAATCAGCATTTTCTTTGAGCCTGCAATAAAAGACAGATTACACAGTTGTGATGAATAGCCATTACCCTAACCCTAGACCCCTACGGGTACGGCAAACTACCCGCAAAGTACCCGAAGTGAAGCGGTCTCCCTCAACAACGTGAGTAGGACACTAAACACTTCAACGTACCTGTTAGTTTATGTACCCCACCTTGGGTCTATCCTAGGAGCAAAAAACAGTAAAAAGAAATAATACAACGGTGGCTACAACCGCAACCTGGATGCGCCCCGCAAAAGAATATTACATCATATTATATTTACATCGAATGAATGAATATTAAACCCATCTCAAACCCTGGCTAATCATCACAACACTCCAATCAAGTCCATATACACAAACAGTAAACATTACAGAAATGTGCAACCCCCTGCCAACCGACATACTAGCAGTTAGGGGAGGTTTATGAACACATTAAACATTACAGATAAAAAACCCAATTAGCAAATATCTTAGAACATCGATCGACAACCATTTTCCGTGTCTACCCCAATTGCAAGCCAGCACAGAAGTAACCTGGGCAGAAACAGAATATACAGGAAAACAAAACTCCCAAAAATATGAATTACTGTGCAAATCCGAGTCAACTCGGTGTTGACTCGGCGGCGGATCCACGGTCAAAAGCACCATCTTGCCGCGGATCCGCGGCCGCCTTGCCGAGTTAGGTCTCGTATTTTCTCAGTATTCTTATATTTCCCTGCTGTGAATTTTAAGGCATATCATATAATTTTTTAGACATGTTTAAAATTAACAGAAACTTAGGGGTTTCCGGGGTTTCGTTTTCGTGTTATCCGACGATCGAAGTTCTAATTAGTTGCTAACTAGTTAGTGATACTTTAGTTGGCTCTAATACCACTATAAGTCCATCTCACACACCCCACGAACTTGCGCGGAGGTGGAATATATGAAAAATGATTATCAAAGCTTCGTAACACGGACTTGAGCGCATGAATCGTATCTAAACCGTTACTAGCAAACTACGAGAGGTTTAAATACTCGGATTCGAAGTTATACCTCACTTTACATGTACTTCGGGTCTTCATCGCTGTCCTCCACTCCTCGTAGGCTCCTTGGAACATCGGCACCTCAACGGCCTCCTCGAGTCAAAGACGATCCACCCGAGAGCTCCTACGCCAAGCTTGATCTCTAACTTGAGATAACTAGGTTGCTCAAAGTGCTAATCTAAGCTACCTAGGGGATATAGAGTGAGGTTATGGATGTATTAGTCTAGCTAACCCTTGATCTCAACACATGAGAGGTTAGGGTTAGGGTTTCAAGAATGAGAGAGCTTGAGGAGAGAGCAGGTGATGATAAGAATGAATATGAATAATAAGCTCATTAGAATATAACAACCATAACAATTTATCAAATAAATAATATAAATGATTAATCATCATGGTTGATGCATTCATCTTCTGTGATTTATCTTATGACTCATTAACTAATTAATGCATCATTTAATATCAAGGATGAATCACACAAATGAGTCATTAAGCAATTAATGCTTATGCCACCTTAACCCCCAAGTCACCATGCTTCTAGAAGCTTCCCGGAAATTTACGAGAATGCCCCTCCAATCCGTGAAAACACGAAAAAACTTTAGGTTGTATAAATCCAATAACCTGATACTATAATCTGGCTTAAACCAAAGCCGGCTAATAAAAACTGTCCGAACGTCGTACGTGCGTTTAAACACGTATGCGTTCAAACCCTTGTCGTAAAACCATACGACCTCTATATTGTTTCGTCTGGAGCAGGGAAACTCTCTGTGTGGGACTCTAAAGACTCGACACTCCGCTGGCAGTGGGTTTAACCACAGACCACAAGCGGCACTAGCTGTACGTAACGGTCCCCAGGTAGATGTCAATAAGAAGGCTGATGAGGAAACCCATCCGAACTCCTACTGAGCCTGATATGACAATCTCCGTACAGTCCGGTCTGTTCGTCTAAGACTATCGCATATCGAGCCTAGGGGGCGGCAAGCGTCAGTCCCCTAATAGTGGTATAAGTCGTGTCGGAGCGTAGCCCATTACACCCTGAGATACTACTGGAACTTACCAGTAAATCTCGCTTGTCCAGGCCAGGGACTTTGCGTAATGGCTCTCTAACACAGCGCGATATCAACTCCCAATACCGGGAGAGACGAATCCTTTCTAACTGCCACTGCCTCCAAGTGCTCGGGACTGCACCCAACTGCTACCTTTTTGCACAAATCCTTTGAGCCGTGGTAGGGTAGCAATCTAAGAACAGTGGGACACACTCGAGGCGAAGAAGCAGTGTCAAGTCTGCGGACTATGCTGTACTCATGTCACCTGGGAACTGTTAACTGACGACGGGTATAATACCATCAAACAGTTCCCCTGCGAGTCCTGTCCGGTGTACCCGTAACCTAACGAGCACCTGTATACTATCTCCAGTACGACGTACTGATGGCTGTGGGACAGACCATCTCCCCAACTGGGATGAGAAGCGTACACACCAGTCTAGTCTAGAGTATAGATGCCCAGTCTCGATAATCCTACGACTAGGGACAAGTATAGGATGTTACTTATAGACTACCCAGCCCCCAGTAGTATGACTGCCATCACAACGCTGGTAATCAAGCAAAGATCCTATGGGCTTTACTAATATGTATAAGTGATACGTTACAAGAAACATATGCACATATTAAAGTAGACACAAACCAAGTAGCATATTACTATTTTTAGCAAGACTGTATATACAACTGTGAATATCCCAAGCTTCCATTAAGTAATATACATACAAGTATGATACAATAATGGCCCTTAGGGCATATACACTAACAAATGTTACTTCAGCTAGTCGGGTCACAATGATATGACCTAGTCTACAACACCTCAAGAAGGATTCGTTCATTTCTGAACTCTTCCTCTTGTATGTGTTCTGTACATTAAGAACTGTGGTTTGATTTAGAACGTCTATGCTTTTAGATAACGTGCCTGAACTGATCAACTCTTGATATAGGAAATGTTTAAAACATTATCCAGCAATACAAAATTATATCTTTCTTTATTAAATAAAGATACTGATATGATGTTGTATATCAGGTTCCGTATCTAATAACATTCGTTCAGAATCAATGTATTTATTAATACAGGGTGATATCTGTCAACAGACTTGGCTTGCAACAATTGAACCGTTTTCAACTCTTGAAACTTATCACCCATTCTCTGTTCTCTACCTATCTGTAGCCCATGTAACAGATTACATTTGTGGGATCCTGATCCAGTATCTCATACCCAGGACGTAAAGGATACTGAGAAACAGTTCTCGGTAATGAACACACCAGAAGAAGATGCATCGGATGCACTTTCTTCGTTTCGGCGGCACGGGAATTCTGGTAATCCCCTATTTCCTGCTCAGTCTTATAACATTTATAATTTGGAGCGGGGCCAACGTTCCCTAGCGCAGTATAACAAGCGGGTTCGGTCAATACATCCGTATTTTTTATCTTGATTAAGGCGTGACATGGTCGCTACCTGGATAGAGAGAGAAGAAAACACTCAGCGTATGCTCTTTCAAGATTTAGATTGGTTATTAATATATGTAATCAGGATGGCTCCCACTGTTTTAGTCAAATCTTCCTTCAAACCCTAAAAGGAAAGACTAGCCGGGATTAATTACACGATACAAGTTCGCCAATCTTTCAACCAGGTTAGTGCCGGTACTTTGAGGGAGGTTCCCCGTGCTTTCACACGGACCTAATTAAAATAAACCTCGTTTTCCCAGGGGCGTAACCCTGTTGACACCTTTCTAGACACCTACTTGATCGGCTAATTGTAATGTGTAAAACTCTCCCAGGAGTAACTTTTACTCGCAGCGGGTATCGGGATCCAACTATCTCATAGGATGTATGCAATCTCATTGCAAATTTCAACACTTGAAATTCCCGATAATATTTTGCCCCGAGCGATCTATGACCTTGACAAGGTCAACAAACTATAGACCGCTAGTCAATTTCAACCCATCATTTCCTGATTGAATTAAACCCATCCGCATGACCCTTGACAAGGTCAACAATGTCGCACGACTACCCTAATCCAATCACATCATATGCTTATACAGATAAGCAGTAATCAGCTACCGCACACTACGCCTTGACAAGGTCAACAAAAGCAGCACGAATACTAACTATTACTTATCTGAAATGACGGAGGGCTACGACAGGTTTTTAAGAAAACCCGTTGCGTAATGAACTTGATATCGTCGTAGAATCGAGTGATTTTAAATGGAATGTTTTTGAGGCTTTTCTTGTTTTGCTAAAGAGATCACTCTCGGTGAAGGGATCGTCGGCTCTTTCCTTATCGAATAAGGTGCAGGATATTTCAAAAATACCACTATGCCAAGCAAAAACTATAAAAGCAATCAAAAGACAAACCGAGTTTGTAGCATCTGCTAGTTTCGCTAAAGAGGTCACTCCCGGTGAAGGGATCGTGGCTCTTTCGTTATCGAATAAGGTGCTAGATATTCTATAAGGAATACCGCTATGCAAAGCAAGAACTAGAGCTACCAGTTTTTAAACAAGTTTCTACAACATCTTTAGGTTTCTTTTATTTCATTAATCTCATTAATGAAGTCCCATTTTATTATACTTCACAAGCATCACATTTGAAACGAAATCAGCAATATAACATATATCTCATATATATAATATAAACATTTGTCTCAGGCAGTAATATGATCTCATCACAGAACCTTGCAGCAGAAGAAACACATATGAAATATTGGATATTCTAGGAATTCCGTGTTTTAAGTTAAGCCAGTATAAAACACGGATTCCACGGTCACGATGAAAAGCCAAACTCACATCCCTAGACCCCTACGAGAGCGGCAAGCAACCCTATCAATTCTAGAGTTAGGAGACCCGGTCTCGACTCCTCGAGATGGTCTCCCACTGGACCTTAGAGCCCGGTTACTTGTGCTCCCCACCTTAGGTCAATCCTAATGCGGAAAAGTAAATAATATACAATGGTGACATCATCCTCAACCCGGAAGTGCCCTAATAAAAGAATATTACATACAATTGAATTTTACATGAATGAAAAAGAAAGTCTAATCTCACATAAAACCCCCGGCTATTCAAAACACGACGATCCAATATAACATATCACAACAACACATAACATCATATATCATCAACGTAAGTAAATATGCGTATCCCAGTTGTCGTTGACATATAACACCGAAACCGGCGATACACCATATATTACACTTACGGTCGCAGAAAAGAAAGTGAAAAACTACAACATTTGGAATCCACAATCACTTTAGACATCTTAAATCCGAAATATCACATACTTCGTATTTCATGCCTAACTATATGAATTCCACATATTGTATCACATTCCAGATAAATAGACAATGTTAAACTTTCCGATCGAATAAACAAACACCCAAGATTTCCCAAATAGCTCAACACTTGAGCGGAGTTCAAAAAGTCCCAGAACATGTCACAGCCGCTATGAACCAGCCGTAGAAGGGTAAAACCAACGCCTCACATGTGGCAATGCTAAACTACCACAAACCATATGGTTCAGTGGCGGTTTTGACGATCACATAATCGAGTTATGGTTACGTTCTTCTAGAGGGTCCACAAATTCGCTTGCTTGATTTTCTGAAAATTTTAAACTCAGGAAAAATCCAACACTTGAAAGTTTTCCGACAGGGGA
This sequence comes from Agapanthus africanus, assembly GCA_030015575.1. Lineage (NCBI taxonomy): Eukaryota > Viridiplantae > Streptophyta > Magnoliopsida > Asparagales > Amaryllidaceae > Agapanthus > Agapanthus africanus. The sequence goes on along the minus strand of CM057351.1, from coordinate 50,542,264 downwards.
AAAAGTGAGTCATTGAGATATCCGTTCGAACTTTTTAACACGTTCTAAAATACCCGGAAAAACTTAAACGAAGTTAAACTTTCCCATCGAATCAACGAGTTCCCAATATTTCCCAGAAAGCTCAACACTTGAGTGGAATTAAAAATTACCAGAAGCATGAAAAAGTTCCCCAAGAATAAAGCCCTGAAGTATTAGCCCCTAACTCCTAAAGTTGGCCGCGGAACCCCCGCCAAACGCATGGTTTGGCCGCGGTTCCGTGGTCACTTGAGCGAGTTATGGCTTCGTACTTCACAGTAATCCTTAGAATTCCCTGCATGATTTTCTGAGTATTTTTAATATGAAAATTTTCAACTTTTGAAAAAATTTCCAGAACGTGGGATTTTTCGGGGTTTCGGTGTTCGATCGGACTTTAAACTGTAAGTGAACGGCGGCACCCCGGCCGTCAATCCGACGGCCAAATGCGGAAGCGGTGAAAAACTTTAATTTTGCGGACTTAGCAAACCGGCACCACCGCGCACTAAACACCCGGATCGTAACCATTAACAAGTCTAAGCTAACTAGAAGATGGGTTAGAGATATACCGACGATCCAAGTCCTCCGGTCTTCTCGTCATCGTCCCGATCTCCTGCGGAATGTCCCGTCTCCTCCTCGTCGCCGGAAGTGCACCACATCGCCTACTTTGTTTACGGGCTCCCACCTCAATGCCGAGGCAACTCGGGCACGAAGCCGGCTACTCGACGTGCCCAAGGTTTGCTGTAGAATGTGTAGTAGAGGATTGTGTCTCATTTGGGGTTCATGGAGGTGCCTTTTGGTGGAGGGATGATACAAGGATTATGTGGAGGAACTTGTAGGCTTTTGGAGCATGAAATGAACAAGATTTCCACCCTCAAAAAACTTGGACAGCCCTTCCAAGGGGAAGGCCGGCCATGACATAAAGAGAGGAGAGAATGAGAGTGTCATCCAATAATACCAAAGGGAGAGAGAGAGAAGACTATCATGCAAAAGGAAATGATCACCAAATCAAAACCCACACTCAACCACCTACCACCAACCTCATCATCAACAACCATGATGATATACAAAGTCAAGCAATCATGAGTTTATGAAGTCAAATGATGGGACAAGTATCATGACATGATAATATGCAAAGACCCCCTCCACAAATGCTTATTTGCAACAATGCAAATAAGCCCTCCTCCACCAATCTTCGGCCAATGAATGGAACAAAGGAAATTGGCCGAAATGGAAAGCAAACTGGCAACTCCAAAAACTGGTCCCGTAATAAATTACAGGAAAACCCCGATACTGTGCATACACACCCGCATTTGTATTCCGACCGAAATACAAGTGCAATGAGACAAAATCTACACTGTACTATACTAGGATCCGGCTTATACCAAAACCGGCTAGTAATATCTGTTCGATCCTGATCCGTGCAATACCGCACGTATCTGATCGAACCCTGCCATATAACCATACGGCCTATAGTACAGACTGTCCGATCCTGATCCGTGCAATACCGCACGTATCTGATCGGACCTTGCCATATCTCCATACGGCCTCTACAACTTTTCGCCCGAAAGCTGAGTAACTGAATGTGGGGGACTCTAAAGACTCGTCAACACCTTGGTTGTGGATTTAACCACTAGCACGTCAGAGGTATAAGCCAATACGTAACGGGCTACCAGGTACTGACTAAAAGGGATGTCTGTGAGTGAACTCAGCCTGACAACCCTACTGAGCCTGTCAGTGACAATATCCGTACAGTCCGGTCCGTTCGTCTATGAGTATCGCATGGCGGGCCTAGGGGGTTGGTAAAAGTCAGACCCCCAAAAGCGGTACAAGTCGTGTCGGAGTGTAGCCCAGAACACCCTGAGATACTACTGGAATACCTACCAGTAAATCTCCTTGCCTTGGCCAAGGACTTTGTGTAATGGCTCTCCTAGACACAGCACGACCTCACCCCCAATACCGGGAGAGACGAACCCCTGAAGATACGCTCACTGCCTCCATGTGGCTCGGGACTGTACCCAACTAAAACCTGTTTGCACGACTCCTTTGAGCCGTGGTAGGGTAGTAATCAAAGTACAGTGGGAACTCACACGAGACAAATGACGATCCCCAGGTCGATGAACTAACCTGCACACATGTCACCAGGGAACTGCCATCTGACGTCTGGTAAATGACCAACTAGCATGTTCCCGGCGAGTCCTGTCCGGTGTACTCATAACCCAATGAGCACCTGTATACATCTTAGGTGATCCAACTGACACCAGTGGCTTGTGAGACCGGCCACCGCCCCTCGTCGGGGTCTCGACTGTATACACTAGTCTACTAATGGAGTATCGATGCCCGGTCTCGAAACTCCCACGACTAGGGACCTTTTAAGGATAAGCTTATAGACCCCCAGCTCCCACTTATATGATCGCCCTCATACTGCTGGTGGTCAAGCAAGAATCCTAGGGGCTCTATCAACGTGTAATAGCGACGTGTCAGGTCACCTAAAGCAGTACACGATGATAAAGGTAAACCAGATTGAATACTATCATCTCGAGTAAGACTGTCCTACCGGGATAGCTCCTCCCTCAATCATTACAATCACGTACCTGTGACCTAATAATTGACTCTGAGGGCACTATCTCCAACAATCTCCCACTTGCACTCAAGGCTAATTATTGCGATGTCGCATACTCACAGCCCGTGTGACACCGAACATCCAACTCCTCTACTAGTCAGTCTCACAAAGCTCGTTTGCGGAACTATTGCGTTCGAGGAATAGCCTCAGTGAGTGGATCCGCTTAGTTGTTTCTTTCTATGTCTCTCTATATCTCAAGTTCGCGGAGAAAGCCATCTCCCGAAAAGAGCAATACCTGTCTTAGAATATGTCTGGATGTCTGATGGGACCTAGCTCATAAATGAACTCCAAATCCAAATTTCCTAGACTGTATCGTCAACTGAACTTAATCAGTATCCTGCGCGCCATGCCTCCCTCAGTATTGCCTTGGACCACCTGTCCAAAATACTGCCCCTCATCAGAAGGAAAACTATAACTCTGACAACCTGCTTGTCGTCCATGTCACCTTGGAAGCCTGGAATGATAACTGTCTCCTGAATGAGGCTGTCGTTATCATCTCCCTAGAACATCCACTTATGTTCTAAAACTGCTTCCGACTGTTTCTCCAGGATTGGATTAATGTCAACTTATTGCATCTAGTGCAAGAACAACATCTGGTGTGGTACTTGACATCTCACGATTGACTCAATTGCCTGAGCAAGTGATCTGCCAATCATGCCCGTCCCTCTCCCCTTTAGTCTGTAAGACACCTTTGGAGAGGGTGACTCCATTACCTGCAGGTACACTACCGTGCCAGGAGTCGTCCATCCTAAATACTCTTAGAATGCTGTCAAGTACCCTGATTGGGAAACCACCCAAATCTAGATCTAAGACCATAGATCTAGTAACCAGTATGTCTGATATAAAATCCATTTCCTTTGTGGAGAAACCACTGTGTGACGACCAAAGTATAACCGATCGTAGTATAGGAGTTTCCTTTCCTACTTTGTGCATGTCATCCAAATACCAGGACATCACACCCTACTACCTTCTCAACAGATCCATCCCCTATTCTGATGAAGTCAAACCCATGACTGTCACGTCAGAAACAGATGATCTATCTCCGCTACATCTGCTTTAGTCTATAAATAGACATAAGCTACCTGTCCACCAATGCTTCCGCTGCTCCCACTGACTACGACAACCCTCTGGCAGAGTCATATAGACGTGCACTTCTAAAACTAGTTTAGAACGACGCTATACTCATCCTCCCGCCGGGTCTCGCAGCCTGGAACAACAGCAATGGTAATTGTGGGTAAACAAGAACTTCCCTGTCACCGTCCTTGAGGCTACCGTAGTACCTCTCGGGTGCCTGAAGTTACCCACCTTATCTGCGGAGTGGCCAATGGAATGTCAATCCAGATTGAATCTTTAGGTTCCTTATCAAATCTTCACTAATCGTTTGTGGTTCTGGAATCACTTCCAGTTCTACCATACTCCCACTACTGTTTTTCTGAAAAAATCCATTTTTATTAAAACTGTGGCGAGTCTAGAACAATATCGCTATTGTTCATCCAGATGGTAGAAAGTCAACCCTCGTCATAGCCTGGGTCAACCCACAAAAAGTCATTACTGAAACGTGCCTTGAGTTGCCCAGTGTCTGGTTTTAAGCATAAGCCGGACAACTCCCCGTACCTTAACATCGTTAAGATATGAACTGTTCTATATCCAATATAGAACCAGAGGCACTGATTTAATTGAACCAGATTCAAATCATGCAACTGTCTCTAGTGCATGTCAACTAAATGGAAGGAGGCCGATCAGCGTTACTCAACTTAGGAATGCTTCCAATTATGAGTAACCTGAAAGAGAAGCAAGTTCTCTTAGTCATTACTAGCAATTGAATATCATTGACAAGTATCTACATCTTCGATCTTTTTGAAGAATCCCGATACTTGCTATACCTGGTTCTCTACTCTATTCAAATACCTATAACTTCTCCAAATTCGGACCCTGTGTCTCCACGAAACACCTGTCTAAAAACTAGAGAAGTCATAAGTAAACCGAATATAGTACGAGGACCAACCCCTCTGTCCTGATGGACCCTGGACAACATACAATACTCTGTATAAGTCCCTTGAGTCTGATAACTCATTCACTGTGTGTCGTAGGTTGAAAACTGTACTTATGGTTAAGAAGAATTACACCGCTGTTCAATGCTCCTTACCTAACCATCCACTGATATAGGTAAATGTCATAGACATAATTTCAAAAAGGTACATCTCACTCTATGAAAATAGACGTACAGATATATCAATTTGAAATTGGTGCATAACTGCGGATATTCAAAACCAAATATTTGCCAACCGGCAAACAGCCCAGGTGATTTCCTCAAATATCACCGATTACAACGAATCCCGATATAATGAGGATAATCACCTAATTCCCAATAACTTACTCCCACTCATCATCTGTAAAACCATACAGATGTGAGAATCGTATCTGGTAAATACATACCCTGGAGTAAGTATCTAATCGGGAAATCAGTTTTCTATTAACAGTACACAGTGAAACTGAAACATTGAAATGTTTCGATGGGGTATCCTGGTATTCCTAGTAATTCCTCTTCCAGATTCACGATTGTAACCGTATAATTCTTTGCCACCTCTCCAAATCCCTTCATATGTCTTTAGTCTTTACCTTCTGTACACCCCTTTAGGCCAAATGGTTTTCTTCATTCCCTACCGTTCGGCACCAGCCTATGGTTTGGAAGAAGACTATCCAATAAGCATAATGGGTGTAATGTCCCAATCCTAGGAACACTCGCAATGCGAGAGAAGGTGAAGATAAAAGACACCTGAATAAATCTTATTCCTATTTCTCCTGAACCAGAATCCATCTCCGAACTGGAACAAGTTCCTTTCGAGTTCGTATATAACCATACGATGGAGTATCCAAATAAACTGTGGATCTTCGTAGTGATACGGAGTGTCCTGGAGAAATACAAAGGTGATGTGGGAGTGGTAACGAAATACCTGGTTTGGTCGTGAATATCTGTTGCAATTTACTTTGCCCTCTTACTAATCCCTTGCTTTGTCTTAACTTAATACCTTCTGCACACCATCGTTATGCTAATTGGTTTTCTTCATTCCCTACCGGTCGGCACCAGCTTAAGGTTTGGAAGAAGACAATCCAATTTGCGTAATAGGTGTACTACCCCTAAACCAAGGAGTACTCGTAACCTGAGAGAGGGTAAAAGGAAAAGACAACTGAATAATCCTATCCGTTTTCTCCAGAACCGGAAACCATCCTCGAATAAATTCTTTCGAGTTCGTATCTAACCATACGATGGTTTTGTCCAATGGAAGTGGACGTTCGTAGTAATACGGGGTGTCCTGGAGAAAAGGGTAAAAGTAGGAGTGGCAATGGGGTTTGCAACTCTGACAATCCAAAAGCCGGTGTTTAAGAAGGTTTGGTCAACTTGGTCACTGAGTCATAGTCTTAGGGTCGGGTCAATGGTCGCTGCCAAAGAGAGAGAGAAAAGAAACACTCAGCGTGCACTCTAACCTAGATCAGAATGGTCACCAATTTATCTAATCTGGAAACCTCCCACTGTACCTCAAATTCTCCTCCAAACCTGAAAGAAGAATTAGTCGGGATCACCCGAGGAGTATACCAACTCATCAGTGGGAATCGGGATCCAACTATCATCGCATGATAACGTGACAGAATCCACTCACGTCATCACACTCCAGAAGGTATGCGCATATCTGGCAAGTTTCAGTTCTTTTGAAACTCCCGATGTGATTTTTGCCCCATGCTCTTATGACCTTGACGAAGGCCAACAAATCATAAGTCACATGTCAAGTTCTGCCCGTCATTCTCCAGGTTAATTTGAACCCACCCGCACAAGCCCTTGACGAAGGCCAACAAGGCTATACGACTGTCCCAAACCAACGCATCTATCTATGCTGCAGAAAGGCAACAAGCAGCTACCATACACTATGCCTTGACGAAGGCCAACAAACATAGCATGAATACTACTTACTACCCGGCTGAAACGACGGAGGGCTACGAATGGTTTCTGGCGAAAACCTTTAACGTAATGAACTTGATATCGTTGAAGGAACGGATAGCTTTTTAAAATATAGTGACGAAAACCGCTGCTAAAGAGGTCACTCCCGGTGAAGGGATCTCGGCTCTTTCCCCGTAGAATGGGGTGCAGGATATTCCAACTGAATACCACGGTGCAAAGCAAAAGTAATCGGCTATAGTGAAGTTAATGCCCTGACGCAAACTTTTTGTCCAAGGGGTCACTCCCGGTGAAGGGATCTCGGCCCTTGCCTCGTCGACTGAGGAGCAGGATATTCCAACTGAATACCACGATGCAAAACAAAAGAGAATGTCCTTGCAATAACAGCTTTTTGAAAAGTGTTCCAACAACATCAGATTAGGTTTGTTTTTAACTTGCATTGATCCGAATCAATGCAGTCCCGTCAATTGATCACACCACAAAGAACGAAAATATACTGATGTACGTATATGCCATCCGCATTCGCCACTGGGTCCCGTCATTACCCGTTAGGTTAGCTAACTAACGACAGAGCGGGGACTGGACTAGCGCGGATGTAAAACATATACAACATCTACTAATATATATACCAATATATTATATTCGCTCAAGGCGTGAATAGAATGCAACATCACAGAGAATGAACAGCATCACAGAAACAATACAGATATCTGGGATCCCCGGGTTTCACAGAGCCACTACTGAAACCCGACGTTCCCCTGGTCGTGTGGATAGCCTGTGCAATGAAATCCTAGACCCATACGGGCGCGGCAAGTCACCCGCCAAAACCTGAAGCGAGGCAGCCCCCTTCAGCACCGGGAATGGACCACCCAGCACTTCACGGAATCCGGCAACTTGGGCACCCCTCCTGGGTCAAGCTGTACCCCCTACGAGTGCGGCGAATAGCCCGCCAATCCTAGAGTGAAGCCCCCTCCGTCCCAGTGCCATGAGATGCGGGCTTGCTGCCCTCCAGAACCCGGCTATCCGTGCACCCCTCCGCGGGGTAATCCTAGTACAGAAAGTAAAATATACATACACCGGGTACATCGACCGCAACCAGGTCGTGCCCCAAAATAATAATACAATCAGGAAGTGACGGCAGTCCACATGTCGGACGCTCGCCCCGCAATATCAAATGTACATAATACAACAAAACTGTACTAGCATTGCATCCAGGCTATCCCCCACGACCGATCCGCAACATCATAGCAAAAACAAAACATCAACGTGAAAGTCACGTTCGTAAATCCGTCTAACCGGGCTATAGCAGTTAGACCGGATTTACCGATAAAGTGACATTCACGGTCGCAGATATAATGTAAATATTGTGAAAAATGTGTTTAAAATATCCGACCGATCGAATATTAACAAGTGGGCCCTTAATCAAAACTGTAGCACTCACAGAAAACATGAGCCCAATTTTAATATTCCAAAACCCATATTTTAAGCCCAGAAGGCCTCTGTAAAAAATTGGTGAAGTGATCTCCACAGTGTGCGGCGGAAGGGCGGCGGGAAGGGGGTTTTCGCGGCGGTTCCGCGCTCCCACTGTGGAGTTACTTCGTCGAATTTTTACAGAGCTCTTAGATTTTCCAGTACATCAATATTTTACAACCTGAAAAATTTTTCGACACCAAAAATTTCCAACAGAAAACTGATGTGGGCAAATACGGGTTTTTGGACATTTCGATCGATCGGAACTAAAAAACACATTACACAAAGCTAGACTAAGTTAATGGCGAGGCTCTGATACCACTGTAAGTGCACGGCGGCGCCCCGGCCGTCAATCCGACGGCCAAATGCGGAAGCGGTGAAAAACTTTAATTTTGCGGACTTAGCAAACCGGCACCACCGCGCACTAAACACCCGGATCGTAACCATTAACAAGTCTAAGCTAACTAGAAGATGGGTTAGAGATATACCGACGATCCAAGTCCTCCGGTCTTCTCGTCATCGTCCCGATCTCCTGCGGAATGTCCCGTCTCCTCCTCGTCGCCGGAAGTGCACCACATCGCCTACTTTGTTTACGGGCTCCCACCTCAATGCCGAGGCAACTCGGGCACGAAGCCGGCTACTCGACGTGCCCAAGGTTTGCTGTAGAATGTGTAGTAGAGGATTGTGTCTCATTTGGGGTTCATGGAGGTGCCTTTTGGTGGAGGGATGATACAAGGATTATGTGGAGGAACTTGTAGGCTTTTGGAGCATGAAATGAACAAGATTTCCACCCTCAAAAAACTTGGATAGCCCTTCCAAGGGGAAGGCCGGCCATGACATAAAGAGAGGAGAGAATGAGAGTGTCATCCAATAATACCAAAGGGAGAGAGAGAGAAGACTATCATGCAAAAGGAAATGATCACCAAATCAAAACCCACACTCAACCACCTACCACCAACCTCATCATCAACAACCATGATGATATACAAAGTCAAGCAATCATGAGTTTATGAAGTCAAATGATGGGACAAGTATCATGACATGATAATATGCAAAGACCCCCTCCACAAATGCTTATTTGCAACAATGCAAATAAGCCCTCCTCTACCAATCTTCGGCCAATGAACGGAACAAAGGAAATTGGCCGAAACGGAAAGCAAACTGGCAACTCCAAAAACTGGTCCCGTAATAAATTACAGGAAAACCCCGATACTGTGCATACACACCCGCATTTGTATTCCGACCGAAATACAAATGCAATGAGACAAAATCTACACTGTACTATACTAGGATCCGGCTTATACCAAAACCGGCTAGTAATATCTGTTCGATCCTGATCCGTGCAATACCGCACGTATCTGATCGAACCCTGCCATATAACCATACGGCCTATAGTACAGACTGTCCGATCCTGATCCGTGCAATACCGCACGTATCTGATCGGACCTTGCCATATCTCCATACGGTCTCTACAACTTTTCGCCCGAAAGCTGAGTAACTGAATGTGGGGGACTCTAAAGACTCGTCAACACCTTGGTTGTGGATTTAACCACTAGCACGTCAGAGGTATAAGCCAATACGTAACGGGCTACCAGGTATTGACTAATAGGGATGTCTGTGAGTGAACTCAGCCTGACAACCCTACTGAGCCTGTCAGTGACAATATCCGTACAGTCCGGTCCGTTCGTCTATGAGTATCGCATGGCGGGCCTAGGGGGTTGGTAAAAGTCAGACCCCCAAAAGCGGTACAAGTCGTGTCGGAGTGTAGCCCAGAACACCCTGAGATACTACTGGAATACCTACCAGTAAATCTCCTTGCCTTGGCCAAGGACTTTGTGTAATGGCTCTCCTAGACACAGCACGACCTCACCCCCAATACCGGGAGAGACGAACCCCTGAAGATACGCTCACTGCCTCCATGTGGCTCGGGACTGTACCCAACTAAAACCTGTTTGCACGACTCCTTTGAGCCGTGGTAGGGTAGTAATCAAAGTACAGTGGGAACTCACACGAGACAAATGACGATCCCCAGGTCGATGAACTAACCTGCACACATGTCACCAGGGAACTGCCATCTGACGTCTGGTATATGACCAACTAGCATGTTCCCGGCGAGTCCTGTCCGGTGTACTCATAACCCAATGAGCACCTGTATACATCTTAGGTGATCCAACTGACACCAGTGGCTTGTGAGACCGGCCACCGCCCCTCGTCGGGGTCTCGACTGTATACACTAGTCTACTAATGGAGTATCGATGCCCGGTCTCGAAACTCCCACGACTAGGGACCTTTTAAGGATATGCTTATAGACCCCCAGCTCCCACTTATATGATCGCCCTCATACTGCTGGTGGTCAAGCAAGAATCCTAGGGGCTCTATCAACGTGTAATAGCGACGTGTCAGGTCACCTAAAGCAGTACACGATGATAAAGGTAAACCAGATAGCATACTATCATCTCGAGTAAGACTGTCCTACCGGGATAGGTCCTCCCTCAATCATTACAATCACGTACCTGTGACCTAATAATTGACTCTGAGGGCACTATCTCCAACATAAACTTCGTCTACACAACGCCTAATGCTCTAACTTGGCTTTGATACCACTGTAGGGTTGTATAGCACGACAACAATGTTTAGCAAGGTATCAAACATGCCATTTTATAAAAATTTGGGGTGCTATGTAACCCTAACCAAGATCTTAACTAGAGAATTAGGGTAAACAATACAAGTAAACAACTTTACTTCTAAGAGTTAGGGATTACAACCTTTGTAGTTCGTTCGTTCGCTTCATAAGCTCCGTGTTGAGGTCTCTTCGCTGCGATCATCAAGTATCCGGACTCTAGAGAGGCTCCATGAAGAGAAAGATACAAGCTTGCTTCCAATCTTCAACAACTAAGATGATCTACCTTGAAGAAACTCAAACCCAAGCACTTTCTTCACTAATCAAGTATTAGCAAAGGAAATACACTAATCTAAGTGGTTAGAATAGATGACAATGATGAAGTAGGAATTTAGCTCTCTTTTGTTTCCAATTTCTCATTTTATTTCATCACATCACAAAAAGCTAGAAAGCTTTTTTCAAGAGGAGGAAGAAGAAGAATTTCACTTGTGATGAATAATGAATTATTGTGTTAGGTTAGAATTGCAACCATGGGTTAAAGATCACATCCTTAACCCTTGTAGAGAATAAACCATGGGTTGAGGTTTGGGTTGGGTTAACAAATATCTTCACAAAATATCAAAGGACGAAGACTAAAGTCAAAGCTTCAAGAAGCTTCCACAAAGCTCATCCACAACATTAACCCTAATCCAAACCCTAACATGTTTTATTCTCAAAACCTTACTTGCAATTTTAACCCTAACATGTTACAATATTATATATCACATATATAATATATATATATATATTAACAAAAGAAAATAATACAATTAACATATATCGCATATATATCAATGTATTATCCATGTAAGAAAAAGAATCTTTAAGTGATCTTATATTAGTTAATGTAATGTAATATATCAAATATATAATTATACATTAAATTATCAAATCAACACTTAATCCGATAATCCGGCTATTTCACAAATAACCGACTAATATAATCTGTATCAGTTCATCGAATCAACACTTGATCCGATGACCCGGCTATATCACATATACCCGGACGATATCACATATCGCGAGAATCTAATACGGTATCACATACACGTATTATTCTCGGTCCCGCAGATATCACATATGTGCTCCTACTCCGTTTTACCTGAGCCAGGAAACCTCTGTGTGGGACTTTAAAGAATCGTCAATACGCCGACAGTAGGTGATGATCATATCAAAGCACCCACAAGCTGCAAGCGGTCAGCTAAACGTAACAGCCACCCGTGTATTGAGCAATCAGAAGATCAACAAGCAATCCTGTACATTCTCATGCGAATCCAATCAGTAACACTCTCATACAGTCCGGTCTCTTCGTCTGATATGTCGTATATCTAGTCTAGGGGTGGTTAACGTCAGCCCCCAGTAACCGATAAGTCGTGTCGATATGAGGTCCATAACAGTTCGAGAAACTATTGATAACACTTACCAGTAAATCTGTTAGTTGTATGTATGCCCTAGAGGCCAGTATTGTACAGATTATGTATATTATATTGGATGCTTGGACATATATAGAGATGACTTTCTTGCTCGACATGATAGTATGCTATCTGGTTGCTCTTTATCTTAACATGTACACTAGTCTCTTTATACTGTCTTATAGTTACAAGTTGGTAAAGCCCTTAGGATTTGTACTTGACTACCTGGACTATGATGCAGATCATACTGGTGGGGACATGGTAGTCCATAAGTACATCCTTCAAGGTCCCTAGTCGTGGGTGTATCGAGACGGGGCATCGATATACCAGAGTAGACTAGCGTATACGCTTCTCGACCCATGTGATGGGCGATGGATGATCCCATATCCATTGGTGTTTGACATCAGAGATGGTATACGGGTGCTCAGTGGAGACTGGGTACACTGGACGGACTCGCCGAGAACTCCCAGATGGTATTATACCTCACGTCAGATGGCAGTTCTCAGGTGACACTTGTACAGGTTAGTCTGTAGACCCGAGATCGTCATAGAGTCTTGTGTGATTCCCACTGTGCTTTGATCTCTACCTTACCACGTCCATGAGGGCGTGCAAAACGGTGGTCTTTGGGCACAGTCCCGAGTCACATGGAGGCAATGAGCGATAGGAGGGGTTTCGTCTCTCCCGGTATTGGGAGTTGATGTTGCGCAGTGCTCGATTGGCCGTAACAGGGAAGTCCCTGGCCAGGGCTGATCAGAGATTTTCTGGTAAGTGTTACCAGTAGTTTCTCGACCCGTTACGAGCCTCACATCGGCACGACTTATCGGGTTATTGGGGTCTGACGTTTACCACCCCTAGACTAGATATGCGACATATCAGACGAACAGACCGGACTGTACGGTAAGTGTTACTGGTCGGATTCGCAGGAGTGTGAGCAGGCTAGCTCGTCGATCTTCTGATCGCTCAATACCCGGGTGGCCGTTATGTTTAGCAGACCGCTTGCGGCTTGTGGGTGCTTGATATGATCATCATATGCTACCGGCGTATTGACGAGTCTTTAGAGTCCTACACAGAGGTTTCCTGGCTCAAGCGAAATGAAATAGGAGCGCATATGAGATATGTGCAGGACTGAGAATAATGCGTATATGTGATACCGCATTTCATTCTCGCGATATATGTTTCGATTGGTTATATTCGATATGACCTAGTTATCGAATCATTGATTCGATAAATCGATACATTGGATTCTAGTCGGTTATGTGCGACATGACCGGATCATTGAATCAAATGTTGATTTAATGATTTAATGCATAATTATATATTTGATATATTGCATTGCATTAACTAGTATTGGTTCACTTTAAACGGATTTTTCTCACTTGATGCACATTGTATATGTGATATGCTTTAGTGCACTACTTTGTATCATGTTTGATGATACTTGATAATGTGGTTAAGTGTAAAGGGTTAAACCATGGTTAAGTGTAAAGGGTTAAACCATGGTTAAGTGATGATTAGGGTTTGGGTTTTTCATTTATTTATTTGTTTATTTATTTGGAAAGGATTAAGTTAAGAATGGTGGCTTATTTTGGAGCTATGTTGAAGCTTCTTGAAGCTTTGACAAAGTCCACCATCCTTATCTCATCCTTAACCCTAACCACTCTAACTAACCTTGGTTTAATCTCTACACTTGACCATGGTCAAGATATGATAAGTATTCATATTAGTTTTATTTTTAAAAAGAGAAGACTTATCATTCTTGCTTCATCTTCATCTTCTTCTTCTTCTTCAAGCTTGCTACTTTAATGGCAACTTGAGATCTAGTGAGATAAATCCAATTCTAAAGTGAACCCACCTCCTATTTCTTCACCCTCTACCTCTTGCCAAGTTGTTTTGGGTGTTTTCTTCACAAGTTTCACAACTTTGTGAAGTCGGAGCTTGTGCTTGTGCAACCTCGACGTAGATCGTCTTTGACACGAAGCCGACGACCTATTCCGCACGTTTCTCCGATGAAGCCGTCACGAGAGTCCAAGGTTCAAGATGGACAGCGAGAGGACGCCCTCGTGGAGCTAAGGAAGTGGGTATCCAGATCTACAAAGGTTGTAGCATCTTAACTTTAGTTAAATTGTTAACTAGATTTATGTTTCGCCTAGACATCTAGCAACGATCCGTTAACTAGGGTTTCTCGGCACCATAATTTTTAAATTTTGCATGTTCGATGCCTTGTGAGACCTCTATAGGATGCCTAGGAACCCTACAGTGGTATCAGAGCCTAGCTAGAGGCTTAGGCGGAGTCTAGACGGAGTTTGAAAGCCCGACGAACCCGAAACCATAATTCCGAGGTGCTCTCTGGAAAATTTCTTAAATTTTGGATTTTTGTCAATTAAAAATATGCAGAAAATCATGCAGGGTATTATATGAAATACTGTGAAATTCGGGGGCCTGAATCAACTTTTCCACCGCGGAACCGCGGCACGTGCTATGCATGATGCGGCGGTTCCGCAGCCTTACTGTTCCTTTATGTGATGTTTTCTGCACAGTAACTCATATAATTCAATGCTGTGTTTTCTGGGATATTTTTGTTGTGACTATACAGCAGAGTATTCTGGGGTACTATTGGGAATCAGTGTTTCGACCGGATTATCAAATTTCGTCTTTGTGTATTTCCGGATAATTTTTAGAATATGTTAAAAAGTTCGACCGGATATAAATACCCAATTTTTCCCCTGTCGGGAAATTTCCAAGTGTTGGATTTTTCCGTAGTTTAACGACGTTCTAAGTAGTGCAAGTAACGCGATGGACTCTCTAGAAGACAACAAACCTTAACTCGATTATGTGACCGTCTTGAACTGCCCTTTGAACCTTCGGGTTTGGGGCAGTACGGCGTGCCACATGTGAGGCGTTGGCTTGACCCTTTTCTACGGCTGGACCGTTGCTACTGAGGCACGAACTGAATGTTGTTAGACTTATTTCATGTGTTGAGCTGTATCGGGAAAACTTGGGTATTCGACTGTTCGATCGGAAAGTTTAACATTTTCTGTTTATCTGGAATGTGATACAATAATTGGAATTCACAAACAGTTATGAGATAACTGGATGAATGTTATAAATCTAGCAGTTTAGTCCCATATGATATTGAAAAGAGTTTTCGATAATGAGACTAAAATGCGGGGTTTGTAACTATTAGGCATGTGATGTCTAAAGTGGTTGCGGATTCCAACTGTTGTAGTTTTACACTTTCTTTTCTGTGACCGTAAGTGTAGTATGTTCATATCGCCGGTTTCGTTTCTATACGTCAACGACAATTGGGGTATTCATACTTACTTACGTTGATGACATGTGATGTTATGTGTTGCTGCATATGTTATATTGGATCGTCGTGTTCGAATAGCCGGGTTTTTTTTTATGTGAGATGAGTGTTTTTCATTTTCATTCATGTAAAAACTTGTATGTAATATTCTTTTATTTGGGGCACTTCCAGGTAGCGGAAGTTGTCACCTTTTGTATATTATTTACTTTTCCGCATTAGGATAGACCCAAGGAGGGGAGCACAAGTAACCGGGTTCTGGGGTCCAGTGGGAGACCAACTCGAGGAGTCGAGTCCGGGTCTCCTAACCCTAGAATTGGCAGGGTTGCTTGTTGCTCTCGTAGGGGTCTAGGGGTGTGGGATTGGCTATTCATCACGACCGTGGAATCCGTGTTTTATACTGGCTCGTATTGAAAACACGGACGTCCTAGTATATCCAATATTTCATATGTTTATTCTGCTGCGATATCTGTGTTGTGACTCTGTGATGGATATAGTATATAGTATATATGATATATTATATAGACGTTACTTATGTTTTACACCTGCGCTAGCCCTGCCCTGCTCTGTCGTTAGTTACCTAACCTAACGGTGCACGAGGGGACATCGAGGCGAATGCGGATGGCATAAGTGTACGTCATATCTATCTGTGATGTTTAGGTACTTAAATGATGGGACTTCATTAATGTGATTAATGAAGGATAAGAAACCTAAGATGTTGTAGAATCAGATTTTAAAATAAAACAGGTAGCTACAGTTCTTGCTTTGCATAGCGGTATATATGATATACCCCGCACCTTATTCGATGAGGAAAGGACCGAGATCCCTTCACCGGGAGTGACTCCTTTAGCAATAACTGGCAGATGCTACACACTCGGTTTGCTTTTGACTGCTTTTGCGTTTTTGCTTTGCACAGTGATATATATGATATATCCCGCACCTCATTCGACGAGGAAAGGACCGAGATCCCTTCGCCGGGAGTGACTCCTTTAGCAAAACTAGAAAAACCTCAAAATCACTCCATTTCAAAACATCATTTGATTCTACAACGATATCAAGTTCATTACGCTCATGGTTTTCAGAAAAACCTGGCGTAGCCCTCCGTCGTTTCAGATGAGTAGTAGTTAGTATTCGTGCTACGTTTGTTGGCCTGCGTCAAGGCGTAGTGTGCGGTAGCTAACTAGTATTTATCTGCTTATGCATATGATGCAGATTGGATTAGGGTAGTCGTGCGACTTTGTTGGCCTGCATCAAGGGTCGTACGGGTGGGTTTAATTCAATCAGGAAATGATGGGTTAAACTTGACTAGCGCACTATGGTTTGTTGGCCTGCGTCAAGGTCATAGGACGCTAGGGGCAAAATATTATCGGGAATTTCAAGTGTTGAAATTTGCAATGAGATTGCATACCTTCTATGAGATAGTTGGATCCCGATACCCGCTGCGAGTAAGAGTTACTCCTGGGAGAGTTTTACACATTGCAATTAGCTGATCAAGTAGGTGTCTAGAAAGGTGTTAACGAGGTTACGCCTCTGGGAAAACGAGGTTTACAGTAATTAGGTTCGTGCGAAAGCATGGGGGACCTCCCTCAAAGTACCGACACTGGCCTGGCTGAAAGATTGGCGAACTTGTAGTGTGTAATTAATCCCGGCTAGTCTTTCCTTTTAGGGTTTGAAGGAAGATTTGATAAAAAGCAGTGGGAGCCATCCTGATTAGATAAGATAATAACCAATCTGATCTTGCACGAGCATACGCTAAAGTGTTTTCTTCTCTCTCTCTCCAGGTAGCGACCATTTCATGCCCTAATAAAGATAATAATATGGATGTATTGACCGAACCCGCATGTTATACTGTGCTGGGGAACGTTGGTTCTGTTCTTACCTATAAGAGTTATAGGACTGAACAGGATATAGGGGAATACCAGGAATCCCATGCCACCCGTATGAAGAAAGTACATGTTGATGCATTTTCTTCGGGTGTGTTCGTTACTGAGAACTGTTTCTCTATTTGCTCTACGTCCTGGATATTGGATACCGGGTCAGGATCCCATATATATAATCAGTTACATGGGCTCAGGAAAGGTAGTGAACTTAGAGAAGGTGATAAAGACATTAGAGTTGGAAATGGTGCAATTGTTGCAGCTAAGACTGTCGGGGAATATCACCTTGTATTACCAACTGGTAATACATTGGTTCTGAACGAATGCTATTACATGCCGAACCTGATATGCAACATTATATCAGTTTCTTTATTAAGTAAAGAGGGATATAATTTTGTATTACAGGACAATGTTATGAACATTTTCCGTAACCAAAAGTTGGTTGGATCAGGCACGTTGTGTAATGGCATTTATGTTCTAAACCAATCAACAGTTCTGAGCATAACAAACGCACGCAAGAGGAAGAGTTCTGAACTCAACGAATCCTTCTTGTGGCATTGTAGACTGGGCCACATCAATGCGACACGACTAGCTAAGTTGCATAAAGATGGATATTTAAATCCGTTTGAATTTTCATCTTATGACACTTGCCAGTCATGTCTCAAAGGCAAGATGACCAAAACTCCATTTACGGGACATGGAGAAAGAGTTACCGAACTCTTGGGACTGATACATAGTGATGTATGCGGTCCCATGTCTACACATGCCAGGGATGGTTCTTCGTACTTCATTACATTCACTGACGATCTCTCTAGATTCGGATATGTGTTCCTGATGAAACACAAATCAGAAGCTTTTGAGAAATTTAGAGAATATAAACAAGAAGTCGAGAACCAAACCGGAAAAAGTATTAAAATCCTTCGATCTGATCGAGGAGGTGAATACTTGAGCAATGAATTCCTGGACTTCCTAAAAGATAATGGGATTCTCTCTCAGCTGACTCCTCCATATACACCACAGCACAATGGTGTATCAGAACGGAGGAACCGCACCCTATTAGATATGGTGCGCTCTTTGATGAGCACAGCTGAGTTACCTATTTCCTTCTGGGGATATGCACTGGAAACAGCTGCAGACCTATTGAATATGGTTCCCACCAAAACCGTGCCGACCACTCCATATGAGATATGGAAAGGAAAGAGACCATGTCTTAATTATGTTAAGATATGGGGTTGTCCGGCCTATGTAAAAACGCAAAATCCGGACAAACTCGCGGCAAGGTCTATTCTTTGTAAGTTTATTGGATATCCCAAACATTCGCGAGGGTATATCTTCTACCACCCTGAGGAACAAAGAGTGTTTGTTTCTCGGCATGCCACCTTTTTAGAAAAGGAATTTCTTGAAAAAGAGATTAGTGGTCATGAGGTAGAACTGGAAGAGGTTCCAGCTGCAGAAGCTACAACAGAAGATCTGGTGGAACCAGAGGATTCCGTTGTTCCCGATGAACCCCAGCCACTCCGCCGATCTAGTAGGGTTCCTCGCCAACCTGAGAGATACTATGGTTTTCTCATGGACGGTGGGAGCGAGGATTGCATCATGGAGAATGATGACCCAACTAGCTTCGAGCAGGCCATCACGAGTAAGGACTCAGTGAAATGGCTGGATGCTATGCGGTCCGAGATGGAATCCATGTACACCAACAAAGTATGGACTTTGGAAGTTGCTCCTGAAGGGGTAAAACCCATTGGGAGCAAGTGGATCTTCAAGAAGAAACTTGGTGTAGATGGGAAAGTGGAGACTTTCAAAGCTAGACTTGTAGCAAAGGGTTTTCGTCAAAGACCAGGTGTGGACTATGACGAAACCTTTTCTCCAGTAGCTATGCTGAAATCCATCCGAATCATGCTTGCCTTTGCTGCCTTTCATGACTACGAAATCTGGCAAATGGATGTTAAGACCGCCTTTCTAAATGGTGATTTAGAAGAGTGCGTGTACATGACTCAGCCAGAGGGCTTCATAGACAGTGGGAGCAGCGGGAAGGTGTGCAAGCTGCTTAAATCCATTTATGGATTAAAGCAAGCATCGCGGAGTTGGAACATCTGCTTTGACGTCGTTATCAAAGAGTTTGATTTCGTCAAAAATCCAGATGAACCTTGTATCTACAAGAAGGTGGCAGAGAGTAAGGTTGTCTTCCTCGTATTGTATGTGGACGACATACTCTTGATAGGAAATGATATTCCTATGCTGCAATCGGTCAAGCTCTTCTTATCACAAAGATTCTCAATGAAAGATCTTGGTGATGCCTCCTGCATATTGGGAATTAGGATCTATAGAGATAGATCCAAACGGATTTTGGGATTGTCCCAATCCAGGTACATTGACACCATACTAAAGAGGTTTAGTATGGAAGAATCCAAGCGTGGGAACTTGCCCACGATCTCTGGAGTCACTCTCTCCAAAGAGATGTCTCCCAAGACTGATTTGGAGAGAGCTCGCATGCAAGGGATACCCTATGCTTCGGCAGTAGGCTCTATCATGTATGCGATGCTATGTACCAGACCCGATGTAGCATACTCACTAAGTATAGTGAGCAGGTATCAAGCTGATCCTGGAGAGAGTCACTAGACAGCTGTCAAGAGCATTCTCAAGTACTTGCGAAGGACTAGAGATATGTTCTTGGTGTATGGTAACGGAGAACTCCAAGTGGAGTCCTTTACCGATTCCAGCTTCCAGAGTGATAAGGACGACTCTAAGTCGCAGTCGGGTTTTGTCTTTACCCTTTACGGAGGGGCGGTTAGCTGGAAGAGTTCCAAGCAGGAAACCATGGCAGACTCGACGATGGAGGCTGAATACATCGCTGCCAACGATGCTGCTAAAGAAGCTGTCTGGATCAAGAAGTTCATTACTGAACTTGGAGTGGTTCCATCCATTGAGCGTCCAATACCTTTGTATTGCGATAACAATGGAGCGGTGGCTTTGGCCAAGGAACCCAGGTCCCATCAGCGATCCAGGCATATTCTGAGGCGGTATCACCTGATCCGGGAGATAGTTGATCGCCGGGAGATCGAGGTCAGGAGAGTTGACACGAAGAACAACACGGCGGATCCACTCACGAAGGCCATTCCCCAGATACAGTTTGAGAGACTCTTCGGGATGCTCGGTATGAGATACTACAGCAGCTGGCCATAGTGCAAGTGGGAGATTGTTAGTTGTATGTATGCCCTAGAGGCCAGTATTGTATAGATTATGTATATTATATTGGATGCTTGGACATATATAGAGATGACTTTCTTGCTCGACATGATAGTATGCTATCTGGTTGCTCTTTATCTTAACATGTACACTAGTCTCTTTATACTGTCTTATAGTTACATGTTGGTAAAGCCCTTAGGATTTGTACTTGACTACCTGGACTATGATGCAGATCATACTGGTGGGGACATGGTAGTCCATAAGTACATCCTTCAAGGTCCCTAGTCGTGGGTGTATCGAGACGGGGCATCGATATACCAGAGTAGACTAGCGTATACGCTTCTCGACCCATGTGATGGGCGATGGATGATCCCATATCCATTGGTGTTTGACATCAGAGATGGTATACGGGTGCTCAGTGGAGACTGGGTACACTGGACGGACTCGCCGAGAACTCCCAGATGGTATTATACCTCACGTCAGATGGCAGTTCTCAGGTGACACTTGTACAGGTTAGTCTGTAGACCCGAGATCGTCATAGAGTCTTGTGTGATTCCCACTGTGCTTTGATCTCTACCTTACCACGTCCATGAGGGCGTGCAAAACGGTGGTCTTTGGGCACAGTCCCGAGTCACATGGAGGCAATGAGCGATAGGAGGGGTTTCGTCTCTCCCGGTATTGGGAGTTGATGTTGCGCAGTGCTCGATTGGCCGTAACAGGGAAGTCCCTGGCCAGGGCTGATCAGAGATTTTCTGGTAAGTGTTACCAGTAGTTTCTCGACCCGTTACGAGCCTCATATCGGCACGACTTATCGGGTTATTGGGGTCTGACGTTTACCACCCCTAGACTAGATATGCGACATATCAGACGAACAGACCGGACTGTACGGTAAGTGTTACTGGTCGGATTCGCAGGAGTGTGAGCAGGCTAGCTCGTCGATCTTCTGATCGCTCAATACCCGGGTGGCCGTTACGTTTAGCAGACCGCTTTCGGCTTGTGGGTGCTTGATATGATCATCATCTGCTACCGGCGTATTGACGAGTCTTTAGAGTCCTACACAGAGGTTTCCTGGCTCAAGCGAAACGAAATAAGAGCGCATATGAGATATGTGCAGGACCGAGAATAATGCGTGTATGTGATACCGCATTTCATTCTCGCGATATATGTTTCGATTGGTTATATTCGATATGACCTAGTTATCGAATCATTGATTCGATAAATCGATACATTGGATTCTAGTCGGTTATGTGCGACATGACCGGATCATTGAATCAAATGTTGATTTAATGATTTAATGCATAATTATATATTTGATATATTGCATTGCATTAACTAGTATTGGTTCACTTTAAACGGATTTTTCTCACTTGATGCACATTGTATATGTGATATGCTTTAGTGCACTACTTTGTATCATGTTTGATGATACTTGATAATGTGGTTAAGTGTAAAGGGTTAAACCATGGTTAAGTGATGATTAGGGTTTGGGTTTTTCATTTATTTATTTGTTTATTTATTTGGAAAGGATTAAGTTAAGAATGGTGGCTTATTTTGGAGCTATGTTGAAGCTTCTTAAAGCTTTGACAAAGTCCACCATCCTTATCTCATCCTTAACCCTAACCACTCTAACTAACCTTGGTTTAATCTCTACACTTGACCATGGTCAAGATATGATAAGTATTCATATTAGTTTTATTTTTAAAAAGAGAAGACTTATCATTCTTGCTTCATCTTCATCTTCTTCTTCTTCTTCAAGCTTGCTACTTTAATGGCAACTTGAGATCTAGTGAGATAAATCCAATTCTAAAGTGAACCCACCTCCTATTTCTTCACCCTCTACCTCTTGCCAAGTTGTTTTGGGTGTTTTCTTCACAAGTTTCACAACTTTGTGAAGTCGGAGCTTGTGCTTGTGCAACCTCGACGTAGATCGTCTTTGACACGAAGCCGACGACCTATTCCGCACGTTTCTCCGATGAAGCCGTCACGAGAGTCCAAGGTTCAAGATGGACAGCGAGAGGACGCCCTCGTGGAGCTAAGGAAGTGGGTATCCAGATCTACAAAGGTTGTAGCATCTTAACTTTAGTTAAATTGTTAACTAGATTTATGTTTCGCCTAAACATCTAGCAATGATCCGTTAACTAGGGTTTCTCGGCACCATAATTTTTAAATTTGGCATGTTCGATGCCTTGTGAGACCTCTATAGGATGCCTAGGAACCCTACAAAATCTCAGCAACCCTGGCCATGGATTTCCAGTTATAGCCGATCGAACATATCGCAACATCAACTTCCTATACCGGGAGAGACGAAACCCCTCCTATCGCTCATTGCCTCCATGTGATTCGGGACTGTACCCAAAAGCCACCATTTTGCACGCCCTCTTGGACGTGGTATGAAGGAAATCAAAGCACAGTGGGAATCACACAAGACTCTATGACGATCTCGGGTCTACAGACTAACCCGTGTAGGGTTCCTAGGCATGCTCAAGAGGTCTCAAAAGGCATCAAACATGCCAAATTCAAAAATTCTTGGTGCCGAGAAACCCTAATGCGATCGTTGACTAGAGTTTTAGGCGATAACTACAACTAGTTAACAACTTAACTAAGTGAACGGAAATACAACCTTTTTCGATCCGGTCCTCCACCTCCATAGCTCCACATTGACGTTCCTCCGCTGCGATCATCGGATGCCGGACTCTAGCGATGGTATCGTCGAAGAAATGATCGGGCTAGGTCGTCGACTTCGATGCCGAAGATGATCTACGTCGAGGCAACACAAGTTCAAGCTCCAACTTCACCAAGTCATGAAACTTGTGAAAAGAACACCCTATACTACTTGGCAAGTGGTAGAGTATGAAGAAATAGGAAGTGGGTTCACTTTAGAATTGGATTTCTCACTCTTTTTATCAAGACACCATTAAAGGATGCAAGGTTTTCTTCATCTAGAAGAAGAAGAAGAAGAAGAAAAGAATATGATAATATGATAAGAATATTGAATAATAGAAAATGAGTGATTCTTATCATATTAGCAACTATGGTTATGTGTAGAGAGTAAACTAAGGTTAGGTGAATGGTTAGGTTAGGCATGAAACAAAAATGGTAGACTTTTTCAAAGCTTCATGAAGCTTCAATGTAAAACAAAAGTAGCAACCATTTCATTTCTTGCCAAAATGAAATAAATAAATAAATGAATAAATAAATTAAAACCCTAACCATTTACTTAACCAAGGTTTTGTTAGTTATATGTATGCCCTAGAGGCCATTACTGTACATTGGATGTATATTGCAGTGGATGCTGGGACATATATAGGGAGGACTTTCTTGCCCGACATGATAGTATGCTATCTGGTTACTCTTTACCTTAACGTGTACATTGATTGTCTCTCTGTTACATGTTGGTAAAGCCCTTAGGATGTGTACTTGACTACCTGGACTATGATGCGGATCATACTAGTGGGGACATGGTAGTCCATAAGTACATCCTTCAAAGTCCCTAGTCGTGGGTATATCGAGACGGGGCATCGATATACCAAAGTAGACTAGCGTATACCTTCTCGACCCATACAGATGGGCGATGGATGATCCCATATCCATTGGTGTTTGACATCAGAGATGTTATACGGGTGCTCAGTATAGACTGGGTACACTGGACGGACTCGCCGAGAACTCCCAGATGGTATTATACCTTAAGTCAGATGGCAGTTCTCTGGTGACACTGGTACAGAGTAGTCTGTTGACCCGAGATCGTCATAGAGTCTTGTGTGGTTCCCACTGTGCTTTGATTTCCACCTTACCACGTCCAAGAGGGCGTGCAAAACGGTGGTTTTTGGTTATAGTCCCGAATTACATGGAGGCAATGAGCGATAGGAGGGGATTCGTCTCTCCCGGTATAGGGTGTTGATGTTGCACTGTGTTCGATTGGCTATAACCGGAAATCCCTGGCCAGGGTTGCTGAGATTTACTGGTAAGTGTTACCAGTAGTTTCTCGAACTGTTATAGACCTCATATCGACACGACTTATCGAGCTATTGGGGTCTGACGTTTACCACCACTAGGCGAGATATGCGACATATCAGACGACGAGACCGGACTGTATGGTAAGTGTTACTGGTTGGATTCACAGGAGTGTGAGCGGGCTTGCTCGTCGATCTTCTGATCGCTCAATACCCAGGTGGCCGTTACGTCTAGCAGACCGCTTTCGGCTTGTGGGTGCTTGATATGATCATCATCTGCTGCCGGCGTATTGATGAGTCTTTAGAGTCCTACACAGAGGTTTCCTGGCTCAAGCGAAACGAAATAGGAGCGCATACGAGATATGTGCGGGACCGAGAATAATGCGTGTATGTGATACCGTATTTCATTCTCGCGATGAATGTGTCGAATGGTTGTATGCGATATAACCTAGTTATCGAATCGAGGATTGATTCGATAAGCCGATACATTGGATATTAGTCGGTTATATGCGATATGACCGGATCGTTAAATCAAGTGTTGATTTAATGATTTAATGTATAATTATATATTTGATATATTAATTTGCATTAACTAATATTGGTTCACTTTAAATGGATTTTCTCACTTGATGTACACAAGTTGTATATGTGATATACTTTTGTGCACTTGATTGTATCATGTATGATGATACATGTTAACTTGAGTTTGTGTAAAGATTAAACCATGGTTATATGAATGGTTAAAGTTTTGTTTACTTATTCATTTATTTATTTTGATTATTGATTTTGGAAAAGAAAATAAAAATGGTGGCTTTTCTTGTTTCTTTCATGAAGCTTCATGAAGGGTTGAAACCTTAACCATTTTTGTTTTCTTCTCTTAACCTAACCATTCACCTAACCCTAGTTTACTCTCTACACTTGACCATGGTTAGTATATGATAAGTATTCATATTATTTTCATTTTTAATATAATACTTATCATATTCTATCATCATCTTCTTCTTCTTCTTCAAGAAGAAGCTTGCCTCCATCAATGGCAACTAGTGAAAAAGAGTGAGAAATCCAATTCTAAAGTGAACCCACTTCCTATTTCTTCATCCTCTACCTCTTGCCAAGTAGTATAGGGTGTTTTCTTCACAAGTTTCTTGACTTGGTGAAGTTGGAGCTTGATCTAGTGTTGCCTCGACGTAGATCATCTTCGGCATCGAAGTCGACGACCTAGCCCGCCCATTTCTCCGATGAAGCCGACGCTAGAGCCTGGTATTCGATTTGGACAGCAAGGAGACTTCATAATGGAGCTATGGAGGTGGATGACTGGATCTACAAAGGTTGTATTTCCGTTCACTTAGTTAAGTTGTTAACTAGTTGCATTTTTCGCCTAAAATTCTAGTTAACGATCCGTATTAGGGTTTCTCGGCACTTGTAAAATTTGAAATTGTTATGGTTGATGCCTTGTGAGACCTCATTAGTGTGTCTAGGAATCCTACAGTGGTATCAGAGCCTAGCTAGAGCCTTAGGCGATGCGTATACGATGTTAGAAACCCGATCGAACCCGAAACCCCATTTTTTCACCCTCTCTATACAATTTTTGAAAACTGGGATTTTTCCAAATTAAAAATATGCAGAAAAATCAGCAGGGATTTATAAGAAATACTGTGCAAAACGAGCGACTAACTCCATCAAACCGCCGCGGAACCGCGGCACGAGCATGGCTCGTGCGGCGGTTCCGCGGCCGTACGGAAGCATCTATCATTTCAATTTGTACAGTAATTCCTATATTGTTGTGCTGTATTTTCTGGGAATTTTTAACTTCTACTCAAGAGTTGAGTTCTCTGGGTTGTTTTGGGGAATCGATGATTCGATCGGATTGTTTAGCTTTGTCTGTATGTTTTCCGGATAATTATTGAATATGTTAAAAAAATTCGACCGGATATAAATACCCACCTTTTCCCCTGTCGGGAAATTTCCAAGTGTTGGATCTTTCCGTGGTTTAATAACGTTCTAAGTAGTGCAAGTAACGCGATGGTTCCTCTAGAAGACAACAAACCTTAACTCGATTATGTGACCGTCTTGAACTGCCCTTTGAACCTTCGGGTTTGGGGCAGTACGGCGTGCCACATGTGAGGCGTTGGCTTGACCCTTCTACGGATGGACCGTTGGTACTGAGGCACGAAGTGAATGTTTTTTAAACTTATTTCATGTGTTGAGCTGTTTCGGGAAAACTTGGGTGTTCGATTGTTCGATCGGAACGTTTAACATTTTCTATTTATCCGGAATGTGATACAATATTTGGAATTCACAAGTAGTTATGAGATAACTGAATGAATGTTATAAATCTAGCGTTTTAGTCTCACTTGATCGGTTGCCACGGAATTTTGATGTGATCAAAAGTCCGTCGCAATCACGTAGCGTACGCGGATACTCGCCGGGTAAACTTAATAGACAGCCTCGCTCCATAGCCCCGACCAAGTGACTGTAGGAGAACCCCGTCGCCGAAAGCATCCGTTCGGGTACTCGCGGCAGCGGTGTTCCGCCTTGGTGCACTTCGTCGACGGTATCGGGGGTGCGGCTGCCTACTAAAGTTTGCGACGAGCATTCGATCAGAATGTCGGCAATCCTGTTGAATTGCCCGACTTGATATTGAAATGTGTTTTCGATTTTGAGACTAAAATGCGGGGTTTATAATTGTTAGGCATGTGATGTCTAAGGTATTCATTTGATTAGGCATGCGATGTCTATGGAGATTGCGGATTCCAACTGTTGTAGTTTTACACTTTCTTTTCTGTGACCGTAAGTGTAATATGTGATATCGCCGGTTTCGTTGCTATATGTCAACGACAATTGGGATGCGCATATTTAGTTACGTTGATGACATGTGATGTTATGTGTTGCTGGATATGTTATATTGGATCGTCGTGTTTGAATAGCCGGGGGTTTTTATGTGAGATGAGTGTTTTTCATTTTCATTCATGTAAAAACTTGTATGTAATAATCTTTTATTGGGGCACTTCCAGGTTGCGGAAGATGTCACCTTTTGTATATTATTTACTTTTCCGCACTAGGATAGACCCAAGGAGGGGAGCACAAGTAACCGAGTTCTGGAGTCCAGTAGGAGACCAACTCGAGGAGTCGAGTCTGGGTCTCCTAACTCTAGAATTGGTAGGGTTGCTTGCCGCTCTCGTAGGGGTCTAGGGGTGTGGGTTTGGCTATTCATCACGACCGTGGAATCTGTGTTTTATACTGGCTCGTATTGAAAACACGGACGTCCTAGTATATCCAATATTTCATATGTTTCTTCTGCTGCGATATCTGTGATGTGATCATGTGATGTTCTGTGATAGATACTGTATATAGTATATATGATATATTATATAGGCGTTACTTATGTTTTGCACCCGCGCTAGCCCTGCCCTGCTCTGCCGTTAGTTACCTAACCTAACGGTGCACGAGGGGATATCGAGGCGAATACGGATGGCATAAGTGTACGTCGTATTTATCTGTGATGTTTAGGTACTTATATGATGGGACTTCATTAATGTGATTAATGAAATAAAAAGAAACCTAAGATGTTGTAGAATCGAATTTCAAAATTAAAACAGGTAGCTACAGTTCTTGCTTTGCACAGCGGTATATGTGATATATCCTGCACCTTATTCGATAAGGAAAGGACCGAGATCCCTTCACCGGGAGTGACTCCTTTAGCAATAACTGGCAGATGCTACACACTCGGTTTGTCTTTTGATTGCTTTTAAGAGTTCTGCTTTGCACAGTGATATATATGATATATCCCGCACCTCATTCGACGAGGAAATGGCCGACGATCCCTTCACCGGGAGTGACCCCTTTAGCAAAACTAGAAAAGCCTCAAAAGCACTCCATTTTTAAAATCATTTGATTCTACAACGATATTAAGTTCATTACGCAATAGGTTTTCAGAAAAACCTGTTGTAGCCCTCCGTCATTTCAGATAAGTTGTATATAGTATTCGTGCTGCATTTGTTGGCTTTCGTCAAGGTGCAGTGTGCGGTAGCTATATGCTGCTTATCTGCTGCATACGATGCGATTGGATTAGGGTAGTCGTGCGGCTTTGTTGGCTTTCGTCAAGGGTCGTGCGGGTGGGTTTAATTCAATCAAGAAATGTACGGGTTGAACATGACTAGCGGGCTATGGTTTGTTGGCTTTCGTCAAGGTCATAGCACGTTAGGGGCAAAATATTATCGGGAATTTCAAGTGTTGAAATTTGCAATGAGATTGCATACCTTCTATGAGATAGTTGGATCCCGATACCCGCTGTGAGTAAGAGTTACTTCTGGGAGAGTTTTACACATTACAATTAGCCGATCAAGTAGGTGTTGATCGCACGCTTTTGGCGTGTCGGATGTTCAAAGTTCTAAAGTATAACCGCGATCAGGACGGTGTCGCTATGCAGCTAGCCGGTTGAGCACGGGTCGATCCACAGGGAGATGGTTGTATGTCCGTTCGAGTTTTAGACGAGTCAATAAAGAATTTGTATATGTTTGTTCGATTCTAACCTATGTGTTATATTCAAGTATAAAGTTGTTAAGAAAAAGATACGAAATTGTAAGCTAAAGAAATCCGTACTCAAAACCTTTGCGCCGAGTCTTGACCAATTGAAGCTAGAGCAATCGGCAACAACGTGGATTAGGGGATTTAAGCACGGTATTCGTGGAATCCGGCTTATTTACCTTTGTCCTTCCGTTCTTGTCTCTTGCTTTCGCCTCCGGCCAAACCGAACGCAACCGGTCGCGGTTAGGAATCACCGTTACCTTGGTAGGGTAAGGTGCCTAACGGAGCGCTTGCGTAACGTTTGGGCGGAGTTCAATGGAAAATAACGGGAAAAGGAAATGAGCAAAGAAACATTAACTTACAATACCGTATTTATTCTTAACAACGATAATTACAATCATTCACAAAAAGAACCAAAAAGAGAGAACAAAAAAGAACAAAGAAAAGAAAAGATTACAAGTAAGTAACGGTATGGAATTTAAAGTGCAAGAAAGTAAAGCAAGGTAATAAAAAGCAAGAAAGAAATAAGCAATAAAAATAACTAGAAACTAGAACTCAAGTCAAGCATGGGATCAATAGCCAACCCTTAAACTTGCAAGCTCAATCGAGAGGTTGCAAAATCAAGAGAAGGGTAAAGAACTCATGTGAAATGAAACACTAATTCCATAAGAAGATACAACCCTTGAGATCAATAACAAACCCTTAAACTTTCAAGCTCAATGAAGAGGTTGAAAGATTAAGAGAAAGCAAGAATCTCAAGGGGAAGTTAAACAAAAGAGAATGATACAAAAACCCTCATCTTCATTGATCATCCACTCAATGCTCTCACTACATTTTCATGGAGGAAGAATGAAGAAGAAGAAGAAGAACTACACTAAAACCAACAAAAAGAGGGCATGAGAATGCACACTTGCCTTGGCTCAGATCTGGGGTATTTATAGGAAGGGAACTGGAAACTAGGGCAAGAATATGGCTCAATATGAATTCCCTAAACTACCCCTGAAAAACGACACAGAGAGGACACCATATGGCCGCGGTTCCGCGGCCTAGACCCCCTATTGGCCCCGGAACCGCGGCCATCTTGATGAGTTGGGTCATGGGATTTTGTGTACTTCCCTGGTTTGTAGTTGTCTGCTATGTGGTATATGACTTTTCTCAGAAACTCTTCACAATTCTTCCAGAATTTCAGTAGAATAAGAGGTGATGTGATGTGGATCTTTTGCCATGATTTCCTCGAGCTCCGCGTAGATTTCTTGGATCTTGTGTTGACATTGAGTTTTGTGCATGACATGACAATCGATTTGCCATTTTGTCCCTTAAACTGGTATGTGGCAACACACGGATAGAAAGCGGAGACCCGTGCTTTATCTGTTGTTGGCAGTAATCCGGAATTTGTCATACTTTTCCATGGATTTCACTGTTTAGAGTTGAGAACCAGTATTCTGCAAATATATACCAAACACTGATCAAAAGCACCTGCCTATAAATAAACGAGCGTAAGAATGGGCGGTATAAAATGCAATATTCTGGTATGAACAAATTCCCCCAAACTTAACTTTTGCTCGTCCCGAGCAAAACCAATTATTCACAAAAATAAAATCCTAACCGCACTTTCGCAGGGAACGCGATTGCACTGAGCACGTGCAACAAGCCGTTAAACCTCTAGGTGTCCCTAGTACGAGGAGTGTTGTCTCCTGAGGGTTTTCAGCGGATTAAATCCACAAAATCCCGTCAAGCCAGTGTCATAAGTTAACATCGATTCTACTCCTACAGTTTAGTATTTACGTTAGAAACTCTATCATCCTAAGTTAGAAATATCTAACCCTTAATTTTCACACCTCCTATCTATTTAACCTTAGATCATATACATTCCAAAAAAGTTTAAAAAGATATTGGTTCTCCTGAGTTTTCCTTCTAAAGTGTGCCTTAAATCATGGATTTTTATCAACTTTACAGAAAACACAAGTCTTATTCTTTATTTCTATCTTTTATCCAAACATCGATTGTATACCCCTACGTGTGTGTATATTTGCACCCCTACACTCAAGAATTCAATTCAAGCTATAATACCCTTGCCCTAATACCTAATACTAGTTCTTTTCATTTAATGATGGACGGTGTTGCTCACACACTTTTCATGCGACTATTAATGCTTCTTGAGGCACTAACGACCGATTACTGAATGTGTGAGTTTAAAGCGTAAATAGCAGTTTCCAGGTCTTGACTTTTATTCTATTTTTTTTTTATTTTTTTTATTTTTCAAGACCGGATATGTTTTTCAATAATGCTCTTTTGGTGTTTAGCTTTAAATACCGTTTTTTCTTTCATACTAGGCTTTCAGGCAAGAATATTTATAGGTATCCTCTACTATCCAAGTTTCAAGGTGCGTGTAAGTGCAATTTGTAGGGTATATACTTTCAAAATTTGAACTCAAGAAAAGAAACTATTTTTCAGACTTATCCTTCACTAAAGCATCAATACTTTCCCTTCATCTTGACTTGACTCAAGAACTGAACTCAAGATTACCTATTTCTCAAAAAAACTGTAAGGACGTATACTTACCAAAGTTAGACAGAATGAGGGTTATTTTTAGGGTTTTCAATTCCTAAGCCTAGAATTTAGTTATTTCTATCATATCAACTAAACTTTCGGAATAAAGATCTAAGTTACCCTATTAGCTAACTTGACGACAAAGTTTTTATATTTTTTGGAAAATTTTCGATTTTTTTGTGGGTTTTTAATAAGGTATGCAAATGCAAAATATACAAATGAATGTGAAGGAAGAAAGCTTACCGAGCACACCCCCAAACTTAAACTTGACAGTGCCCTCACTGTCAGGCTACACCAAGAGGGTCAAAATTATCGGCGCTCCCTAGAAACAAATTATATACAAAACAAAAAAGGAAAACAAAAAATATATACAAAAAAAGGAGTCCCCCCCCAAACTTAAGTAAAATAGTGTTTCCACTGTTAAGCGTTGAAGTTCAGGATTAGAGGGAAAAGAGAATAGTATCAAGCTATACAAGGCCTTACAAAGGCCAAAAGTGAGCACTAACCATTCAAAGATTTTATCGCTATAATGTACAGGTTGGTGGAAGAAGGCGTAGACAAAAGAGAAGGAGAATATGCGAGACCGTATGGAGATAGAAGTGGTATACGGTCTCGGTGTATGAGAAGAGGAATGGCGGAAGGGAAAAAGAAGTGGAGTACGAACTTGAGGGTGCAAATGGAGTGAATAGATTAGCACAATTTATGATGACTGATGTGTAAGAAGCGTTTGTGCTAATCTATTAACCCATTGAGAAATGGGGTCAAATCCCTCAAGATTCGTGAGAAACCATGGGTACGTCGAACTCGGTAAACCAGACATATGAAATGAAAGTGATATGGTTTCTTGCAAGGTCGGAACGATGGAAAAGATGGAGGTAGGTGATTGAGGAAGGTTATCGGTTAAAGGTTCCGGAGGGTGTACACAGTCAATGAAAGGAACAGGATGAATTGGAAAATCCGACTCATCAATTAAAACTGGTTCATCCTCAAAAATATCCTCAAAAGTTTCCTCAAAATTCAGCTTATCCATGCAAATTTCATTAAAATCAAGACGCATATGGGGTTCGGGAAAAATATTTAATGACTCGGGATGATGAATTGGAGAGAAAAACTCTGCCAAATCTACAGGTTCATCGTCCAAAATATTCCCGGCGTCAATATCCTTAATCAAGTGAAAGTCAATTTTCTCAGACACCTCATCAAAAGCATGGATTTCAATCAATTCAGGTTCTAAGATGGAGGTGTAGAGGTCAAAAGGATTGTGTGTGGTTTCACTTGGCAAGGTCCCTTCACAATCTGGCAAATCAAACACTATAAAGTCGCATAACTCATTAAACATTCTATCTTCAACTGATAATCCATTTGGAACACTTGATAGACTTTCAACACAGGAGTTGTGGGATTCAATTTGAAATGGGTAGGTTTGATTCGGAAGGGGGTACATCTCACTCTCTCCACTCAAATTCTCAATTTGTCCTACCGCCTCTTCGTACATTGGAAAATTAGGAGCTAGTTGAAAACTAGCTACCGGGTCAGTATGTTGTATGAGAGCGGCCATGGACGCATTCAAATCCATCATCTGTTGGCTTGACGCTACCCTAAAGTCTTCCAATGACTGTTCTAGACTAGACATTGGTTGTGAAGGGGTTTCAGTAAAAAATTCAAAGTTGTTTGGATACTGAAAACTCCCAAATGGCGGTTCTGATGCAATGTCTAGGGAAGGTGCAAAAGTAGGGTAGGATTGGTAGGAATTGAATGGCTGGACAGGAGCAGGATCAACATTTGGATAGGAAGGTGATGGAATTGTTGATCCCAAGAATTTGAAGCGGTGAAAGGAGTGAAAGATCGGCTACGGGATAGTTCAATTCGTTCAGCAAGAGACATTGGTCTCGGGGCTACAACTGGATTTTCAAAAGGTGTATCAACGCAAGAAGGGGTGAATGTTTGAAATGGTTGATACGGAGTGGATTGCGGGGTCCAGTTGTTCGTCCTAGACGCGTCTATCCGATCTTTCAAAGAAATTTTTGGCATGGATGGATCGTTTGAAGTTCGGCCAAAGCAAGAACCGTAAGAAGTAATGTCTGGTTGTGGGTACCAAAGTTCGGTAAGAGTTTTACGAGATGGGGTACCCATGATATGAAGAGAGAAAGAAAGAAAGGAGGGGAAAAAGAATGTGATTTTTTTTTATAGATATTAACAAAAGAATGAAATATACACACAAAAAAGAATATGGACAAAAACAATCATGACACAAAAATACCACACACCTAATCGTTCTAGGGTTCACCTAGGTCAACTAGACCTGCTCCAGAACTTGATTGTCGAAGTAAAACTGTGTCGAGAAACGGGCTCAAGATACACTGATCACGAGGCCAGGTAAGTGCAGAGATAAGGGGAGGTTTTCCAACGCTTTCGCGAAATTCCTTAATTAAATAACCCTTTCTCTTTTGGCGGTTTCGCCGTTAACACTTTCCTAGACACCCCGTAAACAATATACCGTTAAGCGAGGTTCTAAGCACAGTTGACTTCTCCTAGTGAGCGCGAAGTCCTTAAAGCTTAAAGTCTAGTTTCTTTTAAATTTTGTGCGGGTAAACGTTATGCTCAAGTTCGTGATTTGTGGGCCACGGAAAAAGGTGATGAAATCCTTTACCGTATGTTGTGGGGTTCGCTTGCCCTTAAATCCGTATTAATGTATGCAGTGCACAATTCAATAAAAATTCTATAAAGAATCAAACAATCGTTTTTTAGTTTAAGCACGGCACTGCAACAAATACGGGTTAGTCAATTTTTAGCGTTTTCTAGCGAACTTGCAAAGAATCCTGCAAAGATGTTATAGTGGATGCGTTGGATTTGAGAAGAAGGTGTTAGTAAAGTGTAGGGTTCCTAGGCACACTAATGAAGTCTCACAAGGCATCAACCATGCCCGTTTCAAAATTTACGGTGCCGAGAAACCCTAGACTAGATCGTTAACTAGAATTTTAGGCGACAAAAGCAACTAGTTTACAACTAAACTAAAAGAACGGAAATACAACCTTTGTAGATCCAGTTCTCCACCTCCATAGCTCCGTGATGATGTCTCCTCGCTGTCCAAATCGAATCCATGACTCTTGCATCGGCTTCATCGGAGAAAAAGCGGGCTAGGTCATCGACGACGATGCCGAAGATGATCTACGTCGAGGCATCACTAGATCAAGCTCCACCTTCACCAAGCCATGAAAACTTGTGAAGGAAACACACTCTACTACTTGGCAAGAGTTAGAGGATGAAGAAATAGGAAGTGGGTAGACTTTAGAATTGGATTTCTCACTCATTTGCTCAAGTTGCCATTGATGGAGCAAGCTTCTTCATGTTGAAGATGAAGAAGAAGAAGAAGAAAATGTTATGATAAGTTAATTCAAAATAGAAAATAAATTGAATACTTATCATAATCCAACCATGGTCAAATCTAGAGAATGAACTAGGGTTAAGTGGAATGGTTAGGGTTAAGCATGAGACAAAATGGTCACTTTGGTCAAAGCTTCATGAAGCTTCAATATAGAACAAAATAAGCAACCATTTTCTCTTTATGCTTTTCATTTTCCAAAAAGAATAAATAAATAAATAAATGAATAAGAAAATGAAAACCCTAACCATTACACAACCAAGGTTTAATCTTTACACAAACCCAAGTGAGCATGTATAATCTTGTGCACAAAAATATATCACATATACAATGTGCACAATTCAAGTGAGAAAATCCATTTAAAGTGAACCTATATCAAATATATAATTATGCATTAAATCATTAAATCAACACTTGATTTAACGATCCGGTCATATCGCATACAACCGACTAATATCCAATGTATCGGCTTATCGAATCAACCCTTGATTCGATAGCTAGGTTATATCACATACAACCAATCGATACATTCATCGCGAGAATGAAATACGGTATCACATACACGCATTATTCTCGGTCCCGCACATATCTCATATGCGCTCCTACTTCGTTTCGCTTGAGCCAGGAAACCTCTGTGTAGGACTCTAAAGACTCGTCAATATGCCGGTAGCAGATGATGATCATATCAAGCACCCACAAGCCGCAAGCGGTCTGCTAAACGTAACGGCCACCCGGGTATTGAGCGATCAGAAGATCGACGAGCAAGCCCGTTCACACTCCTGTGAATCCAACCAGTAACACTTACCGTACAGTCCGGTCTCGTCGTCTGATATGTCGCATATCTCGCCTAGGGTTGGTAAACGTCAGAACCCAATAGCTCGATAAGTCGTGTCGATATGAGGTCTATAACAATTCGAAAAACTACTGGTAACACTTACCAGTAAATCTCAGCAACCCTGGCCAGGGATTTCCTGTTATAGCCAATCGAACACAGCGCAACATCAACTCCCTATACCGGGAGAGACGAATCCCCTCCTATCGCTCATTGCCTCCATGTGATTCGGGACTGTACCCAAAAAACACCGTTTTGCACGCCCTCTTGGACGTGGTAAGGTGGAAATCAAAGCACAGTGGGAACCACACAAGACTCTATGACGATCTCGGGTCAACAGACTACTCTATACCAGTGTCACCAGAGAACTGCCATCTGACGTGAGGTATAATACCATCTGGGAGTTCTCGGCGAGTCCGTCCAGTGTACCCAGTCTCCACTGAGCACCCGTATATCATCTCTGATGTCAAACACCAATGGATATGGGATCATCCATCGCCCATCTGTATGGGTCGAGAAGGTACACGCTAGTCTACTCTGGTATATCGATGCCCCGTCTCGATACACCCACGACTAGGGACCTTGAAGGATGTACTTATAGACTACCATGTCCCCACAGGTATGATCTGCATCATAGTCCAGGTAGTCAAGTACACATCCTAGGGGCTTTACCAACATGTAACAGAGAGACAATCAGTGTATACGTTAAGGTAAAGTGCAACCAGATAGCATACTATCATGTCGAGCAAGAAAGTCCTCCCTATATATGTCCAAGCATCCACTACAATATACATCCTATGTATAGTAATGGCCTCTAGGGCATACATATAACTAACATAAAGTACGTACCGTTAAGATTTTGGGTTAGGAAATCCCCGTTGAATCAAATCCGGTAAGCTTGAAAAGTTCGCTTGCGCGGGTCAAACTACCCAGATCTTTGGCACTGTACCTTGCAAACACCTTAGCCTTGAATGTACACTTTGCTCCCCACAATCGCAGTTTGCAAATCCGCAAAAATCTGCACTCTTGCCCACAAAAATGATCAAAAAAAAACAAAAAGATACTTTTTTTTAAATATATACAAAAAGAATATTAACCCGAATAACAAGAAAGAAAATACGCTACTGTCTCCCCGGCAACGACGCCATTTGATCGCACGCTTTTGGCGTGTCGGATGTTCAAAGTTCTAAAGTATAACCGCGATCAGGACGATGTCGCTATGCAGCTAGCCGGTTGAGCACGGGTCGATCCACAGGGAGATGGTTGTATGTCCGTTCGAGTTTTAGACGAGTCAATAAAGAATTTGTATATGTTTGTTCAATTCTAACCTATGTGTTATATTCAAGTATAAAGTTGTTAAGAAAAAGATACGAAATTGTAAGCTAAAGAAATCCGTACTCAAAACCTTTGCGCCGAGTCTTGACCAATTGAAGCTAGAGCAATCGGCAACAACATGGATTAGGGGATTTAAGCACGGTATTCGTGGAATCCGGCTTATTTACCCGTGTCCTTCCGTTCTTGTCTCTTGCTTTCGCCTCCGGCCAAACCGAACGCAACCGGTCGCGGTTAGGAATCACCGTTACCTTGGTAGGGTAGGGTGCCTAACGGAGCGCTTGCGTAACGTTTGGGCGGAGTTCAATGGAAAATAACGGGAAAAGGAAATGAGCAAAGAAACATTAACTTACAATACCGTATTTATTCTTAACAACGATAATTACAATCATTCACAAAAAGAACCAAAAAGAGAGAACAAAAAAGAACAAAGAAAAGAAAAGATTACAAGTAAGTAACGGTATGGAATTTAAAGTGCAAGAAAGTAAAGCAAGGTAATAAAAAGAAAGAAAGAAATAAGCAATAAAAAGAACTAGAAACTAGAACTTAAGTCAAGCATGGGATCAATAGCCAACCCTTAAACTTGCAAGCTCAATCAAGAGGTTGCAAGATCAAGAGAAGGGTAACCAATTCATGTGAAATGAAGCATTAATTCCATAAGAAGATACAACCCTTGAGATCAATAACAAACCTTTAAACTTTCAAGCTCAATGAAGAGGTTGAAAGATCAAGAGAAAGCAAGAATCTCAAGGGGAAGTTAAACAAAAGAGAATGATACAAAAACCCTCATCTTCATTGATCATCCACTCAATGCTCTCACTACATTTTCATGGAGGAAGAATCAAGAAGAAGAAGAAGAACTACACTAAAACCAACAAAAAGAGGGCATGAGAATGCACACTTGGCTTGGCTCAGATCTGGGGTATTTATAGGAAGGGAACTGGAAACCTAGGGCAAGAATATGGCTCAATATGAATTCCCCAAACTACCCCTGAAAAACGACACAGAGAGGACACCATATGGCCGCGGTTCCGCGGCCTAGACCCCCTATTGGCCGCGGAACCGCGGCCATCTTGATGAGTTGGGTCATGGGATTTTGTGTACTTCCCTGGTTTGTAGTTGTCAGCTATGTGGTATATGACTTTTCTCAGAAACTCTTCACAATTCTTCCAGAATTTCAGTAGAACAAGAGGTGATGTGATGTGGATCTTTTGCCATGATTTCCTCGAGCTCCACGTAGATTTCTTGGATCTTGTGTTGACATTGAGCTTTGTGCATGACATGACAATCGATTTGCCATTTTGTCCCTTAAACTGGTATGTGGGAGCGGAGACCCGTGCTTTATCTGTTGTTGGCAGTAATCCGGAATTTGTCGTACTTTTCCATGGGTTTCACTGTTTAGAGTTGAGAACCAGTATTCTGCAAATATGTAGCAAACACTGATCAAAAGCACCTGCCTATAAATAAACGAGCGTAAGCATGGGCGGTATAAAATGCAATATTCTGGTATGAACAGGTGTCTAGAAAGGTGTTAACGAGGTTACGCCTCTGGGAAAACGAGGTTTACATTAATTAGGTTCGTGCGAAACCACGGGGGACCTCCCTCAAAGTACCGACACTGGCCTGGCTGAAAGATTGGCGAACTTGTAGTTTGTAATTAATCCCGGCTAGTCTTTCCTTTTAGGGTTTGAAGGAAGATTTGATTAAAACAGTGGGAGCCATCCTGATTAGATAAAATAATAACCAATCTATTCTTGAAAGAGCGCACGCTGAATGTTTTCTTCTCTCTCTCTCCAGGTAGCGACCATATCACGCCTTAATCAAGATAATAATACGGAATATTGACCGAACCCGCTTGTTATACTGAGCTGGGGAACGTTGGTCCCGCTCCAACTTATAATTGTTATAAGACAGAGCAGGAAATTGGGGAATACCAGATTTCCCGTGCCGCCCAACCGAAGAGAGTGCATGCTGATGCATCATCTTCGGGTGTGTTTATTATAAAGAACTGTTTCTCTGTATACTCTACGTCCTGTGTATGTGATACCAGATCCGAATCCCAGATATGTAATCTGTTACATAGGGCTACAGCTAGGTAGAGAACTGAGAACGGGTGATAAGTTTCATGAGGCAGAAAACGGGGCAAGTATTGCAGCCAAGTCTGTTGGTCACTGTCACCCTGTATTCCAAATACATTGATTCTAAACGAATGTTATTAGATACCGAACCTGATATACAAAATCATATCAATCTCTTTATTAGTAAAGAAATGATAAAATTTTGTATAGTTGGATAATGTTTTGAACATTTCCTGTATCAAAAGTTGATCGGTTCAGGCACGTTATCTAAAAGCAAGGATGTTCTAAATCAAACTACAGTTCTTTAGTATACGGAACACACACAAGAGGAAGAGTTCAGAAATGAACGAATCCTTCTTGAGGCATTGTAGACTAGGTCATATCATTGCGATCCGACTGGCTGAAGTTACATTTTAGATGCATATTTAAATCAGTTTGAATTTACATCTTATGAAACTTGCCAGTCATGTCACAGAGATAAGATGACCATAGCTCCGTTTACTGGAAATAGAAAAAGAGTTAGTGAACTCTTGGGATGATACATGTTGATGTATGTAAGGTCCCCTGTCTACACATGCCAAGACCGGTTCCTTGTACTTCATTACATTCTCTGATAATCTCTTTAGATTCAGACATATGTTCTTGTTGAAACACAAGTCCGAACCTTTTGAGATATTCACAGAATATAAGTTAGAAGTAGAGAACCAAAACGGGTATAAGTATTATGTCCTTTGATGTGATCAAGAAGGAGAATACTTGAGCACGGAATTCCTGGACTATTCTAAAGGAGAATGAGATTTTCTCTCAGCATTACTACTCCGTATACGCCATAGCACGATGGTATACCGGGGCGGAGCAATCACACCCTATATGATAAGGTGTGCTCTATGATGAGTACTACTGAGTTACCTATTTCCTTTTTAAGAGTTATGCACTTGAGAAGTTGCATACCTATTGAATAGGGTTCGAATCAAATCAGTTGCCTACCACTTCATATGTGATATGGAAAGGGAAGAGCCCATATCTTAAGTTAGTTAAGATTTGGGGTTGTCCGGCCTATGTCTAAAAGCAAAATCCGGACAAGCTCGAGGCAAGATCTGTTATGTAGAACTGGAAATGTTCCAGCTATACAAACTGCAGCTGATGATTTGATAGAACCAAAGGATTCAGTAGAGACCAACGAACCTCAGCCTCTCCGCCGATCTAGTAGGGTTCCTCACCCACCTGAGAGATACTTCAGTTACTCTATGACAGTGGGAGCGAGGATTGCATCATGAGATGATGACCCAACTAGTTTCGAGCTGGCCATCAGGAGTGGGACTCTGTAAGAATGGCTAGATGCTTAGCGATCTGAGATGGAATCCATGTACACCAACAAAGTATTGACTTTGGTTGCTATATCTGAAGGGTTAAATCCCCATCAGGAGCAAGTATATCTTGAGAAGATTACTTGGTGTAGATGGAAAAGTTTAGACTTTCAAAGCTAGACTTGTTAAAGCTTTTCGTCATCGACCAGGCGTGGATAATGATGAAACCTTTTCCAGTGGCTATGCTTAAGTCCATCCAGATCCTACTTGCCGCGGCTACATACCATGACTACGATATCTGGCGGTTGGGTGCCATGACTGCTTTTCTAAATGATGTTTTAGAAGAGAACGTATATAAGTACACAGCCAGAGGGCTTCGTAGAC
Source organism: Agapanthus africanus (assembly GCA_030015575.1). Classification (NCBI taxonomy): domain Eukaryota; kingdom Viridiplantae; phylum Streptophyta; class Magnoliopsida; order Asparagales; family Amaryllidaceae; genus Agapanthus; species Agapanthus africanus. Next base: position 50,501,424 of record CM057351.1, on the reverse strand, counting down.
AGTGGGAGCAGCAGAAACGTGTACAAGATGCTTTATAGGATAAAGCAGGTATCGCGGAGTTGGAACATATGTTTTGATGTGTTAGTCAAAGAGTTTGACATCATCAAAATGGTAGATGAACCTTGTATAAACAAAAAGGTAGTAGGGAGTATAGTGACGATCCTCGTAGAGTACGTGGATGACATGCTCTTGATAGAGAAGGAGTTTCCTTTGCTACGCTCGGTCAATCTCCGCTTATCACAATGATTCTCCATATAGGATCGAAATGATACCACCTAAATCCTGGGTTTTGGATCTATGAGATAGATCTAATTGGATGTTAGGATTCTCACTAGTTGTAGTGAGATGGTATCAACCGATCCTGGGGAGAATCACTGGAAGGGTTCCAGGGTGATAAGGACGACTGAAAGTCAGTCACAGGCATTGTCTTTACCTTCAGTAAAGGGATGGTATGTTGGAAGTGTTCCAAGCTAGATACCGTGGCATACTAGACGATAAAGGCTCGATACATCGCTACTTGAGATGCTACCAAGAGGCGGTCTGGATGTATATTTGTTCATGAGATGAACTTAGTTCCTCCCATTATGTGACAATGGAGTTATGGCTTATGGCAAGGAACGTCCATCCCATCAGTGATCCAGACATATTCTAAGGCAGTATCACCTGATCATGGAGATGGTTGATCTCCAGGATGATCGAGGTTAGGAGAGTAGACTCAGAGGACAACACGGCGGATCCACTCAGAAAGGCCTTTTTCCAGAGAGAGACTTTTATGGGATGGTTGAGTATGAGATACTACAACCACTGCTATCAGATGGCCCTAGTGCAAGTGGGAGATTGTTAGTTATATGTATGCCCTAGAGGCCATTACTGTACATTGGATGTATATTGCAGTGGATGCTGGGACATATATAGGGAGGACTTTCTTGCTCGACATGATAGTATGCTATCTGGTTACTCTTTACCTTAACATGTACATTGATCGTCTCTCTGTTACATGTTGGTAAATCCCTTAGGATGTGTACTTGACTACCTGGACTATGATGCGGATCATACTAGTGGGGACAAGGTAGTCCATAAGTACATCCTTCAAAGTCCCTAGTCGTGGGTATATCGAGACGGGGCATCGATATACCAGAGTAGACTAGCGTATACCTTCTCGACCCATACAGATGGGCGATGGATGATCCCATATCCATTGGTGTTTTACATCAGAGATGTTATACGGGTGCTCAGTATAGACTGGGTACACTGGACGGACTCGCCGAGAACTCCCAGATGGTATTATACCTTAAGTCAGATGGCAGTTCTCTGGTGACACTGGTACAGAGTAGTCTGTTGACCCGAGATCGTCATAGAGTCTTGTGTGGTTCCCACTGTGCTTTGATTTCCACCTTACCACGTCCAAGAGGGCGTGCAAAACGGTGGTTTTTTGGGTACAGTCCCGAATCACATGGAGGCAATGAGCGATAGGAGGGGATTCGTCTCTCCCGGTATTGGGAGTTGATGTTGCGCTGTGTTCGATTGGCTATAACCGGAAATCCCTGGTCAGGGTTGCTGAGATTTACTGGTAAGTGTTACCAGTAGTTTCTCGAACTGTTATAGACCTCATATCGACACGACTTATTGAGCTATTGGGGTCTGACGTTTACCACCCCTAGGCGAGATATGCGACATATCAGACGACGAGACCGGACTGTACGGTAAGTGTTACTGGTTGGATTCACAGGAGTGTGAGCGGGCTTGCTCGTCGATCTTCTGATCGCTCAATACCCGAGTGGCCGTTACGTTTAGAAGACCGCTTGCGGCTTATGGGTGCTTGATATGATCATCATCTGCTGCCGGCGTATTGACGAGTCTTTAGAGTCCCACACAGAGGTTTCCTGGCTCAAGCGAAACGAAATAGGAGCGCATATGAGATATGTGCGGGACCGAGAATAATGCGTGTATGTGATACCGTATTTCATTCTCGCGATGAATGTGTCGAATGGTTGTATGCGATATAACCTAGTTATCGAATCGAGGATTGATTCGATAAGCCGATACATTGGATATTAGTCGGTTATATGCGATATGACCGGATCGTTAAATCAAGTGTTGATTTAATGATTTAATGTATAATTATATATTTGATATATTACTTTGCATTAACTAATATTGGTTCACTTTAAATGGATTTTCTCACTTGATGTACACAAGTTGTATATGTGATATACTTTTGTGCACTTGATTGTATCATGTATGATGATACATGTTAACTTGAGTTTGTGTAAAGATTAAACCATGGTTATATGAATGGTTAGGGTTTTGTTTACTTATTCATTTATTTATTTTGATTATTGATTTTGGAAAAGAAAATAAAAATGGTGGCTTTTCTTGTTTCTTTCATGAAGCTTCATGAAGGGTTGAAACCTTGACCATTTTTGTTTTCTTCTCTTAACCTAACCATTCACCTAACCCTAGTTTACTCTCTACACTTGACCATGGTTAGTATATGATAAGTATTCATATTATTTTCATTTTTAATATAACACTTATCATATTCTATCATCTTCTTCTTCTTCTTCTTCAAGAAGAAGCTTGCCTCCATCAATGGCAACTAGTGAAAAAGAGTGAGAAATCCAATTCTAAAGTGAACCCACTTCCTATTTCTTCATCCTCTACCTCTTGCCAAGTAGTATAGGGTGTTTTCTTCACAAGTTTCTTGACTTGGTGATGTTGGAGCTTGATCTAGTGTTGCCTCGACGTAGATCATCTTCGGCATCGAAGTCGACGACCTAGCCCGCCCATTTCTCCGACGAAGCCGACGCTAGAGCCCGGGATTCGATTTGGACAGCAAGGAGACTTCATCATGGAGCTATGGAGGTGGAGGACCGGATATACAAAGGTTGTATTTCCGTTCACTTAGTTAAGTTGTTAACTAGTTGCATTTCTCGCCTAAAATTCTAGTTAACGATCCGTATTAGGGTTTCTCGGCACTTGTAAAATTTGAAATTGGCATGGTTGATGCCTTGTGAGACCTCATTAGTGTGCCTAGAAACCCTACAGGTTTAAACTAAACATACACCCAAACATGCATGTATCATCAAACATGATACAATCAAGTGCAAAAAAATATATCACATATACAATGTGCACTTCAAGTGAGAAAATCCATTTTAAGTGAACCAATACTAGTTAATGCAAAGTAATATATCAAATATAAAATTATGCATTAAATCATTAAATCAACACTTGATTTAACGATTCGGTCATATCGCATATGACCGAATAATATCCAATGTATCGGCTTATCGAATCAATTCTCGATTCGATAACTAGGTTATATCGCATACAACCAATCGATACATTCATCGCGAGAATAGAATACGGTATCACATACACACATTATTCTCGGTCCCGCACATATCTCATATGCGCTCCTATTTCGTTTTGCTTGAGCCAGGAAACATCTGTGTAGGACTCAAAAGAGTCGTCAATACGCCGGCAGCAGGTGATGATCATATCAAGCACCGACAAGCCATAAGCTGTCTGCTAAACGTAACGTCCACCCGGGTATTGAGCGATCAGAAGATCGACGAGCAAGCCCGCTCATACTCCTGTGAATCCAACCAGTAACACTTACCGTACAGTCCGGTCTCGTCGTCTGATATGTCGCATATCTCGCCTAGGGGTGGTAAACGTGAGACCCCAATAGCACGATAAGTCGTGTCGATATGAGGTCTATAACAGTTCGAGAAACTACTGGTAACACTTACCTGTAAATCTCAGCAACCCTGGCCAGGGATTTCCGGTTATAGCCAATCGAACACAGCGCAACATCAACCCCTTATACCGGGAGAGACGAATCCCCTCCTATCGCTCATTGCCTCCATGTGATTCGGGACTGTACCCAAAAACCACCGTTTTGCACGCCCTCTTGGACGTGGTAAGGTGGAAATCAAAGCACAGTGGGAATCACACAAGACCCGATGGCGATCTCGGGTCAACAGACTAACCTGTACCAGTGTCACCAGAGAACTGCCATATGACGTAAGGTATAATACCATCTGGGAGTTCTCGGCGAGTTCGTCCAGTGTACCCAGTCTCCATTGAGCACCCGTATATCATCTCTGATGTCAAACACCAATAGATATGGGATCATCCATCAACCATCTGTATGGGTCGAGAAGGTATACGCTAATCTACTCTGGTATATCGATGCCCCGTCTCGATACACCCACGACTAGGGACCTTGAAGGATGTACTTATGGACTACCATGTCCCTACTAGTATGATCCTCATCATAGTCCAGGTAGTCAAGTACACATCCAAAGGGCTTTACCAACATGTAGCAGAGAGACAATCAGTGTATACGTTAAGGTAAAGAGCAACCGGTTAGCATACTATCATGTCGAGCAAGAAAGTCCTCCCTATATATGTCCAAACATCCACTACAATATACATCCTATGTATAGTAATGGCCTCTAGGGCATACATATAACTAACAATCTCCCACTTGCACTAGGGCCATCTGGTAGCAGTGGTTGTAGTATCTCATACTCAACCATCCCATAAAAGTCTCTCTCTGGGAAAAGGCCTTTATGAGTGGATCCGCCGTGTTGTCCTCTGAGTCTACTCTCCTAACCTCGATCACCCTGGAGATCAACCATCTCCATGATCAGGTGATACAGCCTTAGAATATGTCTGGATCACTGATGGGACGGACGTTCCTTGGCATAAGCCACAACTCCATTGTCACACAATGGGAGGAACTAAGTTCATCTCATGAACCACTATACACCCAGACTGCCTCTTTGGTAGCATCTTAAGTAGCGATGTAGCTTGCCTATAATCGTCTAGTATGCCACGGTATCTAGCTTGGAACTCTTCCAACATACCGTCCCTTTACTGAGGGTAAAGACAATGCCTGTGACTGACATTCAGTCGTCCTTATCACTCTGGAACTTTTCCAGTGATTCTCCCCAGGATCGATTGATACCATCTCACTACATCCAGTGAGAATCCTAACATCCATTTAGATCTATCTCATAGATCCAAAACCCAGGATTTAGTAGGTATCACTTTGATCCTATGTGGAGAATCATTGTGATAAGCGGAGATTGATCGAGCGTAGCATAGGAAACTCCTTTCCTATCAAGAGTATGTCATCCACGTACTCTACGAGGATCGTCACCATACTCCCTACTACCTTTTTGTTTATACAAGGTTCATCTACCATTTTGATGATGTCAAACTCTTTAACTACTTCATCAAAACAGACGTTCCAACTCCGCGATGCCTTCTTTAATCTATAAAGCAACTTGTGCACGTTTGCGCTGCTCCCACTGTCCATGAGGCCCTCTGGCTGTGTACTTATAGACGCACTCTTCTAAAATATCACTTAGAAAAGCAGTCATGACACCCAACCACCAAATATCGTAGTCATGGTATGTAGCCATGGCAAGTACGATCCGGATGGACTTAAGCATAGCTACTGGAAAATGTTTCATCATTATCCACGCCTGGTCGATGATGAAAACTTTTAACAAGTCTAGCTTTGAAAGTCTCAACTTTTCCATCTACACCAAGTAATCTTCTCAAGATATACTTGCTCCTGATGGGGATTTAACCCTTCAGATATAGCAACCAAAGTCCATACTTTGTTGGTGTATAAGGATTCCATCTCAGATCGCTAAGCATCCAGCCATTCTTACAGAGTCACTACTCTCGATGGCCAGCTCGAAACTAGTTGGGTCATCATCTCATGATGCAATCCTCGCTCCCACTGTCATAGAGAAACAGAAGTAACTCTCAGGTGGGTGAGAAACCCTACTAGATCGGCGGAGAGGCTGAGGTTCGTTGGTATCTACTGAATCCTTTGGTTGTACCAAATCATCTGCTGTAGTTTGCATAGATGGAACCTTTCCAGTTCTACATAACTCTCCTTGCCTCGAGCTTGTCCGGATTTTGCTTTTAGACATAGGCCGGACAACCCCAAATCTTAACTAGCTTAAGACATGGGCTCTTCCCATACCATATCTCATATGGAGTGGTAGGCTGTGATCTGATTCAAACCCTAATCAATAGGTATGCAGCTTCTCAAGCGCATAACTCCCAAAAGGAAACAAGTAACTCAGTATTACTCATCATAGAGCGCACCATATCGATTAGGGTGCGAATGCTCCGCCCCGATACAATGTTGTGCTATGGTGTATGCGGAGGAGTAATGCTGAGAGAGAATCTCATTCACCTTTAGAATAGTTCAGGAATTCCATGCACAAGTATTCTCCTTCCTGATCGCATCAAAGGACATAATACTTATACCCGTATTGGTTCTCTACTTCTAACTTATATTCTGTGAATATCTCAAAAGGTTCAGACTTGTGTTTCAACAGGAACATATGACTGAATCTTGAGAGATCATCAGAGAATGTAATGAAGTACAAAGAACCGGTCTTGGCATATGTAGTCAGGGGACCTTACATACATCAACATGTATCAATCCCAAGAGTTTACCAACTCTTTCTCTGTTTCTAGTAAACGGAGCTATGGTCATCTTATCTTTGTGACATGACTGGCAAGTTTCATAAGATGTAAATTCAAACTGATTTAAATATGCATCTTTATGTAACTTCACCTAGTCGGGTCGCATTGATATGACCCAGTCTACAATACCTCAAGAAGGATTTTTTCATTTCTGAATTCTTCCTCTTGTGTGTGTTCCGTATACTAAGAACTATAGTTTGATTTAGAACTTCAATGCTTTTAGATAACGTGTCTGAACCGATCAACTTTTGATATAGGAAATGTTCAAAACATTATCCATCAATACAAAATTTTATCGTTTCTTTACTAATAAAGAGACTGATATGATTTTGTATATCAGGTTCGGTATCTGATAACATTCGTTCAGAATCAATGTATTGGTAATACAGGGTGACAGTGACCAACGGACTTGGCTGCAACACTTGCCCCATTTTCTGTCTCATGAAACTTATCACCCGTTCTCAGTTCCCTACCTATCTGTAGCCCTATGTAACAGATTACATATCTGGGATCCTGATCTGGTATCAAATACCCAGGACGTAAAAGACATTTGAGAAACAGTTCTTTGTAATGAACACACCGGAAGGAGATGCATCATATTCACTTTCTTCGTTCGGGCGGCACTGGAAATCTGGTATTCCCCAATTTCCTGCTCTGTCTTATAACAATTATAAGTTGGAGCGGGACCAACGTTCCCCAGCTCAGTATAACAAGCGGGTTCGGTCAATACATCCGTATTATTATCTTGATTAAGGCGTGATATGGTCGCTACCTGGAGAGAGAGAGAAGAAAACACTCTGCGTGCGCTCTTGCAATATTAGATTGGTTATTATTTTTTCTAATCAGGATGGCTCCCACTGTTTTTTTATCAAATCTTCCTTCAACCCCTAAAAGGAAAGAGTAGCCGGGATAAATTACACACTACAAGTTCGCCAATCTTTCAGCCAGGCCAGTATCGGTACTTTGAGGGAGGTCCCCCGTGCTTTCGCACGAACCTAATTAATGTAAACCTCGTTTTCCCGGAGGCGTAACCTCGTTGACACCTTTCTAGACACCTACTTGATCGGTTAATTGTAATGTATAAAACTCTCCCCGGAGTAACAATTACTCGCAGTGGGTATCGGGATCCAACTATCTCATAGAAGGTATGCAATCTCATTGCAAATTTCAACACTTGAAATTCCCGATAATATTTTGCCCCAAACGATCTATGACCTTGACAAGGTCAACAAACCATAGACCGTAAGTCAAGTTCAACCCGTCATTTCTTGATTGAATCAAACCCACCCGCACGACCCTTGACAAGGTCAACAAGGCCGTACAACTACCCTAACCCAATCTGCATCATATGCATAAGCAGATAAATACCGGTTAGCTACCGCACACTGCGCCTTGACAAGGTCAACAAACGCAGCACGAATACTAAACATGACTTATCTGAAATAACGGAGGGCTATGACAGGTTTTTCTGAAAACCTATTGCGTAATGAACTTGATATCGTTGTAGGATCGAATGAATTTTGAAATGGAGTGTTTTTAAGGCTTTTTTAGTTTTGCTAAAGGGGTCACTCCCGGTGAAGGGATCGTCGGCCCTTTCCTCGTCGAATGAGGTGCGGGATATATCATATATATCACAGTGCAAAGCAGAAACTAAAGAAGCAATCAAAAGACAAACCAAGGGTTGTAGCATCTGCCAGTTATTGCTAAAGGAGTCACTCCCGGTGAAGGGATCTCGGTCCTTTCCTCATCGAATAAGGTGCAGGATATATCATATATACCGCTGTGCAAAGCAAGAACTGTAGCTACCTATTTTATTTAGAAATTCGATTCCACAACATCTTAGGTTTCATTTTCTTTCATTAATTATATTAATGAAGTCCCATCATTTAAGTTACCTAAACATCACAGATAAATACGACGTACACTTATGCCATCCGCATTCGCCTCGATGTCCTTGTTGGAGATAGTGCCCTCAGAGTCAATTATTAGGTCACAGGTACGTGATTACAATGATTGATGGAGGACCTATCCCGATAGGACAGTCTTACTCGAGATGATTGTATGCTATCTGGTTTACCTTTATCATCGTGTACTGCTTTAGGTGACCTTACAGGTCGCTATTACACGTTGATAGAGCCCCTAGGATTCTTGCTTGACCACCAGCAGTATGAGGGCGATCATATACGTGGGAGCTGGCAGTCCATAAGCATATCCTTAAATGGTCCCTAGTCGTGAGAGTTTCGAGACAGGGCATCGATACTCCAGAGTAGACTAGTGTATACAGTCGAGACCCCGACGAGGGGCGGTGGCCGGTCTCACAAGCCACTGGTGTCAGTTGGTTCACCTAAGATGTATACAGGTGCTCATTGGGTTATGAGTACACCGGACAGGACTCGCCGAGAACATGCTAGTTGGTCATATACCAGACGTCAGATGGCAGTTCCCTGGTGACATGTGTACAGGTTAGTTCATCGACCTGGGGATCCTCATTTGTCTTGTGTGAGTTCCCACTGTACTTTGATTACTACCCTAGCACGGCTCAAAGGAGTCGTGCAAACAGGTTTTAGTTGGGTACAGTCCCGAGCCACATGGAGGCAGTGAGCGTATCTTCACGGGTTCGTCTCTCCCGGTATTGGGGGTGAGGTCGCGCTGTGTCTAGGAGAGCCATTACACGAAGCCCTCGGCCGAGGCAAGGAGATTTACTGGTCGGTATTCCAGTAGTATCTCAGGGTGTTCTGGGCTACACTCCGACACGACTTGTACCACTTTTGGGGGTCTGACTTTTACCAACCCCCTAGGCCCGCCATGCGATGCTCATAGACGAACGGACCGGACTGTACGGATATTGTCACTGACAGGCTCAGTAGGGTTGTCAGGCTGAGTTCGCTTATAGACGTCCCTTTTAGTCAATACCTGGTAGCCCGTTACGTATTGGCTTATACCTCTGACGTGCTAGTGGTTAAATCCACAACCAAGATGTTGACGAGTCTTTAGAGTCCCCCACATTCAGTTACTCAGCTTTCGGGCGAAAAGCTGTAGAGGCCGTATGGAGATATGGCAAGGTCCGATCAGATACGTGCGGTATTGCACGGATCAGGATCGGACAGTTTGTACTATAGGCCGTATGGATATATGGCAGGGTTCGATCAGATACGTGCGGTATTGCACGGATCAGGATCGAACGGATATTACTAGCCGGCTTTGGTTTAAGCCGGATCCTAGTATAGTACAGTGTAGATTTTGTCTCATTGCATTTGTATTTCGGTCGGAATACAAATGCGGGTGTGTATGCACAGTAGCGGGGTTTTCCTGTAATTTATTACGGGACCAGTTTTCTGGAGTTGCCAGTTGGCTTTCCGTTTCGGCCATTCTCATTTGTATCTTTCAATGGCCGAAGATTGGTGGAGGAGGGCTTATTTGCATCTGTGCAATCAAGCATTTGTGGAGGGGGTCTTTGCATATTGTCGCATCATGATTGTTTCATGATGGTGCACTTCCATTGACTTGTTTTGACTCCATCATTGCTTGACTTTGTGATGAGATGGTTGTTGTTGGAGTGTTGGATTTTGTTGTGATCATTTGTTTTTCTCATCATCACATGCTTTCCACCCACCCCCTTGTCTTTGCTCTCTCTCTTGTATGATGGGGGGCTTATTCCTTTTGATTGCTACACTCTCTAAAAACTACTCTCCCTCTCTCATTCTCTCTATTCCAAAAATGGTGGCCGGCCAAGTTTGTAGGGGGGGCTGTCCAAACATTTTGGTGTGGGTTTTTGGTTCATTTCATGTTGCAAAAATCCCACAAGATCAATCTCCAAAAGCTTGTATCAATTCCTCCACCATATGGCACCTCCATAAACCCCAAATGAGACACAAGCCCCTATACTACATTCTACAGCAAATCTTGGGCACGTCGACTAGCCAGCTTCGTGCCCAAGTTGCCTCGGCATTGAGGTGGGAGCCCGTAAAATATGTAGGCGATGTGGTGCACTTCCGGTGACGAGGTGGAGACAGGACATTCCGCGGGAGATCGGGACGACGACGAGAAGACCGGAGGACTTGGATCAGTCGGTATATCTCTCTTCCCCATCTTGTAGTTAGCTAGGACTAGTTAATGGTTCGATCCGGGTATTAGTGCGCGGCGGTTTTCCAGTTCAAGAAAAATTAAAGTTTATCACCGCTTCCACATTTGGCCGTCGGATTGACGGCCGGGGCGCCGCCGTGCACTTACAGTGGTATCAGAGCCTCGCCATTAACTTAGTCTAGCTTTGTTTAATGTGTTTACATTTCCGATCGACCAAAATTCCAAAATCCGCGTTTTTGTTCACATCAGTTTTCTGTTGAAATTTTTTGGAGTCGAAAATTTTTTCAGGTTGCAGAAAAGTGATGTACTAGAAGAAATAAGAGTTCTGTGAAAATTCGATGCACCAACTCCACTGTAGGAGCGCGGAACCGCGGCCAAACACCCCTTTGGGCCGCGGTTCCGCCGCACTATTTTGGGGTCGCTGCATTAAATTTCTGCAGTATCTTTTTGGGCTGATTTTAGGGGTTTTGGAATATTAATATTGGGACCAGAATTTCTTGATGTGCTACAGCAGTACTTTGGGGCCCACTTGTTAAAATTTGATCGATCGGATATTTTAAACACATTATTTCACAGTATTTACATTATATCTGCGACCGTGAATGTCACTTGATCGGTAAATCCTGTTTAACTGCTATAGCCCGGTTAGACGGATTTGCGAACGTGACTTTCACGTTGATGTTCTGTGATTTTGCTGTGATGTTGCGGATCGGTCGTGGGGATAGCCTGGATGCAATGCTAGTACAGTTTTGTTGTATTATGTACATTTGATATTGCGAGGCGAGCGTCCGACATGTGGACTGCCGTCACTGCCTGTTTGTATTATTATTTTGGGGCACGACCAGGTTGCGGTCGATGTACCCGTTGTATATATATTTTACTTTCTGTACTAGGATTACCCCGCGGAGGGGTGCACGGATAGCCGGGTTCTAGAAGGCAACAAGCCCGCATCTCATGGCATTGAGACGGAAGGGGCTTCACTCTAGGATTGGCGGGCTATTCGCCGCACTCGTAGGGGGTACAGGTTGACCCAGGAGGGGTGCCCAAGTTACCGGATTCCGTGAAGTGCTGGGTGGTCCATTCACGGTGCTGAAGGGGGCTGCCTCGCTTCAGGTTTTGGCGGGTGACTTGCCGCGCCCGTAGGGGTCTAGGATTTCATTGCACAGGCTATCCACATGACCAGGGAAACGTCGGGTTTCAGTAGTGGCTCTGTGAAAACCGGGGATCCCAGATATCTGTATTGTTTCTGTGATGCTGTACATTTCTGTGATGTTGCATTTTATCACGCCTTGAGCGAATATAATATATTGGTATATATATTAGTAGATGTTGTATATGTTTTGCATCCGCGCTAGTCCAGTCCCCGCTCTGTCGTTAGTTAGCGAACCTAACGGGTAATGACGGGACCCAGTGGCGAATGCGGATGGCATATACGTACATCAGTATATTTTCGTTCTTTGTGGTGTGATCAATTGATGGGACTGCGTTGATTCGGATCAATGCAAGTTAAAAACAAACCTAATCTGATGTTGTTGGAACACTTTTCAAAAAAGCTGTTATTGCAAGGACGTTCACTTTTGTTTTGCATCGTGGTATTCAGTTGGAATATCCTGCTCCTCAGTCGACGAGGCAAGGGCCGAGATCCCTTCACCGGGAGTGACCCCTTGGACAAAAAGTTTGCGTCAGGGCATTAACTTCACTATAGCCGATTGCTTTTGCTTTGCATCGTGGTATTCAGTTGGAATATCCTGCACCTCATTCTACGGGGAAAGAGCCGAGATCCCTTCACCGGGAGTGACCTCTTTAGCAACGGTTTTCGTCACTATATTTTCAAAAGCTATCCGGTTCCTTCAACGATATCAAGTTCTTTACGTTAAAGGTTTTCGCCAGAAACCATTCGTAGCCCTCCATCATTTCGGTTAAATATTCGGTAGTATTCAAGCTATGTATTTTGACATCACGCCAAGGCATAGTGATTGGTAGCTGCCGGATATTTAGCTGTTGCATAAATAGATGTGTTGGTTTGGGACAGTCGTACTACTATTTTGGCCTACGTCAAGGGTATGTACGGGTGGGTTCAAATTAACCTGGATAATGATGGGCAGAACTTGACATGTGACTTATGATATTTTGATCTCACGCCAAGGTCATAAGAGCATGGGGCAAAAATCACATCGGGAGTTTCAAAAGAACTGAAACTTGCCATATATGCGCATACCATCTGGAGTGTGATGATGTGAGCGGATTCCGTCACGTTATCATGCGATGATAGTTGGATCCCGATTCCCACTGATGAGTTAGTTTACTTCTCGGGTGACCCCGACTAATTCTTCTTTCAGGTTTGGAGGAGAATTTGAGGTACAGTGGGAGGTTTCCTGATTAGATAAATTGGTAACCATTCTGATCTAGGTTAGAGTGCACGCTGAGTGTTTCTTTTCTCTCTCTCTTTGGCAGCGACCATTGACCCGACCCTAAGACTATGACTCAGTGACCAAGTTGACCGAACCTTCTTAACACTGGCTTTTGGATTGTCAGAGTTGCAAACCTCATTGCCACTCCTACTTTTACTCTTTTCTCTAGGACACCCCGTATTACTACGAACGTCCACTTCCATTGGACAAAACCATCGTATGGTAAGATACGAACTCGAAAGAATTTATTCGAGGATGGTTTCAGGTTCTGGAGAAAACGGATAGGATTATTCAGTTGTCTTTTCCTTTTACCCTCTCTCAGGTTACGAGTACTCCTTGGTTTAGGGGTAGTACACCTATTATTCAAATTGGATAGTCTTCTGCCAAACCATAGGCAGGTGCCGACCGGTGGGGAATGAAGAAAACCAATTAGCATAACGATGGTGTGCAGAAGGTATTAAGTTAAGACAAAGCAAGGGATTAGTAAGAGGGCAAAGTAAATTGCGACTGCTATTCACGACCAAACCAAGTATTCCTTCGCCAATCCTAAATCACCTTGGTATTTCTCCAGGACACTCCGTATCACTACGAAGATCCACAGTTTATTTGGATACTCCATCGTATGGTTATATACGAACTCGAAAGGAACTTGTTCCAGTTCGGGGATGGATTCTGGTCCAGGAGAAATAGGAATAAGGTTTGTTCAGGTGTCTTTTATCCTCACCTTCTCTCGCATTGCGAGTACTCCTAGGATTAGGACAGTACACCCATTATGCTTATAAGATAGTCTTCTTCCAAACCATAGGCTGGTGCCGAACGGTAGGGAAGGAAGAAAACCATTTGGCTTAAGGGGTGTGCAGAAGGTAATGACTAAAGACATATAAAGGGATTTGGAGAAGTGGCAAAGAATTATACGGTTACAGTCGTGAATCTGAAAGAGGCATTACTAGGAATACCCAGATACCCCATCGAAACATTTCAATGTTTCAGTTTCACTGTGTACTGTTAAAGGAAAACTGATTTCCCAGTTAGACACTTGCTCCAGGGTATGTATTTACCAGGTACGATTCTCACATCTGTATGGTTTTTCAGATGATGAGTGGGAGTAAGTTATTGGGAATTGGGTGATCATCCTCATTATATCGGGATTCGTTGTAATCGGTGATATTTGAGGAAGTCACCTGGGTTGTTTGCCGGTCGGCAAATATTTGGTTTTGAATATCCGCTGTTATGCACCAATTTCAAATTGATGTATCTGTACGTCTATTTTTATAGGGTGAGATATACCTTTTTGAAATTATGTCTACGACATTTACCTATATCAGTGGATGGTTAGGTAAGGAGCATTAAACAGCGGTGTAATTCTTCTTAACCATAAGTACAGTTTTCAACCTACGACACACAGTGAATGAGTTATTAGACTCAAGGGACTTATACAGAGTATTGTATGTTGTCCAGGGTCCATCAGGACAGAGGGGTTGGTCTTCGTACTATATTCGGTTTACTTATGACTTCTCTAGTTTTTAGACAGGTGTTTCGTGGAAACACAGGGTCCGAATTTTGAGAAGTTATAGGTATTTGAATACAGTAGAGAACCAGGTAATGCAAGTATCAGCATTCTTCAAAGTGATCGAAGATGTAGATACTTGTGTATGGTATTCAGTTGATAGTAATGATAAAGAGATCTTGCTTCTCTTTCAGGTCACTCATAATTGGAAGCATTCCTAAGTTGAGTAACGCTGATCGACCTCCTTCCATTTAGTTGATATGCACTGGAGACAGTTGCATGATTTGGATCTGGTTCAATTAAATCAGTGCCTCTGGTCCTATATTGGACATAGAACAGTTCGTATCTTAACGATGTTAAAGTACGGGGAGTTGCCCGGCTTATGATTAAAACCAGACACTGGACAACTCAAGGCACGTTTCTGTAATGGCTGTTTGTGGGTTGACCCAGGCTATGACGAGGGTTGATTTTCTACCATCTGGATGAACAATAGCAATATTGTTCTAGACTCGCCACAGTTTTATTAAAAATGGATTTTTTCAGAAAACAGTAGTGGGAGTATGGTAGAACTTGAAGTGATTCCAGAACAAAAAACGATTACCGAAGATTTCATTGGAACCTAAAGATTCAATCTGGTTTGACATTCCATTGGCCACTCCGCAGATACGGTGGGTAACTTCAGGCACCCGTGGGGTACTCCGGTAGCCTCAAGGACGGTGATAGGGAGGTTCTTGTTTACCCACACTTACCATTGCTGTTGTTCCAGACTGTGAGACCCGGCAGGAGGATGAGTATAGCGTCGTTCTGAACTCGCTTCAGAAGTGTACGTCTATATGACTCTGCCAGAGGGTTGTCATAGTCAGTGGGAGCAGCGGAAGCATTGGTGGACAGGTAGCTTATGTCTATTTATAGACTAAAGCAGATTTAGCGGAGAAAGATCATCTATTTCTGACGTGACAGTCATAGGTTTGACTTCATCAGAATAGGGGATGGATCTGTTGAGAAGGTAGTAGGGTGTGATGTCCTGGTATTTGGATGACATACACAGAGTAGGAAGTGATATTCCTATACTACGATCGGTTATACTTTGGTCGTCACACAATGGTTTCTCCACATGGGACTTGGAAATTATATTAGACATTCTGGTTACTAGATCTATGGTTTTAGATCCAGATTTGGGTGGTTTCCCAATCAGGGTACTTAGACAGCATTCTAAGAGTATTTAGAATGGACGACTCCATGCACGGTAGTGTACCTGCAGAAGATGGAGTCACCCTCTCTAAAGGTGTCTTATAGACTAAAGGGGAGAGGGATGTGCATGATTGGCAGATCACTTGCTCAGGCAATTGAGTCAATCATGAGATGTCAAGTACCACGCCAGATATTGTTCTTGCACTAGATGCAATAAGTTGACATTGATCCAATCCTGGAGAAACAGTCGGAAGCAGTTTTAGAACATAAGTGGATGTTCAAGGGATATGATAACGACAGCCTCATTCGGGAGACAGTTATCATTCCAAGCTTCCAAGGTGACCTGGACGACAAGGAGGTTGTCAAAGTTATAGTTTTTCCTTCTGATGAGGGGCAGTATTTTGGACAGGTGGTCCAAGGCAATACTGAGGGAGGCATGGCGCAGGATACTGATTAAGTTCAGTTAACGATACAGTCTAAGAAGTTTGGATTTGGAGTTCATTTATGAGCTATGTCCCATCAGACATCCAGACACATTCTAAGACAGGTATTGCTCATTTCGGGAGATGGCTTTCTCCGCGAACATGAGATATGGAGAGACATAGAAAGAAACATCAAGGCGGATCCACTCACTGAGGCTATTCCTCGAATGCAATAGTTTCGCAAACGAGCTTTGTGAGAATGACTAGTAGAGGAGTTGGGTGTTCGGTATCACACGGGCTGTGAGTATGCGACATCGCAATAATTAACCTTGAGTGCAAGTGGGAGATTGTTGGAGATAGTGCCCTCAGAGTCAATTATTAGGTCACAGGTACGTGATTACAATGATTGATGGAGGACCTATCCCGATAGGACAGTCTTACTCGAGATGATAGTATGCTATCTGGTTTACCTTTATCATCGTGTACTGCTTTAGGTGACCTTACAGGTCGCTATTACACGTTGATAGAGCCCCTAGGATTCTTGCTTGACCACCAGAAGTATGAGGGCGATCATATACGTGGGAGCTGGCAGTCCATAAGCATATCCTTAAATGGTCCCTAGTCGTGAGAGTTTCGAGACAGGGCATCGATACTCCAGAGTAGACTAGTGTATACAGTCGAGACCCCGACGAGGGGCGGTGGCCGGTCTCACAAGCCACTGGTGTCAGTTGGTTCACCTAAGATGTATACAGGTGCTCATTGGGTTATGAGTACACCGGACAGGACTCGCCGGGAACATGCTAGTTGGTCATATACCAGACGTCAGATGGCAGTTCCCTGGTGACATGTGTACAGGTTAGTTCATCGACCTGGGGATCGTCATTTGTCTTGTGTGAGTTCCCACTGTACTTTGATTACTACCCTACCACGGCTCAAAGGAGTCGTGCAAACAGGTTTTAGTTGGGTACAGTCCCGAGCCATATGGAGGCAGTGAGCGTATCTTCAGGGGTTCGTCTCTCCCGGTATTGGGGGTGAGGTCGCGCTGTGTCTAGGAGAGCCATTACACGAAGCCCTCGGCCGAGGCAAGGAGATTTACTGGTCGGTATTCCAGTAGTATCTCAGGGTGTTCTGGGCTACACTCCGACACGACTTGTACCGCTTTTAGGGGTCTGACTTTTACCAACCCCCTAGGCCCGCCATGCGATGCTCATAGACGAACGGACCGGACTGTACGGATATTGTCACTGACAGGCTCAGTAGGGTTGTCAGGCTGAGTTCGCTCACAGACGTCCCTTTTAGTCAATACCTGGTAGCCCGTTACGTATTGGCTTATACCTATGACGTGCTAGTGGTTAAATCCACAACCAAGGTGTTGACGAGTCTTTAGAGTCCCCCACATTCAGTTACTCAGCTTTCGGGCGAAAAGCTGTAGAGGCCGTATGGAGATATGGCAAGGTCCGATCAGATACGTGCGGTATTGCACGGATCAGGATCGGACAGTTTGTACTATAGGCCGTATGGATATATGGCAGGGTTCGATCAGATACGTGCGGTATTGCACGGATCAGGATCGAACGGATATTACTAGCCGGCTTTGGTTTAAGCCGGATCCTAGTATAGTACAGTGTAGATTTTGTCTCATTGCATTTGTATTTCGGTCGGAATACAAATGCGGGTGTGTATGCACAGTAGCGGGGTTTTTCTGTAATTTATTACGGGACCAGTTTTCTGGAGTTGCCAGTTGGCTTTCCGTTTCGGCCATTCTCATTTGTATCTTTCAATGGCCGAAGATTGGTGGAGGAGGGCTTATTTGCATTTGTTCAATGAAGTATTTGTGGAGGGGGTCTTTGCATATTGTCGCATCATGATTGTTTCATGATGGTGCACTTCCATTGACTTGTTTTGACTCCATCATTGCTTGACTTTGTGATGAGATGGTTGTTGTTGGAGTGTTGGATTTTGTTGTGATCATTTTCTTTTCTCATCATCACATGCTTTCCACCCAGCCCTTGTCTTTGCTCTCTCTCTTGTATGATGGGGGGCTTATTCCTTTTGATTGCTACACTCTCTAAAAACTACTCTCCCTCTCTCATTCTCTCCATTCCAAAAATGGTGGCCGGCCAAGCTTGTAGGGGGGGCTGTCCAAACATTTTGGTGTGGGTTTTTGGTTCATTTCATGTTGCAAAAATCCCACAAGATCAATCTCCAAAAGCTTGTATCAATTCCTCCACCATATGGCACCTCCATAAACCCCAAATGAGACACAAGCCTCTGCACTACATTCTACAGCAAACCTTGGGCACGTCGACTAGCCAGCTTCGTGCCCGAGTTGCCTCGGCATTGAGGTGGGAGCCCGTAAAAGATGTAGGCGATGTGGTGCACTTCCGGTGACGAGGTGGAGACAGGACATTCCGCGGGAGATCGGGACGACGACGAGAAGACCGGAGGACTTGGATCAGTCGGTATAGCTCTCTTCCCCATCTTGTAGTTAGCTAGGACTAGTTAATGGTTCGATCCGGGTATTAGTGCGCGGCGGTTTGCCAGTTCAAGAAAAATTAAAGTTTATCACCGCTTCCGCATTTGGCCGTCGGATTGACGGCCGGGGCGCCACCGTGCACTTACAGTCCACTCGTGCACCGTTAGGTTAGGTAACTAACGACAGAGCGGGGAAGGGCTAGCGCGGGTGTAAAACATAAGTAACGTCTATATAATATATCATATATACTATATACAGTATCTATCACAGAACATATCACATGATCACATCACAGATATCGCAGCAGAATAAACATATGAAACATTGGATATACTAGGACGTCCGTGTTTTTAATACGAGCCAGTATAAAACACGGATTCCCCGGTCGCGATGAATAGCCAAACCCACACCCCTAGACCCCTACGACAGCGGCAAGCAACCCTACCAATTCTAGAGTTAGGAGACCCGGACTCGACTCCTCGAGTTGGTCTCCCACTGGACTCTAGAACCCGGTTACTTGTGCCCTCCTCCTTGGGTCTATCCTAGTGCAGAAAAGTAAATAATATACAAAAGGTGACATCTTCCGCAACCTGGAAGTGCCCCAATAAAAGAATATTACATACATGTTTTTACATGAATGAAAATGAAAAACACTCATCTCACATAAAAACCCCCGGCTATTCAAACACGACGATCCAATATAACATATCCAGCAACACATAACATCACATGTCATCAACGTAAGTAAACATGCGTATCCCAATTGTCGTTGACATATAGCAACGAAACCGGCGATATCACATATTACACTTACGGTCACAGAAAAGAAAGTGTAAAACTACAATAGTTGGAATCCGCAACCTCCATAGACATCGCATGCCTAATCAAATGAATTCCTTAGACATCGCATGCCTAACAATTATAAACCCCACATTTTAGTCTCATTATCGAAAACTCTTTTCAATATCAAGTCGGGTAATTCAACAAGATTCCCGACATCCTGATCGAATGCTCGTCGCAAACTTTAGTAGGCGGCCGCACCCCCGATACCGTCGACGAAGTCCACCAAGGCGGAACACCGCTGCCGCGAGCACCCGAACGGATGCTTTCGGCGACGGGGTTCTCCTACAGTCACTTGGTCGGGGCTATGGGATGAGGCTATCCATTATGTTTATCCGGCGAGTATCCGCGTACCCTACGTGATTACGACGGATTTTTGATCACATCAAAATCCCGTGGCAACCAATCAAGTGAGACTAAACTGCTATGTTTATAACATTCATTCAGTTATCTCATAACTGCTTGTGAATTCCAATTATTGTATCCCATTCCAGATAAATAGAAAATGTTAAATTTTCCGATCGAACAATCAAACACCCAAGTTTTCCCGAAACAGATCAACACATGAAACAAGTTTAAAAACATTCAGTTCAAGCCTCAGTACCAACGTTCCAGCCGTAGAAGGGTCAAGCCAACGCCTCACATGTGGCACGCCGTACTGCCCCAGACCCGAAGGTTCAAAGGGCAGTTCAAGACGGTCACATAATCGAGTTAAGGTTTGTTATCTTCCAGAGGGTCCATCGCGTTACTTGCACTACTTAGAACATTATTAAACCATGGAAAGATCCAACACTTGGAAATTTCCCGAAAGGGGAAAAGGTGGGTATTTATATCCGGTCGAACTTTTTAACATATTCAATAATTATCCGGAAAACATACAGACGAAGTTAAACTTTCCGGTCGAAACACAGGGTCCCCAATACATCCCAGAAAACTCAACTCTTGAGTAAAAGTTAAAATATCCCATAAAATACAGCACTAAAATATAGGAATTACTGTGCAAATTTTATTGGAAGAACCAACCGTACGGCCGCGGAACCGCCGCACAAGGCAGGCTCTTGCCGCGGTTCCGCGGCGGTTTAATCGAGTTAGGTCCACAAAATTCACAGTAATTCCTATAAAACCCTGCTTAATTTTATGCATATTTTTAATATGGAAAAATCCACATTTTCAAAAATTGGACAGAGAGTGGTCTCGGATTAGGGTTTCGGGTTCGATCGGGTTTCCAACATCGTCTACGCATTGCCTAAGGGTCTAGCTAGGCTCTGATACCACTGTAGGGTTCCTATGCATGCTTAAGAGGTCTCACAAGGTATCAAACATGCCAAATTCAAAAATTCTTGGTGCCGAGAAACCCTAATGCAATCGTTGACTAGAGTTTTAGACGATAACTACAACTAGTTAACAACTTAACTAAGTGAACGGAAATACAACCATTGTAGATCCGGTCCTCCACCTCCATAGCTCCGCGTTGACGTCCCTCCGCTGCGATCATCGGATGCCGGACTCTAGCGATGGTATCGTCGAAGAAATGATCGTGGTAGGTCGTCGACTTCGATGCCGAAGATGATCTACGTCGAGACAACACAAGATCAAGCTCCAACTTCACCAAGTCATGAAACTTGTGAAAAAAACACCCTATACTACTTGGCAAGTGGTAGAGGATGAAGAAATAGGAAGTGGGTTCACTTTAGAATTTGATTTCTCACTCTTTTTCTCAAGACACCATTAAAGGATGCAAGGTTTTCTTCATCTTGAAGAAGAAGAAGAAGAAGAAAAGAATATGATAATATGATAAGAATATTGAATAATAGAAAATGAGTTATTCTTATCATATTAGCAACCATGGTTATGTGTAGAGAGTAAACTAAGGTTAGGTGAATGGTTAGGTTAGGCATGGAACAAAAATGGTAGACTTTTTCAAAGCTTCATGAAGCTTCAATGTAAAACAAAAGTAGCAACCATTTCATTTCTTGCTAAAATGAAATAAATAAATAAATGAATAAATAAATTAAAACCCTAACCATTTACTTAACCAAGGTTTAAACTAAACATACACCCAAACATGCATGTATCATAAAACATGATACAATCAAGTGCACAAAAATATATCACATATACAATGTGCACTTCAAGTGAGAAAATCCATTTTAAGTGAACCAATACTAGTTAATGCAAAGTAATATATCAAATATATAATAATGCATTAAATCATTAAATCAACGCTTGATTTAACGATCCGGTCATATCGCATATGACCGACTAATATCCAATGTATCGGCTTATCGAATCAATCCTCGATTCGATAACTAGGTTATATCGCATACAACCAATCGATACATTCATCGCGAGAATAGAATACAGTATCATATACACGTATTATTCTCGGTCCTGCACATATCTCATAGGCGCTCCCATTTCGTTTCGCTTGAGCCAGGAAACCTCTGTGTAGGACTCTAAAGACTCGTCAATACGCCGGCAGCAGGTGATGATCATATCAAGCACCCACAAGCCGCAAGCGGTCTGCTAAACGTAACGGCCACCCGGGTATTGAGCGATCAGAAGATCGACGAGCAATCCCGCTCATACTCCTGTGAATCCAACCAGTAACACTTACTGTACAGTCCGGTCTCGTCGTCTGATATGTCGCATATCTCGCCTAGGGGTGGTAAACGTCAGACCCCAATAGCTCGATAAGTCGTGTCAATATGAGGTCGATAACAGTTCGAGAAACTACTGGTAACACTTACCAGTAAATCTCAGCAACCCTGGCCAGGGATTTCCGGTTATAGCCAATCGAATACAGCGCAACATCAACTCCCTATACCGGGAGAGACGAATCCCCTCCTATCGCTCATTGCCTCCATGTGATTCGGGACTGTACCCAAAAACCACCGTTTTGCACGCCCTCTTGGTCGTGGTAAGGTGGAAATCAAAGCACAGTGGGAATCACACAAGACTCTATGACGATCTCGGGTCAACAGACTAACCTGTACCAGTGTCACCAGAGAACTGCCATCTGACGTAAGGTAAAATACCATCTGGGAGTTCTCGGCGAGTCCGTCCAGTGTACCCAGTCTCCACTGAGCACCCGTATATCATCTCTGATGTCAAACACCAATGGATATGGGATCATCCATCACCTATTTGTATGGGTCGAGAAGGTATACGCTAGTCTACTATGGTATATCGATGCCCCGTCTCGATACACCCACGACTAGGGACCTTGAAGGATGTACTTATGGACTACCATGTCCCCACTAGTATGATCCTCATCATAGTCCAGGTAGTCAAGTACACATCCTAAGGACTTTACCAACATGTAGCAGAGAGACAATCAGTGTATACGTTAAGGTAAAGAGCGACCGGATAGCATACTATCATGTCGAGTGTAGGGTTGCTAGGCACGCGCACAAGGGTCTACGAGGCATCAACCATGCCCGATTAAAAATTTAGCCGTGCCGAACAACCCGAATACGGAACTTTAAACTAGAGATTAGGCGAAAACAAGCATGTTAACAACTTTAACACTAAGTGAGAGGGATTACAACCTTTGTAGATCCGGTCCTTCACTTCATATGCTCCGTGTTGTGGTCCCTTCGCTGCGATCATCGGGATCCGGACTCTCGAGAGGCTCTACGAAGAGAAAGACGCAACCTTTGCTTCCGATCTTCGATACTAAGATGATCTACCTTGAAGTTTCTTTAACACAAGCTAACACTCATGAAATGATGTGAACACCCTCATCTAAATGGCAAGGGAAGATGAGGATGATGAAGTAGGATTTTTGCTCTCTTTATTTATCTTTTTCTCATATTTATTCATCACTTTGGAAAAATCAAGCAAGCTTTTTCATGAAAGAATATGAAGGAAGAAGAAGAATAGTGATCCATTTCCTTTTGTGATGAATAAGAAAGGATTAATATGAAGAATAATGCAACCATGGTTGACTTAACCATTGTAGAGAATTGACTAGGGTTAGGGTTTGGGTTGGGTTAAAGCATGAGTCACTTGTAAATATCTTTATCATGACAAAAAGAAAACCTTCTAGAAACATCTAGAAAGCTTAACCCTAATCCAAACCCTAATCATGTTTAAACTCCACTAAACAAGTTGCATTAGTTATCATATCATGTTACAATATTATATATCACATATATAATATTTATCGTAACCAAATAAAATAATACAATTAACATATATCGCATATATATCAATGTATTACCCGAGTGAGAAAAAGAATCTTTTAGTGAGCAAATATTAGTTAATGCAATTTAATATATCAAATATATTATTATACATTAAATTATCGAATCAACACTTGATCCGACAATCCGGCTATATCGCATATAACCGACTAATATTTATCCGTACCGATTCATCGAATCAACACTTGATCCGATGACCCGACTGATATCAAATATCGCGAGAATATAATACGGTATCACATATCGCATTATCCTCGGTCCCGCACATATCACATATGTGCCCCTACTCCGTTTTGCCTGAGTCAAGAAACCTCTGTATAGGACTCTAAAGAATCGTCAATACGCCGGCAGTAGGTGATGATCATATCAAACACCCACAAGCTGCAAGCGGTCAGCTAAACGTAACAGCTATCCAGGTATTGAGCGCTCAGAAGATCAACAAGCAAGCCTGGACATTCTCCTGTGAATCCAAACAGTAACACTCCCGTACAGTCCGGTCTCGTCGTCTGATATGTTGCATATCTCGCCTAGGGGTGGTAAACGTCAGACCACAGTAGCTCGATAAGTCGTGTCGATATGAGGTCTATAACAGTTCGAGAAACTACTGATAACACTTACCAGTAAATCTCAGCAACCCTGGCCAGGGATTTCCGGTTATAGCCAATCGAACACAGCACAACATCAACTCCCTATACCGGGAGAGACGAATCCCCTCCTATCGCTCATTGCCTCCATGTGATTCGGGACTGTACCCAAAAGCCACCTTTTTGGACGCCCTCTTGGACGTGGTATGATGGAAATCAAAGCACAGTAGGAATCACACAAGACTCTATGACGATCTCGGGTCAACAGACTACTCTGTACCAGTGTCACCGGAGAACTGCCATCTGACGTATGGTATAATACCATCTGGGAGTTCTCGGCGAGTCCGTCCAGTGTACCCAGTCTCCCCACTGAGCACCCGTACACCATCCTTGATGTCAAACACCGATGGATATGGGATCATCCATCGCCCATCATATGGGTCAAGATGCGTATACGCTAGTCTACTCTGGTGCATCGATACCCTGTCTCGATACACCCACGACTAGGAACAGTTATAGGATGTACTCGTCGACTACCGTGGCCCCACTAGTATGATCTCATCATAGTCCCAGTAGTCGAGTACATATCCTAAGGGCTTTATCAACATGTAATATAGAGACAATCAGAGTACATGTTAAGATAAAGTACAACCAGATAGCATACTATCATGTCGAGCAAGAAAGTCCTCCCTATATATGTCTTAGCATCCACTACAATATACATCGTATGTACAGTAATGGCCTCTAGGGCATACATATAACTAACAATCTCCTACTTGCACTAGGGCCATCTGTTATGGTATCGCATACCCAACAATTAGCTGCGGTTGAAGTATCTCATACTAAACCATCCCATAAAAGTCTCTACTGGGGAAAAGGCCTTCGTGAGTGGATCCGCGCTGTTGTCCTCTGTGTCTACTCTTCTAACCTCGATCTCCCTGGAGATCAACCATCTCCATGATCAGGTGATACTGCCTAAGAATTATATCTGGATTTCTGATGGGACGGTAGTTCCTTGGCTAAAGCCACAACTTTATTGTCACACAATGGTAGGAACGAAGTTCATCTTATGAACTTATATATATCCAGACTGCCTCTTTGGTAGCATCCTTGGTAACGATGTATCTTGCCTTTAATCGTCTAGTAAGTCACGGTATCTCGCTTGGAACTCTTCCAACATACCGTCCCTCCACTGAGGGTAAAGACAATGCCTGCGACTGACATTCAGTCGTCCTTATCAGTCTGGAACCTTTCCAGTGATTCTCCTCAGGATTGATTGATACCATCTCACTACAACTAGTGAGTGTCCTAACATCCAATTAGATCTATCTCATAGATCCAAAACCCAGGATTTAGGAGGTATCACTTTGATCCTATATGGAGAATCCTTGTGATAAGCGGAGATTGACCGAGCGTAGCATAGGAAACTCCTTCCCTATCAAGAGTATGTCATCCACGTACTCTACGAGGATCACCACCATACTCCCTACTACCTTTTTGTATATACAAGGTTCATCTACCATTTTGATGAACTCAAACTCTTTGACTACCACATCAAAACAGATGTTCCAACTCCGCGATGCCTGTTTTATCATATAAAACATCTTGCACACGTTTCCGCTGCTCCCACTGTCTACGAAGCCCTCTGGCTGTGTACTTATAGACGCTCTTTTCTAAAACATCATTTAGAAAAGCAGTCATGACACCCAACCACCAGATATCGTAGTCATGGTATGTAGCCGTGGCAAGTAGGATCTGGATGGACTTAAGCATAGATCCTTAGAAAAGGTTTCAACATAATCCATATCTGGTCTATGATGCAAACCTTTAACAAGTCTAGCTTTGAAAGTCTCAACTTTTCCATGTACACCAAGTAATCTTCTCAAGATATACTTGCTCCTGATGGGGATTTAACCCTTCAGATAAAGCAACCAAAGTCCATACTTTGTTGGTGTATAAGGATTCTATCTCAGATCGATAAGCATCCAGCCATTCTTACAGAGTCCCACTCCTGATGGCCAGCTCGAAACTAGTTGGATCATCATCTCATGATGCAGTCCTCGCTCCCACTGTCATAGAAAAACCGAAGTATCTCTCAGGTGGGTGAGGAAGCCTACTAGATCGGCGGAGAGGCTGAGGTTCGTCGGAAACTATTGAATCCTTTGGTTCTACCAAATCATCAGCTGCATTTTGTATAGCTGGAACCTTTCCAGTTCTACATAACAGACCTTGCCTCGAGCTTGTCCGGATTTTGCTTTTAGACATAGGCCGGACAACCCCAAATCTTAACCAACTTAAGATATGGGCTCTTCCCTTTCCATATCACATATGAAGTGGTAGGCAACTAATTTGATTTGAACCCAATTCAATTGGTATGCAACTTCTCAAGTGCATAACTCCCAAATGGAAATAGGAAGCACGGTAGTACTCATCATAGAGCACACCATATCACATAGGGTGCTATTGCTCCGCCCCGATATACCATCGTGCTATGGTGTATACGGAGGAGTAATGCTGAGAGAGAATCTCATTCTCCTTTAGAATAATCCAGAATTTCCGTGCTCAAGTATTCTCCTCCTCGATCTCATCAAAGGACATAATACTTATACCCGTGTTTTGGTTCTCTACTTCTAAATCATATTCTGTGAATATCTCAAAAGGTTCGGACTTGTGTTTCAACAGGAACATATGTCTGAATCTTGAGAGATCATCAGAGAATGTAATGAAGTACAAAGAACCAGTCCTGGCATATGTAGACAGGGGACCTTACATACATCAACATGTATCATCCCAAGAGTTTACTAACTCTTTCTCTGTTTCCAATAAACAGAGCTATAGTCATCTTATCTTTGTGACATGACTGGCAAGTTTCACAAGATGTAAATTCAAACAGATTTAAATATGCATCTAAATGTAACTTAGCTAGCCGGGTCGCATTGATATGACCTAGTCTACAATGCCTCAAGAAGGATTCATTCATTTCTGAACTCTTCCCCTTGTGTATGTTCCTTATACTAAGAACTGTAGTTTGATTTAGAACGTCAATGCTTTTAGATAACGTGCCTGAACCGATCAACTCTTGATATAGGAAATGTTCAAAACATTATCCAATACAAAATTATATCCTTTCTTTACTGATAAAGAGACTGATATGATTTTGTATATCAGATTCGGTATCTAATAACATTTGTTCAGAATCAATGTATTCTGGTAATACAGGGTGACAGTGACCAACAGACTTGGCTGCAACACTTGCACCGTTTTCTATTTCATGAAACTTATCACCCGTTCTCAGTTCTTTACCTATCTGTAGCCCATGTAACAGATTACATATGCGGGATCCTGATCCGGTATCACATACCCAGGACGTAAAGGATACTGAGAAACAGTTCTGTGTAATGAACACACCCGAAGAAGATGCATCAGCATGCACTTTCTTCGTTTGGGCGGCACGGGAAATCTGGTATTCCCCAATTTCCTGCTCTGTCCTATAACAATTATAAGTTGGAGCGGGACCAACGTTCCCCAGCTCAGTATAACAAGCGGGTTCGGTCAATATATCCGTTTTCTTATCTTGATTAAGGCGTGATATGGTCGCTACCTGGAGAGAGAGAGAAGAAAACACTCAGCGTATGCTCTTGCAAGATTAGATTGGTTATCTAATATATCTAATCAGGATGTCTCCCACTGTTTTTATCAAATCTTCCTTCAAACCCTAAAAGGAAAGACTAGCCGGGATTAATTACACGCTACAAGTTCGCCAATCTTTCAGCCAGGCCAGTGTCGGTACTTTGAGGGAGGTCCCCCGTGCTTTCGCACGAACCTAATTAAAGTAAACCTCGTTTTCCCAGAGGCGTAACCCCGTTAACACCTTTCTAGACACCTACTTGATCGGCTAATTGTAATGTGTAAAACTCTCCCAGGAGTAACTCTTACTCGCAGCCGGTATCGGGATCCAACTATCTCATAGAAGGTATGCAATCTCATTGCAAATTTCAACACTTGAAATTCCCAATAATATTTTGCCCCAAGCGTCCTATGACCTTGACAGAGGTCAACAAACCATAGGCTGCTAGTCAAGTTCAACCCGTCATTTCCTGATTGAAGTAAACCCACCCGCACGACCCTTGAAAGAGGTCAACAAGGTCGCACGACTACCCTAAATCAATCACATCATATGCTTATACAGATAAGCACTAATCAGCTACCGCACACTACGCCTTGACAGAGGTCAACAAACGCAGCACGAATACTAACTATTACTTATCTGAAATGACGGAGGGCTACGACAGGTTTTTAAGAAAACCCTTTGCGTAATGAACTTGATATCGTTGTAGAATCGAGTGATTTTAAATGGAGTGTTTTTGAGGCTTTTCTAGTTTTGCTAAAGGGGTCACTCCCGGTGAAGGGATCGTCGGCCCTTTCTTCATCGAATAAGGTGCAGGATATTTCACAAATATCACTATGCAAAGCAGAAACTATAGAAGCAATCAAAAGACAAACCGAGTTTGTAGCATCTGCCAGTTATTGCTAAAGGAGTCACTCCCGGTGAAGGGATCTCGGTCCTTTCCTTATCGAATAAGGTGTTGGATGTTCTACAAGGAACACCGCTATGCAAAGCAAGAACTAGAGCTACATGTTTTTATAAACAAGTTTCTACAACATCTTAGGTTTCTTTTATTTCATTAATCTCATTAATGAAGTCCCATTTTATTATGCTTCACAAGCATCTCTTTTGAAACGAAATCTGCAATATAACATATATCTCATATATATAAAATATAAACATTCGTCTCAGGCAGTAATATGATCTCATCACAGAACATTGCAGCAGAAGAACATATATGAAATATTGGATATACTAGGACATCCGTGTTTTCAATAATAGCCAGTATAAAACACGGATTCCACGGTCGCGATGAATAGCCAAATCCACATCCCTAGACCCCTACTAGAGCGGCAAGTAACACTGCCAATTCTAGGGTTAGGAGACCCGGTCTCGACTCCTCGAGATGGTCTCCCACTGGACCCTAGAACCCGGTTACTTGTGCTCCCCGCCTTGGGTCTATCCTAATGCGGAAAAGTAAATAATATACAACGGTGACATCTTCCGCTACCTGGAAGTGCCCCAATAAAAGAATATTACATACAAATGAATTTTACATGAATAAAAAAAGAAAAACTCTCATCTCACATAAAACCCCGGCTATTCAAACGCGACGATCCAATACAACATATCACAGCAACACATAATATCTCATACCATCAACGTAAGCAAGTATGCGTATCCCGATTGTCGTTGATGTATAGCAACGAAGCCGGCGATACACCACATACTACGCTTACGGTCACAGAAAAGAAAGTGTAAAACTACAACAGTTGGAATCCACAACCTCCTTAGACATCGCATGCCTAACCAAATGAATTCCTTAGACATCGCATGCCTAACAATTATAAACCCCGCATTTTAGTCTTATTATCGAAAACTCTTTTCAATATCAAGTCGGGCAATTCAACAAGATTCCCGATATACAGATCGAATGCTCGTCGCAAACTTTAGTATGCGGCCGCACCCCCGATACCGTCGACGAAGTGCACCAAGGCGGAACACCGCTACCGCAAGCACCCGAACGGATGCTTTCGGCGATGGGGTTCTCCTACAGTCACTTGGTCGGGGCTATGGAGTGAGGCTGTCTATTAAGTTTACCCGGCGAGTATCCGCGTACGCTACGTGATTGCGACGGACTTTTGATCGCATCAAAATTCCGTGGCAACCGATCATCTGAGACTAAACTGCTATGTCTATAATATTCAAAACAGTTATCTCATAACTACCTGTGGATTCCAATTATTGTATCACATTCCAGATAAATAGAAAAAGTTAAACTTTCCGATCGAATCATCAAACACCCAAGATTTCCCCAATATATCTCAACACTTGAAATCAGTTTAAAAACATCCATCACATGCCACAGTACCAATGGTCCAGCCGTAGAAGGGTCAAGCCAACGCCTCACATGTGGCACGCCGTACTGCCCCAAACCCTAAGGTTCAAAGGGCAGTTCAAGACGGTTACATAATCAAGTTAAGGTTTGTTGTCTTCTAGAGGGTCCACCGAGTTACTTGCACGACTTAGAACATTCTTAAACACGAGAAAAATCCAACTTTTGAAAAATTTTCCGACAGGGGAAAAAGTGAGTTATTGATATCCGTTCGAACTTTTTAACAGTTTCTAAAAATTATCCGGAAAAAACACATAGACAAAATTAGGCAATCCGATCGAATAATTGAATCCCCAAAACAACCCCAGAAAAACTCAACTGTTGAGTAAAAATAAAAATTTCCAGAAGACTCAGCACTTCAAGACAAGAATTACTGTGCAAGCCACGTGGTGTAACTCAGCCAAATGGCCGCGGAACCGCCGCGAAACCAAGGGTTAGGCCGCGGTTCCGCGCCACACTTGACGAGTTATAATTACATGCTTCACAGTAACTCATCGAATTCCCTGCTGAATTTTTTGGCAATTTTTAATTCGCAAAAATCCAAACTTTCAGAAAATTTCCAGAGAAGGGGTTATATCGGGTTTTCCGGGTTCGATCGGACTTCAAACTTCGTCTAGACTTCGCCTAAAGCTCTAGCTTGGCTCTGATACCACTGTAGGGTTGCTAGGCACGTGCACAAGGGTCTACGAGGCATCAACCATGCCCGATTAAAAATTTAGCCGTGCCGAACAACCCGAATACGGAACTTTAAACTAGAGATTAGGCGAAAACAAGCATGTTAACAACTTTAACACTAAGTGAGAGGGATTACAACCTTTGTAGATCCGGTCCTTCAGTTCATATGCTCCGTGTTGTGGTCCCTTCGCTGCGATCATCGGGATCCGGACTCTCGAGAGGCTCTACGAAGAGAAAGACGCAACCTTTGCTTCCGATCTTCGATACTAAGATGATCTACCTTGAAGTTTCTTTAACACAAGCTAACACTCATGAAATGATGTGAACACCCTCATCTAAATGGCAAGGGAAGATGAGGATGATGAAGTAGGATTTTTGCTCTCTTTATTTATCTTTTTCTCATATTTATTCATCACTTTGGAAAAATCAAGCAAGCTTTTTCATGAAAGAATATGAAGGAAGAAGAAGAATATTGATCCATTTCCTTTTGTGATGAATAAGAAAGGATTAATATGAAGAATAATGCAACCATGGTTGACTTAACCATTGTAGAGAATTGACTAGGGTTAGGGTTTGGGTTGGGTTAAAGCATGAGTCACTTGTAAATATCTTTATCATGACAAAAAGAAAACCTTCTAGAAACATCTATAAAGCTTAACCCTAATCCAAACCCTAATCATGTTTAAACTCTACTAAACAAGTTTCATTAGTTATCATATCATGTTACAATATTATATATCACATATATAATATTTATCGTAACCAAATAAAATAATACAATTAACATATATCGCATATATATCAATGTATTACCCGAGTGAGAAAAAGAATCTTTTAGTGAGCAAATATTAGTTAATGCAATTTAATATATCAAATATATTATTATACATTAAATTATCGAATCAACACTTGATCCGACAATCCGGCTATATCGCATATAACCGACTAATATTTATCCGTACCGATTCATCGAATCAACACTTGATCCGATGACCCGGCTGATATCAAATATCGCGAGAATATAATACGGTATCACATATCGCATTATCCTCGGTCCCGCACATATCACATATGTGCCCCTACTCCGTTTTGCCTGAGTCAAGAAACCTCTGTGTAGGACTCTAAAGAATCGTCAATACGCCGGCAGTAGGTGATGATCATATCAAGCACCCACAAGCTGCAAGCGGTCAGCTAAACGTAACAGCTACCCAGGTATTGAGCGCTCAGAAGATCAACAAGCAAGCATGTACATTCTCCTGTGAATCCAAACAGTAACACTCCCGTACAGTCCGGTCTCGTCGTCTGATATGTTGCATATCTCGCCTAGGGGTGGTAAACGTCAGACCCCAGTAGCTCGATAAGTCATGTCGATATGAGGTCTATAACAGTTCGAGAAACTACTGATAACACTTACCAGTAAATCTCAGCAACCCTGGCCAGGGATTTCCGGTTATAGCCAATCGAACACAGCACAACATCAACTCCCTATACCGGGAGAGACGAATCCCCTCCTATCGCTCATTGCCTCCATGTGATTCGGGACTGTACCCAAAAGCCACCTTTTTGCATGCCCTCTTGGACGTGGTATGATGGAAATCGAAGCACAGTGGGAATCACACAAGACTCTATGACGATCTCGGGTCAACAGACTACTCTGTACCAGTGTCACCGGAGAACTGCCATCTGACGTATGGTATAATACCATCTGGGAGTTCTCGGCGAGTCCGTCCAGTGTACCCAGTCTCCACTGAGCACCCGTACACCATCCTTGATGTCAAACACCGATGGATATGGGATCATCCATCGCCTATCATATGGGTCAAGATGCGTATACGCTAGTCTACTCTGGTGCATCGATGCCCTGTCTCGATACACCCACGACTAGGAACAGTTATAGGATGTACTCATCGACTACCGTAGCCCCACTAGTATGATCTCATCATAGTCCCAGTAGTCGAGTACATATCCTAAGGGCTTTATCAACATGTAATATAAAGACAATCAGAGTACATGTTAAGATAAAGTACAACCAGATAGCATACTATCATGTCGAGCAAGAAAGTCCTCCCTATATATGTCCTAGCATCCACTACAATATACATCGTATGTACAGTAATGGCCTCTAGGGCATACATATAACTAACATCGAGCAAGAAAGTCCTCCCTATATATGTCCAAGCATTCACTACAATATACATCCTATGTATAGTAATGGCCTCTAGGGCATACATATAACTAACAACCTGTACCAGTGTCACCAGAGAACTGCCATCTGACGTGAGGTATAATACCATCTGGGAGTTCTCGGCGAGTCCGTCCAGTATACCCAGTC
Organism: Agapanthus africanus; assembly: GCA_030015575.1. Classification (NCBI taxonomy): domain Eukaryota; kingdom Viridiplantae; phylum Streptophyta; class Magnoliopsida; order Asparagales; family Amaryllidaceae; genus Agapanthus; species Agapanthus africanus. The sequence continues at coordinate 50,468,165 of CM057351.1, read as the reverse complement.
TCCACTGAGCACCCGTATACTATCATTGATGTCAAACATCAATGGATATGGGATCATCCATCGCCCATCAACATGGGTCAAGAAGCATACGCTAGTCTACTCTGGTATATCGATGCCCTGTCTCAATACACATGTAAGACTACGGTAGCGCGCCGGCCGTCTTTCCGATCCCAAAATGCGGAAACTAAAACTTTTTCAAACTCGAAACCGTCGCTATCGTATGCTTAAAACCCGGATCGAACCATTAACCTGCAACTAGCTATCTAGAGAAAGGGTTGGAATGCTATACCGATCGATCCATGTCCTTCGGTCTTTGGCCAATATCCAAAGCTCCTCGCGGCATCTCCGGTCTCGATCTCCTCGTCGGAAAGGGCACCACATCATCGATTCCTTTTACGGGCTCCCGCTTCATCTGAAGCAACTCAGGCACGAAGTGTGCTAGCCGACGTGTCCAAGGTGATATAGAGAATGTTTGTGATCACTTTGTCTCTTGCATCCATTGCTTGGATGGAGGTTGAAGGTGTTTCCATTAATGAAGGCTATGAGCTAGAGGAAGAAGAAGAAGAAGAGGCTCTCTTTTCTTTTCTTTTCTTGTGTTGAATTTTTGTGAGAGAGAGCAAGAAGAAAATACAAGAGAAAACCACTATCAAGTGGCTGCCCTCCCTCTCTCCTCACATCAATTCAACACACTAATCAATCACATAATGTGATATTTGCACAAGAAATGATACCATGAGTCACCTATGAAGTACATGTATTATTTAATGCACAAAATGATGGTTTCTAGCTCACAATTTCTATTTGTAAACATTAATCCAAATGTTTACAACAATAAAAAGATACGGCAACATCTAAAGTAAATTTATGACGGATCACAAGGATACCCCTCACCTGTATATACATACCTGTATCCACATTCCGACTGAATGCGAATACGATGAGACTAGAGTAATCCAACAAATCTAATAATAGGATCCGGCTTAAACCAAAGCCGAATAGTATGATCCGCCCGATCATGATCCGTGCAATACCGCACGTATATGATCGAACCCTGCCATATATCATACGTCCTCTACAACGTTTTACCCGAAACTTGAGAAACAGTCTGTGGGGGACTCTAAAAACTCATCAATACTTTGGCTGTGGATTTAACCACTAGCACGTCAGTGGTACTAGCTGTAAGTAATGGGCTACTAGGTATTGACCAAAAGGGAGGTCGATGAGCGAACTCATCCTGACACCCTACCGAGCCTGTCAGTGACAATATCCGTACAGTCCAGTCCGTTCGTCTATGAGCATCGCATGACGGGCCTAGGGGGTTGGTAAAAGTCAGACTCCCAAAAGCGGTACAAGTCGTGTCGGAGTATAGCCCAGAACACCCTGAGATACTACTGGAATACCTATCAGTAAATCTCCTACATTGGCCAAGGACTTTGTGTAATGGCTCTCCTAGATACAGCGCGATCTCACCCCCAATACCGGGAGAGACGAAACCCCTACCGATCCGCTCACTACCTCCATGTGGCTCGTTACTGTACCCAACTAAAACCTGTTTGCACAACTCCTTTGAGCCGTGGTAGGGTAGTAATCAAAATACAGTGGGAACTCACACGAGACAAATGACGATCTCAGGTCGATGAATTAACCTGTACACATGTCACCAGGGAACTGCTATCTGACGTCAGGTATAATACCGACTAGCATGTTAACGGCGAGTCCTGTCCGGTGTACTCAACCCAATGAGCACCTGTAAACATCTTAGGTGAACCAACTGACACCAATGACTTGTGAAACCGGCCACCGCCCCTCGACGGGGTCTCGACTGTATACACTAGTCGACTCCGGAGTATCGATGCCCTGTCTCGAAAACTCGCACGACTAGGGACCACTTTAAGGATGTGCTTATAGACCCCAGCTCCCACGTATATGATCGTCATCATACTGCTGGCCGTCAAGCAAGAATCCTAAGGGCTCTACCAACGTGCAAAAGTGATCTATACTGTCACCTAAAGCAGTACACGATGATAAAGATAAACCAGATAGCATACTATCATCTTGAGTAAGACTTTCCTACCGGCATAGGTCCTCCCTCAATCATTGTAATCACGTGCCTGTGATCCAATAATTGACTTTGAGGGCACTATATCCAACAATCTCCTACTTGCACTCAAGGCTAATTATTGCGATGTCGCATACTCACAGCCCGTGTGATACCGAACACCCAACTCTTCTACTAATCAGTCCCACAAAGCCCGTTTGCGAAACTATTGCGTTCGAGGAATAGCCTCAGTGAGTGGATCCGCCCTGATGTTTCTTTCTATGTCTCTATTTATCTCAAGTTCGCGAAGAAAGCCATATCCCGAAATGAGCAATACCTGTCTTAGAATATGTCTGGATATCTGATGAGACCTAGTTCATAAATGAACTCCAAATCCAAACTTCTTAGACTGTATCGTCAACTGAACATAATCAGTATCCTGCGCCATGTCTCCCTCAGTATCCGCTTGGACCTCCTGTCCAAATAACTGCCCCTCGTCAGAGGGAAAACTATAACTCTGATAGCCACTCTGTCATCCAGGTCACCTTGGAAGCCTGGAATGATAACTGTCTCTTTAAGAGGCTGCTGTTATCATATTCCTAGAACATCCACTTATGTTCTAAAACTGCTTCCGATCGTTTCTCCAGGATTGGATTAATATCAATTTATTGCATCTCGTGCAAAAACAACATCTGGTGTGGCACTTGACATCTCATAATCAATTCAATTTCCTAAGCAAGTGATCTGCCAATCATGCACATCCCTCTCCCCTTTAGTCTGTATGACACCTTTAGAGAGGTTGACTCCATCACCTGCAGGTATACTACCGTGCCAGGAGTCATCTATTCTAAAGCATCTTTAGAATGCTGTCTAAGTACCCAGATTCGGAAACTACCCAAATCTAGATTTAAAATCATAGATCTAGTAACCAGAATATTTGATATAATATCCATATCCTATGTGGAGAAACCACTGTGTGACAACCAAAGTATAACCGATCATAGTATATGAATTTCACTTCCTACTATGTGTATGTCATCCAAATACCAGGACATCACACCCCACTACCTTCTTAACAGATCCATCCCCTATTCTGATGAAGTCAAACCTATGACTTTCACATCAGAAATAGATGATCTATCTCCGCTATATCTGCTTTAGTCCATAAATAGACATAAGCCACTTGTCCACCATGCTTCCGCTGCTCCCACTGACTACGGCAACCCTCTGGAAGAATAATATACACGTGCACTTCTAAAGCCAGTTCAGAACGATGCTATACTCATCCTCCTGCCGAGTCTCATAGTTTGGAACAACAGTAGTATCAAGTCTGGGTAAACAAGAACCCCCCTGCTACCGTCTTTGAGCATACTGAAGTACCTCTCGAGTGCCTGAGGTTACCCACTATATCTGCGAAGTGGCCAATGTAATGTCAAACCTGATTTTATCTTTATGTTCTCATCAAATTTTTAGTAATAATTTGCGGTTCTGGAATCACTTCCAGTTCTACTATACTCCCACTACTGTTTTCTGAAAAAATTCATTTCTATTAAAACTGTAGCGAGTTAAGTACAATATCACTATTGATCTTCCAGATGGTAAAAAATCAACCCTCGTCATAGCCCGGGTCAACCCACAAACAACCATTACAGAAACATGCCTTGAGTTATCCAGAGTCTGGTTTTAAGCATAAGCCGGACAACTCCCCGTACCTTAACATTGTTAAGATATGAACTATTCTATATCCAACATAGAAACAGAGGTACTGATTTAATTGGAACCAGATTCAAATCCTGCAGCTGTCTCCAGTGCATGTCAACTAAATGGAGAGTGGCCGATCAGCATTACACAACTTAGGAGTGCTTTCAATTATGAGTAACCTGAAAGAGAAGCATGTTCTTTTAATCATTACTTTCAACTGAATACCATACACAAGTATTTACATCTTTGATCAACTTGAAGAATCCCGATACTTGCAACACATGGTTCTCTACTTTATTCCTATACCTATAACTTCTCAAAACTTAGGCTTTGTATTTCTACGAAACACATGTCTAAGAACTAGAGATGTCACAAGTAAACAGAATATAGTACGAGTACCAACCCCTCTGTCCTCAAGGATACTGGAAAACATACAATACTCTGTATAAGTCCCCTGAGTCTAATAACTCATTATCTGTGTGTCGCGGGTTGAAAACTGTACTTATGGTTAAGAAGAATTACATCTCTGTTTAATGCTCCTTACCTAACCATCCACTGATATAGGTAAATGTCATAGACATAATTTCAAAAAGTTATATCTCACTTTATAAAAATAAACGTACATATATATAAATTTGAAATTGGTGCATAACAAGGGATATTCAAAACCAAATATTTGCCGCCCGGCAAACAACCCAGGCGATTTCCTCAAATATCACCAATTACAACGAATCCCGATATAATTAGGGTGATCACCTAATTCCCAATAACTTACTCCCACTCATCATCTGTAAAACCATACAGATGTGAGAATTATACCTGGTAAATACATACCCTGAAGCAAGTGTCTAATTGGGAAATCAGTTTTCTATTAACAATGCACAGTGAAACTGAAACATGAATATGTTTCGAAGGGGTATCCGAGTATTCCTAGTAATGCCTCTTCCATTATCAGATTCACAACTGTAACCGTATATATTTTTGTCATCTCTCCAAATCTCTTTATATGTCTTTAGTCATTACCTTCTGTACACCCCTTTAGGTTAAATGGTTTTCTTCCTTCCCTACCGTTCGGCACCAGCCTATTGTTTGGAAGAAGACTATCCATTAAGCGTAATAGGTGTACTGTCCTAATCCTAGGAGCACTCGCAACCCGAGAGAAGGTAAAGATAAAAGACAACTGAATAAAACTTTATTCGTTTTTTCTCCTGAACCAGAATCCATCCCCGAACTGGAACAAGTTCCTTTCGAGTTCGTATATAACCACACGATGGAGTATCCAATAAACTGTGGATCTTCGTAGTGATACGGAGTGTTCTGGAGAAATACAAAGGTGATGTAGGAGTGGCGATGAAATACTTGGTTTGGTCGTTAATAGCAGTCGCAATTTACTTTGCCCTTTTACTAATCCCTTTATTTGTCTTTACTTAATACCTTCTGTACACCTTTTGGGCTAAAATGGTTTTCTTCATTCCCTACCGTTCGGAACCTGCCTATGGTTTGGATGAAGACTATCCAATTAGCGTAATAGGCGTACTGTCCTAATCCAAGGAACACTCGCAACCTGAGAGAAGGTAAAAGGAAAGACAACTGAATAGTCCTATTCGTTTTCTCTAGAACCGGAAACCATCCTCGAATAAGTTCCTTTGAGTTCTTATATAACCATACGATGGTTTTATCCAATGGAAGTGGATGTTCGTAGTAATACAAGGTGTTCTGGAGAAAAAGGGTAAAAGTAGCAGTGGCAATGAGGCATGCAACTCTGACAATCCAAAAGCCAGTGTTTAAGAAGATTCGGGCAACTTGGTCACTGAGTCATAGTCTAGGGTTGGGTCATGGTCGCTGCCAAAGAGAGAGAGAAAAGAAACACTCTGCGTGCACTCTAACCTAGATCAGAATGGTTATCAATTTATCTAATCAGGAAACCTTCCACTGTAACCTCAAATTCTCCTCCAAACCTGAAAGAAGAATTAGTCGGGATCACCCGAGGAGTAAACCAACTCATCAGTGGAAATCGGGATCCAACTATCATCGCATGATAATGTGATGGAATCCACTCACGTTATCACACTCCAGAAGGTATGCGTATACCTGGCAAGTTTCAGTTTCTTTAGAAACTCCCGATGTGATTTTACCCCATGCTCTTATGACCTTGACTTTGGCCAACAAATCATAAGTCACATGTCAAGGTCTACCCGTCATTAACCAGGTTGATTTGAACCCACCCATACCTACCCTTGACTTTGGCTAACAAGCAGTACGACTATCCCAAACCAACGCATCTATCTATGCAACAGAAAAGTAACAAATAGCTACCATACACCATGCCTTGACTTTGGCCAACAAACATGTCATGAATACTAAGTGCTACCCGTCTGAAATGACGGAGGGCTACGAATGGTTTTTGGCGAAAAACCTTTAACGTAATGAACTTGATATCGTTGAAGGAACCAGATAGCTTTTTATGAAAATATAGTGGCGAAAACCTTTGCTAAAGAGGTCACTCCCGGTAGAGGGATCTCGGCTCTTTTCCCGTAGAATGAGGTGCAGGATATTCCAACTGAATACCACGATGCAAAGCAAAAAGTAATCGACTATAGTGAAGTTACTACCCTGACGCAAATTTCTGTCCAAGGGGTCACTCCCGGTGAAGGGATCTCGGCCCTTGCCTCATCGACTGAGGTGCAGGATATTCCAACTGAATACCACTGTGCAAAACAAAAGAGAACGTCCTTGCAATAACAGCTTTTTTTGAAAAATGTTCCAACAACATCAGAATAGGTTTGTTTAGCTTGCATCGATCCGAATCAACGCAGTCCCATCAATTGATCACACCACAAAAGAACGAAAATATGATGTACGTATATGCCATCCGCATTCGCCACTGGGTCCCGTCATCACCCGTTAGGTTACTTAACTAACGACAGAGTGGGGACTGGACTAGCGCGGGTGTAAAACATGTACAACATCTACTAGTATATATGTCAATATATAATATTCGCTCAAGGCGTGATAAAATGCAACATCACAGAAATGTAATAAGCATCACAGAACAATACAGATAATCTGAGATCCCCGGGCTTCATAGAGCCGCTACTGAAACCCGACGTTCCCCTGGTCGTGTGGATAGCCTGTGTAATGAAATCCTAGACCCCTACGGGTGCGGCAAGTTACCCGCCAAAACCTGAACCGAGGCAGCCCCCTTCAACAACGTGAATGGACCACCCAACACTTCACCGAATCTGGTAACTTGAGCACCCCTCCTTGTGTCAACCTGTAACCCCTACGAGTACGGCGAATAGCCCGCCAATTCTAGAGTGAAGCCCCCTCCGTCTCAAAGCCATGAGATGCGGGCCCGTTGCCCTCTAGAACCCGGCTATCCGTGCACCCCACCTTGGGGTAATCCTAGTACAGAAAGTAAAATATACAACGGGTACATCGACCTCAGCCCGGTCGTGTCCCAAAAGAATAATATACAAACAGGCAGTGACGGCAGTCCACATGTCGGACGTTCGCCCCGCAAGATCAAATGTACAAATAATACCAAACTGTACTACCATTGCATCTAGGGTATCCACCACGACAAATCCGCAACATCACAGCACAACACAGAACATCAACATGAATGTCACATTCGCAAATCCGTCTAAAAGAGCTATAGCAATTAGACAGGATTTACCGATCAAATGACATTCACGGTCGCAGATATAATGTAAATACTATGAACTAATATATTTAAATTTTCGATCGACAAAATTTTCCGAAGTGGGCCCCAAGCACAATTCCTAGTACTCAAACAAATCTGGGCCCGAACATAAAATACCAGTAACCACAATTCCAACTCAGAGACTACTGTAGAAAATTTGGTACAGTGATGATATAGAATGGTGGCGGAACCGCGGCCAAAGAATGGGTAAGGCCGCGGTTCCGCGGTGCAACAGTAGCAACAGGCTACCAAATTTTCATATAACTCGTAAAAAACCCTGCACGTATTTCTGCAATACACCAAATAATTTTTTGACAACAAAAATATTTCGACAGAAACAGCATATTTTGAAATCGCAGTTTCAGAATTTTTGTTCGATCGAATTTCTAAATACGTTAGAGCAAGCTAGTATAGGTTAATGGCGTGGCTCTGATACCATGTAAGACTACGGTAGCGCAACGGCCGTCTTTCCGAGGCCAAAATGCGGAAACAAAAACTTTTTCAAACTAGAAACCGTCGCTATCGTATGCTTAAAACCCGGATCGAACCATTAACCTACAACTAGCTATCTAGAGAAAGGGTTGGAAAGCTATACCGATCAATCCATGTCCTTCGGTCTTTGTCCACTATCCCAAGCTCCTCACGGCATCTCCGGTCTCGATCTCCTCGTCGGAAAGGGCACCACATCATCGATTCCTTTTACGGGCTCCCGCTTCATCCGAAGCAACTCGAGCACGAAGTGTGCTAGCCGACGTGTCCAAGGTGATGTAGAGAATGTTTGTAATCACTTTGTCTCTTGTATCCATTGCTTGGATGGAGGTTGAAGGTGTTTCCATTAATGGAGGCTATGAGCTAGAGGAAGAAGAAGAAGAAGAAGAAGAAGAAGAGGCTCTCTTTTCTTTTCTTTTCTTGTGTTGAATTATTGTGAGAGAGAGCAAGAAGAAAATACAAAAGCAAACCCAATATCAAGTGGCTGCCCTCCCTCTCTCCTCACATCAATTCAACACACTAATCAATCACATAATGTGATATTTGCACAAGAAATGATACCATGAGTCACCTATGAAGTACATGTATCATTTAATGCACAAAATGATGGTTTCTAGCTCACAATTTCCATTTGTAAACATTAATCCAAATGTTTACAACAATAAAAAGATACGGCAACATCTAAAGTAAACTCGTGACGGATCACAAGGATACCCCTCATCTGTATATACATACCTGCATCCGCATTCCGACTGAATGCGAATGCGATGAGACTAAAGTAATCCAACAAATCTAATACTAGGATCTGGCTTAAACCAAAGCCCACTAGTATGATCCGCCCAATCATGATCCGTGCAATACCGCACGTATATGATCGAACCCTGCCATATATCATACGGCCTCTACAACGTTTCGCCCGAAACTTAAGAAACAGTCTGTGGGGGACTCTAAAGACTCGTCAATACTTTGGTTGTGGATTTAACCACTAGCATGTCAGTGGTACTAGCTGTACGTAACGGCCTACCAGGTATTGACCAAAAGGGAGGTCGATGAGCGAACTCATCCTGACACCCTACTGAGCCTGTCTGTGACAATATCCATACAGTCCGGTCCGTTCGTCTATGAGCATCGCATGACGGGCCTAGGGGGTTGGTAAAAGTCAGACCCCCAAAAGCGGTACAAGTCGTGTCGGAGTATAGCCCAGAACACCATGAGATAATACTGGAATACCTACCAGTAAATCTCCTGCCTTGGCCAAGGACTTTGTGTAATGGCTCTCCTAGACACAGCGCGATCTCACCCCCAATACCGGGAGAGATGAAACCCCTGCCGATCCGCTCAGTGCCTCCATGTGGCTCGGGACTGTACCCAACTAAAACTTGTTTGCACGACTCCTTTGAGCCGTGATAGGGTAGTAATCAAAGTACAGTGGGAACTCACACGAGACAAATGACGATCTCAGGTCGATGAACAAACCTGTACACATGTCACCAGGGAACTGCTATCTGACGTCAGGCATAATACCAACTAGCATGTTCCGGCGAGTCCTGTCCGGTGTACTCATAACCCAATAAGCACCTGTATACATCTTAGGTGAACCAACTGACACTAATGGCTTGTGAGACCGGCCACCGCCCCTCGTTGGGGTCTCGACTGTATACACTAGTCTACTCCGGAGTATCGATGCCCTGTCTCGAAATCTCCCACGACTAGGGACAACTTTAAGGATATGCTTATAGACCCCAGCTCCCACGTATATGATCGCCATCATACTGCTGGCCGTCAAGCAAGAATCCTAAGGGCTCTACCAACGTGCAATAGTGATCTGTAATGTCACCTAAAGCAGTACGCGATGATAAAGATAAACCAGATAGCATACTATTATCTTTAGTAAGACTGTCCTACCGGCATAGGTCCTCCCTCAATCATTGCAATCACGTGCTTGTGATCCAATAATTGACTCTTATGGCACTATATCCAACACCTGCGACTAGGAACATTTGAAGGATGTACTTAGCGACTACACTGTCCCCACTAGTATGATCTGCATCATAGTCCTGGTAGTCAAGTACTCATCCTAAGGGCTTTATCAACATGTAACGTAGAGACTATAAGAGTACATGTTAAGATAAAGAGCATCCACATAGCATACTATCATGTTTGAGCAAGAAAGTCCTCCATATATATGTCCATGCATCCACTACAATATACATCTCATGTACAGTAATGGCCTCTAGGGCATACATATCACTAACATAAAATTTCTAACCGTAATCCTTATTTGTTGCTTAAATCCTTAAACCTTGCTTATTTAGATGTTTAATATAGCTTGAAGTTCATGTTTAGTTCATTCATGAAAAGGATTATGAATTTCAAGTTAGGGTTTTGATGTGTTTAAGTGGTTAATCATGAAGTATAGACTTGGGGAAACATAATCATATTGTGAGAATGTTAATTGTTATTTTTTCCTAATTGTCTTTTAAGATTAATCGCAAACTAAGTTTTAACAAAGTATTTTTGGGTGAGATTAAAATTTTGAAAATGGTTTGGATCACTAAGTTAAGCTACTTTGTGTTGTTGGAAATTGCTAGAATTGTTAAATTTCTAGACTTGTGCTAAATCGCGGTAAAAGCTGCTTACTAGTTTTCCGGTAAAAATTAGACGTGGGTTTTAATGGAAGTGGTGATGATGTATATATTATTATCTACGATAATTATATGTGTTGTGAATGAGTTTTGGTACGATTGGGTATTTGGCGTGGCAGTTTTCATGTATAGCGACCCTAGTGAGGGTTTTGGCTATGTTTTCCGGTATTTGGATTTCTTGGTTTTGCGACTGGATATTATATTTGGTCGTTGGATGTTTGTACGTCAACGACGAGGTTTGTTTGGTTGTTTTGCATGCATCGGCTATAGGTTCTAACCTATGAGCGCACCGCGTGCCGTATTTGGATTTCGGAATTTGATGCTAATAGCATTGCGATTTCATATTGTTTGTATGTACCTTCGCGTGGATTTCGATACAACGAAGCACATCGACTACGACTAAGCGAGGAGTTTAGCATGCGAGTAGATTTATATCTATGGGGGAAGTCGGGTGGATGGCGTATAGCACCCCCGCAACCAATGATATGGAATATGGTTGGATTATGTTATACTGATAAATGATATGCGACGGACATGATTGTAGGATTTACAAACGATAATATGATAGAAGTTGATGCTAATGGACATAATTGACATATGAGAATATGATATGATAAGTGAATCATGATGGCTACAAATTTAAAGAGAACAAGTGTGACGTTTATATAATGTGATTGCGAGATATTAATGTGATGAACATGTATACGATGTGATATGATGACTTAGTGTGATATGTCGTTATATGGATTTCGAGTCGATATAAGATTGTTGATACCCTTGTAGGTCCCCTGATACGAGATTGACATGGATGTGACCTGAGAGATAGGTATATATATATGGATAATGTTTTGCATTTTGAGTGATATGTCGTACTAGACTTAGATCCGTACCCCGTTGTTGTATAGGTTGATAGAATCCCTATTTGTTTAATGCCACTATACGTGGATTACCGTACGCTATGAGTTTTACCTGTTGAATTATCCATACCCTTGTTTGAAGGATGTCGTACGATGGTTTGTACCGTACGTGATGTTGTGAGGCTGAATGTCGATTGATGGATTCACCGACTCGGATATATTGTAGACACGTATACCTTATAGCTTTTAACTGATGATGTACTTTATGCTATGATCATGTTATTCTCATTGCATTACATATACCTGTGGCAATACACCTACACCATTATCGATGATGCGTATGTTACACTTACACAGATTTTTTGGTTCACACACTTCATCAACGATAATTGCTATGTCACTACACCGTAGAATTGCTACATCATGCTATGATATATTTGCTATGTTCATATCACTATTCCACGTTGCATGAGATATACGGACATGCTTACATCCTATTATAGGTTGCATACCTTGCTACAGCTATATGCACATCATGTATACATACTGACATGTACACCCACATATCTTGCTATAGCTGAATATTCGCCTAAGTGGTATGGTTTTGACATGTTATATTGAGACGTTGCTTATTGTGCTATTGTGCTTATGAGATGCATCATACATACCTGCTTACATGTAGATACACTTATCTTGCTATAGTTACATGTACACCTCATATGATGCAGCACTTGATTTCGGAGGATTTGGGAACCACATGATATATTTTAAAATCGATTCATTTAAAAGATAGGTTTTCCCTTAATATGCTCATATTGCTGTTTTATGTTGCATATATCAGTTTTTCATGGATTTACGCATTGAGATATAGACTTCATGTGATTTATGGATTTGAGAACCGTGGGGGTATTTCAAGAAACTTAGTATTGTTTGAAAACCCGGTTTCTCTTGATATGATTTTTCGATGCGTCCACCATGAGATTTCTCGGTTCTGAGATTTGTGATATAAACCCAATGCGAGGAGTGTAGTGGGCTGTGTGCGGGTACATGGAGGAGTCCGGTATGGTTCCCCTCGGCAAGAAGTTCGCAGATGATAGGCGATGAGCCTGGAAGGGTGGGCAAGTACCTACCGGTGATAGTATTTGGACTCGGCGGTTATCGTGGGGATACCGACCAGAGTGATGTACAGACATGACATCGGGGCCAGTAATAAGGACGACGCCTGAGTCATGATGATTTACGTGTCGATGTTAGACACGGGTTTCATGATGTTTCGAGTGTCGAGGTTAGACACTCAGGTTTCCATGATTTTGTTGTGTCGCGAGGGACACGTTGTTTTATATCCTCAAATTTACCTGCATATGCTTTTATGATATTTACATGCAGGAGTTGTTGTGTCAGTGGATGACACGTGGACGAGATCCACTGCATACATGCATTGATTATATTGTTGGACGAGATCCACTTCATACATGCATTGATTATATTGTCGGACGAGATCCACTGCATACATGCATTGATTATATTGTTCGACGAGATCCACCTGCATACATGCATTGATTATATTATTGGATGATATCCACTTACTGATAGGCTTTTATTATGTGTTGGTAGATATGCAGATACGGTCACCCTAGATATCATAGTATTACCTTTATGATATAGTTGACCTAGGAATCATTGTTTATTTTGATTTCTACCTTGTAACACCTGAGTTTGTGTTTAGTGGTAAGTGTGTCTTAATGTGTGTTTTTTGGTAAAAAGTTTACCAAAATGGCTTTTAAATATTTTATCTGGGTTATGGATATTTTATCGAGGATTTTATCTGGACGGCACACACTTGTTCATGTTAACTTAGGTGAAGTCTAGGGTTACCATGCTTAAATGACCATGGTGGCTTGAACTAATTGGTTGGGTTAGTGGGGTTATTTAAGGGTTGTTAGCTTGTTAAAGATGATTAGGGTTAGAGTTGACCTTGTGTAGGAGTGAGAGAGTGAGATAGAGGTGGCAAGGGTGTGCCATGATCCATCCCACTCCATAGTCCCTTGTGCTCTTTCACTCCCTCTCACACATCAGCCCCAACATTACAACTTCAGCCAACATCAGCAGCTGAAACAATACATCAGCCAACCCTACACCAGCCCCTAACACCTTAGCGCAACACTTACACCCTCATATCAACACTTCAGCCCCCATATCAACACTTCAGCCCCAATTGTTATCACATCAGCTGATACACCACATCAGCCCCTATTTCCTCACATCAGCAGCAGCTGCAGCCACTGCATCAGCAATATAAGAAAAACAACAACAAAAAGGAGCAGACTAGCTGAAGGAACAGCACCCCACCAGCAACCACACACTCCTCTTCTTCTTGATCTTCTCTTCTCCTTCATCTTGGATCTCTTGAGGTATAATCTCACAACCCAATTCCTATCTTGCCAAGTTCTGGTCACATAGCTGAAATTAGGTGTTTATATCGTAATTAGTGCCAGTTTAGGCTAATTTGAGTGAGACTTGACCAAGTATTTGTTTTGATTGTTTGGGTAGACTTATTAGGTATGTTTAAGGCCAGTTTAACCAAGATTACCCCAGTTTCCCAGTTGGTTACCTGAAAGTTTCAAATTGGCATATTTTATCGATATTATCGATTTTGTGGCTTTTCTGGAAACTGCTATCAACCCGGACCTCCTAAAATAAAATTGACTTGGCAGTAAGCTGTGCAGGTATCCTGGAACCATCCCACAAAACCCTAGCCCCTACCTCTTTATCCCGGCCGCAGATATATTCCATCTGGCCGCAATTTGCGGCCAGAGCTGTAGGAAACCCCTTCGTTTTGCGTGCACGGCTCTTTTACCTGTAAACTTGACCCCTGGTATGTCTAGTTTTAACGGATTCCAGTTAGGGTAGAATCTGAGTTGATTTTCTTGAGTTGGCGCATGATTTACGACTTGTTTTCGTATGGGGTTTGGTATTCGATGATTCGTTTCTGTCGGGCGGTGTTTGAACGCCGACGGCAGAGGGGTATTAACTGTGTTTGCACGCAAGGCAACAGGTTTTTACCTATGTGCGTAGCACGCACCATTTTGGCTTCCGACATGGTTTTCTTGTGTTTTAGCGTGTGATATCGTTGTAGGTACCCCGCGTGGCATCGAGGCGTTGGAAATGCAGTTGGAGACATCGGCACCGGCATACATAAGAAATGTGAGTAGATTTATATCTACGGGGAGATGTCGGGTGGATGGCGTTTAGCACCCCCGCAGCTCGTAGTGATGTATACGGATGCGTATACACACTAACATTTAATATATGTTATTTGGGTTTAATGATAATGTTGAAATGGATATAACCGTGTTGGATTGATAAAAGGTTATGAAACCCTAGGGTAGTGGGTGCACTACACATACATATACACACATACATACTTGCATACATCCTTATTACATATGTGGTTATGGGATCCTATATAGATATGTGATCACATGGGTATGGGACTTTGTGTTCACATACCGATTTGAGGATGATACTTGGGATTGAGATGAGTCAATGAGAGTTGATATGAGATTAGGATATCAGTGATTGGCAGGATTCGTACTTGATATACGTTCTGATATGATAGCGGGTCTTGGATGATAATGTCATAGGAATGGTAATATATATAAAATGATCGACAAGTGATTTTGATACGAGATAGGATATGATATGATATGAGATGACAAGATATTTATGATAGGCCACCTTGGGCGTTGTTTACTCCTTGAGATGATATGTGCTGCTGAGGTCGTTTTGCTAGAGGCTGTCAATCGGAAGCCGGATTATGATTATATTGACGATATATGATGATGATATCGATTTATACGAGACTGTAGTGATGATATTAGCATTGTACTAGACGTAGGTCAGTATCCCAGATGGTGATCTCGATAAGAGGATACCAGATGAGTAATATAATGAATATGATTTTGACCCTTACCCAGATTTGGGGATGCCGTACGACGGATTTACGTACAAGCTGTAATTTGATATTTGGTCCGCACTCTTTACTTGGGAATAACCGATTATAGCAATATGGTATCGGATGTGATATTATCGAGGCGGGATCACCGACTATATGTATATATATGTATCGACTCGGAGGTTAGGCGGTTTCCCTTACCTACTGTTAGCTTCAGCTCAGCCTTATAGTGGTGTAGCTATATGACTCTTATGACATTAGATGCAGTTTAGCTTGTATTTGGTATTCAGCTCCCGCATATTATTATTGTTGTTCTGCATCGCATACTTATTGTGATTCATATTCTATTGTTGACATCATGCTGTTAGGACACCAGCACCATTACCGATGATGCGTATGTACCATGTACACTTACTTGTCAGTTCACACACATCTTCATCAGTAATTGCCATGTCACTACACAGTAGTATTATTGCTGCAGGATATGACCCTTGTATGTGCATACTATTATTCCATGTTGCATGATTTACTGTTATACTTGCACTTCATTGATATGTTACATACATCATGGTTTTTGATTATGCGCATTGAGATATGTTGTTTCTATGATATTTTGGATTTGGAAACCGTGGGTATTTCAAAGAGATTATGTAATTGTTGAAAAAACCCGGTTACCCCTGATATGATATTTCAGTGCGTCCACCATGTGTTTTCTCGGTGCTGAGAGCGACATGTGAAACTCGATTCGAGGAGGCGGATGAGGCCGATTGCGGGTACATGGTGGGCCCGGTGTGGTACCCCGGGGCAAGAAGATTCCAGGAGATGGCGTTGAGCCTGGTAGGGGAGCACTACTGACCGGTGATTTTACCCGACATGTCGGATATCCGGAGGATACCGTCGTGGTCTTGAGATTGATGGTAGGGGCCGGTCTGGATTGACGGCGCCCTAGATAGGGAGACTTATCAGAGATAATGAGATATCGAGATTGAGGCTATGTTTCGTGCCGATGCTGGGCACAGGTTTCATGATGTGTTTTCATGATTTTGACTATATCCTCATATTTACATGCATGATGCTTATTGTCATTGGGTGTTACGTGGACGGGATCCACCTATATAAAGACATTGATCACATACAGACTTGATTACATTGATCATACTTTTCATGCATTCATACATCATTCATATGATACATTGCTACCTGAGGCACTGACATTGACATGGGTACATGGGATTACATTTGGGTTAGATAGTTACCCTAGTCATGGTTGTTAGTTATATGTATGCCCTAGAGGCCATTACTATACATAGGATGTACATTGTAGTGGATGCTAGGACATATATAGGGAGGACTTTCTTGCTCGACATGATAGTATGCTATCTGGTTGATCTTTACCTTAACGTGTATACTGATTGTCTCTCTGTTACATGTTTGTAAAGCCCTTAGGATGTGTACTTGACTACCTGGACTATGATGCGGATCATACTAATGACGACATGGTAGTCCATAAGTACATCCTTCAAAGTCCCTAGTCGTGGGTGTATCGAGACGGGGCATCGATATACCAGAGTAGACTAGCGTATACCTTCTCGACCCATACAGATGGGCGATGGATGATCCCATATCCATCGGTGTTTGACATCAGAGATGATATACGGATGCTCAGTAGAGACTGGGTACACTGGACGGACTCGCCGAGAACTCCCAGATGGTATTATACCTTACGTCAGATGGCAGTTCTCTGGTGACACTGGTACAGAGTAGTCTGTTGACCCGAGATCGTCATAGAGTCTTGTGTGGTTCCCACTGTGCTTTGATTTCCATCTTACCACGTCCAAGAGGGCGTGCAAAACGGTGGTTTTTGGGTACAGTCCCGAATCACATGGAGGCAATGAGCGATAGGAGGGGATTCGTCTCTCCCGGTATAGGGGGTTGATGTTGCGCTGTGTTCGATTGGCTATAACAGGAAATCCCTGGCCAGGGTTGCTGAGATTTACTGGTAAGTGTTACCAGTAGTTTCTCGAATTGTTATAGACCTCATATCGACACGACTTATCGAGCTATTGGGGTCTGACGTTTACCACCCCTAGGCGAGATATGCGACATATCAGACGATCAGACCGGACTGTACGGTAGTGTTACTGGTTGGATTCACTGGAGTGTGAGCGGGCTTGCTCGTCGATCTTCAGATCGCTCAATACCCGGGTGGCCGTTATGTTTAGCAGACCGCTTGCGGCTTGTGGATGTTTGATATGATCATCATCCGCTGCCGGCGTATTGACGAGTCTTTAGAGTCCTACACAGAGGTTTCCTGGCTCAAGCGAAACGAAATAGGAGCGCATATGAGATATGTGCGGGACCGAGAATAATACGTGTATGTGATACCGCATTCCATTCTCGCGATGAATGTATCGGAAGGTTGTATGCGATATAACCTAGTCATCGAATCATGGATTGATTCGATAAGCCGATACATTGGATACTAGTCGGTTATATGCGATATGACCGGATCATTGAATCAAGTGTTGATTTAATGATTTAATGCATAATTATATATTTGATATATTACTTTGCATTAACTAGTATTGGTTCACTTTAAATGGATATTCTCACTCGGATGTTCACATTGTATATGTGATATACTTTTGTGCACTTGATTGTATCATGTTTGATGATACATGTTTAACTATAGTTAAGTGTAATGAATTAAGCCATGGTTAAACTAATGATTAGGGTTTTCTTTTCTTACTTATTTATTTATTTATTTATTTTGAATAGATGAGAAAAGAATGGTTGCTAGTTTTGTAGTTTAGTTGAAGCTTCATGAAGCTTTGACTTTGTAACCATTCTTGTCTTCATGCTTAACCCTAACCATTCCTTTAACCTTGGTCAATTCTCTACACATAACTATAGTTAATATTATGATAAGTATTGATTTTCTTTTCTATTCTTATTAACTTATCATAACTTATTCATCTTCTTCTTCTTCATCTTAAAAGAAGAAGCTTGACTTCATCAATGGTGGATTGATGAAATGAGTGAGAAATCCAATTCTAAAGTCTACCCACTTCCTATTTCTTCATCCTCTACCTCTTGCCAAGTAGTAGAGTGTGTTTCCTTCTCAAGTTTTCTAGACTTGGTGAAGTTGGAGCTTGATCTAGCGATGCCTCGACGTAGATCATCTTCGGCACGTCGTCGATGACCTAGCCCGCTCTTTCTCCGATGAAGCCAACGCTAGAGCCCGGGATTTGATTTGGACAGCGGAGAGGACTTCATCATGTAGCCGTGGAGGTGGAGGACCGGATCTACAAAGCTTGTATTTCCGTATTCTTGTAGTTAAGTGTTAACTAGTTTGTTTTCGCCTAGACTTCTAGCCAACGATCCGTATTAGGGTTTCTCGGCACCGTTAAATTTTGAAATTGGCATGGTTGATGCCTTGTGAGACCTCTTGAGAGTGCCTAGGAACCTATAGTGGTATCAGAGCCTAGCTAGAGCCTTAGGCGAAATCTAGACGGAGTTTGAAGTCCGATCGACCCGAAACCCCAATTCCAAACATGCTCTCTGTCCTTTTTTGAAAATTGTGGATTTTTCAAAATTAAAAATATGCAGAAAACAAAGCAGGAATATCTAAGAATAACTGTGAAGTTCGACAACATGATTCCATTATAGTGCGGCGGAACCGCGGCATTAGCATGATAATGCGGCGGTTCCGCGGCTACTTTGACTTTTCTCCAGTTGACTTATGCACAGTAATTCTTAAATTCTTGTTCTGTATTTTCTGGGTATTTCTAATTTGAATTCAAGAGTTGAATTTTCTGGGGTTGTTTTGGGGATTCGGTGTTTCGATCGGAGTATTAGATTTTGTCTATGTGGCTTTCCGGATAAATTTTAGAATATGTTAAAAAGTTCGACCGGATATAAATACCCAATTTTTCCCCTGTCGGGAAATTTCCAAGTGTTGGATTTTTCCGTGGTTTAAAGACGTTCTAAGTAGTGCAAGTAACGCGATGGACCCTCTAGAAGACAACAAACCTTAACTCGATTATGTGACCGTCTTGAACTGCCCTTTGAACCTTCGGGTTTGGGGCAGTACGGCGTGCCACATGTGAGGCGTTGGCTTGACCCTTCTACGGCTGGACCGTTGGTACTGAGGCACGAACTGAATGTTTTTAGACTTGTTTCATGTGTTGATCTGTATCGGGAAAACTTGGGTGTTCGATTGTTCGATCGGAAAGTTTAACATTTTCTGTTTATCTGGAATGTGATACAATAATTGGAATTCACAATAAGTTATGAGATAACTGAATGAATGTTATAAACATCACACTTTAGTCTCGCTTGATCGGTTGCCACGGAATTTTGATGTGATCAAAAGTCCGTCGCAATCACGTAGCGTACGCGGATACTCGCCGGGTAAACTTAATAGACAGCCTCACTCCATAGCCCCGACCAAGTGACTGTAGGAGAACCCCGTCGCCGAAAGCATCCGTTCGGGTGCTCCCGGTAGCGGTGTTCCGCCTTGGTGCACTTCGTCGACGGCGTCGGGGGTGCGGCCGCCTACTGAAGTTTGCGACGAGCATTCGATCAGGATGTCGGGAATCTTGTTGAATTGCCCGACTTGATATTGAAAAGTGTTTTCGATTTTGAGCAGGGTTTATAATTGTTAGGCATGTGATGTCTAAGGTATTCATTTGGTCAGGCATGCGATGTCTGAGGTGGTTGCGGATTCCAACTGTTGTAGTTTTACACTTTCTTTTCTGTGACCGTAAGTGTAATATGTGATATCGCCGGTTTCGTTGCTATATGTCAACGACAATTGGGATACGCATGTTTACTTACGTTGATGACATGTGATGTTATGTGTTACTGGATATGTTATATTGGATCGTCGTGTTTGAATAGCCGGGTTTTTTTTATGTGAGATGAGTGTTTTTCATTTTCATTCATGTAAAAACTTATATGTAATATTCTTTTTTTTTTGGGGCACTTACAGGTTGCGGAAGTTGTCACCGTTGATGTATATTATTTACTTTTCTGCACTAGGATAGACCCAAAGAGGGGAGCACAAGTAACCGGGTTCTGGAGTCCAGTGGGAGACCAACTCGAGGAGTCGAGTCCGGGTCTCCTAACTCTAGATTTGGTAGGGTTGCTTGCCGCTCTCGTAGGGGTCTAGGGGTGTGGGTTTGGCTATTCATCACGACCGTGGAATCCGTGTTTTATACTGGCTCGTATTCAAAACACGGACGTCCTAGTATATCCAATATTTCATATGTTTCTTCTGCTGCGATATCTGTGATGTGATCATGATATATTCTGTGATAGATACTGTATATAGTATATATGATATATTATATAGGCGTTACTTATGTTTTACACCCGCGCTAGCCCTGCCCCGCTCTGCCGTTAGTTACCTAACCTAACGGTGCACGAGGGGACATCGAGGCGAGTGCGGATGGCATAAGTGTACGTCGTATTTATCTGTGATGTTTAGGTACTTAAATGATGGGACTTCATTAATGTGATTAATGAAATAAAAGAAACCTAAGATGTTGTAGAATCGAATTTCAAAATAAAAACAGGTAGCTACAGTTCTTGCTTTGCACAGCGGTATATGTGATATATCCTGCACCTTATTCGATGAGGAAAGGACCGAGATCCCTTCACCGGGAGTGACTCCTTTAGCGATAACTGGCAGATGGTACACCCTTCGGTTTGTCTTTTGATTGCTTTTAAGAGTTCTGCTTTGCACAGTGATATATATGATATATCCCGCACCTCATTCGACGAGGAAATGACCGACGATCCCTTCACCGGGAGTGACTCCTTTAGCAAAACTAGAAAAGCCTCAAAAGCACTCCATTTCAAAATTCATTCGATCCTACAACGATATCAAGTTCATTACGCAATAGGTTTTCAGAAAAACCTGTCGTAGCCCTCCGTCATTTCAGATACGTACTAGTTAGTATTCGTGCTGCGGTTGTTTGGCCTCCGTCAAGGCGTAGTGTACGGTAGCTAACTAGTGCTTATCTGCTAGCATATGATGCGATTGTATTAGGGTATTCGTACGGCGTTGTTTGGCCTCCGTCAAGGGTCGTGCGGGTGGGTTTAATTCAATCAGAAAATGACGGGTTGAACTTGACTAGCGGACTATGGGTTGTTTGGCCTCCGTCAAGGTCTGTAACACCTTAGGATAGGTTTAGTGAATAATTATATTTAAATATTGGGTTTTTAACAAAAAGTTTACCAAATTGTGTTTTAAATATTTTTCCTAATTTAATAAATATTTTTCTAAAATTTTCCTAGGCTTGCACACACATGTGCATGTAAACTAGTTTTTTTTAAAATGAGTTTTTACCATGATTATTAACCATGGTGGGTTAATCATAGGGTTAAGTCTTTTGGGTTTAAATTAAGGTAACTAGTTAATTAGTAATTGTTTTAAATTGAGTTTGTGTTAGGTGTTGACTTATGAGAGAGAGGGAGTGTGCATCATGGCTTAGCCCATGCTTGGCATTAATGAAGAGAGAGAGAGGAGGGTTGACAATTGGACCTTGGGTGTTTCCTCTCATTTCTTTGTTTTTCTCTCAAACACCCACACACTCACACAACACACACACTTACCTTTCAGCAGAGCCCCAGCAGCACAGCAGCAAGCATTCAGCAGCAACTGAAGCAACAGCAGCAGCAGGGGCCAGAAGCAGCAGCAGCAGAGAGCAGTAGCAGCAGCAACAGTGAGTAGCAAGCACAGTAACAGCAACCACAGCCTCTTCCTTGCACTTCTTCATCTTCCTGCAGCTCCCTAGGATTAAGTGTGAGGTCTACTTCCTAACTTGCTTCCCTAGTTTGCTTAGTTAGTGTAGATTTGCATCGGTTAATGGATTTTAGTGCGTTTTAGTGCGATATGGGGTGTTTAGTGGGAACTTTGTACTAATGTGATGTGTTATGGTTTCAGTAGGTTATTAGTGAGTTATTGAGGCCATATTAACCTAGTTTAACCCCAATTACACTAAAATACCACCAGTTACCCTAATTGATGCAATTTATCATATTTGTGCAAAATTTGAGTTTTCTGGAACTGCTATTGACCCGGTGAGTTCAGAATGGAATTGAGAAGACTGCAGTATAGTGGAGATGTGCTGATACCCTAGCTTTAACCCGACCCCCTAACTGCTACAGTAGGCCGCCGATTTTCTCTTTCTGGCCGCAAATTGTGGCCAGATGGGTAGGGTTTTGGGTGTTGTTTGGTCCTGTAGGTGTCTGCTAGTGTGTAGGGTGTTGTTATATATATAGTTTTGTAAGTTTAGCTCTGTGTAGAAATCTGGGACCAAATACCTATTTTGCCGTTTTTCTAAACCTTCGCGACACGCGTGATATGTGAGTAGGTTTGGGGTTTTTGCGTATCGCGACGCGTCGGGGTAGTTTCAGGCGCGTGATCACACGTTTTAGCGTATCGCGCACACGCGCGATTGGTTTGCGACACGGGTTTCTAGTTGGACCATAATGTCGCGTTTCTGTGAAATTGAGCTTATGTGTGATATATGTTATGTGATTCTAGGTTCGCAGGCCAGTGAGACGGACGCTGCGAAGAAGGGCAAGCAAGTGGTTGGATACACTTAGCGCGAGACACGGTGAGTAGATTTCACATCTACGGGGATATCGCCCGCATGGCGTTATGCGTCAGGGCTGATAAGACTTTATTATTATATGTTGCATGTACCCCATAGACTGTCATCGCATATTGCATTCCCTGTTGTGTTTATATATATATGCTTAGAACTGATAGAACACCGCACTATTACTAACGGTCTATGTTGCACGGGCACTATTTGCATGCTACACACACACCGTTAGTAATTGCCATGCCACCCTCACTGTAGAGCTGCCATGATTATATTGTTATAGTTTATCTTACATATGATTGGTGATGATTTCCCGGACATTGGGAGCCGCATGACATCTTTAAAAACGGAAACTATTTTAAAAGTGGTTTTCCCTTTATACCCATATTATGGATTGATTTATATTGTACATCGCATTGGATTTATTATTGGTGTTGGATTTACATGTGATTTCTGGTTTTGAGGACCGTGGAATTATTTAAGAAAAGATGCACTATTTTGAAAAACCCGGTACCTCGTGATATGATATTTTGGTGCATCCACCACGCGTTTTCTCGGTGCTGAGACGTGTGCTTGAAACCCGATTCGAGGAGTGGATGATCCGTCTGCGGGTTCATGGTGGGCCCGGTATGGTTCCCCTCGGCGAGATGATCGATGGGTTTTGCCGATTGAGCCTGAAGGCGGGCGAGTACCTACCGGTGATTGGTTGGACCTGGCAGTTGTCCGGAGGATACTGACCAGAGTCGAGAGATGGATGCAAGATGATCCGTACTGCCGGGGCCGAGGGCCGACACCGCAGACGGACCCCGTGGGGCCGATCCGGACTGACGGAGCCCGATATACGAGGATTTACGTGTCGATGCTGGACACGGGTATTTTATGATATTTTGGGTGCCGATGTTGGGCACTCGTGATTTCTCAGAGATGTACAGGATTTGAGGGCCGATGGGTGTGCCGGCGCCTGAGTGTATTTGGGATTTGGGTGCAGTCTGAGGCACCGATAATTGCTTTCCATGTTGACATATCCATGTAGATGTTATTTATCCCATGCTCAGTATTGATTACCATATATCTCATCCTGTAGTTATTTACCTGATAGAGCATCTGCATGGTTATTGCACATACTGCTTATCACGCATTGACATCATCTGCTGGCATCAGTAGAGCCACGCTATATGTGCATGCTCGCGATCACCTTTATATGTTATCTCTATTCACGAGTTGGCAACTCACCCCCGTTGTGCCACAGTATTTGCAGGTTGCCCTTGGGAGTAGTCACGGCTGGCTGTTTACCGCATCTTTTGGCACAGATACCCTTTTGAGGCGAGATAGCCTTTTGCTGCTAGGTGGGTTTTGTACGGTATCTGTTATCTTTCAGTTGTATATTGATGTATCTAGTATTCTCCATCTACCTTCTGTATTGACTTAGAGACAGTTGTGAGGACGATATGTATGATTTGTCGAGCTCGCATGTGAGCCGACTTTATGTTATGCAGTCTTACCTTTTGTGATATTGTACTTGTTTTGCTGTGTATTCTTCGCTACGGCGTCGTATATCATATGGGATGCTTTACTTATTTCACTTGTTATTTCTGCTACACCTTGCTTTTACCCGATTTACGGGACAGATGTTTAAAAAGGAAATGTTGCCAAAATTATAAAAGTTATAACTCTTGAACTTAAAAGGATTTCTACTAAATAAATGGAAGCTTTTCAGACATGCATTACTGTTTTTACAAAAATGTTTTAATCACTCTTTATTTATTGGTTTTGATTTCTGGGTTCGGCTTACTTAGCTGCGTTACGCCTGTAGTCGTTGCGTGGTTAAGTGCCGGTCACGAGTCGAAACTCTCGGGTCGTGACAAGGTCATAGGACGCTAGGGGTAAAATATTATCGGGAATTTCAAGTGTTGAAATTTGCAATGAGATTGCATACCTTCTATGAGATAGTTGGATCCCGATACCCGCTGCGAGTAAGAGTTACTCCTGGGAGAGTTTTACATATTACAATTAGCCGATCAAGTAGGTGTCTAGAAAGGTGTCAACGAGGTTACGCCTCTGGGAAAACGAGGTTTACATTAATTAGATTCGTGCGAAAGCACGGGGGACCTCCCTCAAAGTACCGACACTGGCCTGGCTGAAAGATTGGCGAACTTGTAGTGTGTAATTAATCCCGGCTCGTCTTTCCTTTTAGGGTTTGAAGGAAGATTTGATAAAAAGCAGTGGGAACCATCCTGATTAGATAAAATAATAACCAATCTATTCTTGCAAGAGCGCACGCTGAGTGTTTTCTTCTCTCTCTCTCTCCAGGTAGCGACCATATCACGCCTTAATCAAGATAATAATACGGATTATTGACCGAACCCGCTTGTTATACTGAGCTGGGGAACGTTGGTCCCGCTCCAACTTATAATTGTTATAAGACAGAGCAGGAAATTGGGGATTACCAGAATTCCCGTGCCACCCAAACGAAGAGAGTGCATGCTGATGCATCATCTTCGGGTGTGTTCATTACAAAGAACTGTTTCTCTGTATCCTCTACGTCCTGGGTATGTGATACCAGATCAGGATCCCAGATATGTAATCTGTTACATAGGGCTACAGAAAGGTAGAGAACTGAGAACGGGTGATATGTTTCATGAGACAGAAAATGGGGCAAGTGTTGCATCCAAGTCTGTTGGTCACTGTCACCCTGTATTACCAATACATTGATTCTGAACGAATGTTATTAGATACCGAACCTGATATACAAAATCATATCAGTCTCTTTATCAACAAAGAAATGATAAAATTTTGTATTGTTGGATAATGTTTTGAACATTTCCTATATCAAAAGTTGATCGGATCAGGCACGTTATCTAAAAGCGTTGATGTTCTAAATCAAACTACAGTTCTTAGTACACGGAACACACACAAGAGGAAGAGTTCAGAAATGAACAAATTCTTCTTGAGGTATTGTAGACTAGGTCATATCAATGCGACCCGACTAGCTGAAGTTACATATAGATGCATATTTAAATAAGTTTGAATTTACATCTTGTGAAACTTGCCAGTCATGTCACAGAGATAAGATGACCACAGCTTTGTTTATTGGAAACAGAGAAAGAGTTAGTAAACTCTTGGGATGATACATGTTGATGTATGTAGGTCCCCTGTCTACACTTGCCAAGACCGGTTCTTTATACTTCATTACATTCTCTGATGATCTTTCAAGATTCAGACCTATGTTCCTGTTGAAACACAAGTCCGAACCTTTTGAGATATTCACAGAATATAAGTTAGAAGTAGAGAACCAATGAGGGTATAAGTATTATGTCCTTTGATGCGATCAGGGAGGAGAATACTTGTGCACGGAATTCCGGGATTATTCTAAAGGAGAATGAGATTCTCTCTCAGCATTACTCCTCCGCATACACCATAGCACGATAATATATCGGGGCGGAGCAATCACACCCTATATGATAAGGTGTGCTCTATGATGAGTACTACTGAGCTACCTGTTTCCTTTTGGGAGTTATGCACTTGAGAAGCTGCATGCCTATTGAAAAGGGTTCGAATCAAATCAATGCCTACCACTTCATATGTGATATGGAAAGGGAAGAGCCCATATCTTAAGTTAGTTAAGATTTAGGGTTGTCCAGCCTATGTCTGAAAAGCAAAATCCGGACAAGCTCGAGGCAAGATCAGTTATGTAGAACTGGAAATGTTCCAGCTATACAAACTACAGCAGATGATTTGATAGAGCCAAAGGATTCAGTAGATTCCAATGAACCTCAGCCTCTCCGCCGATCTAGTAGGGTTCCTCACCCACCTGAGAGATACTTCGGTTTCTCTATGACAGTGGGAGCGAGGACTGCATCATGAGATGATGACCCAACTAATTTCGAGATGGCCATCAGGAGTGGGACTCTGTAAGAATGGCTGGATGCTTAGCGATCTGAGATGGAATCCTTATACACCAACAAAGTATGGACTTTGGTTGCTATATCTGAAGGGTTAAATCCCCATCAGGAGCAAGTATATCTTGAGAAGATTACTTGGTGTACATGGAAAAGTTGAGACTTTCAAAGCTAGACTTGTTAAAAGTTTGCATCATTGACCAGGTGTGGATAATGATGAAACCTTTTCGAGTAGCTATGCTTAAGTCCATCCAGATACTACTTGCCACGGCTACATACCATGACTACGATATCTGGCGGTTGGGTGTCATGACTGCTTTTCTAAATGATGTTTTAGAAAAGTGCGTCTATAAGTACACAGCCAGAGGGCCTCGTAGATAGTGGGAGCAGCGGAAACGTGTGCAAGATGCTTTATAGGATAAAGCAGGCATCGCGGAGTTGGAACGTCTGTTTTGATGAATTAGTCAAAGAAGTTGACATCATCAAAATGGTAGATGAACTTTGTATAAACAAAAAGGTAGTAGGGAGTATGGTGACGATCCTCATAGAGTACGTGGATGACATACTCTTGATAGGAAAGGAGTTTCCTATGCTACGCTCGATCAATCTCCGTTTATCACAATGATTCTCCATATAGGATCAAAGTGATACCTACTAAATCCTAGGTTTTGGATCTATGAGATAGATCTAAATGGATGTTAGGATTCTCACTAGTTGTAGTGAGAAGGTATCAATCGACCCTGGGGAGAATCACTGGAATGGTTCCAGGATGATAAAGACGACTGAATGTCAGTCACAGGCATTGTCTTTACCCTCAGTAAAGGGACGGTATGTTGGAAGAGTTCCAAGCTAGATACCGTGACATACTAGACGATAAAGGCAGGATACATCGCTACTTAAGATGCTACCAAGGAGGATGTTTGGGTGTATATTGGTTCATGAGATGAACTACGTTCCAACCATTGTGAGACAATGGAGTTGTGGCTTATGCCAAGGAACGTCTGTCCCATCAGTGATCCAGACATATTCTAAGGCAGTGTCACCTGATCATGGAGATGGTTGATCTCCAGGGAGATCGAGGTTAGGAGAGTAGACTCAGAGGACAACACAGCGGATCCACTCACAAAGGCCTGTTCCCAGAGAGAGACTTTTATGGGATGGTTGAGTATGAGATACTACAACCACTGCTATCAGATGGCCCTAGTGTAAGTGGGAGATTGTTAGTTATATGTATGCCCTAGAGGCCATTACTATACATAGGATGTACATTGTAGTGGATGCTAGGACATATATAGGGAGGACTTTCTTGCTCGACATGATAGTATGCTATCTGGTTGATCTTTACCTTAACGTGTATACTGATTGTCTCTCTGTTACATGTTGGTAAAGCCCTTAGGATGTGTACTTGACTACCTGGACTATGATGCGGATCATACTAGTGGGGACATGGTAGTCCATAAGTACATCCTTCAAAGTCCCTAGTCGTGGGTGTATCAAGACGGGGGATCGATATACCAGAGTAGACTAGCGTATACCTTCTCGACCCATACAGATGGGCTATGGATGATCCTATATCCATCGGTGTTTGACATCAGAGATGATATACGGGTGCTCAGTAGAGACTGGGTACACTGGACGGACTCGCCGAGAACTCCCAGATGGTATTATACCTTATGTCAGATGGCAGTTCTCCGGTGACACTGGTACAGAGTAGTCTGTTGACCCGAGATCGTCATAGAGTCTTGTGTGGTTCCTATTGTGCTTTGATTTCCATCTTACCACGTCCAAGAGGGCGTGCAAAACGGTGGTTTTTGGGTACAGTCCCAAATCACATGGAGGCAATGAGCGATAGGAGGGGATTCGTCTCTCTCGGTATAGGGGGTTGATGTTGCGCTGTGTTCGATTGGCTATAACAGGAAATCCCTGGCCAGGGTTGCTGAGATTTACTGGTAAGTGTTACCAGTAGTTTCTCGAATTGTTATAGACCTCATATCGACACGACTTATCGAGCTATTGGGGTCTGACGTTTACCACCCCTAGGCGAGATATGCGACATATCAGACGATCAGACCGGACTGTACGGTAGTGTTACTGGTTGGATTCACTGGAGTGTGAGCGGGCTTGCTCGTCGATCTTCAGATCGCTCAATACCCGGATGGCCGTTACGTTTAGCAGACCGCTTGCGGCTTGTGGATGTTTGATATGATCATCATCCGCTGCCGGCGTATTGACGAGTCTTTAGAGTCCTACACAGAAGTTTCCTGGCTCAAGCGAAATGAAATAGGAGCGCATATGAGATATGTGCGGGACCGAGAATAATACGTGTATGTGATACCGCATTCCATTCTCGCGATGAATGTATCGGAAGGTTGTATGCGATATAACCTAGTCATCGAATCATGGATTGATTCGATAAGCCGATACATTGGATACTAGTCGGTTATATGCGATATGACCGGATCATTGAATCAAGTGTTGATTTAATGATTTAATGCATAATTATATATTTGATATATTACTTTGCATTAACTAGTATTGGTTCACTTTAAATGGATATTCTCACTCGGATGTTCACATTGTATATGTGATATACTTTTGTGCACTTGATTGTATCATGTTTGATGATACATGTTTAACTATAGTTAAGTGTAATGAATTAAGCCATGGTTAAACTAATGATTAGGGTTTTATTTTCTTACTTATTTATTTATTTATTTATTTTGAATAGATGAGAAAAGAATGGTTGCTAGTTTTGTAGTTTAGTTGAAGCTTCATGAAGCTTTGACTTTGTAACCATTCTTGTCTTCATGCTTAACCCTAACCATTCCTTTAACCTTGGTCAATTCTCTACACATAACTATAGTTAATATTATGATAAGTATTGATTTTCTTTTCTATTCTTATTAACTTATCATAACTTATTCATCTTCTTCTTCTTCATCTTAAAAGAAGAAGCTTGACTTCATCAATGGTGGATTGATGAAATGAGTGAGAAATCCAATTCTAAAGTCTACCCACTTCCTATTTCTTCATCCTCTACCTCTTGCCAAGTAGTAGAGTGTGTTTCCTTCACAAGTTTTCTAGACTTGGTGAAGTTGGAGCTTGATCTAGCGATGCCTCGACGTAGATCATCTTCGGCACGTCGTCGATGACCTAGCCCGCTCTTTCTCCGATGAAGCCGACGCTAGAGCCCGGGATTTGATTTGGACAGCGGAGAGGACTTCATCACGGAGCCGTGGAGTTGGAGGACCGGATCTACAAAGGTTATATTTCCATATTCTTGTAGTTAAGTGTTAACTAGTTTGTTTTCGCCTAGACTTCTAGCCAACGATCCGTATTAGGGTTTCTCGGCACCGTTAAATTTTGAAATTGGCATGGTTGATGCCTTGTGAGACCTCTTGAGAGTGCCTAGGAACCCTACAATGGTTATAGAATGCTGGTTATATAATTGAGAATTATATATTATGATCGTATGACCTAGGATTGCGTCAAACATACGATTTTCTGTTCGTAGATGTTCTCTATTCACGAGTTGGCAACTCACCCCCGTTGTGCCCCAGTTTCTTGCAGGTTTTGTCGTACGGGTTCCATTACGGCTTTACGGGCACAGCTTCTTCAGGTGACTTGCTAGTAGGTGGGTTATTTGTATCATACCCATCCTTATACTTTGTATATTATATTTCAGTTGTATCTAGAAGTTCCATCAACCAAAACATGTACTTAAATGAGATAGAGACCAGTGATGTTTATTCTTTCGACCTTAGAGTCGCGCGTTATATTTCTGTGGATCTCGTGCTGTTGAGTTTCCTTTCTGTTGTGATCCTCTCCTTTAGGCGTTGTATATTATGTTGCAAACTGGTTGATTTACTTATGGTTTTTCCTTCACTCCACTACTTTTCTTGGTTTGGATTTCTGGGCTCGGTTTACTTAGAGCACGTACGCCTTGAGGCGTTCGTAGCCTAAGTGCCGGTCATGTTCTGTACTTTCGGGTCGTGACATACCTGGTGATATTTTTCTCTTCCCGAGTTAGCAACTCACCCCTGCTGTGCCACAGTTCTTGTAGGTTGACCGCATGGATCAGTTGCAGCATCGCTGGCACACAGCTGTTTTCGGGTGACTTGCTTGTAGTAGGTGGTATATGTTGGATCGTGCCCCTCTTGTATTCATTATTCATATTGTATCTAGTCACTCCATCAATTCAGAAACTAGTTTTTGTATATGTTGCAGACTTAGAAGACTTGCAGTTGCGAGACTTGAGCGATGGGTTATATATTCGCTTTTGGGGTTGATGTCTTGCTTTACTTTTCCTTGTATGGATCTTCATCGTTGGGCGTCGTATACTTGTTATTTATACTTGTGGTGGTTGTTTCCGCCGTTGGCTGTGATTTGCTCCCGTTTGGGGATGCTTTATTATATTCTTTGTTGTACCCGTTTTCGGGGTTAGTATTTAGAAAGGAGGTGCTGCCCAATTTTTTTTCAAAAGACAAAATATGATTTATTGTATCATTTTTTTTTCTTAAAAAGGTTTAGATTTCTGTGTTTTATCTTACTTGAATTACGTTACGCCTGTAGACGTCGCGTGATTTAAGTGCTGGTCGCGAGCTAATATTTTGGGTCGTGATATTGATGCAAGTGGGAGATTGTTAGTGATATATGCCATAGAGGCCATTATTGTATCATACTGGTTTATATATTATATATTGGAAGGTTGGGATATACACGGATATAGTAACAGTCTTTCTCGAAATGGTAGTATGCTTCCTGGTTTTGTTTCTACTTCAATATGTGCATGTGTTTCTTTTAGCATATCGCTTATACATATTGGTAGAGCCCTTAAGATCATTGCTTGATTACCAGCGTTGTGATGGAAGTCACACTAGTGGGGGCTGGGTAGTCTTTAAGCACATCCTTATACAGGTCCCTAGACATAGAATTATCGAAATGGGGCATCGATACTCCAGAGTAGACTAGTATATACGCTTCTCATCCCAGCTTGGAAGATGGTCTGTCCCACAGCCATTAGTTTGTCATACTGGAGATAGTATGCAGGAGCTCATTGGTTTATGAGTACACTGGACATGACTCATAGGGAGCTGCTGGTGGGTATTATACCTATCGTCGGGTAGCAGTTCCCAAGTGACATGAGTACAGCGTAGTCCGTCGACTTGACACTGCTACTTTGCCTCGAAGGTGTTTCCACTGTTCTTAGATTACTGCCCTACCATGGCTTAAAGCAGTCGTGAAAAAGGTAGTATTTGGGTGCAGTCCCTAAGCACTTAGAGGCAATGGCGGTTTGATAGGATTGTCTCTCCCAGTATGGGGCTTGATATCGCGCTGTGTTCGGAAAGCCATTGCACAAAGTCCCTGGCTAGGGCAAGCGATATTTATTGGTAGGTACTCCAGTAATTTCTCTGGGTGTTTTGGGCTACACTCCGACATAACTTATTGCGCTATTAGGGGTCTGATGATTACCGCCTTCTAGGCCTGATATGCGATACTCTTAGATGAACAGATCGAACTATACGGAGATTGTCACAGATTGGCTCAGTAGGAGTTCGGATGAGTTTTCTTATCGACCTTCTTATCGACTGATACCTGGGTAGCCATTACGTGCAGCTAGTACCGCTGACGGCATGTGGTTAAACCCACTGCCGGCGTAGTATCAAGTCTTTAGAGTCCCACATAGAGTTTTTCCCTGCATCGGGGAAAAGATGTAGAGGCCGTATGGTTTTACGGCAGGGCTTCGATCACATACGTGTACTTGTACATGTATGATGTTTGGGCGGATAATACTAGCGGGGTTTGGTTTAAGCCGGATCCTAGTATTATATTGATGGATTATTTTCGTCTCTTTGTATTCGTATTTTTTGGAATACGAATACGGGTATGTATATACGGATGAGGGGAATTCTTGTAATTTACTCAAGATTGCTTCTAGAAGAAGACACCTCATTTGTTAGTTTTTTCTATTTAGTTTAATGGATAATGAGGTGGAGGATAAGGTGTTATTTGACAAAAGAAGAAGCATGGCTACTTGGTGACTCATGGGGTGACTCACTTGAGGACTATTGAAGCAAACTTGTTTCAATTATTATTGAATTATCGTTTGTTTCAATATCTCTCAAGGCTTAGCCATCATCACTCATTCATCACTAGAACACTCTCTCTCCTCCAAAGCCCTTTCTTCTTTCTCTAACACTAAATGTCTAATGCGCTGAGAAGCCTAGGGTATTTTGAGACAAACTAATCCATCTTCACTCTCTACATCATCTAGGACATCTAGTTTGGTGAACTAGGTGCCTTAGTTACCTCGGATTTGAGGTTGGAGCTCGGACTATAGACTCTCGGGTGTATCTTCTTTGACTTGAGAGGACCGACGAGGAGGCCCGATCCATGTACAATCCGAGGAGCCTATGACGAGGAGGAGGACAGCAAGAAGATCCGAAGGACATGGTTCTATGAGGTATAACTTTCTATCCGAGTAGTTAACCTCATAGAGCTTTGCTAGTTAGGGTTTAGTATCGATCCTGGAGTTCAAGTCGGTGATGTGAAGCCCGTAAAAATCGTTTATTGCGTATTCCGCCTCCCCGTAAACCCGCGGGGTGCGCGACATCGACATACAACATGAAGACAATTAGAAGAAGGATTCTTCAGCTGAAACTAGTATCGCAGAAGGAGAAGGAGATCGACTTGTGGTTCTTGACAACATACATCGATCCAAGGACAAATGGATTATGGATTCGGATTGTTCCTACCATATGTGTCTTAATAGGGAGTTGTTCATCACCTATGACTCTGTTAATGGTGGAGTTGTTTTGATGGGTAACAATAGTTTGCGTCAAGCTATTGGTAAGGGGACGATTCAAATCAAGATATTTGACGGCGTTGTGAGAACATTAGCAGAAGTTAGACATGTACCTCACTTGATGAAGAATCTCATCTCATTTGGTATACTCGACATTAAAGATTATAAGTTCTCCGCTGAAGGTGGAGTTTTGAAAGTAACCAAAGGTGATCTCGTCGTTATGAAGTGCTTGAAAATTAGGTCCTTATATGTGTTGCGGGATTCGACAACTACCAGGTCAGCAGTAGTTTTATCGTCTAAATCTATGTCAGATTCAGATGTTACCAGATTATGGCGCATGAGGCTCGGGCATATGAGTGAGAAAGTTATGGCCGAGTTATCGAACCAGGGTTTACTTTGTTGTTGAATTATATAGAAGATGGAGTTTTGTGAGCATTTCTATTTTGGGAAGCAGAAATGAGTAGTTTCAGTTCGGTGATACACAACAGAAAAGGTACTCTTGAATATATTCATTCGGATATTTGGGAATCCTCCCAAGTTGCTTCTAAAGGAAGCGGTGCAAAATATCTGCTTATTTTTATCGACGATTTTTTGAGAAAGGTTTTGGTCTACTTCTTGATGCACAAGAATGATGTGGTTCTTACGTTCAAGCAATGGAAGACATTTATTTAGAAGCAGACAAGCAATAGATTAAGAGGCTAAGGACGAACAACGATTTAGAATTTTGCGGTGGAGATTTCAATGAATTCTGCAAAAACGATGGTATCATTCGGCGTGGAGATTTCAATGAATTCTATAAAAACGATGGTATCATTCTGCATCATACAATTTTCCACACACCACTGGAAAATGGACCCATGGAGCGTATGAATCGGACTCTTTTTGAGAAAGCTCGGTTCAAGTTATCTAATGCCGGGCTCGGCCAGGAGTTTTGGGCAGAAGAGGTGAACATGTCAGGCTACGTGGTGGATCGATCACCTCATATAGCGCTTGGTAGTAAAACACCAGGCAGGTATGGTCTGGAAAGCACACCGATTATTCTACACTTAGAGTGTTTGGTTTTCCCGCATATGCACATTGCCGTGAAGGCAAGTTATATCATCGATCGAAGAAATGCATTTTTCTTGGATATGCTACCGGGATCAAAGGTTATAGGTTATGGTGTTCAGATCCTAAGTTGCCAAAGTTTATGATTAGCAGAGATGTCACTTTTGACGTGTATGCTAAGTTGAAGCCGAAGAACGCGGAATATCTAATTCAATATGATACTAGGAAGGACGAGCTGAGTATTGAATTTGAGGTTGGTAAAATCTCGGATTCGTAGGAGATCTCTCCTTCACCATTATTTTTGAAGTACAATCCCAAGATAAGCAATATCTACTCGCTCGAGACCGACAATGAAGGGACATTAGATCTCCACAGACATATGTGTAACGACCCCAAAGTTTGAATACTCTTATATAAATTTAGTGTTATATGAAGAGTATTTCTGTTTATCAGTTATAATTTATTATTACTAAGTTTGAGCAAGAAACAACCTATAGCTCATTGGTTAAGACTCTCCACTGCCGTCCCATAATCTGCGTGTTCGAATCCTTACATTCCCAACTATTTTAATATTTTTCTTTTTAAGGTTTTGGAAGCCCAATAGTTTGCACGGATATTACACGGAGATATAAACGGTTGTAACAGAAACAAATAATATAAATTATATAAACCCAAATTAAACCATGGCATGAACCCTAAGGATTTTGACCCCAACTTGGCCGCTCCTTTCTCGAAACTGGCGGCCCAAACATGTTCATTTTGGCCCGTGCTTTGCATGGGTGACCCTTTGACTCCCCACTACCTATTTTAATACTTTAAAATTTCTGAAACCACCCAGAAAACTGTCAGAGCTTTTATCTACCCCTTTTACTCTCTTTTAATTCATTTTAATTATATTTAATCCACCATACTTCTCACTTTTTCTTCTATAAATACCTAGACCTGTCCTAACTTTATCCCTATGCATACCTTTATCAAATTTCACTCTAAATTTCTCAAGAAGTTGATCAAGTCTCTAGGTGAAGTGCCAAGATACTGAAGCTGGAAGCTCAAGTTTGCTAATACTCCGTACACCGTTAGCCTCGATTCTTCAAACCAAGACTACCTCTCTTCTATTTCTCTTTCGTACGAGTATGAGCGGTACGGGTAACTCACCCCTCTATTCCACTTAACTTTGAATCCACCATTAACTCCTCACTTTTACCCTTCTCTCGTAAACCCCACATACAATCGATACTAGACTAAACTTCATAAAGAAATTTTGTATCACAAACATTTGACTTGTTAACCATAATTTTCATGTTAAAAGGTTAAGAAAAACAAACTGTCAATTTTACCTTTTTTTCCAAACTTTATGCTATACTTAATCCATGAAAATTTCTTTCGTTTAAAAATATATATTTTTGCGACATATTAGCTTAACAATTAAATACCATAGACATTTATTTTCGTATACATCATGCACGGGGTAAAGACCTACCCCTTATGCACACATGGAAACATAGCACGATACCATATTTATAATTTTCGAAAGAAACGTATTTCATTAAAATACCCTCAAGATAAAAATAAAACTTTATCGATATTTATTCATTTGCAAATACGTCTCTACAACCCTCGTTAGGGAACCCATTTATCGATAGTCTGGATAATCACACATCCTGGGGATAGTAAAGTGAGATGCAGAACTTCTCGAGGAGAATTCTGTCTCGAAAGGAATAAAATACGGTTTTAAAGAAAATACAAAATTTTAAAGCAAAGTTAAAAAAAAATGAAAATAACTTAAATCCTATATTCGCAAATTCAAAGAAAAACAAATTTGTGAAAATTAGATTTTTAAATACTATAAAATTAAAAGATTAAATTTTTTAAGAAAACACCCTCAAGTTTCCAAAGACAGAATTTTTCATAAAACACCATAAATTTTTAATAGTTAGGTTTTATTACCAAAATAACAAATCAATTTAAAATATATTTTTATTAAATCCCCTGACATTCTAATTAACATATTCTTCTTAAAAACACTCTCGAGGTTGATTTTGAAAATAAAATATTTTACTTAAAACCCCTTCGAGTTTTAAATATGATATTTACATAAATGACTTGAGTTCACCAAAATATGTATAATATATATCGTGTTTAATCTTTAAGATATTTAGATAGTAATTGGTTTAAGCGGTATCTTTTGTCTTGAGTCTTAGAGAGCCGGAGAAAATGAGTGCCTGCCTATCTCCTAGATTACAAATTTTCGTCTGGCAATCATGCTTGAAAAGAGCATAAATGCTGTCGGTCATGTGTAGTGGTTGCCAAATTAAATCACTTGAATATTGAATCATATATAATCAAATACATGACATCCTAGTTAACTTAAACCCGAACTTGAACTTGACAAGAATCCTTAAACTTGAACTTGGCTTGAACACTTGACTTGACTTGACCCGAACCATAAATATGACTTGACATGAATTTTTGATTAATACTTGTACATAACCAGAATATGAACTTGTACTCTCTATATTCATGGATTCGGTCAAGACCTGAAAAATTGAACTATACAATAAAATAGGCGGGGATAAGGGGTAGGTTGGTAAAGAACGTATGTTGTAGCATGAGAGGTCACTTTAAAAGACATCTAACTTGAATACCGAGTGTCGTTATCCCGTGGGTTCTGATGGGGCCTTATACATCCTGTTTCCTTTGGTCTACAAGATAAGCTGGACTACTCTCGTATACAAGCATACCTTTTTTATCAAACTACAAATTACCAAGTTAGAATAGAATAACCATGTACATGTACCTCATGCTGGATATATAATTTTTCCTACATTTATACTTGTTCATTTTTATATACACATCATTACTTATTTTCTTTTGGGGACTTACCGAGCGCTTGTTCGCTGAAGACATTCCTTCTTCTTTTGTTTTCTTGGAATGTTCGTCAGGAGGATATGATTCAGAGAAAATTGAGCTAAGCTAGGAGGACTTCGATCATCTTATCGCTCAGCCATCCTACTAGTTTCCTTTTCTGTATTTATTTCCAGTATGTCATTGTTAGGCACCTTTTAGTTATTGTATCTCTTATTTCAGATATATGTACTTGAAATTTGAATATAAATAAAGTTGATGTTGAATTTTAATTACTCTTGTTAATTTGCATATTGTTATATTGCTTAAAAACGCTTAACGTATTTATTAAGAGAAATGACCTTCTCGTAATACATACGTTGCGGACCTCATCATGTGCCGTTACCGTTTTCTGGAAAGCGGGGCGCGACAGGTTTTATTGGTGGCCCATGCAGGTCAGTTATACATGAAGTCTTAAGTATTATTTCACAAGAATTATGAGATTCAGTAACTTTGCATTTCTTGCATTTCAATTCCTTAAAATTATCATAATTTGTCTTTTCTATCATTGTGATGGATTCTCCTAACAACACTAGCACCAACGTCAATGGCATCACACCTCCACCTACCTTTACCATTCTACCACCTCCACCGGCTACAGCTCCACTTAACGAATAGAAGGTACTTATGGAAGTGATTAAGTGTCTTCTGGAGGGCCAGCATAAGAAGATTGCTATCCTTCTAGCCACCCCCGATACAGAAGCACTAGGTGTGAAACAATTTCGGGCATTGCACCTGAAGAACTTTTTTTAGGAAAGAAAGCCCCCTGGAGGCTGAGAAGTGGGCTCAAAGCATCGAGGATGATATTGCTGCATCTCAAGTGCCAAAAATAGCTTGGGTTCGTATTGCCAAACTTCATCTCATGGATAACGCAAAAGTCTGGTGGAAGGCTGAGGAGAGCCATCTTGCACAGCCGATAGAGTGGAAAACGTTCCACGATCTTTTCGATGCAAAGTATTTCCTGAAAATCACTCGATTGGATATAGAACAACAATTCATCCACCTGCAACAAGGCTCTTTGTGGGTAAAATCGGTAGATGAGTATGATGCAGCAGGTAAAGAAT
The DNA here is from genome assembly GCA_030015575.1 of Agapanthus africanus. Classification (NCBI taxonomy): domain Eukaryota; kingdom Viridiplantae; phylum Streptophyta; class Magnoliopsida; order Asparagales; family Amaryllidaceae; genus Agapanthus; species Agapanthus africanus. The sequence continues at coordinate 50,429,436 of CM057351.1, read as the reverse complement.
TCTTCTCAAGTTTTGTTCCTTAAGCAAGTAATTGTATTGACATCAACGTCATATAAGGTTCGCGACACACTTGATTCCTATAGATGATATTCGGGCCAGACGTTTCCAATAGGGTTTTTGTTAGGTTATGCAAGTGCCCTAGCCATCAAACCGTGGCCGATTGCGGAACAAAAATTTTCAAAACTGGCGCTAACATAACCCGCTACCCGGATCAACCATGAACCCTAAACTAGAAAACCAAAAATAGGAGTTAAGAATGGTTATACCGAATTGATCCGTGTCCTTCGGTCTTCAACCATCTTCCCAAGCTCCTTGATGCCTCCATGATTAAGCTTGATCTCCGGTCTCCCTCCATCGAATATGATCCATCCGAGGATTTGTATTTCGAGCTCCTAACTCAATAGCCAAGGTAACTAGGAGTTGGGTTACGACAGCGTCCCTTCCATCAATCTGTGACCAAATGCGGAACAAAAATTTATAAAACATGGCGCTACAATAACCAATTACCTGGACATACCCATAAGCACTAGATAACAAAACATGCAAAGGAGGTAGAATGTTTATACCGAATAGATCTTTGTCCTTCGGTCTTCAACAATCATCCCAAGCTCATAGAGGCTTCCTTGATCAAGCTTGATCTCCGGTCTCCCTCCATCGAAGATGATCCATGCCAGAGTCTATGCAACGAGCTCCAACCTCATATCCGAGGCAACAAGGGCACCTAGATTGCTACTCTAGATACCATAGATGAAGTAGAGAGTGATGAAGGATTAATTTTTCTCAAGAAATCCAAGGATTCTCAACTCATGAGAGTGTTTGGGTGGAGCTAGAGAAAGAAGAAGATGCCATGAGAATGAGGTGTTGAGAGCAACTCAAGAGAGAGAAAAAGAAATGTATAATGGCTTGTTTTTTTAATTTTTTGTATGAGTTTGATAAGAAATAATGGAGCCATCAAATAAATGTCCATGTTCCAAAATATCTTAGTCAACAAAAATATCTCAAGTCAACATAATCTCACAACAAACAAAAACACTAAGCTTGATAGAATAGTAACCATGGGTCACTAATTAGCCATGCCACCAAAAATGCAATAAACACCTCATCCTTCACCTCAATAACCTTTTAATCCAAAAAGGTCTAAAGCATAATAAGGTGTAATCTTCTAAAAGTAATCTTGTAAGAAATTACAAGAATACCCCTCATCCGTATATACATACCCGCATCCGTATTCCGAAGAATACGAGTACAATCAGACGAAAATAATGCAACAATTATAATATTAGGATCCGGCTTAAACCAAAGCCCACTAGTATTATCTGTCCGAACATCAGGCGTGCCTAAGTACACGTATGTGATCGAACCCTACCGTAAAACCATACGGCCTCTACATCGTTTCTCCCGAAGCAGGGAAACCCTCTGTGTGGGACTCTAAAGACTCGTCAATACGCTGGAAGTGGGTTTAAACACAAGTACGTCAGCGGCACTAGCTGTACGTAACGGCTACCTAGGTATTGAGCGAAAGGGAGGACGACGAGCAAACTCATCCTGAAAGACCTACTGAGCCTGAAAGTGACAATATCCGTACATTCCGGTCCGTTCGTCTATGAGTATCGCATCTCGAGTCTAGGGGGCTGTATAAAGTCAGACCCCTAATAACGCGACATTTATTGTCGGTATGAAGCCCATCACCACCTGAGAAACTACTGATCCAAATCAGTAATTTTTGACTACCTTGGCCAAGGATTTCTGGTGATGGCCACCCGTGCACACCGCGACATCAACCCCCAATACCGGGAGAGATGAATCCCCTGACGATCCGCTCACTGCCTCCATGTGGCTCGGGACTGTGCCCAACTAAAACATATTTGCACGGCTCCTTTGAGCCGTGGTAGGGTAGTAATCAAAGCACAGTGGGAACTCACACGAGACAAATGGCTATCTCAGGTCGATAGACTAACCTATATACATGTTACCAGGGAACTACTATTTGACAATAGGTATAATACCAGCTAGCATGTTCCCGGCGAGTCCGTCCGGTGTTCTCATAACCCAATGAGCACATGTATACATCTTAGGTGAACTAACTGACACCAATGGCTTGTGAGACCGGCCACCGCCCCTTATCGGGGTCTCGATCCATATACACTAGCGACTCTTGGAGTATCGATGCCCAGCCTCGAAACTCCCACGACTAGAGACACTTTATGGATGTGCTTATAAACCACCCAACTCTCATGTATATGATCGCCATCATACTGCTGGTAGTCAAGCAAGAATCCTATGGGCTCTATCAACATGTAATTGAGATATGTAATGTCACCTGAAGTATGTACATGATGATAAAGACAAACCAGATAGCATACCATCATCTCGAGTAAAACTGTTCTACTGGTATATATCCTCCCTAAATCATTGCAATCACGTACTTGCGATCCAATAATTGACTTGAGGGAACTATAGCCAATAATATTCCACTTGCACTTAAGGATAATTATTGCGGTGTCGCATACTCACAGCCCATATGATACCGAACACCCAACTTCTCTACTAATCAGTTTCACAAATCTTGTTTGTGAAACTATTGCGTTCAAGGAATAGCCTCAGTGAGTGGATCCGCTCCAATGTTTCTTTTTATGTCTCTCTTTATCTCAAGTTTGCAGAGAAAACTATCTTTAGAAATGAGCAATACTTGACTTAGAATATGTCTGGATATCTGATGGGACCCAGTTCACAAATGAACTCCAAATCTAGCAAACTTCTTAGACTGTATCGTCCACTGAATTTAATCAGTATCCTACGCCATGCCTTTCTCAGTATCCTCTTGGACCACCTGTCCAAACCACTGCCCCTCAAAAGAGGGAAAACTATAACTCCGACAGTCGCTCTGTCATCCAGGTCACCTTGGAAGCCTGGAATGATAACCGACTCCCGAAGGAGGCTGCCGTTACCAAATCCCTACAACATCCACTTATGTTCATAAATTGCTTCCGAACGTTTCTCCATGATTGGATTAATATATAAACTTATTGTATCTAGTGCAAAAACAATATCTGGTGTGGTACTTGACATCTCATGATTGACTCAACTGCCTAAGCAAGTGATATGCTAATCATGCACATCCCTCTCCACTTTAGTCTGTAAGACACCTTTAGAGAGGGTAACTCCATCACCTGTTGGTAAAACACCATGCCAGGAGTCTTCCATTCTAAAAACACCTTTAGAATACTGTCTAAGTATTGATTGATCAAAGAATATTTATAACCGCAATCAAGAACTGCGTCGCTTGGTAGCTAGCCGATGAGTACAGGTCGGTCCATAGGGATGTTTTGTATTTCCTAATTTGGTCTAACGAGTTAATTCCAAACAGTGTGAATGGATTATCGCTAAAAACTAAACTGATTTATACTAAGACTAGAATCTTGCTAGGGTTAGGTTTAGGTTAAGTTTGGAAATTGAAGATTTCCTCACCGCTTTCAATGCCCTAATTTAGATCTCTTTAGGTGTTATAGTAACAATTAATAAATGGGATTAGTACCATCGGGAAGAAACGATGTTTCTTTCTCTAGGTTCTTGTCCTTCCTTTCTTAATTCTTACCCTAACATCCATGGAAAACATACACAACCGGTCGTTTATACTACGGTATCACCGTTACCTCGTAGGGTAAGGTGCCATAGGGAACGGTGTGTGTATGTATGCATGGAGTTCTAATAATTATATGTGATGGGCAAGAAAGGGGTGAGAGATTTTCATCTCTCAAGCCTTCCCCAAATCTAACCCTAACAAGTGAGGAGACTACTCACTCATTAGGGAATTGATTAACATTTCTAAACTATCTAACTAGGGCAGATAAGAAAACTATACTAAGGCAGAAATAAATTTAACTAGGGCAATGAAATAAAATTACATACTTTATTGATGGCTCTCTCCAAACATTTACACAGGAATTAAATTTTGAATAGATGAAATAAAAAGAGGCAAAACCTAAAACAGGTTTTAGGGTTTCTATTTATAGAACACAGAAACCCTAAGTTTACAATCGAGTCATATCTGCAATTACAAGTTTACCCCCTGAGAAAAGAACTAGTCAACGCGCCGCCAGCCGCCTTAGAAATTTTCCACCGACACGGGCGACGTGTGGCCGCAGAACCGCGGCCAAAACCCATGTTTGGCCACGGTTTCACGGCCAAACAGTGGAATCTTGAGCATAAATATTCAGGGAATCTTCTGTTGCTTTGTTTCTTCTATTTACTTCGCATTGTTTCTCAGACGGTCTTCTGATTTCTTCCAGATTTCCACAGTGGACAATGTCGTGGACTTTACCGCTTGCTTTGTGTTGAAGTCTTGAACCTTGCGCTGCCTTTGTTCTTTGTGAAATTTTTCATTGATCTTCGTTTATTTTCAAACTGTAGGCTTGATCAAGATTCTTCCATTTGTTTGTCGTAGTCTCACTTTTGTATCGTCTTTTCATCAATTTCATTGTTTTTGTTCCAAGAACCTGTAACCTGCAACTATGTAGCAGACATGGATCAAAAGCACCTGTTTATTTGTAAAATGAATAAGAATGGGGAATATAATAATGCAATATTATGATATGAACAAGTATCCAGATTGGGAAACTACCCAAATCTATATCTAAAACCATAAATCTAGCAACCAGAATGCTTGATATAATATCCATATCCTATGTGGAGAAACCACTGTGTGAAAACCACTGTATAATCGATCGTAGTGTAGGAATTTCACTTCCTATAAAGTGTATGTCATCCAAATACCAGGACATTACACCCTACTACATTCTTCACAGATCTATCTCCTATTCTGATGAAGTCAAAGCCTTTGACTGTCATATCAAAAATAGATGATCTATCTCCGCTATACCTTATTTAGTCTATAAATAGACACAAGCTACTTGTCCACTATGCTTCTGCTGCTCCCACTGACTACAAAAACCCTCTGGCAGAGTCATATACATGTGCACTTCTAAAACTAGTTTAGAACGACGCTATACTTATCCTCCTGCCGGGTCTCATAGTCCAGAAAAGCAGTATTGGCAAGTCTGGGTAAACAAGAACCTCCCTGTCACCATCTTTGAGGTTACCGAAGTACCTCTCGGGTGCCTGAGGTTATCCACCATAACTGCGGAGTAGGTAATGGAATGTCAAACCCGATTGAATCTTTAAGTTCTATTAAATTTTCAGTAATCGTTTGTGGTTCTGGAATCACATCCAGTTCTACCATACTCCCACTACTATTTTTTAAAAAAGTCCATTTTAATAAAATTGTGGCAATTCAAGAACAATATCACTATTGATCTTCCAGATGGTAGAATGCTAACCCTCGTAATAGCCTGGGATAACGCACAAACCGCCATTACAGAAACGTGCCTTGAGTTATCCAAAGTCTGGTTTTAAGCATAAGCCGGACAACTCCATATACCCTAACATCATTAAGATATGAATCATTACATATTCAATATAGAAACAGAGGCACCAATTTAATTGGGACTAGATTTAAATCATGCAGCTGTCTCCAGTGCATGTCAACTAAAAGGAGAGAGGCCGATCAATATTACTCAACTTAGGAGTGCATCCAGATATCAGTAATCAGAAAGAGAAGCAAGTTCTCAAAACCATTACTATCAACTGAATACCAAACATAAGTATCTACATATTCGATCACCTCGAAAAATCCTGATACTTGCAACACATGGTTCTCTACTTTATTCTTGTACCTATAACTTCTCAAAACTTGGACCTTGTATTTCTACGAAACATTTGTCTAACACTGGAGAAGTCACAAGTAAATAGAATATAGTACGAGCACCAACCCCTTTGTCCTAATGGACACTAGAAAGCGAACAATACTTTGTATAAGCCCCCTGAGTTGAATAACTCAATCCCTGTGCGTCGTAGGTTGAAAACTGTAATATGGTTAAGAAGAATTACACTGCTGTTTAATGCTCTATACCCAATCATTAACTGATATAGGTAAATGTCATAGACATAATTTCAAAAAGTTATATCTCACTTTATAAAATAAACGTACAAATATATCAGTTTGAAATTGGTGCATAACAACGTATATTGAAAACCAAATATTTGCCGTCAGGCAAAACACCAGGTGATTTCCTCAAATATAATCCCTAATTCCCAATAACTTACTCCCACTCATCATCTGTAAAAATATATATATATGAGAATCGAACATGGTAAATACATACCCTGGAGTAAGGATATAATTGGGAAATCAGTTTTTAATTAACAACGCATAGTGAAACTGAAACATGGAAATTTTTCGAAGGGGTAGCTGGGTATTCCTAGCAATGCCTCTTCCATTATCCAGATTCATGACCGTGACCGTATATTTTCTTGCCATCTCTCCAAATCCCTTTATTTTTCTTTACTCATTACCTTCTGTACACCACCCTTAGGCTAAATGGTTTTCTTCCTTCACTATCGTTCGGCACCAGTCTATGGTTTGGAAGAAGACTATCTAATAAGCGTAATAGGTGTACTCTCCTAATCCTAGGAGCCCTCGCATCCTGAGAGAAGGTAAAGATAAAAGACAACTGAATAATCCTTATTCTATTTCTCCTGAACCAGAATCCATCCTCGAACTGGAACAAGTTCCTTCGAGTACGTATATAAGTATACGATGGATTATCCAATAAATGTGGATCTTCGTAGTGATAAGGGGTGTTATGGAGAAATGCAAAGGTGAAGTAGGAGTGACGATGATATACGCTTTTTGGTCATGAATTATAGCAGTCGCAATTTACTTTGCCTTCTTTCTAATCCCTTTATTTGTCTTTAATTATTACCTTCTGTATACCTCACTTAGGCTAATTGGTTTTCTTCCTTCCCTACCTTTCGGCACCTGCCTATGGTTTGGAAGAAGACTTTCCAATAAGCGCAATAGGTATACCCTCTCCTAATCCTAGGAGCCCTCACAACCTGAGAGAAGGTCAAAGGAAAAGACAACTGAATAGTCCTATTCAATTTCTCTAGAACCGAAAACCATTCTCAAATCTAAAACAAGTTTCTTCGAGTTCGTATATAACTATACGATGGTCATATCCAATAACTGTGGATCTTCGTAGTGATACGGAATGTTCCGGAGAAAAGCAAAGGGTAAAAGTAGGAGTGGCAATGAAGTGTGCAACTCTGACAATCCAAAAGCCAGTGTGTTTTAAGAAGGTTCGGTTAACTTGGTTTATGAGTTCTAGTCTAGGGTCGGGCCATGGTCGCTGCCAAAGAGAGAGAGAAAAGAAACACTCAGCGTGCACTCTAACATAGATTAGAATGGTTAATCACTTTATCTAATCAGGATGTCTCCCTCTGTATCCTCAAATTCTCCTCCAAACCTGAAAGAAGAATTAGTCGGGATCATCTAAAATCACCCGAGGAGTAAACCAACTCATCAGTGGGAATCGGGATCTAACTATCATCGCATGATAACCCGATAGAATCCACTCAAGTTATCACACTCCAGAAGGTATGTGCATGCCTGGCAAGTTTCCTGTATGTTTGAAACTCCCGATGTGATTTTTATCCCATGCTCTTATGACCTTGACGAAGGTCAACAAATCATAAGTCATATGTCAAGTTCTACCCGTCATTTTCCAGGTTAATTTGAACCCACCCGTACTCACCCTTGACGAAGGTCAACAAGGCTGTACGACTGTACCAAACCAACACATCTATCTATGCAACAAAAAAGTAACAAACAGCTACCATACACTATGCCTTGACGAAGGTCAACAAACATAGCATGAATACTAAGTGCTACCCGTCTAAAATGACGGAGGGCTACGGATGGTTTTTGGCGAAAAACGTTTAACGTAATGAACTTGATATCGTTGAAAGAACCGGATAACTTTATAAATATATAGTGGCGAAAACTTTTGCTAAAGAGGTCACTCCCGGTAAAAGGATCTCGGCTCTTTCCTCGTGGAATGAGGTGCATGATATTCCAACTGAATACCTCGATGCAAAGAAAAAAAGTAATCGACTATAGTGAAGTTATTACCCTGACGCAAACTTCTTCCCAAAAGGTCACTCCCGGTGAAGGGATCTCGGCTTTTGCTTCGTCGAATGAGGTGCTGGATATTCATAACCGAATACCGCTGTGCAAAACAAAAGAAAACGTCGTTGTAATAACAGCTTTTGAAAATTGTTCCAACAACATCGAATATGTCTGTTTTCCATTGATTGATCAGAATCAACACAGTCCCATTAATTAATCACACCAGAAAAGAAGGAAAATATGGTGTACGTATATATGCCATCCGCATTCGCCACTGGGCCCCATCATCACCCGTTAGGTTACTTAACTAACGATAGAGCGGGGGCTGAACTAGCTCGGAACATATACAACATCTACTAGTAAATATATAAATATATAATAGTCGTTCCAGGCATGATATATGCAACATCATAAATAGCGATAAGCATTACAGAACAATACTGATAATCTGGGAGCCCCAGGTTTCCTTTGAGCCGCAAGTGAAACCCGACGTTCCTTTGATCGTGTGGATAGCCTGTGCAATGTAAACCTAGATCTCTACGAGCGCGGCAAGTTACCCTCCAAAACCAGAAGTGAGGCAACCCCCTTCATCTAAGTGAATGGGCCACCCGGCACTTCACGGAATCCGGTAACTTGAGCCCCCCTCCTTGGGTCAACTTGTACACCTTACGAGAGCGGCAAATAGCCCGCCAATTCTAGAGTGAGGCCCCCTCCGTCTCAATGCCATGAGATGCGGACCCGTTTCTCTTAAGAATCTGGCTATCCGTGCACTCCACCATTGTCACGTCCCACTTCCCAGTGTACGGACAGAGGGCGCGACGAGGCCGCTACGTATTTACTTTGAAGTAAATACGCTAAGCGTATCTAAGCCATATAAATAAAAATGCACAAGAGACAAAGACAGTAGGTATAACTGAACAACAACTTTATTTATTAACATTCTTTTACAGTACATGGAAAAGTAAATACATGGAATGCAAGCAATGCCTAAACAGTGGCATAATAGAAAAGGAAAATATAGAATGTAAAGGAAATGTACAAGTGAAACTACAGCTCGGGATCTTCAATAAACTGGTCCAAGTCTTCAGCGCTAGGCTCGATCTCTTGAAGGTCCAAAACACCTGACAACATTCTAAAGAAGAAAGAGAAGGAATGTCGTCAGCAAACAAATTGCTCGGTAAGTACCAATGATAAGCGAGAAATAGAATAGACAGAGAGTAAGAGAGAGTGTAGCTTTTAAAGTGGTATTATATTGTTATAATGTTGTATTTAGTTAACGTTGTTGTTTGTAGCTTGGTATAGAAGGATGCCAGTGTATACGAGAGGGGTCTCTATATGCCAAAGACTAATGCAAATGGAAGTACAAGGCTCCGTCGATAATACCACAAAACAACGTCATGGATGTAATTACGTCTTATGGTTGCTGTCTCGTGCCACTTCTAACACCTTCCGTACCAATCTACCCCTTAAACCCCGTGATTTCTTGTTTGTATTGTCTTGCAAGTTGTATTGTCTTGTATTATAGATTGAATAATTGGATGACTTGCTGAAACCATGATATCAGTAAATGGATGTAACTGGAGAATCATGTAAATGGAAGTATATCCATGGTTCGGTTCGGTCAATATAGATTGAATAGTTGAACATATTGATTATATTGATTCATGTATTCATATTGAATTGTAGTATTGTAGTTTGTAATTGAATCATATTCAAGTCAGATTATCTAATGAGACACGGTCTGAGTCAGACAATTAGAAAAGAAATTGAAGTCCTGATTGTTTTGATGTTATCGGTAACCGCTGCACATGGGCGGCAGGATATATGTATTTTTCAAAGACGATTACCGTATTGACAACACATTTTGTTAAGTTATCCACCTTAAATAGTCAAGCGCCCACTTCTCCGGCTCCTTGAGGCTCAAGAGATTGGTCCCGCTTAAACCTATGTTTACTAGGGTACTTAGGGTAATTTATAGAACTTGAGCGGGTTTTATGTAAAAATACTTTTGTATAATTTTCAAAATACACCTCAAGAAATTTATTATCGTCTTTAGAGTTTTCATAGATGTAGATTTTATATATGTGACATTTCTAGTGAATGAAACTTATTTTTTCATAATATAGGGTATTTAATTGTAATATTGGAAATGTATGGAATTTCATGGTATTATGATGTAAAATGATTCTTGTGATTTAGAAAATTTGGAATATTTATAATATATCAAAAATAGATATTTTTATGATATATATATATATATATAAATAATTTTAATTTATTATTTTCTTGAAATCTCATTTTCTTAAGATATTTATATTTTAAATCTCTCGAGACCGAATGCTTCTTGCGGATGTCTGTATTTCGCACTACTAAGTCCGAGAATGTGCGATAATCTGCACCATCCCGAGCGGGTTCCCCAAATGGGTTGTAGCGGCGCTTTGCAAAGATTTGTAAAAATACGTAATCTTGTAGAAAGCGGTTTTTATAAGTTAAAGGTATTTTTGTGTAAAACGGTATTTCCCGAATCTATATTTCCCAAAAGGTATTGTACTATGTTGCATATGAGTGTTGTGAAGCTGTAGGTCATTACCTCGTGATCTATCTAAAGGTATATCAAGATTAATGATGTTTTAAAGTCGAAACTAAACTACATGGTATTTTACTGAAAAAGAGCGATAAAAGTTACAAAATGAAATGTTTTGCTATGAAACTTGTTCAATATGTTTCGTTAATGATTAATAGTCAAGATGTAAGAGTTTAATATGGTTGTGTTAAAGAAAATTGAACTTTGTAAAGAAAACCGAATCGGAAGTCGGATTTAACTCCGCTTCTGTCGGGCTTTAGTAAAAGAAGTTTTAAGAATAGATTAGAGAAGAGATAGGTGGGACTTACTGGATTTTTGTTTAGAGGAGAGGAATAGAGAGTGAAAGTATCTTCCGGTTCGTCGTTTCGTCGCCGGAAGCTTCTAGAGTCGTCGTCGGAAAATCGCCGGAGTTTCGCCCTTTGCTAACTCCACTTGTACACAAAATTCTAGAGAGTTTTCTTAAGAGTTTTGGACAGAATTTAGAACTGAGGAGGGTGTGTTTACGTGTGGTATTTTTAGGGTAAGGTTAGGGTTGTGGTTTGATAGAAGTTAAATTGAAATAAATTGCATTAAAATAGATTAAATTAGATTTTTAAAGACTCTGTTAAATTGCAGGTAATTTAAACTATCCAGGGGTTACCAGATGATCAAAAGACAGAGAAGTCATGAAGGGTCAACTCGGATTTGACCAATTCAACCAAGCGCCGCCGGCCAATTCGGCCGAGTCGCCGGCCCGAGTCGGGCCGGGGCTCGTCGCCACGTGTCCCCCGTCGATAGGTCTACCCCTTGGGCCAGTTTGTTTTATATGTGTAGCGGGGTTTTTACGAGTTATGCACGTGTAGACCCTTGGGCTTCTAAAAATATTAAAGAAAACAATATTAAAAATAATGTGGGTGATGGGATTTGAACTCTGGTGCTTTGGTTCAGCAGTGCAAGGTCTTACCAATGAGCTACAAGCTCCTTCCTGCTATTAAAAAGCAAAAAAAAACTTATAACTTGTGCTCAGGCAAAAACACCCCTTTTTGTATTTTCTGAAAAATTTGTACAGGAAGTTTAGGGTTGTTACAACCGTGGGGTAATCCTAGTACAGAAAACTAAAATATGTACAACGGTGACATCGACCTCAATTCGGTCGTGCCCCAAACAAATAATATACAAACTGGCAGTGACGACAGTCCACATGTAGGACGCTCGCCCCGCAATATCAAATGTACAAATAAATTCAAACTGTACTACCCTTGCACCCAAGCTGTCCGCCACGACGATCCCGCCACAACTACAACACAATACAGAACATCAACGTAAATGTCACGTTCGCAAACCTGTCTAAAAGTCATATAGCAACTAGACGAGTTGTACCGCTCTAATGACATTCACGGCGGCAGATAGTAATATATGTACTAAAAACTACGACATTAGAATTCCGCACACAATTAGCTAACTAAACCAATTTCCAAAACCATGAAAAAATAGTGAGCTAAAGTTCCAAAAACCGGCGGTTTAAAGCCAATTCGGAAATTTGAATCAAAACGAAACGCGCCCGAACCTTCACGGGAAGTTAGAGCATGAAATTAACTTTGAGTCGGGGGGCCTAGAAGGGGTACACCACCCCCGAGGCCACCATGAGGTGGCCATAGGGTGAGGCAGACCCGAAACTGCCTAAGATGGGGTAGTTTTGGGTCCCCACCGCCAAGACTACCTTGTGGTGGTCTTGGGGAGTGGGCCCAGCCGTTCGGTCCCCCCCGAGGTTCCCCGGGGTGCCCATACACCACCCCGCGGCTTCTCAGTTCAAACCGTAACCCCGTGGGGTGTGCAAACATCTCAAACATTCAGTTTTCAGAATTGTTTTTGTCGGCAGTTTTTGCACGACAAAAATGGCGGATTTTTAATGTCGCAAAGAGTTAACGAAGGCTTATGGAGTGGCTCTGATACCATGTTGGGTTACGGAAGCGCCGCAGCCATCAATCCGTGACCAAATGCAGAACAAAATTTTATAAAACTTAGCGCTACCACAACCAATACCCGTATCTACCCATAAGCCGTAGATAACAAAACATGCGAAGGAGTTAGAATGGTTTTACCGAATTGATCCGTGTCCATCGGTCTTCAACCATCATCCCAAGATCCTAGGGGATTTCTTGATCAAGCTTGATCTCCGGTCTCCCTCCATCGAAGATGATCCACCCGAGAGTCTATGCTGTTGGGTTGCGGCAGCGCCCCATCTATCAAACCGTGGCCAAATGCGGAACAAAAAATTTCCAAACTGGTGCTACCATGACCCGATTCCTGGATCTACCCAAAACCCTATACTAGCAATATGTAAGACTAGGAGTTAGATGGTTATACCGAGTTGATCCGTGTCGTTCGGTCTTGAACCATCATCCCAAGCTCCTAGAGGCTCCTTGATCGAATTTGGTTGCTGGTCTTCTTCCATCTACGATGATCCACCTAAGGAAAATGGCGTAAGCTCCAGCCTCGCTAAGCGAGGCAACCAACGCTCCAAGCTTGCTAGCAATAGAGAGTGGAGGTGTAGGAATGTGTCACTATAATTTTTATCTCATCACAAATGCTCCAAGAGCAACTCAAGAAGGTGAATAAGAGGTGAGGAAACATGTGGCTTGAGAAACTATAGAAATGTGGCTAAGTTTTTCTCTAGTGAGAATGAATGAAGCAAGTGAAGAAAAGAAAATGAGCCATCCATCTCAAGCATGTGGCTGCCCCCCTCTCTCAATCATCCACACAAAAATATCTCATTTCATTTTCCAAATAAACAAATGTGAACCATACCTCTCTACATGCCAAAACCCATTTTCATGCCAACTCACCTTCCACCTCATTTCCATAATTGATTTTCTAAAAAGAAAAACAATAATGAGGTGGCCATCTTCTATAAGCTATTCCGTATAAATACGGAATACTTCCCGGTACACGCATCAAAATACATATACGCGTATTCGAACAAAAATACGAATAGCCAAGAGAGAAAATGAATAGTGAACAATAATATTAGAATACATATATATAAATGCATATATAAATTATTAAATCAAAACCTTATTTAATAATCTGGCTTAATCCTAAACCGCTAGTATTATCAACCGTCCGATTAAAGTCTGTGCAGCCTGTATACATATTTAATCGGACATCTATATGTACCAACATACGTCATCTACACCATATCGCCTGAACCGTGAAAACCCTCTGTGTGGGACTCTAAAGACTCGTCAATACGCTGGCAGTGGGTTTAACCACAAGCACGTCAGCAGCACTAGCTGTACGTAACGGCTACCTGTGTATTGAGCGAAAGGAAGGCCGACGAGCAAACTCATCCAAATCCCTACCGAGCCTTACAGCGACAACATCCGTACAGTCCGGTCTGTTCGTCTAAGAGTATCGTATATCGAGTCTAGGGGGATGGATAAAGTCAGACCCCTAACAACGCGACATTTAGTGTCGGCATGAAACCCATCACCACCTGAGAAACTATCGATCCTGGATCGGTAATTCTCGTCCACATTGGCCAAGGATTTCTGGTGATGGCCACCCATGCACCGCACGACATCAATTCCCAATACCGGAAGAGACGAATCCTCGACGATCCGCTCACTTCCTCCATGTGGCTCGGGACTGTACCAAACTAAAACCTGTTTGCACGATTCCTTTGAGCTGTGGTAGGGTAGTAAACAAAGCACAGTGGGAACTCACACGAGACAAATGACGATCTCAGGTCGACAGACTAATCTGTACGCATGTCACCTGGGAACTGCTATCTGACAATAGGTATAACACCAAGTAGCAGGTTCCCGACGAGTCCGTCCAGTGCACTCATATCCCAATGAGCACCTTTATACTATCTTAGGTGAACAAACTAACACCAATTGCTTGTGAGACCAGGACACCGCCCCTCGTCGGAGTCTCAATCAGTATACACTAGTCTACACTGGATTATCGACGCCCGGTCTCGAAACTCCCACGGCTAGGGACATTTAAGGATTTGCTTATAGACCCCTAGCTCCCATATATATGATCGCCATCATAACGCTGGTAGTCAAGTAAGAATCCTATGGGCTCTATCAACATGTAATAGTGATCTGTAATACCACATAAAGCATGATGATAAAAACAAACCAGATAGCATACTATCATCTCGAGCAAGACTGTTCTACCGGTATAGGTCCTCCCTCAATCATCATAATCACCTAACTGCGATTATGATAATTGCCTTGAGGGCACTATAGCCAACATATGCAACGAGCTTTAACCTTATATTCGAGGCAACTAGGGCACCTAGATCGCTACTCTAGATACCGTAGATGAAGTACAGAGTGATGAAGGATTAATTTGTCTCAAGTCATCTAAGGATTCTTAACTCATGAGAGGGTTTGGGTGGAGCTAGAAGAAGAAGAAGATGCCATGAGAATGAGGTGTTGAGAGCAACTCAAGAGAGAGAAAAAGAAATGAATAATGGCTTGTTTTTTTATTTGTTGTGTGAGTGTCATAAGAAATAATGGAGACATCAAATAAATGTCCATGTCTCCAAAATATCTTAGTCAACAAAAATATCTCAGCCAACAAAAATATCTCAAGTCAACATAATCTCACAATAAACAAAAACCCTAAGCATGATAGAATAGTAACCATGGGTCACTAATTAGCCTTTCCACTAAAAATGCAATAAACACCTCATCCTCCACCTCAATCACCTTTTAATCTAAAAAAGTCTAAACCATAATGAGGTGTAATCTTCTAAAAGTAATCTTGTAAGAAATTACAAGATTACCCATCATCCGTAAATACATACCCGCATCCGTATTCCGAAGAATACGACTACAACGAGACAAAAATAATCCAACAATTATAATATTAGGATCCGGCTTAAACCAAAGCCAACTAGTATTATCCGTCCGAATATCATGCGTGACAAGTACACATATGTGATCGAACCCTGACGTAAAACCATACGTCCTCTACATCGTTTCGCCCGGAGCAGGGAAACCCTCTGTGTGGGACTCTAAAGACTCGTCAATACGCTGGCAGTGGGTTTAACCACAAGCACGTCAGCGGCACAAGCTGTACGTAACGGCTACCCAGGTATTGAGCGAAAGGGAGGGCGACGAGAAAACTCATCCTGAAACCCCTACTGAGCCTGACAGTGATAATATCCATACAGTCCGGCCCGTTCGTCTATAAGTATCGCATATCGAGTCTAGGCGGTGGATAATGTCAGACCTCTAATAACGCGACATTTAGTGTCGGTATGAAGCCCATCACCACCGTAGAAACTACTGACCCGAATCAATAATTCTCGACTACCTTGGCCAAGGATTTTTGGTGATGGCCACCCGTGCACACCGCGACATCAACCCCCAATACCGGGAGAGACGAAGCCCCTGACGATCCGCTTACTGCCTCCATGTGGCTTGGTACTGTACCTAACTAAAACCTGTTTGCATGGCTCCTTTGAGCCGTGGAAGGATAGTAATCAAAGCACAGTGGGAACTCACACAAGATAAATGACGATCTCAGGTCGATGGACTAACCTGCACACATGTCACTAGGGATTTGCTATCTTACAATAGGTATAATACCAACTAGCATGTTCCCAGCGAGTCCGTCCGGTGTACTCATAACCCAATGAGCACCTGTATATATCTTAGGTGAACCAAATTACGCCAATGGCTTGTGAGACCGGCCACCGCCCCTCTTCATGGTCTCGATCCGTATACACTAGTCTACTCTTGGAGTATCGATGCCCAGTCTCGAAACTCCCACGACTAGGGACACTTTAAGGATGTGCTTATAGACAGCCGAACTCTCATGTATATGATCGCCATCATACTGTTGGTAGTCAAGCAAGAATCGTATGGGTTCTATCAACATGTAATAGTGATCTGTAATGTCACCTGAAGCATGTACATGATGATAGAGACAAACCAGATAGTATACTATCATCTCGAGTAAGACTGTTCTACCGGTATAGGTCCTCCTTCAATCATTGCAATCACGTGCCTGCGATCCAATAATTGACTTGAGTGCACTATAGCCAACACTAGGGTACCTAGATCTCTAAACTAGATAACCTAGAGGATGTAGAGTATGGCGATGGATTAATTTGTCTCATAACACCCTAGGTTTCTCAACACATGAGACCTGAAGGGTGGAGGTAGAAGAAAAAGGTTGAGGATGAGAGTGTGAGGCAACTCAAGAAAAATGGCTAAGTCTTTTTATTGTGTTGTGTGTTGTGGGAAATAAAGAAGAATCCAAATAAATATCTCAAGTCTCCAAAATATCTCAAGTCAACCCAAAATATCTCAAGTCTTTAAAATATCTTAAAACAAATAAAAACCAAGCATGCTTGAAAAGTAACCATGAGCCACTACTGAGCCATGCTACTATAATTGCAAACAACACCTCATCCTCTCCACCTCATTAGCTATTTAATCCTAAATGGTTAAAACTAAATGAGGTGTCTTCTTCTATAAGCACCTTGTAATAATACAAGAATACCCCTCATCCGTATATACATACCCATATCCGTATTCCAAAATATACGAATATAATGAGACAAAAATAATCCAATAATATAATACTAGAATCCGGCTTAAACCAAAGCCACTAGTATTATCCGTCTGAATCCTGATACGTGCACAAGTGCATGTATATGATCGAACCCAGCCGTAAAACCATACGGCCTCTATATCGTTTCGTCCGAAGCAGGGAAACCCTCTGTGTGGGACTTTAAAGACCCGTCAATACGTTGGCAGTGGGTTTAACACAAGCATGTCAGCGACACTAGCTGTATGTAACGGCAACCCAGGTATTGAGCGAAAGGGAAGCCGATGAGCAAACTCATTCTGAACCCTACTAAGCCTGCCCGTGACAATATCCGTCCAGTCCGGTCTGTTCGTCTAAGAGTATCGCATATTGAATCTAGGTGGTGGATAAAGTCAGATCCCTAATAACACGACATTCCGTGTTGGTATAAAGCCTATCACCAACTAAGAAACTACTGATCCAAATCAGTAATTCTCATCTACCATGGCCATGGATTTCTGGTGATGGCCACCCATGCACTGCGTGACATCAACCCCAATACCGGGAGAGAAGAATCCCCGACGATCCGCTCACTGCCTCCATGTGGCTCGGGACTGTACCCAACTAAAACCTATTTGCATGAGAGTAATCAAATCATAGTGGGAACTCACACGTGACAAATGACGATCTCAGGTCAACAAACTAACCTGCACACATTTTACCTGGGAACTTCTATCTGAAAATAGGTATACTACCAACTAGCAGGTTCCCGACGAGTCCGTCCAGTGTACTCATAACCCAATGAGCACCTGTATACTATCTTAGGTGAACAAACTAACACCAATGGCTTATGAGACCTGGCCACTGCCCCTCGTCGGGGTCTCGATCAGTATACACCAGTCTACTCTGGAGTATCGATGCCCAGTCTCAAAACTCCCACAACTAGGGACATTTGAGAATGTGCTTATAGACCACCCAGCTCCCACGTATATGTTCGCCATCATAACTCTGGAAGTCAAGAAAGAATGCTATGGGCTCTATCAAAATGTAACAGTGATCTGTAATACCACATAAAGCATGTACATGATGATAAAGACAGACCAGATAACATACTATCATCTTGAGTAAGACTATTCTATCCGTATAGGTCCCCCCTCAATCATCACAATCGCGTGCTTGCGATTGAATAATTGACTTGAGGGCACTATAGCCAACAATCTCCCATTTGCACTGAACGCTAATTATTGAGGTGTCGCTTACTTACAGCTCGTGTGATACCGAACACCCAACTTCTCTACTGATCAGTTTCGCAAAGCTCGTTTGTGAACCTGTTGTGTTCGAGAAATAGCTTAAGTGAGTGGATCGACTCCAATGTTTCTTTCTATATCTCTATTTATCTCAACTTTGTGGAGAAAGACTATCTCCCGAAATGAGAAATATCTATCTTAGAATTTGTATGGATATTTGATGGGACCCGGTTTATAAATGAACTCCAAATCCAACAAAATTCTTAGACTGTATCATCCACTGAATTTAATCAGTATATTATGCTATGCCTTCCACAGTATTCGCTTGGACCATCTGTCCAACATACTGTCCCTCAAAAGAGAGAAAACAATTACTCTGACAACCACTCCGTCATCCAGGTCACCTTGGAAGCCTGAAATGATAACCGTCTCCCGAAGGAGGCTGCTGTTACCATATACCAAGAACATCCACTTATGTTCATAACTTCTTCCAAACATTTCTCTAGGATTGGATTAATATACACTTATTGCAGCCAGTGCAAAAGCAATATCTGGTGTTGTACTTGCCATCTCATGATTGACTCAATTGCCTAAGCAAGTGATATGTCAATCATGCAAACCCCTCTCCTCATTAGTCTAGAAGACATCTTTTTTGAGAGGGTGACTCTATCACCTGCGGGTACTACCACCTCGCTAGCAGTCGTCCATTCTAAAACACCTTAGAATATTGTCTAAGTACCCGAATTGGGACACTTCCCAAATGTAGATCTAAAACCATAGATCTAGTAACTAGTCGCTGATATTTTATCCATATCCCTTGTGGAGAAACACCTTGTGAAAACCACAGTATATAACAGATCATAGTCTAGGAAGATCCCTCCCTATCAAGTGCATGTAATCCAAATACATAGACATCACTTTCTATTACCTTCTTACCAGATCCATCTCCTATTCTGATGAAGTCAAAACCTATGACTGACACATCAAAAATATATGATCTATCTCCACTATACCTGCTTTAGTCTATAAATAGACATAAGATACTTGTCCAATATGCTTCCGCTGCTCCTACTGACTACAACAACCTTCTGGCAGAGTCATATACATGTGCACTTCTAAAACTAGTTTAGAACGACGTTATACTCATCCTCCTTCCAGGTCTCATAGTCTAGAACAGCAGCATTGGAATGTTTGGGTAATCATAAACTACTCTGTCATCGTCTTTGAGGATACCGAAGTACCTCTGGGGTGTCTGAGGTAACCTACCAAATCTGCGGAGCGGCTAATGGATCGTCGAATCCAATTGAATGTTCAGGTTCTATTAAATTTTCAGTAATTGTTTGTGCTTCTGGAATCACTTCCAGTTCTACCATACGCCCACTAATGTTTTTTGAAAAGAATCCATTTTATTAAAACTGGTGGCGAGTTAAGAACATTATATCTATTGATCTTCCTGATGGTAGAAAGTTAACCCTCGTCAAAGCCCGGGATAACCCACTAACTGCCATTACTGAAACGTGCCTCGAGTTTATCCGGATTCTGGTTTTAAGTATCAACCTGACAATTCCCTATACCTTAACATCATTAAGATATGAATTGATTCTATATATCCAATATAGAAACAAAGGCACTAATTTAATTGGAACAACATTAAAAATCATGCATCTGTCTCCAGTGCGTATCAACCAAATGGAAGGAAGCCAAGCAGCATTACTCATCTAGGAGTGCATCCACATATGAGTAAACCGAAAGAGAAGAAGTTCTCAAAACCATTACTTACAACGGAATACCTAGCATAAGTATCTACATCTTCGACTACCTCGAAGAATCATGATACTTCCAACAAATAGTTCTCTACTTTATTCTTATACCTATAACTTCTCAAAACTTGGACACTGTATTTTAACGAAATACTTTTGTAAAACTTGAGAATTCAAAAGTAAAGAGAATATAGTATGAGTACCAACCCTTTGTCTTGCAATATATGGTTCTCTACTTCATTCTTATACCTATAACTTTTCAGAATACGGACATTGTATTTCAACGAAATACTTGTCTAGAACTAGAGAAGTTACGAGTAAACAGAATATAGTACGAGTACCAACCCCTTTTTCCTAACGGACATCGGACAACATACAATACTTTGTATAAGTCCCCTGAGTTTATCAACTCAAACCCTGTGCGTCATAGGTTGAAAACTGTGTTATGGTTAAGAAGAATTACACCGCTGTTGAATGCACCTTACATAATCACCAACTGATATAGGTAAATGTCAAAGACATAATTTCAAAAAGTTATATCTCACTTTACAAAATAAACGTACAGATATATCAGTTTGAAATTGGTGCATATTCTAAACCAAATGTTTGTCGTTAGGCAAAACCAAGGCGATTTCCACAAATATCACTAATTACAAAGAATTGTGATATGTATTGAGGATCTTATCACCCAATTCCCAATATCTTACTCCCACTCACTATCTTTAACGCCATACAAATGTGAGAATCAAATCTGGCAAATACAAACCCTGGAGTTAGAATCTAATTGGGAAAACAATTTTCATTTAACATCGCACAGTAAATCTGAAACATGAAAATGTTTCAAAGGGGTAATCGGGTATTCCTAGTAATGCCTCTTCCATTATCCTGATTCATGATAGTAACCGTATACTTCCTTTCCCTCACTTCAATCCCTTTATATGTCTTTACTTGTTACCTTCTATACACCACACTTGGGCTAATTGATTTTCTTCCTTCCCAACCATTCGGCACCGGCCTAAGGTTTGGAAGAAGACTGTCCAATAAGCCCAATAGGTGTACTCTCTTAATACCAGGAGCCCTCGCAACCTGAGAGACGGTGAAGAGAAAAGACAACTGAATAATCCTATTCTATTTCTCCTGAATCAGAATCTATCTTCGAACTGGAACAAGTTTGTTCGAGTTCGTATATTACTATACGATGGCATATCCAAGCAATATGGATGTTCGTAGTGATACGAAGTGTTCTGGAGAAATTCAAAGTGGATGTAGGAGCGGCAAGGGTATACACGGTTTCGTCGTGAATGATAGCAGTCGCAATTTCCTTTGCCCTTACTCTAATCCTTTTATATGTCTTAACTTATTACCTTCTGTACACCACAGTTGGGCTAATTGGTTTTCTTCCTTCCCTACCTTTTGGGACCTGCCTATAGTTTTGAAGAAGACTATCCAATAAGAACAATAGGTGTACTCTCCTAATCCTAGGAGCCCTCGCAACCTGAGAGAAGGTAAATTCAAAAGACAACCGAATAATCCTATTCAATTTCTCCTGAAACAGAATCCATCTTCGAATTAGAACAAGTTCCTTCGAGTTCGTATGTAACTTTACGATAGATTTGTTGGATATTGTAACATTTCAAAAAAATAAAATATTATTTTTGGGAATTTTTATAATTAAATAATAAAATATTGAATATTTTAATAAGACGGTATAACTAAATACCGATAAATTGGGAAAAAAGTTGGAAAATTATGGAAATTACTAAGAAGAGCGTGTTTTATGTGAATTATGCAAATTATAAATTTTTATGATTAATTATACGCTATTTAGTGCTAATCGCGATTAAATATTGTTAATCGCGCATTAAGCTTGTTTTGTGCAAAACATACACCATATCATTTTTACACTTGTGTTACATTTTTCTACATGGCTTTCTCTTCATTTTTCATTCATGGCTTTGGTTTTTTGAGAAGAGAAAAGAGAAGGAAAGGAAAAGAAAAGAAAAGAAAACAAGGAAACTGAAATGAATAAGATAATGAGGGATGGGCATGAGAGAGAGTGGGAGAGGGTAAGGGTTTAGTTGACTTGGCCATTCTCTCCTCCATCTTTTCCTACTTTCTTCAGCCCATGGTAGCACCCTATCCTCCACCATCTTCAACCTTCACAAAACACCATCAAAACAACCTCAAAACCTCATCTCCTCTTCACAAATTTTGTGCACAAGCTCACAAGCTACACTATGGACCAAAAAAAATTTGTTTTTGGTGCCCTAGAGGATTCATGAGTACAAAATGAGGTAATTATTCCATCATTAGTGTAGAATTTCCATTCCTTTAGCATCCATGTTAAATTAGAACCGATATTGTGTGGTTTTGAGAGCTTTGAAAATTTTGAGTTGAGTATTAGGGTTTTAGTTGAACCCAAAGGTGAAATTAAGATTAGTATAGCCTATACAACCCCTGTGGTGATTGATTGGAGACCTAAACCAGAGACTTGAACCCCAATTAGCGAACTTACAAATCCTTGACAACGTATTTTGTGAATTCTGTGAGGATATTTTGACATTTGCTATCACCCGGAGCCTCTGAAAATTATTTAGCAAACACAGAGAGATGTGCAGGTGATTTAAAGCATAGCCTAAAGACCCCAGCCCCTGACTCCAGCCTTTGGCCGCAGAAATATTCTTTCTGGACATAATTTGCGGCCATACCTGGGACAATGTGTCTCGTGTTTTTTCTGTGGTTCCTTCATCAGTAAACTAGACCCTTGGCATATGCAAAATTGGCTAATTTGACCTAGGGTAAAATCTGGGACCATTTTCAAGAGTTGTTGTTTTGATTCGGGGTTTCGTTTTGCGTATTTTAAATTCTGGATTTCTGTAATGTATGTTGTATTCGATCACTTGACGTTTGTACGTCGAAATCGAGTGTTATTTGGTGGTTTTGAAAGCGTAGTCCATAGGTTCTAACCTATAAGCCTTTAGCGTATCGTTTTGGTTTGATTTCGATTTTAATGAGGCACGATACGTTATGATGTGTAGGTACCCACACGAAGACTTCGAGACGACAAGCAAGCGCGTGGCGGCATCGGCAACGGAAAGCGAAAAGCAATGTGAGTAGATTATATCTACGGGGGAAGTCGGGTGGATGGCGTATAGCACCCCCACAGTTCGATATATAGTATGCTATATATATATATATATATGTACTATATATATGATATCTTTTATGTGAGACATGGATATTCAAGATATGATTAGGTGTTCAATGGTTAGATTAGGGTTATTAGACGTGAACTAGTATAGCTTCTTAGTCACGAACCCTAGAATAGGTTTACACCCACACACACACATGCATGCTTGTTATACTTGTGCGTATTTGGGGATATGTATATATACACACACACATAGGTATGGGACTATGTGTGTGTGTGTCTCTCTCTCTCTATATATATATATATACCCCTACACATGGATGATGAGGATTCTCTATGGTGTTTGGAGATGAGTCGATGAGATTGGGCATGATGCCATGAGATCGGTGATATGACGTGGTTCGTATTATGAGATACGACATGAGATTTTAGCGGGCCTTTGGACGTGTGTTTTACACACGCATTTACATATATAGCGATGGTATCAGTTTGTACTAGACTTAGATCAGTACCCCAGTCCATGAGATATGATGATAAGGATACCAAATAATTGATGAGATAAATGTGAGATTCGACCCGTACCCAGATTTGGGATGCCGTACGATGGATTTACCTTACGAGCCTTATATTAATGATAGATCCGCACTCTTGACTCGAGGATGTCATATTGTATATTGTATCGTATGTGATACTACTGAGGCGGGATCACCGAATATTATATTTATATATATATCGACTCAGATTTAGGTGATTTCCCTTACCCTTTCAGTTAGACTGTTCGTTTAGTTCTGTAGAACTTATAGATGTTAGACTAGACTCGAGTCATACCTATTTCAAAACTAACGAATCGTGAGTATTTTAAAGACAGGCTAAGGGATTCTACGGATATTTTCAAAAGACGTATCTTTTCTTTAAAACACCGTAACCCTTATATTTTTCTAAACACCACGGCTCGTCTTATTTCAAATGGAAAAACTGTATGACATTTATATATTGATGTAGATTCTTCACTGTTGTGTTTATTATTCATTTTTCCGCATATTCTTGCTATCCGCATCGCGTTGCATGTTTAAATGCGTTTATTGTTATATTAAACCCATGCTGTCAGGACACCAGCACCATTATCGATGATGCGTATGTTCCACGTACACTTGCTTGCCGGCTCACACACTTCATGATCGATAATTGCCATGTCACTACACAGTAGGACTGTTGCATCAGGATATGACTCTTTGCATGACATACTTGCGTACATACATATTGTACACTCATACTTGCGTATATACCTATTTGTACATCCATATTGGAGCACATGCACATTGTACACTCATAATTGCGTATATACCTACTTGTACATCCATATTGGCGCACAGGTATATTGTACACCCATACTTGCGTATATACATACTTGTACATCTATATTGGCGCATATTGTACACTTATACTTGCATACATACATGTTTGCACATACATAGATGATTCTGGCTTGATTTTGGAGATTTGGGAACCGCAAGATATATTTTAAAACTGGATTCATTTAAAGGAGCGGTTTTCCCTCGATATGTGAATATTACTATTTCTGTTTCTTGATATACTGATATGCTTAGATTTCTATTATATGTCGCATACATCATGCTTTATGATTATACGCATTGAAATATGTTGTTTCCACGATATTTCTGGATTCGAGAACGGTGAGTATTTCAAAAGAAAATATGTACTATTTTAAAAACCCGGTTTCTCTTAATATGATATTTCAGTGCGTCCACCATACGTTTTCTCGGTTCTGAGACGTGTGATATGTGAAACCCGATTCGAGGAGGTGGATGATTCCGTTTGCGGGTACATGGTGGACCCGGTATGGTACCCTGGGGCAAGAAAGGGATGCTATGTATACAGATGGTGAGCCTTGTTGGAGATAGTGCCCTCAGAGTCAATTATTAGGTCACAGGTACGTGATTGTAATGATTGAGGGAGGACCTATCCCGGTAGGACAGTCTTACTCGAGATGATAGTATGCTATCTGGTTTACCTTTATCATCGTGTACTGCTTTAGGTGACCTGACACGTCGCTATTACACGTTGATAGAGCCCCTAGGATTCTTGCTTGACCACCAGCAGTATGAGGGCGATCATATAAGTGGGAGCTGGGGTCTATAAGCTTATCCTTAAAAGGTCCCTAGTCGTGAGAGTTTCGAGACAGGGCATCGATTCTCCATAGTAGACTAGTGTATACAGTCGAGACCCCGACGAGGGGCGGTGGCCGGTCTCACAAGCCACTGGTGTCAGTTGGATCACCTAAGATGTATACAGGTGCTCATTGGGTTATGAGTACACCGGACAGGACTCGCCGGGAACATGCTAGTTGGTCATATACCAGACGTCAGATGGCAGTTCCCTGGTGACATGTGTGCAGGTTAGTTCATCGACCTGGGGATCGTCATTTGTCTCGTGTGAGTTCCCACTGTACTTTGATTACTACCCTACCACGGCTCAAAGGAGTCGTGCAAACAGGTTTTAGTTGGGTACAGTCCCGAGCCACATGGAGGCAGTGAGCGTATCTTCAGGGGTTCGTCTCTCCCGGTATTGGGGGTGAGGTCGTGCTGTGTCTAGGAGAGCCATTACACAAAGTCCTTGGCCAAGGCAAGGAGATTTACTGGTAGGTATTCCAGTAGTATCTCAGGGTGTTCTGGGCTACACTCCGACACGACTTGTACCGCTTTTGGGGGTCTGACTTTTACCAACCCCCTAGGCCCGCCATGCGATACTCATAGACGAACGGACCGGACTGCACGGATATTGTCACTGACAGGCTCAGTAGGGTTGTCAGGCTGAGTTCGCTCACAGACATCCCTTTTAGTCAGTACCTGGTAGCTCGTTACGTATTGGCTTATACCTCTGACGTGCTAGTGGTTAAATCCACAACCAAGGTGTTGATGAGTCTTTAGAGTCCCCCACATTCAGTTACTCAGCTTTCGGGCGAAAGGTTGTAGAGGCCGTATGGAGATATGGCAAGGTCTGATCAGATACGTGCGGTATTGCACGGATCAGGATCGGACAGTTTGTACTATAGGCCGTATGGTTATATGGCAGGGTTCGATCAGATACGTGCGGTATTGCACGGATCAGGATCGAACAGACATTACTGGCCGGTTTTAGTATAAGCCGGATCCTGGTATAGTACAGTGTAGATTTTGTCTCATTGCATTTTGTATTTCGGTCGAAATACAGATGCGGGTGTGTATGCACAGTATCGGGGTTTTCCTGTAATTTATTACGGGACCAGTTTTCTGGAGTTGCCAGTTTGCTTTTAGTTTCGGCCGATTTCCTTTGTTCCGTTCATTGGCCGAAGATTGGTGGAGGAGGGTTTATTTGCATTGTTGCAAATAGGCATTTGTGGAGGGGGTCTTTGCATATTATCATGTCATGATACTTGTCCCATCATTTGACTTCATATCTTCTTGATGGCATGACTTTTGGCTCATCATGGTTGTTGATGATGAGGTTGGTGGTTGGTGTTGGAGTGTTGGACTTTCCTTGCTATCATTTCTTTTGCATGATAGCTTTCCTCTCTCTCTTTGGTATTAGTAGAGAATGGCTCCCTCTTTTGTCTCTCTCTTGACTCTCCATTCTCACCCTCCTCTCATGGCCGGCCACTTGTGAGGTGGTGGGGTTTTTCTTTTTGGTTGTGAGAAAAATGTCATTCTCATTCTTTTGCATGATACATTTTTCCTCACCTCTCTAAAAGTTCTTTTTCCTCCACAAAAAGGCAACTCCACAATCCCAAAAAGAGACACAAGCTCACTACATATTCTACAACGAACCTTGGGCACGTCGAGTAGCCGGCTTCGTGCCCGAGTTGCCTCGGCATTGAGGTGGGAGCCCGTAAACGAAGAAGGCGATGTGGTGCACTTCCGGCGACGAGGAGGAGACGGGACCTTTCCGCAGGAGATCGGGACCATGACGAGAAGACCGGAGGACTTGGATCGTCGGTATATCTCTATTCCCTTTCTTGTAGTTAGCTAGGACTAGTTAATGGTTCGATCCGGGTTATAGTGCGCGGTGGTGCCGGTTTGCTAAGTCCGCAAAATTTAAGTTTTTCACCGCTTCCGCATTCCGGCGTCGGATTGACGGCCGGGGCGCCGCCGTGCACTTACAGTGGTATCAGAGCCTCGCCATTAACTTAGTCTAGCTTTGTGTAATGTGTTTTTCAGTTCCGATCGATCAAAATGTCCAAAAACCCGTATTTGCCCACATCAGTTTTCTGTTGGAAATTTTTGGTGTCGAAAAAATTTTCAGGTTGTAAAATATTGATGTACTGGAAAATCTAAGAGCTCTGTAAAAATTCGACGAAGTAACTCCACAGTCGGAGCGCGGAACCGCCGCGAAAACCCCATTCACGCCGCCCTTCCGCCGCACACTGTGGAGATCACTTCACCAATTTTTTACAGAGGCCTTCTGGGCTTTAAATATGGGTTTTGGAATATTAAAATTGGGCCCAGGATTTCTGTGAGTGCTACAGTTTTGATTGGGGGCCCACTTGTTAATTTTTGATCGATCGGATATTTTAAACACATTTTTCACAGTATTTACATTATATCTGCGACCGTGAATGTCACTTGATCGGTAAATCCGGTCTAACTGCTATAGCTCGGTTAGACGGATTTGCGAACGTGACTTTCACATTGATGTTTTGTTTTTGCTGTGATGTTGCGGATCGGTCGTGGGGGATAGCCTGGATGCAATGCTAGTACAGTTTTGTTGTATTATGTACATTTGATATTGCGGGGCGAGCGTCCGACATGTGGACTGCCGTCACTGCCTGATTGTATTATTATTTTGGGGCACGACCTGGTTGCGGTCGATGTACCCGTTGTATGTATATTTTACTTTCTGTACTAGGATTGCCCCGCGGAGGGGTGCACGGATAGCCGGATTCTAGAAGGCAACAAGCCCGCATCTCATGGCATTGAGACGGAGGGGGCTTCACTCTAGGATTGGCGGGCTATTCGCCGCACTCGTAGGGGGTACAGGTTGACCCAGGAGGGGTCTAGGATTTCATTGCACAGGCTATCCACACGACCAGGGGAACGTCGGGTTTCAGTAGTGGCTCTGTGAAACCCGGGGATCCCAGATATCTGTATTGTTTCTGTGATGCTGTTCATTCTCTGTGATGTTGCATTCTATTCACGCCTTGAGCGAATATAATATATTGGTATATATATTAGTAGATGTTGTATATGTTTTGCATCCGCGCTAGTCCAGTCCCCGCTCTGTCGTTAGTAAGCTAACCTAACGGGTAATGACGGGACCCAGTGGCGAATGCGGATGGCATATACGTACATCAGTATATTTTCGTTCTTTTTGGTGTGATCAATTGATGGGACTGCGTTGATTCGGATCAATGCAAGTTAAACAAACCTATTCTGATGTTGTTGGAACACTTTTCAAAAAGCTGTTATTGCAAGGACGTTCACTTTTGTTTTGCATCGAGGTATTCATTTGGAATATCCTGCTCCTCAGTCGACGAGGCAAGGGCCGAGATCCCTTCACCGGGAGTGACCCCTTGGACAGAAGTTTGCGTCAGGGCATTAACTTCACTATAGCCGATTACTTTTGCTTTGCACAGTGATATTCAGTTATGAATATCCAGCACCCCATTCTACGGGGAAAGAGCCGAGATCCCTTCACCGGGAGTGACCTCTTTAGTAAAGGTTTTCGTCACTATATTTTCTAAAAAGCTATCCGTTCCTTCAACGATATCAAGTTCATTACGTTAAAGGTTTTCGCCAGAAACCATTCGTAGCCCTCCGTCGTTTCATATGGGTAGTCAATAGTATTCAAGCTGTGTATGTTGGCCAAAGTCAAGGCACAGTGATTGGTAGCTATTGGGTATTCATATGCAGCATAGATAGATGCGTTGGTTTGGGACAGTCGTACTGCCATTTTGGCCAAAGTCAAGGGTATGTACGGGTGGATTCAAATTAACCTGGAGAATGACGGGTAGAACTTGACATGTGACTTATGATATGTTGGCCAAAGTCAAGGTCATAAGAGCATGGGGCAGAAATCACATCGGGAGTTTCAAAAGAACTGAAACTTGCCAGATATGCGCATACCTTCTGGAGTGTGATACCGTGAGCGGATTCCGTCACGTTATTATGCGATGAGAGTTGGATCCCGATTCCCACTGATGAGTTAGTTTACTCCTCGGGTAACCCCGACTAATTCTTCTTTCAGGTTTGGAGGAGAATTTGAGGTACAGTGGGAGGATTCCAGATTAGATAAATTGGTAACCATTCTGATCTAGGTTAGAGTGCACGCTGAGTGTTTCTTTTCTCTCTCTCTGGCAGCGACCATTTGACCCGACCCTAAGACTATGACTCAGTGACCAAGTTGACCGAACCTTCTTAACACCGGCTTTTGGATTGTCAGAGTTGCAAACCTCATTGCCACTCCTACTTTTACCCTTTTCTCCAGGACACCCCGTTTTACTACGAACGTCCACTTCCATTGGACAAAACCATCGTATGGTTAGATACGAACTCGAAGGAATTTATTCGAGGATGGTTTCAGGTTCTGGAGAAAACGGATAGGATTATTCAGTTGTCTTTTCCTTTTACCCTCTCTCAGGTTACGAGTACTCCTTGGTTTAGGGGTAGTACACCTATTACGCAAATTGGATTGTCTTCTTCCAAACCTTAGGCTGGTGCCGACCGGTAGGGAATGAAGAAAACCAATTAGCATAACGATGGTGTGCAGAAGGTATTAAGTTCAGACAAAGCAAGGGATTAGTAAGAGGGCAAAGTAAATTGCAACAGATATTCACGACCAAACCAAATATTTCGTTACCACTCCCACATCACCTTTGTATTTCTCCAGGACACTCCGTATCACTACGAAGATCCACAGTTTATTTGGATACTCCATCGTATGGTTATATACGAACTCGAATGGAACTTGTTCCAGTTCGGGGATGGATTCTGGTTCAGGAGAAATAGGAATAAGGTTTATTCGGTTGTCTTTTATCTTCACCCTCTCTCATTGCGAGTGTTTCTAGGATTGGGACAGTACACCCATTATGCTTATTGGATAGTCTTCTTCCAAACCATAGGCTGGTGCCGAACGGTAGGGAAGGAAGAAAACCAATTGGCCTAAAGGGGTGTGCAGAAGGTAAAGACTAAAGACATATGAAGGGATTTGGAGAGGTGGCAAAGAATTATATGGTTACAGTCGTGAATCTGGAAGAGGCATTACTAGGAATACCAGAATACCCCATCGGAACATTTCAATGTTTCAGTTTCACTGTGTACAGTTAAAGGAAAACTGATTTCCCGATTAGACACTTGCTCCAGGGTATGTATTTACCAAGTATGATTCTCACATCTGTATGGTTTTACAGATGATGAGTGGGAGTAAGCTATTGGGAATTAGGTGATTGTCCTCATTATATCGGGATTCGTTGTAATCGGTGATATTTGAGGAAGTCACCTGGGTTATTTGCCGGACGGCAAGTATTTGGTTTTGAATATCCGCCGTTATGCACCAATTTCAAATCGATGTATCTGTACGTCTATTTTCATAGAGTGAGATATACCTTTTTGAAATTATGTCTATGACATTTACCTATATCAGCGGATGGTTAGGTAAGGAGCATTAAACAGCGGTGTAATTCTTCATAACCAAAGGTACAGTTTTCAACCTACAACACACATGGAATGAGTTGTCAGACTCAAGGGACTTATACAGTGTATTGTATGTTGTCCAGTGTCCATTAGGACAGAGGGGTTGGTCCTCGCACTATATTCGGTTTACTTATGACTTCTCTAGTTTTTAGACAGGTGTTTCGTGGAAACACATGGTCTGAATGTTGAGAAGTTATAGGTATTTGAATAGAGTAGAGAACCAGGTATAGCAAGTATCGGGATTCTTCAAAGTGATCGAAGATGTAGATACTTGTCAATGGTATTCAGTTGACAGTAATGATTAAGAGATCTTGCTTCTCTTTCAGATTACTCATAATTGGAAGTATTCCTAAGTTGAGTAACGCTGATCGGCCTCCTTCCATTAAGTTGACATGCACTGGAGACAGCTGCATGATTTGAATCTGGTTCAATTAAATCAGTGCCTCTGTTTCTATATTGGATATAGAACAGATCATATCTTAACGTTGTTAAGGTACGGGGAGTAGTCCGGTTTATGATTAAAACCAGACACTGGACAACTCAAGGCACGTTTCTGTAATGGCTGTTTGTGGGTTGACCCAGGCTATGACGCGGGTTGATTTTCTACCATCTGGATGAACAATAGCAATATTGTTCTAGACTCGCCACAGTTTTAATAAAAATGGATTTTTTCAGAAAAACAGTAGTGGGAGTATGGTAGAACTGGAAGTGATTCCAGAACCACAAACGATTACTGAAGATTTGATAAGGAACCTAAAGATTCAATCTGGATTGACATTCCATTGGCCACTCCGCAGATAAGGTGGGTAACTTCAGGCACCCGAGAGGTACTACGGTAGCCTCAAGGACGGTGACAGGGAAGTTCTTGTTTACCCACAATTACCATTGCTGTTGTTCCAGGCTGCGAGACCCGGCGGGAGGATGAGTATAGCGTCGTTCTAAACTAGTTTTAGAAGTGCACGTCTATATGACTCTGCCAGAGGGTTGTCGTAGTCAGTGGGAGCAGCGGAAGCATTGGTGGACAGGTAGCTTATGTCTATTTATAGACTAAAGCAGATGTAGCGGAGATAGATCATCTATTTCTGACGTGACAGTCATGGGTTTGACTTCATCAGAATAGGGGATGGATCAGTTGAGAAGGTAGTAGGGTGTGATATCCTGGTATTTGGATGATATACACAGAGTAGGAAAAGAAACTCCTACACTACGATCGGTTATACTTTGGTCGTCACACAGTTGTTTCTCCACAAAGGAAATGGATTTTATATCAGACATACTGGTTACTAGATCTATGGTTTTAGGTCTAGATTTGGGTGGTTTCCCAATCAGGGTACTTGACAGCATTCTAAGAGTATTTAGGATGGACGACTCCTGGCACGGTAGTGTACCTGCAGGTAATGGAGTCACCCTCTCTAAAGGTGTCTTATAAACTAAAGCAGAGAGGGATGTGCATGATTGGCAGATCACTTGCTTAGGCAATTGAGTCAATCGTGAGATGTCAAGTACCACACCAGATGTTGTTCTTGCACTAGATGCAATAAGTTGACATTAATCCAATCCTGGAGAAACAGTCGGAAGCAGTTTTAGAACATAAGTGGATGTTCTAGGGATATGATAACGACAGCCTCATTCAGGAGACAGTTATCATTCCAGGCTTCCAAGGTGACATGGACGACAAGGAGGTTGTCAGAGTTATAGTTTTCCTTCTGATGAGGGGCAGTATTTTGGACAGGTGGTCCAAGGCAATACTGAGGGAGGCATGGCGCGCAGGATACTGATTAAGTTCAGTTGACGATACAGTCTAAGAAGTTTGGATTTGGAGTTCATTTATGAGCTAGGTCCCATCAGACATCCAGACATATTCTGAGACAGGTATTGCTCTTTTCGGGAGATGGCTTTCTCCGCGAACTTGAGATATAGAGAGACATAGAAAGAAACAACTAAGCGGATCCACTCACTGAGGCTATTCCTCGAACGCAATAGTTCCGCAAACGAGCTTTGTGAGACTGACTAGTAGAGGAGTTGGATGTTCGGTATCACACGGGCTGTGAGTATGCGACATCGCAATAATTAGCCTTGAGTGCAAGTGGGAGATTGTTGGAGATAGTGCCCTCAGAGTCAATTATTAGGTCACAGGTACGTGATTGTAATGATTGAGGGAGGACCTATCCCGGTAGGACAGTCTTACTCGAGATGATAGTATGCTATCTGGTTTACCTTTATCATCGTGTACTGCTTTAGGTGACCTGACACGTCGCTATTACACGTTGATAGAGCCCCTAGGATTCTTGCTTGACCACCAGCAGTATGAGGGCGATCATATAAGTGGGAGCTGGGGTCTATAAGCTTATCCTTAAAAGGTCCCTAGTCGTGAGAGTTTCGAGACAGGGCATCGATTCTCCATAGTAGACTAGTGTATACAGTCGAGACCCCGACGAGGGGCGGTGGCCGGTCTCACAAGCCACTGGTGTCAGTTGGATCACCTAAGATGTATACAGGTGCTCATTGGGTTATGAGTACACCGGACAGGACTCGCCGGGAACATGCTAGTTGGTCATATACCAGACGTCAGATGGCAGTTCCCTGGTGACATGTGTGCAGGTTAGTTCATCGACCTGGGGATCGTCATTTGTCTCGTGTGAGTTCCCACTGTACTTTGATTACTACCCTACCACGGCTCAAAGGAGTCGTGCAAACAGGTTTTAGTTGGGTACAGTCCCGAGCCACATGGAGGCAGTGAGCGTATCTTCAGGGGTTCGTCTCTCCCGGTATTGGGGGTGAGGTCGTGCTGTGTCTAGGAGAGCCATTACACAAAGTCCTTGGCCAAGGCAAGGAGATTTACTGGTAGGTATTCCAGTAGTATCTCAGGGTGTTCTGGGCTACACTCCGACACGACTTGTACCGCTTTTGGGGGTCTGACTTTTACCAACCCCCTAGGCCCGCCATGCGATACTCATAGACGAACGGACCGGACTGCACGGATATTGTCACTGACAGGCTCAGTAGGGTTGTCAGGCTGAGTTCGCTCACAGACATCCCTTTTAGTCAGTACCTGGTAGCTCGTTACGTATTGGCTTATACCTCTGACGTGCTAGTGGTTAAATCCACAACCAAGGTGTTGATGAGTCTTTAGAGTCCCCCACATTCAGTTACTCAGCTTTCGGGCGAAAGGTTGTAGAGGCCGTATGGAGATATGGCAAGGTCTGATCAGATACGTGCGGTATTGCACGGATCAGGATCGGACAGTTTGTACTATAGGCCGTATGGTTATATGGCAGGGTTCGATCAGATACGTGCGGTATTGCACGGATCAGGATCGAACAGACATTACTGGCCGGTTTTAGTATAAGCCGGATCCTGGTATAGTACAGTGTAGATTTTGTCTCATTGCATTTTGTATTTCGGTCGAAATACAGATGCGGGTGTGTATGCACAGTATCGGGGTTTTCCTGTAATTTATTACGGGACCAGTTTTCTGGAGTTGCCAGTTTGCTTTTAGTTTCGGCCGATTTCCTTTGTTCCGTTCATTGGCCGAAGATTGGTGGAGGAGGGTTTATTTGCATTGTTGCAAATAGGCATTTGTGGAGGGGGTCTTTGCATATTATCATGTCATGATACTTGTCCCATCATTTGACTTCATATCTTCTTGATGGCATGACTTTTGGCTCATCATGGTTGTTGATGATGAGGTTGGTGGTTGGTGTTGGAGTGTTGGACTTTCCTTGCTATCATTTCTTTTGCATGATAGCTTTCCTCTCTCTCTTTGGTATTAGTAGAGAATGGCTCCCTCTTTTGTCTCTCTCTTGACTCTCCATTCTCACCCTCCTCTCATGGCCGGCCACTTGTGAGGTGGTGGGGTTTTTCTTTTTGGTTGTGAGAAAAATGTCATTCTCATTCTTTTGCATGATACATTTTTCCTCACCTCTCTAAAAGTTCTTTTTCCTCCACAAAAAGGCAACTCCACAATCCCAAAAAGAGACACAAGCTCACTACATATTCTACAACGAACCTTGGGCACGTCGAGTAGCCGGCTTCGTGCCCGAGTTGCCTCGGCATTGAGGTGGGAGCCCGTAAACGAAGAAGGCGATGTGGTGCACTTCCGGCGACGAGGAGGAGACGGGACCTTTCCGCAGGAGATCGGGACCATGACGAGAAGACCGGAGGACTTGGATCGTCGGTATATCTCTATTCCCTTTCTTGTAGTTAGCTAGGACTAGTTAATGGTTCGATCCGGGTTATAGTGCGCGGTGGTGCCGGTTTGCTAAGTCCGCAAAATTTAAGTTTTTCACCGCTTCCGCATTCCGGCGTCGGATTGACGGCCGGGGCGCCGCCGTGCACTTACAAGCCTGTCAGAGGGACTACTACCTACCGGTGTTGTATTTGGGCTCGGGGGATATCTGGAGGATACCGACCGGAGTTGAGAGATGATATGGGCCGATCCGGACTGACGGGGCCCGTGGGCCGATCCGGACTGACGGGGCCCTATATATATAAGGATTTACGTGCCGATGCTGGGCATAGGTTTCATGATGTTTTAAAGTGTCGATCCTAGACACTCAGGTTCCATGATTTTGATGTGTCGCGAGGGACACACGTTGATTTATGTCCTCATACTTCCATGCATATGCTTTATGATATTTACATGCATGATGTTTTGTGTAATTGGTTGACACGTGGACGGGATCTACATGCATACAAACATTGATTACATAGTTCGATGATATCCACAAACTTATAGACTTCATGATATAGTTGACATTGATTCATGTTGATTACATTGATCATATATCATATTTATGGTATGTTTCTACCAGAGGCAGTGACACGAGCACTTGGTATTACACTGATGTATAGATGTTTACCCTTGCCACCTTATCATGCTTCAGACTTTATCATTTTGAGGATATATATTACTGATCGTTTGACCTAGGATTCAGTCATATATATGATTTCTGCACTGTGATGTTTTCTACTCACGAGTTGGCAACTCACCCCCGTTGTGCCACAGTTTCTTGCAGGTTTTGCCATACAGGTTTCATTGCGGCTTTGCTGGCATACTGTTTCCATTCCAGATGTTTTTCTTTGGTAGGTGGGTTCACTTGCATCGTGACCACCATTGTACTTATTTATTTTAAGTTGTATCTAGTAAAATTCCATTAACCAGACTTATATAATTATTTCAAACATAGAAACCAGTTGTGTATTATTTTGACCTTAGAGTCGCTCGTTGTATTATTATGGTTTTCTTGATGATTTTGAGTTTCCTTTCGAGTTTTGATCCTCGCCCTTCGGCGCTGTATATTATATTACTTGCGTGGTTGTGACCGTCGATTGACGAAGAGCTAGCTCCCGCTTGGGGATGCCTTTTATCATTGTGCATATATTATTCATGTTGTACCCCATTTGGGGCCTGTATTTACAAAGGAAACTCTGCCGAAATTTTTAAAAAAGACTTGAGATTTTTAAAATGCATATTCAGCTTATGTTATTTAAAAACACTTGTTTTAAAACTAGTTTTCTTTACTTCTTCCTTAAAATTGTTTAGATTTCTGGGATTTCTTGGCTTACTTGAATTAGATGGGGTTCTATAGACATCATATGATTCAAGTGCCAGTCGCGTACCATTTCGAGTCGTGAGAAAATTGGTATCAGAGCGCTAGGTTAACCTTTGTTCGAGTCTAAGTTTGACTATGTGGAGCCTAGAGCGTTTGTATATATTCGGAACTTAGGATTGACTTTACGGAACATAGAATTAGTCGAGGGGGTATTAGACCCAAACTTTCGTCGCATAGGTTGACATTGGTTGATGGAGTAGGTGACTTAAAGAGAGTGACGTACCGTGTGTATGTTCCACGGCATACTTACGATACGCTACTCTGCTTAAGAAGCCTTAGGATGTACATTTCCTTGCATATTATTATATTCATTCCTATGATCTATCCTCATCGATATTGGTTATGATTTTTCTGCCACGATTACATGGGCAGAGAGGGATACGGCTAGAGTTGCGGTCAGCATGAGCTCGCCACAGACGAGGACTGACCAGGGCGTGATTCCAGGGACATACTATTTTACAGAGAGTTGTCGTCTTATTGTGTTTTCGCGCCATGAGCGTTTGATGGATCACTTTTACGAGATTACTCAGACGTGCAGATCAGCACCAGAGGATTGGGCCATTGATAGAGGCCAGCCAGAATGTGATGACCGTCGATGCACCTATTAATTGATGATTGATGCACTGTTAAGCATGCGGACAAATGAGCTAGTTGCTGCTGTGAAACCTAAGATATTGCCCCAGATGCTTGGAGCTATTGCCGCACGACTTGTACTTAGAGATATGATAGAAAATCGCTAATCACGTATGGAGGAAGGACTATGACATGTGATACGTTGCCTACCCCGATGTGAGGTCATCAGAATGATTGATTACAGCTAAAGACGACTTCATACAGGTATGTTGGGAGTCGATAGAGACGATCGAATGTCAGAAGCCCATTTTCCAAGTTTAAAGTATTCAGAGAAAAATTCAAGTAATGCTATGGACCCTCTAGAAGAATGAAACCTTAACTCGACATATTGACCATGAGAACGCTTTGAAATCTTAGGGTTTGCGGCAGTTCAGCGGTGCCATTAATGAGACTTGGGTTTTCCTTTCTACAGTTGGTCCATAGGTGTTGTGGCATGTACTCGATATTATTAAACTGTACTCAAGATGTTGAGCTCTTGGGGGATTATGAGATTTTGACGAATCGATCGAATGGTTCGACATCTTTCGGATATCATATGATGGGATGCATTGCTTGGGAGACTCTAGATACGAGTATAGCCGTTGGAGCACAGTCCATGCAGCCACAAAGAGATGAGTCCGAAGCAGTCGACATTAGAGAAAAAGTGGAGTAAAGAGTTCGCATGAGATTTCAACGAGATGAAGTTCTACTCCGCTGACATCAGAGATGCGATACACATGCAGAGGCGTTGATTATTGATATATCTTCCAGAAGGAGTCGTGATGAGAATGCAGCCGTTCCGGAACAAGAAACATATATAGTAAAGGGTGGTAACATCCGGGCAATTCGGTAGAAACGAGATTTGAGAGAGACCTCGACAGGACCTTTCTGGGATACTATACGAGAAGATTTGGACCCAGGAGCGGTCATATTGCGCACACCCAACAGGCCAGAGTTCAGCATTGTCGATGGATTTTACCGTACGAGGCTTAGATTTGATGATTGATCCGCACTCTTGATAAAAGGAAGCCGTACTACGTACGTGACGCTATTGAGGCGGGATCGCCGACTATTAGAGATATTGATTCAGACCTTAGGTAGACTCTAGTTTCTTACTGACTAGTCTATTAGATTTAGTTCTTTAGGATGTTAGATGGACACTGGTTTAGGTTCGACTCACATAGTGGTAGTTGTGCTCGTATCTCGCAGAGGAGTGGATAATGCACATCTGTGTTTACATTCATACTGTAATTATCATGGTGCATGTTCTTACATATGTTGCTATAATCAGTATAAACCTTACCTGTTAGGACACCCGCACCATTACCGATGATGCGCATATTCCACGCACACTTATTTGCCGGCTCACACACATCATCATCGGTAATTTCTATGTCGCGTACATTTTAGATCATATTATCTTTTATTGATAGAATCAGTTAACAACTAAACCGATATAATATTGTGATTACTCTCTGATGTTAGTATAAGACATGATATTTATTACTTAGACATTCATGCATTCATATTTTCATGTTATCGCACAGTAGTATGGGCATATGCCGACACTTATCATATACTTACTCATGATTTTGAGATTTGGATTTCTATGAGATTTCTGGATTTTTGGGGAAAACCGCAAAAATATATAAAAACTTCTCTCTCTCTCCTCTTCTCTTTTTAAAATAAGATGCGGTTTTCTCATGATGTATGTGTCGTCCACCATGAGTATTTCATGTTTTCTGTTGGATTTCGAGACCCGATTCGAGGAGTGGATGAACCGTCTCGGGTACATGGTGGGCCCGGTATGGTACCCCGGGGCAAGAAGATCGAGTTGTAGACGATGAGCCTGACAGGGGAAGGCTACCTACCGGTGATGTCTGGCGCGGCGGATATCCGGAGGATACCGACCGTTGTCGTGAGATTTTATGATATGGGCCGATCCGGACTGACGGATCCCGACATATTGAGACTTGAGATTACATGTGTTGTGTCGATGCTTGACACGGATTTCCATGGATTTCATTGTTGAGATTTCAGATGCTTATACACACTTTACTATGATAACAGCTAAAGAGTTCTTATACATATATATCTGGATTTCAGGATTTGTTACTTTACACTCATGGTGCATGCATTTCATTTCTTATGACATAGTATTATATGAGGCACTGACACGAACACGGAGTATCTGCACTTACACGTAGTATTACCCTGCTATTACTAGATGTTTGGGATATAGTAGTGTATTATTATGACCTAGGATAGCGTCGTGCATTCGATTTCTTTTCGTAGATGTCTTCTACTCACGAGTTGGCAACTCACCCCCGTTGTGCCAAATTTTATTACAGGTTCGATGTACAGGTTTCCCTGGCAGCTTGCTGGCACATCTATTCTTTCAGGGTGATTTGCACGGTAGGTTGGTTCACTTGTATCCGAACCACCATTGTACTTTTATTCTTTCATTTGTATCTAGTAAGCTCCATCAACCATATTTGTATTACTTGATAAGTTTATTGGACCAGTCTTTTATTTCGATCTTAGAGTCGCGCATGTATTATTCTGATCTGGTGGTTTTGTTTTCTTTTGAGTTTTAAGCCTCGCCTATTGGCGTTGTATATTATTGTGCTGGTTGTGGTTGTTTCCGCCTGTTGGCGTTGATGCTAGCTCCCGTTTGGGGATGCTTTTTATTGTTTATGTATATTATACTGTTGTACCCGTTTGGGGGCCAGTTTTTATAGAGGAGGCTCTGCCGAAATTTTTGAGAAATTTGCTGGTGTTTTAAACTTGCTCCTTCATGTTTTCTTTTACTGCTTCTTCTTCTTTTTTCATGGTTTAGATTTCTGGGCTTCGGCTTACTTAGGTTACGTGGCGCCTCTAGACGCTTTGTAATCTAAGTGCCGGTCACGTTCCGTACTTTCGGGTCGTGACAAAGTTGGTATCAGAGCGCTAGGTTTAACCCTGTATAAGTCTAGGTGACCCTTGGTTGATGGAGTAGGCGATTTAGGTAGAGTAACGTACCGTGGGTACGGTCCGCGGCATACTTACGATACGCTACTCTGCTTAAGGAGCCTTAGGATGTACATTTGTTTCCACCGTATTTCATTCGTTCCTTTGATCTATCTTCGTCGATGTCGGAGGGTGGTTCTGTTACCACGGGCACACGGGCAGAGGGAGCTGCGGCTCAAATGCGATAACCATTAGAGTATTGGTTATTCTTGAGGATTGAAGCATTGCTTAGCGTGCGGACGAAGGGTATTCACATGCCGTCCGGATGAAGTTAAAGGGTTCGAACGATTATCAGAAAACCATTTTCCCAAGTTTAAGGTATTCGGAAGAACATGCAGGTATTTCAATGGACCCTCTAGAAGAATGAAACCCTAACTCGACATAATGACCACGAGAACGCCCTTGAACCTTAGGGTTTACGGCAGTTCCGCGGTGCCATTAGTGAAGCTTGGGTTTGCCCTTCTACGGCTGGATCATCGATGCTGGGGTATGTACCGGATATTTTTAAACTGTACTTGAGTGTTGAGCTCTCGGGGAATTATGGGATTTTGATAGATCGATCGAAAAGTTTAATGTAGTCCGGATATCAAGTGAAGGGATCGACTATGTGGGAGACTCTAGACATGAGTATTGCCGTTGGAAGTGCAGTCAGCACACCTATGAAAGAACGAGTTCGAAGCAGTCGATATCAGAGGAAAGAGGCGGACATTGACGATAGTGTTTACGATTGTGATTTAGTGATTTGAATTTCCTTTTTTCGTTGATTGGATTTTTGTATTTTGAGGACTTTGTTCTACGATTGGTATTTCCTGTGTGTACCTTCATTCTATCTGTGTTTCATATATCAGTTGTATTGATGTGGTTTAGTACGCACCCAGTACACTTGATTTGGTTTTATATATTTTGAGATTTTTGATTTGATTTCGTGCATAGGGGTTACACATGATTTTGACATATGTTTTGACTTAGTTTTCATGCATTTTTGTACTGTGATTTTGATTTTGATATTCGAGGTATGTTTTCATGCACCATGTGCACCTGATTAGGATTCTTGCACATACTTGGCGCACTTGATGCGATTTTGTGTACATCAGATGCACTAAATCGGGGTTTTGTGCAGATTAGATGCACCTGATATTGAGTCGTGCACGCCCGTTGCACTTGACAGATATTTTTGGTGCACACCTGTTGCACTTAGTTTTATTTTTGTGTGTATTCATGGTATCTTTAGTTGGTTTCGATTTCAGTGCGCACCGGACGCACATGATATTTTTATGATGTGATTGGGATTGATTTCAGTTTGAGCAGTATGTTTTCATAGTCATTATTATTTGATTTAGTAACCAGGCGGGACGTGTATGTTAAATAAAAGATATATA
Organism: Agapanthus africanus; assembly: GCA_030015575.1. Lineage (NCBI taxonomy): Eukaryota > Viridiplantae > Streptophyta > Magnoliopsida > Asparagales > Amaryllidaceae > Agapanthus > Agapanthus africanus. The sequence goes on along the minus strand of CM057351.1, from coordinate 50,387,834 downwards.
TATAGCTATTTTTTTAAATTAAACGTCCGCTACTTATACCGTGACACGTGCATTGCAAGACGATTTTCAAGAGGGGTTTTTGTATGCTTCTTTATTATGAGGTTTAGGCGATTTTACTAGGATGCGAACTATATATAAGTTATAGATTGAAGTATATTATGTTGGTTTTCACATTGGGTTATGATATTTTATTCTCGCCATAACTCCGATGATTGCGTTATGCTTTACGGAATTGATTTTTGTTATGTGTTGATGATTTCGGAGCCCCGACGATTTGAGTGTTTTGCTAAATGTTTTAGTATTTGGAAGGGGAGTTTTAATTTAAATTCGGGGACCGAATTTCTTAAAGGGGGGAAGATTGTAACGTTTTAAAAATAATTAAATAAATAATTAAATGAATAAATTTGTTTAAGTGAATTTTATGATTTTCGGTAAAGTAAAATGTATTTTTCGTAAAATCAAACAGTGGTTGTTTTTCATTATAATTTTAAAAATATCCATTTTAATTATGAAATTACTAGTAAATGGTGTTTATTTAGCCACTTATAAATTTTTAGTCTAATAAAATATTTTTCCTAAATTAATTATTTTAAATATTAACATAAGCTTTATTTTTACACTAAATTAGTGTAAATTACAAATTTAAATGGTTTTAATTTTTAAAAATGAACCATGGCATGTTAGAATTTAGTATGTATCATGCAAAAATTATTTGCAAATTTTTCCTATTTTCTAGAGCTTTCTTGAGTTGCTATAGTAAATAAATAAATAAATAATTAAATAAACCATGAAAAGACTTAAGTGTTGTTCTTTCTCTTGAAACTTCTACACACTTTTCCCACTCTCTTCTTTCTCTCCCTCACCTCTCTAGGGCCGGCCACAACCCCCCATGGCTTCCCCCCCCCCCCATTTCCCACATCATTTTTATTCAAAATTCATCAAAAACACATCAAAAATTCAATTAAAATTCCACAAAATCCTATTTATTCCATACTCTTTATTCCTTGCTCATTTTTATATGAAATTTGGAGATGGAAAGCATGCATTTTGGAGGCTCATTTCTTGTTTGGATTTCACATTTTGAAGGTATAATTTTCTTTCTTTCGACTTATTGTTATTAGATGTTCATATTAAGCTTAATTAGATTTAATGAATTAACTCTATGTTCTTTTTTTTAAAATGCAAGCTAGGGTTATAAATTCAAGTTATGATTTTTAATAATTAGTTAGGGTTATAGTAGTTAGTTTAACACTTTTAGTATTTGGAAATCTTGCATGGTTATTGTTTAACAAATTGTTATTCAAAAATTGTTTTAAATTAGGAATTTAGTTAACTAGGTTTTTGCAAAATGTGGTTGTGGTTAATATAAAATTCTAATTTGGGTTGTTATCATTGGATTATAATTTTAGTGGAAATATTAGCATGTTAATGGAAAGAAAAACTTAGTTTGATTGCTAGTTTCTATGGTTAATTGATAAATTGTGATAAAAATTGCTAATTTTGTAAACTAGATTTTAGAAATTCCTATATAAATGAGATTAAAAATATAATTATGGTTTCATTATATCATTATCATCATGAATTGTGGTTTAAGTCATTAATTTATGCAAAATCATGTTTTGTGATGGAATTGTGGTATTTTGCTTGAAAAATGTTGAAAATTGTTAAAGGGTGCAAACTAGAAATTTCAAATTTATACAAGTTTGTGTAATAAAAATATAGTAATAGTTTATATAGTCTAGTTATGCTATTTAATGAGTTTTATGACCATTGGTTTCATTTAAATGTTATGTTTTGATGAAAAACGGTAAACTGGCATTTTCGGGTTTTGCGAAATTGGACGGTTTGATAGATTTTCGGGTTTCGATGGATTTAATCATGTTTTATAGTATAAGTAATGTGTTTTAAAACTACAAGTTGTTTGTTGATGTTATCTCGATCCATCGGAGTTTGTATGCCGATATCGAGCGGTATTTGGTTCTTTTGCGTGGACGGGACATAGGTTTTAACCTATGCTTGTTCCTTGTATCGTTTGATTTTTGTATGTGATTCGGTTTACGATACTATTTATATGTTTGCGTTTAGGTACCCCTCACGTGGACTGCGGGCGATGAAGAGGAGGATGGCGACACCGTCTTCGGTAGACATGGATCAGGTGAGTAGATGTATATCTACGGGGGGAAGTCGGGTGGATGGCGTTTAGCACCCCCGCAACGTAGAATAGGAATAGTATTTATTGTCATTAGGAAACCAGATGTGACCCTATATTCTTAATGAGTAGGACCCTATTAATGACCCTATGCTGGATTAGACTGATTTAGAAAGACATATCAGAAGATGAATACCTTGGAAGAGGTTCGTAGGTTTCAGGTAGAAACATACACACTCACACACTGAAACACGACATGGTGTATACGTGCATGTGTATATATATATATATATAGGACAAGGTATAGGTATATATATATATATATATATACAACACGTATATGGGATACATTGATGTGATATGATATCCGAGATATGATGAAACAATGTAACTGGGCTTGATGCCATAATTCTTGGCTATACAGTCGTATTAAAGTGTTATCGGATCATTAGAGAATGAGATAATGAACATGAATATATAAATTATAAAGAGTGGTGGTGATATTGATGTACATGGGACGCTAGAATAGTACCCGGACTGTAACTTGTTACTGATCACGATATGATATATGTATAACTTGATTACGACATTATATTGGTGTGACCTGATGCCGATATCATATAAGTATGAATTAATCACAATATGATACATATGACATGATATTTCTGAGGATAAACTAATGATGCTTATCATCATGGCAATGATATATGATTGATGTATGCGATCACAGTTTAGCACCTTGATCATGAGATGTGTTGGTGATGACATTATACGAATGAGGAGACACCTAGGAGATACTTGACCGTACCCCGATATTGGGATGCCGTACGATGGATTTTACCGTACGAGACTTAGATTTGATGATTGATCCGCACTCTTGATTCGAGGAAGCCGTACTACGTACGTGACGCTATTGAGGCGGGATCGCCGACTAATAGAGATATTGATTCAGACCTTAGGTAGACTCTAGTTTCTTACTGACTAGTCTATTAGGTTTAGTTTCTTAGGATGTTAGATGGACACTGGTTTAGGTTCGACTCACATAGTGGTAGTTGTGCTCGTATCTCGCAGAGGAGTGGATAATGCACATCTGTATTTACATTCATATTGTAATTATCATGGTGCATGTTCTTACATATGTTACTATAATCAGTATAAACCTTACCTGTTAGGACACCCGCACCATTACCGATGATGCGCATATTCCACGCACACTTATTTGCCGGCTCACACACATCATCACTACTACAAATAAGGGTTGCCCCTACGGATTTATCGGTAGGGGCAACCCACTGCCCCTACGGATATATACGTAGGGGCGAAAAAAGACCCCGTAGGTGCAAAGGCCGCAGGTGCAAGTTGAGGCCCTGAACGTGCCCCTACGGACAAATTTAAGCCCCTACGGATATATCAGTAGGTGTTATAGCCCCTACGGAGTACCCCGTAGGGGTAATAAAATCATAAATGTAATATTTTTTTTGAATATATTGTATATACCTACGGATATACCCGTAGGTCCCCTTTATATCCCTACGGATATATCCGTAGGGGATATACAGTAGTTCCTACGGTTATGTCCGTAGGGGCTTATCCCAACACCCTAGCCTGATATCAGGTGGGAAAATATCAGGAAACCTAATATTTTCCCCTACGGATAAATTCGTAGGGGATAAATACTGGCCCCTACGGACATATCCGTAGGGACAACCCCAACATCCTGCGCTGATATCAGGTGGGAAAATATCAGGTTTCCTGATAGTTTGCCCCTACGGATATATCCGTAGGGGCAACATATGTACCTGCGGCTTAATCCGTAGGTACATATTGTCTGTGTTTTTTTTTAAAAAATGGGCTGCCAGATTTTTTGCCGCCCTGTGCACAATACTATATACATCAATCAAATCATATATTGCAGTATTCATAATCACATCTCACGCATATATATAATATACAAAAGAAACCCAAAAACTGAATATGATATAAATACAAACCAATATCAATATCGTTTCAAAATGTAGTACAATGTGATATAAATAAATACATGTTTCAAAAAATAAGAACCAAAAAGCTACCCTAGTTCGGTCCAGCTCCACCTCCGAATAACGTTCGAATAACGCGCGCCTGCTCCTCGGTAAATACACTCTCCAATGCTGCATATAAGGGAGTTTGAGCGGCATGTGGAGCTGGCGATGTGGTCTGCGCAGCCGCCGTCGAGGTAGTCGCTTGCGGAGCCGCGGCTACGGGAGTCTGAGTGGGCGGTGGAGCTACAGGAGTTGTCTGCGGAACCGCAGCCGATGTACTGGCTTGCGGAGCTGCAGCCGAAGGAGATGCATGTGGAGGCTCGGCCGATCTACCCTGTCGCGTCTGGACATAACGTGTGTAAGAAGCGTCTAAGAACTGTGTATTATTCGAATTCGTTTCATTATTAAGTTATTTTGAAACCCTGTTTGGATATCTAGTTTGGAAAAGCGTTGTTTATTTTAATTACATATGTATGTATGATTAATCAGACTTAAGTCTAAAACCAAATAAGCTCAACCTACGTACTAATTATGGATATGTTGATATGTATATAATATGAAATGATATTTTACTATAAAGTAGTATACATACCAGCATCTCCTTCAACTCCTGAACGGTGGCCCTCAAGCTATCCAGTTCCTGATGGACATGCCGGCCACTGGAGACGGAGGAAGTAACCGCCGGGGTGGAGTCCAACCTCATATGGGCCCTGCTAGGGCCCAATCCCCGGCTTCTCTCCCAACCTCCGTGGTGCCCTCCGTGTGCGGCGTCCAGAACTGGGGTCAGCAGCCTCGGATCGTTCTGTCCGGTAAAATCGATCCCCGAGGCCTGGGCCTGCTCAACCACCCGCTCCTACACCCACATTAAGCAGTAAAGTATAAGTATAAAATTTAAACTTGAACCTTCCAAAACTAAAATTTCAAATTTGGGTAGAAAAAATATTAACACTTACGCAGTACTCCTGGGTAGTGACGTCGGGACATCGAAGCTCGCCCGTGGCGGGATCTGTCGAGGTGCCGTGGACGGCAAGATATGCGGACAGCACGCTCGGTGTACCACCTGACGCCACGGTCCGAGATGTCTGCAATATTAGAAAGTAACTCTTAATATTAGAAATATTAGAGAATAACTCTTAATATTGCAGAATATTAGAGAATAACACTTAATTTACCGATAACTCCATGGCTCGAGTAATGTTCCTCGAGCCACCTGTGTAAGTGGGGCGACCCCTCTTCGCCGACTTCCTGTTCTCCGTATTCTGAGCGGCCTGTTTCTGCACAACGCATTAACATTTAGTTTTCTAATTAAGAAACACAAAGAAATAAATTATATCATAAATAATGAATTAAATTTAAAATACATACTTGTTTGCGTTCGGAGTCGAAATAAGCGCACAATAGAGGCCATGTCTCTACGTCGACTCTCGCAAACGCCGGAGTAGATAGGAGGGCCGCTCTCTCTGCCTCGGGGGTCGCTATCCACAGGGAGTAGCAGTCGGCCTTCAGCTCATTCCTGTTGTATCGGACCTTGGCCTGCATGTTCTTCATCAGGCCATTGTACAGAGCATGAAGGTCGAGCACCCTCCCCGAGTGATCAGGGTCGGCTACAGGCTGAAAAACGTAATCCAACTGAAAATACAAAAAAAAACATTGTTATTAGATTGCAAGTGTTAATAATAAATATATTGGATAGATCAAATGAAAATATATATTAATACATACCCGAGCCTGTTCAAAGAAGAGGGTGAATGAGCGCTGGTGCTGCTCGCCCCACTCAACGTGAAGTGGATAGTTCTTCACGATCCGGCTCTCGTCCCCCAAATACCGGCCGAACCTCTCGGCATGAGGACCGGTATAGCGATAGTCAAGGGTAAAAAATAGGGGGAATGCTGCCTCCCCCTAGCTCTATTAGGCCTCAGCCTATGGGACTGATTCGGGCCTCGAGTCCCCCTCTAGGAATCGAGAGGCCCTGCGTCTGCACGAAATATCAAGACAATCAATAATAATACAAAGTTGTATTAAGAAATCAAGGTTAAACAAAAATTCAAGTGTGATATATACCTTCGGTGAATAACGCACGAGCCTGGGCCCGAGCAGCAGCACGAGCGGGACGATAGTTCCTCCGGTGAGGAACAACCGGGGTCCCGGACCCGGACGCATCCCCTCCAACTATAAAATAAATATCGACGCTAAATCTCCATGAAGTTCATATTTATTCTATAGAGCATATGTAAAATAAATAAATATTTTAAATTTATTCATACTAACCTGCAGACGATGCGGAGGGTATGGAAGCGGCAGGAGTGGCCCCTGTGGAAGGTGTGGACGCACCACCTATAATTAGACAATTAAAAATAGATTTTATAAGTAATTGCAAAAAGAATGTGTAGATCAATAATATAACGTTCTAAATCAATATGCATGAACTATAGGACATATAAACATACCCGCAGGTGCGGTGGTGTCACCACCTACAGCTAGACAATAATAAAAATTGCTAAGTAAGAGCAAAAGGAATGTGTATATTTATGATATAGCATTCTAAATCAATATACATACACTATATGATATATGAACATACCTGGAGGAGCGGGGGTGGCCTCTGTCCCAGATGTGGACGCAGGACCAACAACTAGACAATTAAAAATAGATTTGATAAGTAATTGCAAAAAGAATGTGTAGATCAATAATATAACGTTCTAAATCAATATGCATGCACTATAGGACATATAAACATACCCGCAGGTGCGGTGGTGTCACCACCTACAGCTAGACAATAATAAAAATTGCTAAGTAAGAGCAAAAGGAATGTGTATATTTATGATATAGCATTCTAAATCAATATACATACACTATATGATATATAAACATACCTGGAGGAGCGGGGGTGGCCTCTGTCCCAGATGTGGACGCAGGACCAACAACTAGACAATCAAACATCGACAATATAAGTAATTTTGACATAAACAGGCATGAATATCTGTAATATTAAATTGAAAATGGATATGCGTGCAGTATACCTGGAGGTGTGGCAAAATCTACATGGAAGGAGGCATCCGAAGGGGTCTCCGATCTGGGTGCAAGACCGGCCCTCTGAAGCTCCCTACGGAGCTCTCCGGGCGGCAGAACCGCTCTGCCTCTGCCTCTGCCTCTGCCGCGGCTGGAGCTCCTGCCGCCCCTCGCTGCTCCCGACATCGTCATCCAATCTAGATAAACGGTTCGTGGACGCATTAGACAATCATTAAAAGTATTGACTATATATGATCTAGAGCGTAAAATGTGAAGTAATAATATAACATTACTGATAACCTTTTTCGTTTCGTGGGCGCATCATACATATCTACTTGGATTTCATCGTCGATGTCATTTCTAACCCACGTAACTTCATGATCGGTCGAAGACAACCCGTCCTTCGAAACAGACGGTCGGAGCACTTTAAGCCTTCTCTCTTCTTCGTCCTCATCGCTGTCCTCGTATTCTGGGACATCGTAGACATCTCTAGGTTTCCATCGGCATACAACACTCCACCCCGGATGCTTCAAACACTGTGAGTAGTATACTTGGAACGCTTGGTTCGGAAAGATAAACGGATCGTCTTGACCGTAAAATCGAAGTGTGTTCACACTGGTCAATCCATATTCATCTTTCCAAGTCCCAAGACTGCTTCTCCACCTGTCTGTATCGGTTCGCGGATCGTACCAAGTACAGTGGAATATATAAAAGGGTTCTGATCGTCCGGGATAGTGGATGCCGAGTATACAATTTAAGTACCCATAGTAAATCACACAGTCCGATCCTACCGTCGCAATACCACTATTCTGAGTGATTCTAGATGTTTCTATGTCCTTAATTTCAAATTTGTATCCAAGGACACCAAATCCTTTGTAATGTGCAACCTCCATACTAGGAAATTGAGCCAAACATCTTGAATCACTCTCAAATGATGCAGACAAGTTCGGATCGTGGATCTAACAAAACAAATTTTACGATAAATACATAACGATACAAGTTTAGATTAACCTAGCATCATTCATGAAATTTTCATATTTATCCGCACGCGGTCCTTGACCGGAAGGAATGTCATCTTCGGTACGAATAGATTCACCTAGGGCAGCCTCTACCATATCCTCCATTTCTTCTGATGGAAATAAATTTCCGTATCCTGCCGTATTACCGAATTCTTCTTCTTCTCCTGCCGCATTATCGTGTTCTCCTTCTTCTACCGCAGTACTGCATTCTTCTCCTTCCCCGTGATATTTCCAAATTGAATAAAGTCTAGTAAACCCATGTTTTACAATATGAAGCTCTGCCAATTCTACCTTCTGCCAGTACTTATTGCCACATCTATCGCACGGACAGAGAATCTTCTCTATTATGATCTTATTATGTGCTCGTGCAAATTCAAGGAAAGCAGCAACCCCTGCAACAAACTTAGGTTGCATACGTTGTTTCCAATCCACATACATCCAGTCCTTAACTCTGACGTACTCATGGGCCATGTTAGACTGAATAACATATAAATTGTAGGTTATGCTGACTATATTGAGAAATATAAGAACGGGATAGTTACTGACAAAGGAGAAAATCCATGTATATGCTTTGTGTGTGCGTTTGTCGTTGAAAAGAATAAATTATCGCACGTTATGTTGACCGATAGACGGGGACTAAGTGGCGCTTTTAATTAGTTTCATATATGGGTATCGATGGGAATATGAAGGTTTCATATTATCATATATTGGTTTTAACCCGAACATCTCGAGTCGCTCTCTGATTATGCGTTTGTATGTATGTGTTCCGGCTGTTGGGGGTAGGCTTCTATCCCATTAAGAATGTATAGAGCGAACGCCCATCACTTGTGCTTTCAACCGTTTCAAGTAAATTTCGGCAGCACCTCCCCGCTGTTCTCCGAGTACACTGTAATAGAATAGATAATCATTTCAAAGCTGTGAAACAACGTTGAAATGAACATCTAATCTATCTTTGTACACGGAGAACCAGCGGAAAGGTACCGACGAAATATCTCGAAACGGATGAAAACACAAGTGAATGAAGGCGTTTGCTTTATACATTCTTAATTTGTCCACACGGGACAAATCTATGGGTTACCATACGATTGAATTTTCTCGTCGCGCAGACTATACGACGGTTGTTAGTATCGAGCTATACTGTCCGATATTTAACAACCTTCGTATAGTTCTAGGTCACGACGAGCATCGCACGTATGTTAACCGATAGACGGGGACTAAGTGGTGCTTTTAGTTTCATATACGGGTATCGATGGGAATATGAAGGTTTCATATCATCATCGAGTATCATATATTGGTTTTAACCCGAACATCTCGAGTCGCTCTCTAATTATGCGTTTGTATGTATGTGTTCCGGCTGTCGAGGGTAGGCTTCTATCCCATTAAGAATGTATAGAGCGAACGCCCATCACTTGTGCTTTCAACCGTTTCGAGTAAATTTCGGCAGCACCTCCCCGCTGTTCTCCGAGTACACTGTAATAGAATAGATAATCATTTCAAAGCTGTGAAACAACGTTGAAATGAACATCTAATCTATCTTTGTACACGGAGAACCAGCGGAAAGGTACCGACGAAATATCTCGAAACGGATGAAAACACAAGTGAATGAAGGCGTTTGCTTTATACATTCTTAACTTGTCCACACGGGACAAATCTATAGGTTACCATACGATTGAATTTTCTCGTCGCGTAGACTATACGGCGGTTGTCAGTATCGAGCTATACTGTCCGATATTTAACAACTTTCGTATAATTCTAGGTCACGACGAGCATCACACGTATGTTAACCGATAGACGGGGACTAAGTGGCGCTTTTAGTTTCATATATGGGTATCGATGGGAATATGAAGGTTTCGTATTATCATCGAGTATCATATATTGGTTTCATATTATTTATAGTTTACTTTATTTTATTTAATATATATAATTAAATATATTGATAAATAATATTTGCAACAGAGAATCAAATTACCGAAATGCCCCATTTCATCTCCAAAGCTATTTATTTCCCCCAAATTAAAACCCCTCCAAAATCCCAAAAGAACCTTATATGGATTGTATGTAAGCTGAAGTAGAGGGGAGCAACAGAGCATTCTCCATTTTATACTAACTTTCTTGATCTAGTCTTGTATGAGCCATAATCCTATATACCATCGGATCTTTTGAAATTAGATGCCTGGTGTGCTTATGCAAGCATGGACCTAGTCTGTTTTCTATTTGACATGAGGTATCCAATTCCCCCTAAATTTTAACTCGGAGAACTAATTATCTATCTATATCAAAAAATTGAAGCAGCAATTAAGCAGTGCCATTTCCTTCTCTTCTCCCAAAACCCAGCTCGCCTTCAATCTCTCCAACTCATCCTAACCCCAACCCAGCCCCAGCCGAACCCCAACCCAACACCAAACCCTAACCCGGCCCAACCCTAACTCTAACCCAGCCCCAGCCGAACCCCAACCCCAACACCAAACCCCAACCGAAACCCTAACCCTAACCCTAACCCCAACACCAGTCGTCGAACCCCAACCGCCGATCGAACCCGTACCCTAACCCTAATCCTAACCCTAACCACAACCGATACCTAATCCTAACCCTCATTGATCGCTACCCTAACATCATTATAATAATGTTTAAGTAATTACCTGTAGGCGACGACGGAGACGCAATCGGCGACGACAAGGGCGGTGGCGACAACGAGAACGGAGCACGGTGGCGACCACGAGATCACTGCGCAGGTGTGGCGACGACGATTCGGCTTGGATTCGGTGACGACGAGATCACTGCGGCGGCGGCGGCGGCGACGACGATCTCGATTTGGGAAATTTGGTTTCGCGCGAGAATAGGAAAGAGAAATAATCAGCGTAGGGATCGATCTATTAAATCCCTATTTATATACCCCTACGGATATACCCGTAGGTGCTTAGTTTGCGCCACCGTAGGGGCAAAAAACACTTTAAGATTTAATAAATTTTAAATAAATATTGAACGACCGTAGGGGCAACCACTTTGACCTACGGATTAATCCGTAGGGCCAAACTTTTATTGCCCCTACGGATGATATTATCCGTAGGGGCAACCCCTTATTTTACTAGTGCATCATCGGTAATTTCTATGTCACGTACACTTTAGATCATATTATCTTTTATTGATAGAATCAGTTAACAACTAAACCGATATAATATTGTGATTACTCTCTGATGTTAGTATAAGACATGATATTTATTACTTAGACATTCATGCATTCATATTTTCATGTTATCGCACAGTAGTATGGGCATATGCCGACACTTATCATATACTTACTCATGATTTTGAGATTTGGATTTCTATGAGATTTCTGGATTTTTGGGGAAAACCGCAAAAATATATAAAAACTTCTCTCTCTCTCCTCTTCTCTTTTTAAAATAAGATGCGGTTTTCTCGTGATGTATGTGTCGTCCACCATGAGTATTTCATGTTTTTTGTTGGATTTCGAGACCCGATTCGAGGAGTGGATGAACCGTCTCGGGTACATGATGGGCCCGGTATGGTACCCCGGGGCAAGAAGATCGAGTTTTAGACGATGAGCCTGGTAAGGGAAGGCTACCTACCGGTGATGTCTGGCGCGGCGGATATCCGGAGGATACCGACCGTTGTCGTGAGATTTGATGATATGGGCCGATCCGGACTGACGGAGCCCGACATATTGAGACTTGAGATTACATGTGTTGTGTCGATGCTTGACACGGATTTCCATGGATTTCATTGTTGAGATTTCAGATGCTTATACACACTTTACTATGATAACAGCTAAAGAGTTCTTATACATATATATCTGGATTTCAGGATTTGTTACTTTACATTCATGGTGCATGCATTTCATTTCATATGACATAGTATTATATGAGGCACTGACACGAACACGGAGTATCTGCACTTACACGTAGTATTACCCTACTATTACTAGATGTTTGGGATATAGTAGTGTATTATTATGACCTAGGATAGTGTCGTGCATTCGATTTCTTTTCGTAGATGTCTTCTACTCACGAGTTGGCAACTCATCCCCATTGTGCAAAATTTTATTACAGGTTCGATGTACAGGTTTCCCTGGCAGCTTGCTGGCACATCTATTCTTTCAGGGTGATTTGCACGGTAGGTTGGTTCACTTGTATCCGAACCACCATTGTACTTTTATTCTTTCATTTGTATCTAGTAAGCTCCATCAACCATATTTGTATTACTTGATAAGTTTATTGGACCAGTCTTTTATTTCGACCTTAGAGTTGCGCATGTATTATTCTGATCTGGTGGTTTTGTTTTCTTTTGAGTTTTGAGCCTCGCCTATTGGCGTTGTATATTATTGTGCTGGTTGTGGTTTTTTCTGCCTGTTGGCGTTGATGCTAGCTCCCGTTTGGGGATGCTTTTTATTGTTTATGTATATTATACTGTTGTACCCGTTTGGGGGCCAGTTTTTATAGAGGAGGCTCTGCCAAAATTTTTGAGAAAATTTGCTGATGTTTTAAACTTGTTCCTTCATGTTTTCTTTTACTGCTTCTTATTCTTTTTTCATGGTTTAGATTTCTGGACTTCGGCTTACTTAGGTTACGTGGCGCCTCTAGACGCTTCGTAATCTAAGTGCCGGTCACGTTCCGTACTTTCGGGTCGTGACACTTAAAGTACCAACACTGGCCTGGTTGAAAGATTGGCGAAATTGTAGTGTGTAACTAATCCCGGCTAGTCTTTCCTTTTAGGGTTTGAAGGAAGATTTGATAAAAACAGTGGGAGCCATCCTAATTAGATAATATAATAACCAATCTAATCTTGCAAGAGCATACGCTAAAGTATTTTCTTCTCTCTCTCTCTCCAGGTACCGACCATGTCAGGCCTTAATCAAGATAATAATATAGATTTATTGACCGAATCCGCTTGTTATACTGGGCAGGGGAACGTTGGATCCGTTCTTTCTTATAATTGTTGTAAGACTGAGCAGGGAATGGGGACGTATCCGGATTCCCACGCCACCCAAACGAAGAATAAGCATGTTGATGCGTCTTCTTCGGGTGTGTTAGTTATTGAGAACTGTTTCTCAATTCACTCTACGTCTTGGGTATTAGATACCGGATCAGGATCCCACATATGTAATATGTTACATGGGCTAAGGAAAGGTAGAGAACTGGGAATGGGTGATCATTCCGTAAGAGTCGGGAAAGGGGCAAATGTTGCTGCCAAAACTGTTGGCGAATATCACCTTGTATTACCAAATGGTAATACATTGATTCTGAACGAATGCTATTACATCCCGACCCTGATATGAAATCTTATATCATTTTCTTTACTAATTAAAGAAGGATATAATTTTGTAGTACAGGATAATGTTATGAACATCTTCCTGAATCAAAAGTTGATTAGATCAGGCTCGTTAAATAATAGCATATACGTTCTAGATCAAACTACAGTTCTTAATGTACAAAACACACATAAGAGGACGAGTTCAGAAATCAACGAATCCTTCTTGAGGCATTGTAGATCAGGTCATATCAATGCGACCCAACTAGCTAAGTTACATTAAGATGCATATTTAAATTATTTTGAATTTACATCTTGTGAAACTTGCCAGTCATGTCACAAAGATAAAATGACCATAGCTCCGTTTACTGGAAAGATGAGAAAGAGTTAATGAACTCTTGGGATTGCTACATGATGATGTATGTAAGTCCCATGTCTACACATGCCAGGACCGGTTATTTGTACTTCATTACATTCACTGATGATCACTCAAGATTCGGACATATGTTCATGTTGAAACACAAGTCTGAAGCTTTTAAGAAATTCAAAGAATATAAGTCAGAAGTAGAGAACCAAAACGGATATAAGTATTATGTCCTATGATGAGATCAGGGAGGAGAATACTTGAGCACGGAGAGCCTGGACTATTCTAAAGGGGAATGAGATTCTCTCTCAGCATTACTCCTCTAAATACACCACAGCAGAACGATGTATCGAGGTGGAGCAATCGCACCCTATTAGATATGGTGCGCTCTATGATGAGTACTACTGAGTTGCCTATTTCCTTTTGGGGGGTTATGCACTTGTGAAGCTGCATACCTATTGAATAGCGTTCAAACCAAATCAGGTGCCTACCACTACATATGAGATATGGTATGGGAAAAGCCCATGTTTTAAGTAAGTTAAGATTTGGGGTTGTCCGGCCTATGTCAAAAGAAAAATCCGGACAAACTCGAGGCAAGGTCGGTTCTGTGGAATTTTGTTGGATATCCCAACCATTCGCAAAGGAATATCTTCTACCACACCGAGGAATAAAAGGTGTTTTATTTCTTGGCATGCCACCTTTTTAGAAAAGGAATTTATTTTGGAAAGAAATTTGTGGTCATGAGGTAGAACTTGAACGAGTTCCAGCTATACAAACTACAGCCGACGATTTGGTAGAACCGGAGGATTCAATAGTTCCTGATGAACCTCAGCCTCTCCGCCGATCTGGTAGGATTCCTCATCCACCTGAGAGATACTTCGGTTTTCTCAATGACAGTGGGACCGAGGATTGCATCATGAGATGATGATCCAACTAGTTTCGAGCAGGCCATCAAGAGAGGGGACTCTGTAAGAATGGCTGGATGCAAAGCGATCGAGATGGAATCCATATACACCAAAAAAGTATGGACTTTGGATGCTTTATCTGAAAGGTTAAATCCCCATCAGGAGCAAGTATATCTTGAGAAGATTACTTGGTGCAGATGGAAAAGTTGAGACTTTCAAAACTAGACTTGTTGTTAAAAGTTCTCGTCATCGACCAGGTGTGGTTTAAGATGAAATCTTTTCTCCGGTAGCTATGCTTAAGTCCATCCAGATCCTACTTGCCATTGCTACATACCACGACTACGATATCTGGCTGTTGGGTGTCATGACTACTTTTCTAAATACTGATTTAGAAGATAGCGTTTATAAGTACACAGCCAGAAGGCTTAGTAGATAGTGGGAGCAGCGGATACGTGTGCAAGTTGCTTTACAGATTAAAGTAGGCATCGCGGAATTGGAACATTTGTTTTGATGTGGTAGTCAAATCATTTGACCTCATCAAAATGGTAGATGAACCTTGTATATACAAAAAGGTAGTAGAGAGTAAGGTGTTCATCCTCATATTGTACGTGGATGACATACTCTTGATAGGAAAGGAGTTTCCTATGTTACACTCGGTCAATCTCCTCTTATCACATAGATTCTCCATATAGGATCAAGGCGATACCTCCTAAATCCTGGGTTTTGGATCTATGAGATAGATCTAAGTGGATTTTAGGATTCTCACTAGATGTAGTGAGATGCTATCAATAGATCCTGGAGAGAATCACTGGATAGCTTCCAAGGTGGTAAGGTCGACTGAATGTCAGTCACAAGCATTGTCTTTTACCCTCAGTAGAGGGACGGTATGTTGGAAGAGTTCCAAGCTATATACCGTGGCAAACTAGACGATAAAGGCTCGATACATCACTACCAAAGATACTACCAAAGAGCGAGTATGGGTGTATATAAGTTCATGAGATGATCTTCGTTCATACCATTATGTGATAATGGAGTTGTGGCTTATGCCTAGGAACCCCCATCCCATCAGTGACCCAGACATATTCTAAGGCAGCATCACCTGATCATAGAGATGGTTGATTTCCAGGGAGATCTAGGCTAGGAGAGTAGACTAAGAGGACAACACGGCGGATCCACTCACGAAGGCCTTTTCCTAAGAGAGACTTTTATCGGATGGTTGGGTATGAGATACTACAACCACTGCTATAGATGGCTCTAGTGCAAGTGGGAGATTGTTAGCTATATGTATGCCCTGGAGGCCATTATTGTACATGAGATGTATATTATGGTGGATGCTTGGACATACATAGGGAGGACTTTCTTGCTCGACATGATAGTATGCTTTCTGGTTACTTTTTATCTTAACATGTATACTTGTCTCTTACTGTCTTATGGATACATGTTGGTAAAGCCCTTAGGATGTGTACTTGACAACCAGGATTATGATGCAGATAACTCTAGTGGGGACATGGTAGTCTATAAGTTCATCCATTAATGTTCCTAGTCGTGGGTGTATCGAGAGGGGCATCGATATACCATAGTAGACTAGCGTATACTCATCTCGACCCATGTGATGGGTGATGGATGATCCCATATCCATTGGTGTTTGACATCAGAGATGGTATACGGGTGGTCAGTGGAGACTGGGTACACTGAACGGACTCGCCGAGAACTCCTAGATGGTTTTATACCTGACGCCAGATAGCAGTTCTCTGGTGACACTGGTACAGGTTAGTCTGTAGACCCGAGATCGTCAGAGAGTCATGTGTGATTCCTATTGTGCATTGATTTCCACCTTACCACGTTCAAGAGGACGTGCAAAATGGTGGTTTTTGGGTACATTCCCGAGTTACATGGAAGCAATGAGCGATAGGAAGGGTTTCGTCTCTCCCGGTATTGGGGGTTGATGTTACGCTGTGCTCGATTGGCCATAACAGGGAAGTCCCTGTCCAGGGCTGATTTAGAGATTTACTGGTAAGTGTTATTATTAGTTTCTCGACCCGTTATGAACCTCATATCGGCATGACTTATCGGTTATTGGGGTCTGACGTTTACCACCCCTAGACTGGATACGCGACATATCAGATGAGGAGACCGGACTGTACGGTAGTGTTACTGATTGGATTCGCAGGAGTATGAGCAGGCTTGCTTGTTGATCTTCTGATCGCTCAATACTCGGGTGGCTGTTACGTTTAGCAGACCGCTTGCGGTTTGTGGGTGTTTGATATGATAATCACCTACTACCGGCGTATTGACGAGTCTTTAGAGTCCTAAACAGAGGTTTCCTGGTTCATGCGAAACGGAGTAGGAGCACATATGTGATATATGCGGGACCGAGATTGATGTGCGTATGTGTTACCGCATTCTATTCTCGCGATTTGTGCCATCGGTCGGTTATATGAGATATAGCCGGATTATCGGATCAAACGTTGATTCGATAAGTTGTTGCATTTGATATTAGTTTGTTATATGTGATATAGCCGGATTATTAAATCAAGTGTTGATTTAATAATTTAATGTATAATTGTATATTAGATATACTAGATTACATTAGCTAATATTTGCTCACTTATGATTTCTTTTCTCACTTGTGTGCATCAGTGTATATGTGATATATATTAATGTACAACTTTTATGTCATGCTAGATGCCACATGTGACATGGGTGTATGAGACTTGCACCTTGCTTAATAATGTGATAGGTTTATATTTATCTATGTTAATCAAAATTAGTGGGATTAAGTCATATGGTTGAAGCTTGTAGAAGCTTGTGGAACCATTGACCAAGTCCAAAGTTTGTTTTACTTGTAGATATTTATTAAGCTAACCATTATTAACTAGCCATAGTTTATTCTCTACATGGGTTAGTGTATGACACCAACTCACCCATGGTTGCTATTCTCACCTTATGAGTTCATTCTCACATCTCTTCACTTGAGCTTCTTCTTCCTCATGAAAAAAGCTCACTAGATTTTCTCAAGGTAAGAAAATATCGTGAGAAAAATAAATCTAAAGAGAGCCCACTTCCTTCTTCATCATCCTCTACTACTTGCCATTGAGTTTAGAGTGTTTGATTCACTAATTTCACAATTAGTGAAGAGCTAGCATGAGCTTGAGTCTCCTCGACGTAGATCATCATCGGCCTCGAAGGCTTCAAGCAAGCTAATTCATTTCTCCGGGAGAACCCATACTAGAGTTTGGGAGATCGATACTCGCAGCGAAGGGACTACTACACGGAGCTTTAGAAGTGAAGGACCGGTCTACAAAGGTTGTATTCCGCATTCACTTAGATGTAAAGTAGTTTACAATTCGTTTCTAAGCCCAATTCTCTAGTAAAGATCCTTGCTTAGGTTGTTTGGCACTTGAAAATTTTAAATACGGCATGTTTGATGCCTGGTACAACCTTGTTCTGGTGCCTAAGAACCTTACACCATTTATATATAAAAAGGTTGTAGAGAGCAAGGTTGTATTCGTCGTATTTTATGTGGATGACATACTCTTGATAGGAAATGATGTTCCTATGATGCACTCGGTCAAACTCTTCCTATCACAAAAGTTCTGCATGAACGATCTGGGTGATGCCTCCTACATCCTGAAGATAAAGACTATAGGGATAGATCTAAAAGGATGTTGGGATTGTCCCATTCCAGGTACATGGACACCATACTAAAGAGGTGATTGTCGTAGAATTATGCATTATATCTAGTCATATTTGTTCTACTTACCGCAATCAAGACGGTGTCGCTTTGTAGCTAGCCGGTTGAGCACGGGCCGTTCGCAGGGAGATTGTTGTATGTCCGTTCTTTTCTTAGACTAGTCAATTCAAGAATGTAAATGTATTGGTCCAAATCCATCCTAAGTGTTTGAATGTATGTTCAAGTAAGCTTGTTAGGGTTAAGGTTGGTTAGTAGAGTTAGGATTAGTCTTATACTTTTCTTTTGCCACTCTTAAAATGATATTGGGATAATCGAATGTAGCGGGGATTAGAATGATATAGGAATGGGATTTGCGAGTTTAAGAAAGCTTTCTAACGCTAAATCCATTCCTAGTGCCCCTTGTCCTTCCGCTACGTGCGCTTATTTCCAACCCAAGGCCAAACACCCACTACCATGTATCCAATTAAGTCACAACTATATGTCACGTTGTAGTGCGCCCAAAGGACTTCTCGACTTAGGTCGCGGCTATATGTCACGTATAGCGCGCCTAAGTGAGGGGGTTGTGTTTGTTTGGTTCATTTCAAGATATTTGGCGAATAGAAGCACTTGGGATTTTTCCGGCCCTCATACTTGTTAGGAATATGTATGCTCTAGAGGCTATTATTGTTGATATAGTGGATGCTTGGACATATATATAGAGGACTTTCTTGCTTGACATGATAGTATGCTATCTGGTTACATTTATCTTAACATGTAGACTCGTATCTTTATTGTTTGCCTCTTACATGTAGATAAAGCCTTTAATATATGTACTTGACTACCACGATTATGATGAGATCATACTAGTAGGGCCAGGGTGGTCCAAAAGTACATCCTTTAACTGTTCCTAGTCGAGGGGATATCGAGACTAGGGCATCGATATTCCAGAGTAGACTAGTGTGTACGTTTCTTTTCCCATAGAGAGCGATGGCTGATCCCACAGCCAGTGGTGTGTGACATCAAAGTTTGTACAAAGGTGCTCATTAGAGAATGGGTACATCGAACGGACTCGCCGAGAACTCCTAATTGGTATTATACCTATCGTCAGATAGCAGTCCTCTAGTGACACTGGTACAGGTTTCGAGATCTTCATAGAGTCTTTTATGGCTCCCACTGTGCTTTGATTTCCTCCCTACTACGCTCAAGAGGAGTTGTGCAAATAGGTGGATTTTGGGTACAGTCCCGAGTCACATGGAGGCAATGAGCGATAGGAGGGGTTTTGTCTCTCCTGGTATTGGGGGTTGATATTGCGCTATGCTCGATTGTCTATAAGTGGAAGTCCTTGTCCAGGGATGCTGCTGAGATTTACTGATAAGAGTTATCCGTAGTTTCTCGAACCGTTATAGGCCAGACATCGGCATGACTTATCACGATAATGGGGTCTGACGTTTACCACCCTTAGACATGATATGCGACATATCAGACGAAGAGACCGGACTCTACGGTAGTGTTACTGATAGGATTCATGGAGAGTATGGACAAGCTTGCTTGTTGATCTTCATATCGCTCAATACACGGGTAGCTGTTACGTCCATCTAGTACCGCTGACGGCTTGTAGGTGACTGATGTGATCAACACCTATTGCTGGTGTATTGATGAGTCTTTAGAGTCCCACACAGAAGTTCCCTGATTCAAGCGAAACGAAGTAGGACACATATGTGATATATGTGTGGTCCTGATTAAATACGTGTATGTGATACCGTATTGTAATCTAGCAGTTATCTGTTATCGAATTAGGTTATATGTGATATAACCAGATTATCGAATCAAGTGTTGATTTGATAATGTGATACACAGATAAATGATATTAGTCGATTATATATGATATAACCGGATTATTAAATCAAGTGTTGATTTAATAATGTGATATATATTATATGTGATATAATTATATCTTAACTAATATCATTAGCTCACTAATTATTCTTCATAATATATATATATATATATTAATAAATATGATATATATATATATATAATGAAGCATGGCTTGAATTTATATTTTTGAGAAAAATAGAAATGAGGTGGAAAATGAAAGCATGGGTTCAAGTATGGCATTTTCTTTTCTTTATTCATCTTGATTCACTATTCAAGCATGGTTGCAATTTTATATTGCTATTTTCCATGCTTGAATGAGTGGGGGTCAAGGGGTTACCATTAATTCACTTGATTCATTCCAACACTTAGCCATTTTTGCAAAGGTTGCTCTCATGCTCTCTTCTTCTTCTTCCACTTCACCATTGTTCAAGCTTCAACCCTCACATGTGATGTGAATCATGAAGCTTGAACTCATACTAGTGAGAAAATCAAATCCCCTACTTCACCATCCTACACTTGACTAGTGATCAAGTGTAGCGTGTTTCCTACACTAAAAGAGTTTAGTGTAGAGATAGCTTGAGTTTGAGGGACATCGCGTGGATCATCTTCGGCACGAAGGTCTTCGGAGGAAGCTCATCCAAACTCTCAAGTGGAGCCTAGTAGAGTCACGTAGACTATGACACGGAGCATATGAAGTGAAGGACTCGGTCTACGAGGGTATAGCCATCTTTCACTCTTATAGTTTAGTAGATATCAAACTTAAAACCCTAATCATCTAGTTAATGATCTAGGTTGGTGTTATTCAACACCCCGAAAATTTAAAAATAGCATGCTTGATGCTTATAGAACCTAGTGCGGTGCCAGCGTACACTTTCATGGTATCAGAGCCAAAACTAGAAGATTAGACGATATTAATAGAAACACGAAATCGAAACAACTCCGAAACTTTAACCGAGCACCAAATTTCTATCAAATTTTTTAAGGTCTCTAAAAATATTTTAAACAAGTGCAGAATATTACATGTGATGTAACTAGAACACCAGAGAAATTTGAGGGGAAAATTACAAAATTGACCCGGTGAGATTGCTCAAAAAACCGGTTTCACCTTTTTTACTGTTGCAAAAGACCTTGAAATTTTTATGGTGTTCTTATCTCTTGATTTTGGGGTTTCAGGTTATGATTGATTAGTCCAAAATTGCATGTGATGTTAATTTTGTTTAGGGGCTAATACAGAGTGTTTCGTAATCGTGTTTCTAACATTGTTCGGGTTTTAGTTTGATATGGATGAAGTAGTTAGGATCCACATTAAATTAGTTTTGGGAAAATTAGTTTGTTTATAAATCTAGTGTTTTAGTCTCGGATAATCGGTTGCCACGGAGTCTTGATTCGGATCAAAACTCCGTCGCAATCACGTATTGTACGTGAATACTTGCAAAATAACTTTGCTAGGTAGCCACGCCCCATTTCCCCGACCAAGTGACTGTAGGAGAACCCCAGTGCCAAAAGCATCCACTCGAATGCTTGCGGCCATGGTGTTCCGCCTTAGTGCACTTCGTCGACGGCATCGATGGTGTGGCCATCTACTAAAGTTTTTGACGAGTATTCGATAATATAGTCGGGAATCTTGTTGAATCCCCGACTAAGTAATTGAAAAGTGTTTTCAATTTAAGACTAAAATACAAGATTTATCTGGTTAGGCATGAAATTCAGAATATGAGATATTCTGGGTTTATGATTTCTAAGGATATGCGGATTCTAATTATTGCAGTTTTACATTTCTTTTATGCAACCATAAGTGTAATACGTAGGGTATCCCAAATCTCGTTGCTATATGACAACAGAATTTAGGATACGCATAATTACTTACATTGATGATATGTGATATTATGTGTCGCTGATATGTTTTATTGGATCGTCATGATTGAATAGCCGGGGGTTTTATGTGAGATGAGAGTTTTTCAATTTTCATTCATGTAAAATTTGTATGTAATATTCTTTTATTGGGGCACATCCGGGTTAAGGATGATGTCACTACTGATGTATATTATTTACTTTTCCGCATTAGTATTGACCCAAGGAGGAGAGCACAAGTAATCGGGTTCTAGAGTCCAGTGGGAGTCCATCTCAAGTAGTTGAGACCGAGTCTTCTAAATCTAGAATTGGTAGGGTTATTTGCCGCTCTCGTAGGGGTCTAGGGATGTGGGTTTGTCTATTCATCACGACCGTAGAATCCGTGTTTTATATTATGTAAGTCTACGGTAGCGCCCCAGCCGTCATTCTGACGCCAAACGCGAAAAACATTTATAACTGGCGCTATCGCATACTATAACCCGGATCTTGCAATTAACGCTAAACTAAGAAACTGTAAAGAGGTAGAAAGGCTATACCGATCGATCCAATTCCTGCGGTCTTTAGCCATCATCCCACGCTCCTCGCGGCAATTCCGATCTCCTATCTCCTCGTCGAGGTGGCACCACGTCAACGGATCTTTAAACGGGCGCCCGCCTCTATACCGAGGCAACTCGGACATGAACTATGCTAACCGACATGTCCAAGATGAAGTAGAGAATGAGCAGAAAACTTTGTCTCAAACACCCTAGGGTTCTCATCACATGAGAGGGTTAGGGTGGAGGTTGAAGAAGATGCATAGAGATGGAAATTGTGAACTCAAGAAAACTATCCAGAGAGCAATAACTCAAGCATAATTCCTTGTGTTTATCTTTTCTTTTGTGAGTAGATATATATGGTTTGTGTAAAAAAAATAACTCAAAAAATATCTCCCCAAAAATATCTCCACAAACCCTAAAATATCTATACACAAATCAAAACACAATTAATTCTATCATGACTCACTTAGTGACACATTAGCATCAGTCACTAATGAACATGCTAGAAGAAATGTGTCACCAAGAATGAGTTACACTTTCCAAAATCCATTTAATCATTTAAACCAAAATGATTAACCAAAAGAAATGCATCCTCTAAAATATTCTCGTAACGGATTACGAGAATACCCCTCACCTGTATATACATACTTGTATCCGTATTCCGACCGAATACGAATACGAGAGACTAAAATATTCCGACTCAATATAATAATGGATCCGGCTTAAACCAAAGCCCACCAGTATTATCTGTCCGAAATATGACACGTGCACAAGTGCACGTGCATTTTCGAACCATGCCATAAAACCATACGGCATCTACAACGTTTCGCCCGAACTTGTGAAACTATCTGTTGGGGAGTCTAAAGACTCATTAGTACCCTGGCAGTGGGTTTAACCACAAGCGTCAGCGGCACTAGCTGTGCGTAACGGCTGCCCATGTACTGACCAAAATGGAAGCCGATGAGAGAACTCATCCTGGAACCCTACTGAGCCTATCAGTGACAATATACATACAGTCCGGTCCGTTCGTCTATGAGCATCGCATATCGGGCCTAGGGGGCTGGTAAAATCAGACCCCAAATAGCGGTATAAGTCGTGTCGGAGAGTAGCCCTGAACACGCTGAGAAACTATTGGAATACTTACCAGTAATTCTCACCTGCCTTGGCCAAGGACTTGGTGCAAAGGCTCTCCTAGACACAGCACGATCTCACCCCCAATACCGGGAGAGACGAAACCCCTGCCGATCCGCTCACTTGCCTCCATGTGGCTCGGGACTGTACCCAACAAAAACCTGTTTGCACGACTCCTTTGAGCCTTGGTAGGGTAGTAATCAAAGCACAGTGGGAACTCACACGAGACAAATGACGACCTCAGGACGATGAACTAACCTGTACACATATCACCAGGGAACTGCTATCTGACGCTAGGTATAATACCAACTAGCAGGTTCCCGGCGAGTCATGTCTGGTGTACTCATAACCCAATGAGCACATGTATACATCTTAGGTGATCCAACTGACACCAATGGCTTGTGAGACCGGCCACCGCCCCTTGTCAGGGTCTCGATTGTATACACTAGTCTACTCCAGAGTATCGATGCCCTGTCTCGAAACTCTCATGACTAGGGACCACTTTTAAGGATGTGCTTATGGACTACCCAACTCTCACTTATATGATCGCCATCATACTGTTGGTAGTCAAGCAGGATCCTAAGGGCTATATCAACTTGTAATAGTGATCATGTCACCTAAAGCTTTACACGATGATAAAGACAAACCAGATAGCATACTATCATCTCGAATAATACTGTCTCACCGGTATAGGTCCTCCTCAATCATTGCAATCACGTGCCTGCGATCCAATAATTGACTTTGAGGGCACTATATCCAACAATCTCCTACTTGCACTTAAGGCTAATTATTGTGATGTCGCAAACTCACAGCCCGTGTGATACCGAACACCCAACTCCTGTACTAATCAGTTTCACAAAGCTCGTTTGTAAAACTCTTGTGTACGAGAAATAGCCTCAATGAGTGCATCCGCCCTGATGTTTCTTTCTTTGTCTCTCTTAATCTCTAGTTCGCGGAGAAAGCCATCTCCCGAATTGAGTAATACCTGTCTTAGAATATGTCTGGATATCTGATGGTACCTAGTTCATAAATGAACTCCAAATCCAAACTTCTTAGACTGTATCGACAACTGAAACTAATCAATATCCAGCACCATGCCTCCCATAGTATCCTCTTGAAACACCTGTCCATAATACTGCCCCCTTTGTCAGAGGGAAAACTATAACTCTGAAAATCACTCTGTCATCCATGCCACCTTTGGAAGCCTGGAATGATAACCGTCTCCGAAGGAGGCCGCCGTTATCAAATCCCTAGAACATGCACTTATGTTCTAAAACTGCTTCCGTATGTTTCTTCTGGATTAGATTAATATAAACTTATTGCATCTAGTGCAAAAACAACATCTGGTGTGGTACTTGACATCTCACGATTGACTCAATTGCCTAAGCAAGTTGTTAGTGTATATGCCCTAGAGGCCATTACTGTATCATACTAGTTTGTATATTACTTAATGGAAGCTTGGGATATTCACCTTGTGTAGACAATCTTGCTCAATATAGTAGTATGCTACTTGGTTTGTTTCTGCTTTAATGTGTACATGTGTTTATTTTAGTATATCACCTATACACAATAGTGGAGCCCTTAGGATCTTTGCTTGATTACCAGCGTTGTGATGGCAGTCACACTAGTGGGGGCTAGGTAATCTACAAGCACATCCTTATGCAGGTCCCTAGTCGTAGGACTATCGAGACAGGGCATCGATACTTCGGAGTAGACTAGCGTATGCGCTTCTCATCCCAGTGTGGGAGACGGTCTGTCCCCCAGCCGTCAGTACGTCGTACTTGAGATAGTATGCGGGTGCTCGTTAGGTTACGAGTACACTGGACATGACTCGTCGGGAACTGTTGGTTGGTACTATACCTATCGTCAGTTATCAGTTCCCAGGTGACATGAGAACAGTTTAGTCCGCTGACTTGACACTGTCACTTCGCCTCGAATGTGTTCCCACTGTACTTAGATTACTACCTTACCACGGCTCAAAGGAGTCGTGCAAACAGGTAGTAGTTGGGTGCAGTCCCGAAGCACTTGGAGGCAGTGGCGGTTAGACAGGATTCGTCTCTCCCGGTATTGGGGGTTGACATCGCGCTGTGTCTAGGAGAGCCATTACACAAGTCGTCCCTGGCCAGGGCAAGCGAGATATACTGGTAGGTTTCTAGTGTTAACTCAGGGTGTTCTGAGCTACACTCCGACACGACTTGTACCGCTATTAGGGGACTGACGTTTACCGCCCCTAGGCCCGCCATGCGATGTTATCAGACGAACAGACCGGACTGTACGGAGATTGTCACATCCTGGCTCAGTAGGAGTTCAGATGGGTTTCACCTCGTCCGTCTTCTTGTCGGCATCTACCTGGGGCCCGTTACGCACAGCTAGTGCCGCTTGCGGTCTGTGGTTAAACCCAATGCCAGCGTAGTGTCGAGTCTTTAGAGTCCCACACAGAAAGTTATTCGCCGTTAGGCAAAAGAGAAGAGGTCGCATATTTTGCGACAGGTCGCATGGTTTTGCGACAGGGTCTGGTCACATCCGTGCACTTGTGCACGTTTAGTGTCCGGGCAGTTAACACTAGCGGGCTTTGGTTTAAGCCAGATCCGAGTGTACGTTTTGGGATTGGTTTTATCTCGTTTGTATTCGTGTTCCTCGGAACGCGGATGCGGGTGTGTATCCACAGTTGACTGAGAGACAGAGACAGAGGATTCTCATTGGGGTTGTTGACTGTTGACTTTTGGCCATTGACTTTTGCTAAACCCTAATGAGAATAAGAAATATGATCTACAATAATATTAATTAAGTATTATAGTGACATGGTTGTTGAGGGGTTGACTTTGTTGACTTGTTGACTTTGTTTACCGGTTGACTAGGTTGGACTAGTTGACCATCATCATTACAATGGCTATCATTTCATGGCAAAGACTTTTACTTGCTTGTTTCTTTTTGCAAAATGAGTGCATGAAATGATATGGCCATTTTGACTTGAACCATCACATAATACTTCATTACTATTATTTTTTATGATGATTTTGGATTATGAGAGCTTGGATGGCAAAAGACTTACTCATTCTCTCATATGCTTTCTCTCTCTAGCTCAAGGCAACTCCCTCTCATGAGTTGAGAAACATTGCCTTAGAGATAAAAGAAAACCCATATCACTTCTCTACTTAACCTAGTTTACAAGGTTTAGCAAACCAAATGTTCTAGTTTCTTCTAGTTTGAAGAGAAGCCAAAGGTAGAAGCTTTCAGGTGGATCCATCTTCGGCGCAAGGAGACGACGAGGTGAGGCCGATCTGTACACCGCAAAGAGTTGAAGACGAAGGAGTTCAAGAAAGGTATAACCCCCTAACCGAGTAGGTAAAACTCATGTTAGGTTTGTTAGATAGTTGTTTAACAAAGATCCGTATTATGAGTCCATGTTACCACCACTTGAAAAATCGTTTTTCATCATTTCGGCAAGCCCGTAAGTACCGGGAGAGGTAACGTGGACTTACAGTGGTATCAGAGCCTAGTTAAACACTATCTAACATGTTAGCAAAGTAACTAGAAATTCGATCGGAGAAAAAGTCGCGAAACACGCCCGGGTTGCATACTTTCTATCGAATTTTTCCTCTGTTTCAAAAATAATAAATCTTGCCTTAAAATTCGACTCAGGGTTTTTAGAGCACACTGTAGGAAAATGGTCCAGAGAGCCGATCAACGCGCCGCGGAACCGCGGCCGGAGCTTGCTCCTGCCGCGGATCCGCGGCCGAGTTGACTCGGTCGTGGACGATTTTCCTTGCAGTGTGGTCACAGGGGTGTTTCGGGATTTTCACAATATGTTTTTTCTGCCCAGATTTTTCAGAAAGCAAAATTTGTTTTTGGGGCTTAAAAAACCGTTTTTTGATCGAATTTCTGAAGACTAAATCTAACGGGTTTATATCTGTGATGTGATATATGTATTGAACGTCTGCTAATCGCTATATGTCGATTAGTGGGGGTTATACATATCTGTGATCTGTAATGTTGATGGTATGTGTATATGAATTCATTGGATTGTCGCGGATGAATAGCCGGGGGGTTGTGAGATGAGAGTTTTCTTTTTCTTTCAATTCATGTAAATTTGTAATTGATGTAATATTATTTATATGGCCGCACAACCGGGATGGGGTTGTAGCCGTCATTGTATAATTTATTTTACCGTTTTTGCTCCTAGGATAGACCCAAGGTGGGGTGCACAAACTACCGGGTATCTCGAAGTGCCGAGTGGCCTACTCACGGTGTTGAGGGAGGTTGCTTCGCTTCGGGTACTTGGCGGGTAGTTTGCCGCACCCATAGGGGTCTAGGGTGGGGTCTTGGCTATTCATCGCGACCGTGTAATCCGCTTTTCGTTACAGGCTCATACGGATTACGGATTTCTAGTATATCCAATGTGTTCATCTGTGATCTGGAATGGCTATCATTGCATGTGACGAATGTGTATATCTATATATGATATTATTTAGGCGTTGCTTATGTTTTGCATCCGCGCTAGTCCAGCCCCCGCTCTGTCGTTGGTTAAGTAACCTAACGGGTAATGACGGGGCCCCGTGGCGAATGCGGATGGCAAAAGCGTACGTCATATTTTCGTTGTTTTCTGCAATGGTAGGATTAAATGATGGGACGCAATAAAATTAATGCAAGAAAAATAAACCAAGTAAAAGTCATTGGAACACTTTCAAAACCACTCGGTTTCCTTTCAAAAAGAACTTTTAAACGCGAAGCTTTAGCTGCTCCTTTTAAAAGCTATCTCATTCCATCGATTATATCAAGTTCACTACGTTCACGGTTTTGCCAAAACCATCCGTAGCCTTCCATCATTTCAGTTAAATATTCGGTAGTATTCAAGCTATGTATTTTGACCTCACGCCAAGGCATAGTGATTGGTAGCTGCCGGATATTTATCTGTTGCATAGATAGAATGCGTTGGTTTGAGACAGTCGTACTGCCATTTTGGCCTATGTCAAGGTAGGTACGGGTGGGTTCAAATTAACCTGGATAATGATGGGAAGAACTTGACATGTGACTTATGACATTTTGACCTCACGCCAAGGTCATAAGAGCATGGGGCAAAAATCCACATCGGGAGTTTCAAAAGAACTGAAACTTGCTAGCGCTGCATACTATTTGGAGTATGATGATTCTGGTAGGATTCCTTCAGTTTTGTCACGCAATAATATTTGGATCCCGATCCTACTGTGAGTATATGCTACTCCTCGGGATATTTCTCACTTAACGATCAATGCTATAAACCAAGTAGGTGTCTAGAAAGGAGTTAGTGGGGCTACGCCCCTAGGGAAAAGAGGTTATTTAATTAAGGAACTTCGCGAAAGCGTTGGAAAACCTCCCTTGAAGTACCGACACTAGCCTGGCTGAACGGTTAAGCAAGTATTGTACGGTGAGATTGATCCTGACTAATTCTTCCTTTTTGGTTTGAGGAGGGATTCGAGAGACAGTGGGAACCATCCTGTTTAGACAAATTAAAAACCACTCTAAACTTGCAAGAGCATCATGCTAAAGTGTTTCTTCTCTCTCTCCTAATTGCAGCGACCAAACATCATAACCGGACTTAAGTTACTACTAGATAAAAACATACTGACAGGGCCAAACTACAAAGATTGGCTCAGGAATGTTAAAATGGCAATCACTTATGACAAGTTGGGGTATCTCCTTACCACCAAAGCTCCCCCTGTCGCAGGTCCCAAAACCAGCGTCGCGGATAGGAAAATCGATAAGTCTTGGGAAATCGACTGCGCGAAGGCCAAGTGCCTCGTGCTTGCCCCTATGGACAATGAACATTAGAGGAGGCACGAGAATATGGACCTTGAATCCATATTTCTCCATACAAAAGAACTGTATGGAGAGCAATCACGTATCGCAAGATACGAAGTCTCGAAAAAGCTGTTTTCAGCAAGATTGGCCGTCGGATCATCGGTAGCGGAACACGTGCTTAAGATGATTGGCTTCATTGAGGAGCTCGCGGACCTTGGGACCACGTTAGAGAACGAGCTCTATACGGACTTGATACCCCAGTCCCTTCCTTTCACTTACGCCCAGTTTATCCTGAACTTCAACTTGCAAGAAAAAGAAGTTGAACTTTCAGAACTCCTCAACATGCTGAGGAGTGCAGAGGGCACCCTACAGAAAGTTAGGGAAACATCCACTTTATTTGTAGGAGGATCTTCCTCTTCTAGGTCCAAGGCGAAAGCCAAGGGAAAGAAGAAGAATGCCCCCGCCAAACCAAGGGGCGGTGTTAGTAAAGTGGATACGAAGGGAAAGACAAAAGCAACAAAGGTAGCGGGAAAGCTTGTGGGAAAGGAAAATGCTTTTACTATCACAAGAGTGGACACTGGAAAAAGGATTGCAGGGCTTTGTAGGCCAGAACCCAGGATCTGAAGCAAGTTGCGGCTTCAGCTTCAGGTGTATAGGTTATTGAAAACTGTCTATCAATAAACTCTACATCCTGGGTAGTGGATACCGGATCAGGATCTCATATCTGTAATTCTTTGCAGGCGTTGAGAAAGCCTAGGGTTTTGAAGGCAGGTGATATGACCCTCAGAGTTGCAAACGGAGCTAGCATGGATGTTGAGTCCGTGGGGGACTATCACCTGGGGTTGTCAGATGGACACGTTTTGGTTTTGCGTAATTTCTATTTTGTACCCAATGCAACTTGTAATATCATTTCTGTATCTTTATTATCTAAAGAAGGTTATGAATTTGCATTTGTAAGAAATGTTGTAAATATTCACCTTAATCAAGTTTTGATTGGGTCAGGTACATTAAGCAATGGTATATACGTACTAAACCAACCACATATTTTCAATGTCCAGAATACACACAAAAGAAAGTCTCCAGAAACAAACCAGGCTTTCTTATGGCATTGTAGACTGGGTCACATCAATGAGAGAATGTTGACGAAGTTACATACAGAAGGATATTTGGATCCGTTCGAATATCAATCGTATGGCACTTGTCAATCCTGTCTCAAAGGAAAGATGACAAAGACTCCGTTCACTGGACACGGAGTAAGAGCGAGCGAGCTCTTGGGACTCGTACACAGCGACGTGTGCGGTCCAATGTCTACACATACACGAAGCGGTTATTCTTACATCATTACTTTTACGGATGACTTTTCAAGGTACGAATATTTCTTCTTAATGAAACATAAATCCGAAGCCTTTGGAAAATTCCAGGAATATAAGAATGAAGTAGAAAAACAAACAGGCAAAAGTATCAAGACACTAAGATCTGATCGAGGTGGTGAATACTTAAGTGCCGAATTCCTGGATTACTTAAAAGAGAATGGTATTCTCTCTCAGCTTACTTCTCCATACACTCCGCAACATAACGGTGTATCGGAGAGACGGAACCGGACCCTATTGGATATGGTACGTTCCATGATGAGTAACACTGAGTTACCGCGATCATTCTGGGGATATGCACTAGAATCAGCTGCATACCTTTTGAATCGAGTTCCAACTAAGACTGTGCCTACCACACCATATGAGATATGGAGTGGGAAGAAACCCTATCTTCAATATCTGAAGATCTGGGGATGTCCGGCTTTTGTCAAAAAGCAGCATGAGGACAAACTCGAGGCACGCTCAGTACTGTGCAAGTTTGTGGGATACCCAAAGAACTCCAGGGGGTATCTCTTCTGTTACACAGAGGAACAAAAGATCATTGTTTCTCGTAATGCCCATTTTCTGGAACACCAGTTCTTAGAAAAGGGAACAAGTGGGAGCGAAATAGAACTGGAAGAAATTCCAGAACCATAGACTATTACTGAAAGCTTAGTAGAACCAGAGGGTTCAAAAGAACATTACATTCCTACGCCGCTCCGCAGGAGTAATAGGCAGTCTTATCCGCCTGAGAGATACTACGGTTTTCTCATAGACGGGGATAGAGAGGATTGCATCATTGATTATGATGAGCCGACTAGCTTCCAGCAGGCCATTCAGAGTGTTGACTCGGTAAAATGGATGGATGCAATGCGGACCGAAATAGAGTCCATGTACACCAACAAAGTATGGACGTTGGACGTTGCTCCAGATGGGGTAAAACCCGTAGGATGCAAGTGGATCTTCAAAAAGAAGATTGGTGTAGATAGACAGGTTGAAACCTATAAAGCTAGACTTGTTGCAAAGGGTTTTCGTCAAAGACCTGGTTTGGACTATGACGAAACCTTTTCTCCAGTGGCTATGCTGAAATCCATTCGGATCCTTCTTGCCATTGCTGCCTTCCACGATTATGAGATTTGGCAGATGGACGTAAAAACCGCTTCTCTAAATGGAAATTTAGAGGAGTGTATCTATATGGACCAGTCAGAGGGTTTCATTCAGATTGGGAGCAGCGGAAAGGTGTGCAAGTTGCTTAAGTCCATTTATGGACTAAAGCAGGCATCGCGGAGTTGGAACATCTGTTTTGATGAGACGGTCAAAGAATTTGGCTTTATCAAAAATCCAGATGAACCATGCATCTATAGTAGATTTGTAGCAAGAACGGTCGTATTCCTCGTATTGTACATGGATGACATTCTTCTGATAGGAAATGACATTCCTATGCTACAATCTGTCAAGGGATTCTTGTCACACAGGTTCTCCATGAAAGACCTGGGTGATGCCTCGTACATTCTGGGGATCCAGATCTTTCGTGACAGATCCAAGAGGATATTAGGACTTTCACAGTCCAGGTACATCGACACCATACTGAAAAGATTCAGTATGGAAGATTCCAAGCGCGGTAATCTATCGGCTTGTCACGGGATCACCCTCTCCAAAGAGATGTCTCCCAAGACTGATTTGGAAAGGGATCGCATGTCTATTATACCCTACGCTTCTGCGGTAGGCTCTAAAATGTATGCGATGTTGTGTACCAGATTGGATGTAGCTTATGCACTGAGTGTGGTAAGCCGGTATCAGTCAAACCCTGGGGAGAAATACTGGATAGCGGTAAAGAACATTCTCAAATACCTGAGAAAGACTGAGGAGATGTTCTTGGTGTATGGCGGAAAAGACATCTAGATCGAGGCCTTTGCTGACTCTAGCTTTCAGAGTGACAATGATGATTCCAAGTCCATGTCGGGTTATGTCTTTACCCTCAATGGAGGGGTGGTTTGTTGGAAGAGTTCCAAACAGGAAACCGTTGCTGACTCGACGATGGAAGCGGAATATATCGCTGCTGCAGATGCCGCAAAAGAAGCCGTCTGGATAAGGAAGTTCTTAACTGAACTTCAGGTGGTTCCGTCCATTGTTGATCCAATACCTCTGTATTGCGACAACAACGTGGCTATAGCTTTAGCGAAGGAACCAAGGTCCCATCAGATATCCAGACACATCTTGAGGCGGTATCACCTGATCAGGGAGATCGTGGGTCGCCAGGAGATCGAGGTTCGAAGAGTTGCAACGGAAGATAACACTGCTGATCCATTCACGAAGGCCTTACCCAAGACTCAGTTCGAGCGGCTGATCGAGATGATAGGCCTTCGATACGCCAGTACATGGCCTTAGTGCAAGTGGGAGATTGTTAGTGTATATGCCCTAGAGGCCATTACTGTATCATACTAGTTTGTATATTACTTAATGGAAGCTTAGGATATTCACCTTGTATAGACAATCTTGCTCAATATAGTAGTATGGTACTTGGTTTATTTCTGCTTTAATGTGTACATGTGTTTATTTTAGTATATCACCTATACACATTAGTGGAGCCCTTAGGATCTTTGCTTGATTACCAACGTTGTGATGGCAGTCACACTAGTAGGGGCTGGGTAATCCACAAGCACATCCTTATGCAGGTCCTTAGTCGTAGGACTATTGAGACAGGGTATCGATACTCCGGAGTTGACTAGCATATGCGCTTCTCATCCCAATGTGGGAGATGGTCTGTCCCCCAGCCGTCAGTATGTCGTACTTGAGATAGTATGCGGGTGCTCTTTAGGTTACGAGTATATTGGACAGGACTCGTCGGGAACTGTTGGTTGGTACTATACCTATCGTCAGTTATCAGTTCCCAAGTGACATGAGTACAGCTTAGTCCGCTGACTTGACACTGTCACTTCGCCTCGAGTGTGTTCCCACTGTACTTTGATTACTACCCTACCACGGCTCAAAGGTGTCGTGCAAACAAGTAGTAGTTGGGTGCAGTCCCGAAGCATTTGGAGGCAGTGGCGGTTAGACAGGATTCGTCTCTCCCGGTATTGGGGGTTGACATCGCGCTGTGTCTAGGAGAGCCATTGCACAAGTCGTCCCTGGCCAGGGCAAGCGAGATATACTGTTAGGTTTCCAGTGTTATCTCAGGGTGTTCTAGGCTACACTCCGACACGACTTGTACCACTATTAAGGGACTGACGTTTACCGCCCCCTAGGCCCGCCATGCGATGTTATCAGACGAACAGACCGGACTGTGCGTAGATTGTCACATCCAGGCTCAGTAGGAGTTCAGATGGGTTTCACCTCGTCCGTCTTCTTGTCGGCATTTACCTGGGGATTGTTACGCACAGCTAGTGCTGCTTACGGTCTGTGGTTAAACCCACTGCCAGCGTAGTGTCGAGTCTTTAGAGTCCCACACAGAAAGCTATTCGCCTTTAGGCAAAAGAGTGGAGGTCGCATGGTTTTGCGACAGGTCGCATGGTTTTGCGAAAGGGTCCGGTCACATCCGTGCACTTGTGCACGTTTGGTGTCCGGGCAGTTAACACTAGCGGGCTTTGGTTTAAGCCAGATCCTAGTGTACGTTTTGGGATTGGTTTTATCTCATTTGTATTCGTGTTCCTCGGAACGCGGATGCGGGTGTGTATGCACAGTTGACTGAGAGACAGAGGCAGAGGATTCTCATTGGGGTTGTTGACTGTTGACTGTCGACCATTGACTTTTGCTAAACCCTAATGAGAATAAGAAATATGATCAACAAAAATATTAATTAAGTATTATAGTGACATGGTTGTTGAGGGGTTGACTTTGTTGACTTGTTGACTTTGTTGACCGGTTGACTAGGTAGGACTAGTTGACCATCATCATTACAATAGCTATCATTTCATGGCAAAGACTTTTGCTTGCTTGTTTCTTTTTGCAAAATGAGTGCATGAAATGATATGGCCATTTTGACTTGAACCATCATATAATACTTGATTACTATTATTTATTATGATGATTTTGGATTATGAGAGCTTGGATGGAAAAAGACTTACTCATTCTCTCATTTGCTTTCTCTCTCTTGCTTGAGCTCTCCCTCTTGCTCTCTCTCTAGCTCAAGGCAACTCCCTCTCGTGAGTTGAGAAACACTGCCTTAGAGATAAAAGAAAACCTATATCACTTCTCTACTCATCCTAGTTCACAAGGTTTAGCAAACCAAGTGTTCTAGTTTCTTCTGGTTTGAAGAGAAGCCAAAGGTAGAAGCTTTCAGGTGGATCCATCTTCGGCGTAAGGAGACGACGAGGTGAGGCTGATCCGTACACCGCAAAGAGTTAAAGACGAAGGAGTTCAAGAAAGGTAGAAACCCCTAACCGAGTAGGTAAAACTCATGTTAGGTTTGTTAGATAGTTGTTTAACAAAGATCCGTATTTTGAGTCCATGTTACCACCTCTTGAAAAATCGTTTCTCATCATTTCCGCAAGCCCGTAAGTACCGGGAGAGGTAACGTGGACTTACATAAGTGATATGCCAATCATGCACATCCCTCTCCCCTTTAGTCTGTAAGACACCTTTAGAGTGGGAGACGCCATCACCTGCAGGTACACCACCATGCCAGGAGTCATCCATTCTAAAATACTATTAGAATACTGTCAAAGTACCCACATTGGGAAACTACCCAAATCTAGATCTAAAACCATAAATCTAGTAACCAGAATGTCAGATATTATATCCATATCCTTTGTGGAGAAACAACTGTGTGACAACCACAATATAACCGATTGTAATGTAGGAATTTTACTTCCTACTCTGTGTATGTCATCCAAATACGAGGACATCACACACTACTACCTTCTTAATAGGTCCATCCCCTATTCTGATGAAGTCAACCCCATGAATGTCACATCAAAAATAGATGATCTATTTCCGCTATATCTGCTTTAGTCTAAGAATAGACATAAGCTACTTTCCCACTATGCTTCCGCTGCTCCCACTGACCACAACAACCCTCCGGCAGAATAATATATACGTGCACTTCTAAAGCTAGTTTAGAACGACGCTATACTTAACATCCTGCCAGGTCTCATAGCCTGGAACAACAGTAGTGTCAAGTCTGGGTAAACAAGAACCTCGCTGTCACCGTCCTTGAGGCTACCGGAGTACCTCTCGGGTGTCTGAAGTTACCCAACATATCTGCGGAGTGGCTAATGGAATGTAAGACCTGATTGAATCTATAGGTCCTATCAAATTTTCCTTAATCGTTTGCGGTTCTGGAAACTCTTCCAGTTCTACCATACTCCTACTACTGTTTTCTGAAAAAATATATTTTTACTAAAATTGTGGCGAGTCAAGAAAAATATCACTATTGATCTTCCAGATGGTAGAAAATCAACCATCGGCATAGCCTGGGCCAACCCGCAAACTGCCATTACAGAAACTTGCCTTGAGTTATCCAGAGTCTGGTTTTAAGCATATGCCGGACAACTCCCCGTACCTTAACATCGTTAAGATATGAACCATTCTTTATCCAATATAGAAACTTTGTCACTTATTTAATTGGAACCAGATTCAAATCATGCAGCTATCTCCAGTGCATATCAACTTAATGGAGAAAGGCTAATCAGCATTACTCAACTTAGGAATACATCCAATTATGAGTAACCTGAAAGAGAAACAAGTTTCTCAAAACCATTACTATCAACTGAATACCAATCATAAGTATCTACATCTTCGATCTTTTTGAAGAATCCCGATACTTGCGACATCTGGTTCTCTACTTTATTCCTATACCCACAACTTCTCAATACTTAGATCTTGTATTTTTACGAAACAATTGTCTAAAAACTAGAGAAGTTACAAGTAATCAGAACATAGTACGAGGACCAACCCCTTTGTTCTAATGGACACTGGACAACATACAATACTATGTATAAGTCCCCTGAGTTGAATCACTCAAAACCTGTGCATCATAGGTTGAAAACTGTACTTATGGTTAAGAACTACTCCGCTGTTCAATGCTCTTTACCCAATCGTCAACTGATGTAGGTAATTATCAAAGAAATAATTTCAAAAGATACATCTCACTTTATGAAAATAAACGTACAGTTATATCAATTTGAAATTGGTGCATAACAACGGATATTCAAAACCAAATACTTGCCGTCAGGCAAAAACCCAGGTGATTTCCTCAAATATCACAAATTACAACGAATTCCGATATAATGAGGATGATCACCTAATTTCCAATAAATTACTCCCACTCATCATCTGTAAAACCAAACAGATGTGAGAATCATACCTGGTAAATACATACCCTGGAGTAAGTATCTAATCGGGAAAACAGTTTTCCTTTAACAGTGCACAGTGACACTGAAATATGAAAATGTTTCGTAGGGGTATCCTGGTATTCCTAGTAATGCCTCTTCCATAATCCAATTCATGGTTGTAACCGTATATTTCTTTGTCATCTCTCCAAATTCCTTTATTTGTCTTTATTCATTACCTTCTGTACACCCCCTTCAGGCTAAGTGGTTTTCTTCCTTCCCTACCGTTCGGCACCAGCCTATGGTTTGGAAGAAGACTATACATTAAGCATAATAGGTGTACTCTCCTAATCCTAGGAGTACTCGCAACCTGAGAGAAGGTGATGATAAAAGACAACTGAATAATACCTTATTCTATTTCTCCCGAACTGGGGAAAAAAACAAAGGTGAAGTAGGAGTGGCGATGAAGTACGCGATTTGGTCGTGAATGATAGCAGTCGCAATTTACTTTGCCCTCTTTCTAATCCCTTTATTTTGTCTTTACTTATTACCTTCTGTACACCCTACTTAGGCTAATTGGTTTTCTTCTTTCCCTACCTTTCGGCACCTGCCTATGGTTTGGAAGAAGACAATCCAATAAGCGTAATAGGTGTACTCTCCGAAACCAAGGAGCACTAGCAACCTGAGAGAAGGTGATGATGAAAGAAAACTGAATAAACCAATTCAATTTCTCCTGAACCTGGATCCATCCTCGAAGAAGTCCCTTTGAGTTCATATATAACCATACGATGGATCTATCCAATGGAAGTATATGTTCGTAGTGATACGAGGTGTTCTGAGAAATGGAAAGGGTAAAAGAAGGAGCGGCAATGACTTATGCAATTTAGACAATCCAAAAGCCAGTAGTTTAAGAAGGTTCGGTCAACTTGGTCACTAAGTCATAGTTGTTAGTTATATGTATGCCCTAGAGGCCATTACTGTACATAGGATGTATATTGTAGTGGATGCTGGGACATATATAGGAAGGACTTTCTCGCTCGACATGATAGTACGCTATCTGGTTGCTCTTTATCTTAACATGTATACTTTCTGTCTCTCTGATTACATGTTGATAAAGCCCATAGGATGTGTGCTCGACTTCCAGGACTATGATGTAGATCATACTAGTGGGGCCTGGGTAGTCCATGAGTACATCCTTGAAATGTTCCTAGTCGAGGGAATATTGAGACGGGGCATCGATATTCCAGAGTAGACTAGCGCATATCTTCTCGACCCATGCGATGGGCGATGGATGATCCCATATCCATTGGTGTTTGACATCGAAGATGGTATGCGGGTGCTCAGTGGAGACTGGGTACACTGAACGGACTCGCCGAGAACTCCCAGATGGTATTATACCTCACGTCAGATGGCAGCTCTCTGGTGACACTGGTACAGCTTAGTCTGTTGACCCGAGATCGTCATAGAGTCTTGTGTGTCTCCCACTGTGCTTTGATTTCCACCCTACCACGGCTCTACTGAGTTGTGCAAACAGGTGGTTTTTGGGTACAGTCCCGATTCACATGGAGGCAATGAGCGATAGGAGGGGATTCGTCTCTCCCGGTATTGGGGGTTGATGTTGTGCTATGCTCGACTGGCCATAACAGGAAATCCCTGATCAGGGTTGCAGTGATATACTGGTAAGTGTTATCAGTAGTTTCACGAATGTTATGGACCCTACGTCGGCATGACTTATCGAGCTATTGGGGTCTGACGTTTACCACCCCTAGGCGAGATATGCGACATATCAGACGAACAGACCGGACTATACGGTAGTGTTACTGGTCGGATTCGCAGGAGTGTGAGCGGGCTTGCTCGTCGATCTTCTGATCGCTCAATACCCGGGTAGCCGTTACGTTTGGCAGACCGCTTGCGGCTTGTGGGTGTTTGATATGATCATCATCTGCTGCCGGCGTATTGACGAGTCTTTAGAGTCCTACACAGAGGTTTCCTGGCTCAAGCGAAACGAAATAGGAGCGCATATGAGATATGTGCGGGACCGAGAATAATGCGTGTATGTGATACCGTATTCCATTCTCGTGATCTGTGTATCGATTGGTTATATGCGATATAACCTAGTTATCGAATCAAGGATTGATTCGATAAGCCGATACATAGGATACTGGCCGGTTATATGCGACATGACCGGATCATTGAATCAAGTGTTGATTTAATGATTTAATGTATAATTATATATATTTGATATATTACTTTACATTAACTAGTAATGGTTCACTTTAAATGGATTTTCTCACTTGGATGTGCGCATTGCATATGCGATATGATATTGTGCACTAGCTTGTATCATGTTTGATGATACATATCTTTTTTGGTTAAGTGTGAAGAGTTAAACCTTGGTTAATGAAATCATTAGGGTTTACTATTTGCTTATTCCTTTATTTATTTGTTTTATTAATTTTGGTATTTATAATAAGCATAATGAGAAAGAAACAAAATGGTTAGCTTTCATTCTTTCATGAAGCTTAATGAAGCTTCATGAAGCTTTGACCAAAGGTGACCAT
This sequence comes from Agapanthus africanus, assembly GCA_030015575.1. Taxonomy (NCBI): domain Eukaryota; kingdom Viridiplantae; phylum Streptophyta; class Magnoliopsida; order Asparagales; family Amaryllidaceae; genus Agapanthus; species Agapanthus africanus. Next base: position 50,348,076 of record CM057351.1, on the reverse strand, counting down.
TTTGTTTTTATCTCAAACCCTAACCACTCACTAACCTTGGTTAACTCTCTACACTTTACTATGGTTCAAATATGATAAGGATTGATTTTTTCTTTTCTATTCAATAATTCTTATCATAATATTTGAGCTTCTTCTTCTTCTTCCTTCAAGTGAAGAAAAGCTTGACCATCAATGGCAAGTCTTCATATCTAGTGAGAAATCCAAAACTAAAGTTTACCCACTTCCTATTTCTTCATCCTCTATCTATTGCCAAGTAGTATAGGGTGTTTCCTTCACAAGTTTTTCCGACTTGGTGAAGTTGGAGCTTGTTCTTGCGATATCTCGACGTAGATCATCTTCGGCATTGAACCGACGATCAAGCTCGCCCATTCTTCGATGATACCGATACTTGAGTTCCGGATTCATTTTGGACAGCCGAGGGGACTTCCTTGCGGAGCCGTGGAGGTGGTGGACCGGATCTACAAAGGTTGTATGTCCGTTCCCTTAGTTAAATTGTTAACTAGTTTATGTTTCGCCTAAATATCTAGTAAACGATCCGTAGTCGGGTTTGTAGGCACCCGTAAAATTTTATTTGTGCATGTTTGGTCACTTGTGAAACTTAACAAGAGTGCCTAGGAACCCTACAGTGGTATCAGAGCCTAGCTAGAGCCTTAGGCGAAGTCCAGACGGAAATTGAAGTCCGAACGAACCCGAAACCCCGAACCAAAAGAGCTCTCTGTACTTTTTTTTAAAAACAGTGATTTTTCTATATTAAAAATATTCAGTAAAATCAGCAGGAGATTATAAGGAAAACTGCAAAATTCGTAGCCCTAATTCCATTAGACCGCCGCGCTTCCGCGGCACGAGCATGGCTCGTGCGGCGGAAGAGCGGCCGATTTGTCGTATTGAGCAACAAATTTTGTACAGTAATTCCTCTTCTGCTGTTCTGGTTTTCCTGGATATTTTTGATATTTTTTCAAGAGTTGAATTTTTCTGAGTTGATTTGGGGATTCGGTGTTTCGATCGGGGTATCAAATTTTGTCTGTGTGGCTTTCCGGATAAATCTTAGAATATGTTAAAAAGTTCGACCGGATATAAATACCCAATTTTTCCTTGTCGGGAAATTTCCAAGTGTTGGATTTTTCCGTAGTTTGACGACGTTCTAAGTAGTGCAAGTAACGCGATGGTCCCTCTAGAAGACACAAACCTTAACTCGATTATGTGACCGTCTTGAACTGCCCTTTGAACCTTCGGGTTTGGGGCAGTACGGCGTGCCACATGTGAGGCGTTGGCTTGACCCTTCTACGGCTGGATCATTGGTACTGAGGCACGAACGGAATGTTGTTAGACTTGTTTCATGTGTTGATCTGTTTCGGGAAAAGTTGGGTGTTAGATTGTTCGATCGAAAAGTTTAACATTTTCTGTTTATCCGGAATGGGATACAATAATTGGAATTCACAATAAGTTATATGATAACTGAATGAATGTTATAAACATAGCAATTTAGTCTCACTTGATCGGTTGCCACGGAATTTTGATGTGATCAAAAGTCCGTCGCAATCACGTAGCGTACGCGGATACTCGCCGGGTAAACTTAATAGACAGCCTCACGCCTTTGCCCCGACCAAGTGACTGTAGGAGAACCCCGTCGCCGAAAGCATCCCTCCGGGTGCTCGCGGTAGCGGTGTTCCGCCTTGGTGCACTTCGTCGACGGTATCGGGGGTGCAGCCGTCTACTGAAGTTTGCGACGAGTATTCGATCAGGATGTCGGGAATCTTGTTGAATTGCCCGACTTGGTATTGAAAAGTGTTTTCGATAATGAGACTAAAATGCGGGGTTTATAATTGTTAGGCATGCGATGTCTAAGTAATTCATTTGGTCAGACATGTGATGTCTGAGGTGGTTGCGGATTCCAACTGTTGTAGTTTTTCACTTTCTTTTCTGTGACCGTAAGTGTAATATGTGATATCGCCGGTTTCGTTGCTATATGTCAACGACAATTGGGATGGACATATTTACTTACGTTGATGACATGTGATGTTATGTGTTGCTGGATATGTTATATTGGATCGTCGTGTTTGAATAGCCGGGGGTTTTTATGTGAGATGAGTGTTTTTCATTTTCATTCATATAAAAACTTGTATGTAATATTCTTTTATTGGGGCGCTTCCAGGTTGCGGAAGTAGTCACCATTTGTATATTATTTACTTTTCTGCACTAGGATAGACCCAAGGAGGGGAGCACAAGTAACCGGGTTCTGGGGTCCAGTGGGAGACCAACTCGAGGAGTCGAGTCCGGGTCTCCTAACCCTAGAATTGGTAGGGTTGCTTGCCGCTCTCGTAGGGGTCTTGGGGTGTGGGATTGGCTATTCATCACGACCGTGGAATCCGTGTTTTATACTGGCTCGTATTGAAAACACGGACGTCCTAGTATATCCAATATTTCATATGTTTCTTCTGCTGTGTTTTATCTGTGATCATGCGATGTTCTGTGTTCTGTGACAGGTATTATATATAGTATATATGATATATTATATAGACGTTGCTTATGTTTTACACCCGCGCTAGCCCTGCCTCGCTCTGGCGTTAGTTACCTAACCTAACGGTGCAGACGGGACATCGAGGCGAATGCGGATGGCATAAGTGTACGTCATATCTATCTGTGATGTTTAGGTAACTTAAAATGATGAGATATTCATTAATGAGATTAATGAAAGAAAATAAACCTAATTGATGTTGTGGAATCGAATTTCAAAATAAAACAGGTAGCTACAGTTCTTGCTTTGCATCGCGGTGTTCATTATAGAACATCCTGCACCTTATTCGATGAGGAAAGGACCGAGATCCCTTCACCGGGAGTGACTCCTTTAGCAATAACTGGCAGATGCTACAACCCTCGGTTTGTCTTTGATCGCTTCTATAGTTTCCGCTTTGCACAGTGATATATATGATATATCCCGCACCTCATTCGACGAGGAAAGGGCCGACGATCCCTTCACCGGGAGTGACCCCTTTAGCAAAACTAGAAAAGCTTCAAAAACATTCCATTTAAAAATCATTTGATTCCGCAACGAGATCAAGTTCAAAGCGTTAAAGGTTTTCAAAAAAACCAGCCGCAACCCTCCGTCATTTTAGGAAGTAGAGTACTTAGTATTCGTGCTGTGTTTGTTGACCATAGTCAAGGCACAGTGTACGGTAGCTAAGTGATGTCTTCCTACACCGCATATGATGCGATTAGTTAGGACAGTCGCGTGACTTTGTTGACCTTAGTTAAGGGTCATGTGGGTGGGTCTAATTAATCACGAAATGACGGGTAGAACTTGACTAGTACTTATGATTTGTTGACCATAGTTAAGGTCATAGGTGCTAGGGGTAGAAACCATTATCGGGAATTTCAAGTGTTGAAATTTGCAATGAGATTGCATACCTTCTATGAGATAGTTGGATCCCGATACCCGCTGCGAGTAAGAGTTACTCCTGGGAGAGTTTTATACATTACAATTAGCCAATCAAGTAGGTGTCTAGAAAGGTGTCAACGGGGTTACGCCTCTGGGAAAACGAGGTTTACATTAATTAGGTTCGTGCGAAAGCACGGGGGACCTCCCTCAAAGTACCGACACTGGCCTGGCTGAAAGATTGGCGAACTTGTAGTGTGTAATTAATCCCGGCTAGTCTTTCCTTTTAGGGTTTGAAGGAAGATTTGATAAAAAGCAGTGGGAGCCATCCTGATTAGATAAAATAAAAACCAATCTATTCTTGCAAGAGCGCACGCTGAGTGTTTTCTTCTCTCTCTCTCCAGGTAGCGACCATATCACGCCTTAATCAAGATAATAATACGGATTTTTGACCGAACCCGCTTGTTATACTGAGCTGGGGAACGTTGGTCCCGCTCCAACTTATAATTGTTATAAGACAGAGCAGGAAATAGGGGAATACCAGAATTCCTATGTCGCCCAAACGAAGAAAGTGCATATGATGCATCTCCTTCGGGTGTGTTCATTACAAAGAACTGTTTCTCAGTGTCCTCTGCATCCTGGGTATATGATACCGGATCAGGATCCCAGATATGTAATCTGTTACATAGGGCTACAAAAAGGTAGAAAAACTGAGAACGGGTGATAAGTTTCATGAGATAGAAACCGGGGCAAGTGTTGCAGCCAAGTCTGTTGGTCACTGTCACCCTGTATTACCAATACATTGATTCTGAACAAATGCTATTAGATGCCGAACCTGATATACAAAATTATATCAGTCTCTTTATTAGTAAAGAAATGATAAAATTTTGTATAGTTAGATAATGTTTTGAACATTTACTATATCAAACGTTGATCGGTTCAGGTGCGTTATCTAAAAGCATTGATGTTCTAAATCAAACTACAGTTCTTAGTATATGAAACACACACAAGAGGAAGAGTTCAGAAATGAACGGATTCTTCTTGAGGTATTGTAGACTAGGTCAGATCAATGCGACCCGACTGGCTGAAGTTACATTTAGATGTATATTTAAATCGTTTTGAATTTACATCTTGTGCAACTCGCCAATCATGTCACAAAGATAAGATGACCATAGCTCTGTCTATTGGAAACAGAGAAAGAGTTAATGAACTCTTGGGACCGATACATGATGATGTATGTAAGGTCTCCTGTCTACACATGCCAGGACTGGTTCTTTATACTTCATTATATTCTCTGATAATCTCTCAAGATTCAGTCGTATGTTCCTGCTGAAACATAAGTCCGAAGCTTTTGAGGTATTCACAGAATATAAGTTAGAAGTAGAGAACCAATAACCGGGTATAAGTATTATGTCCTATGATGAGATCAGAGAGGAGAATACTTGTGCATAGAATTCCTGGACTATTCTAAAGGAGAATGAGATTCTCTCTCAGCATTACTCCTCCGTATACACCATAGCACGATGGTATATCGGGGCGGGGCTATCACACCCTATATGATAAAGTGTGCTCTATGATGAGTACTACTGAGTTACCTTTTTCCTTTTGGGAGTTATGCACTTGAGAAGCTGCATACCTATTGAATTAGGTTTGAATCAAATCACTGCCTACCACTCCATATAAGATATGGTATGGGAAGAACCTATCTCTTAAGTAAGTTAAGATTTGGGATTGTCCGGCCTATGTCAAAAGCAAAATCCGGACAAGATCGAGGCAAGATCAGTTCTGTTGAACTGGAAAGGTTCCAGCTGTACAAAACTGCTAATGATTTGGTAGAACCAAAGAATTCAATAGTTTCCGACGAAACTCAGCCTCTCCGCCGATCTAGTAGGGTTCCTCACCCACCTGAGAGATACCTCAGTTTCTCGACGACAGTGGGAGCAAGGATTGCATCATGAGATGATGACCCAACTATTTTCAAGCAGGCCATCGAGAGTAGGGACTCTGTAAGAATGGCTGGATGCTTAGCGGTCTGAGATGGAATCCATATACACCAACAAAGTATGGACTTTGGTTGCTATATCTGAAGGGTTAAATCCCCATCAGGAGCAAGTATATCTTGAGAAGATTACTTGGTGTACATGGAAAAGTTGAGACTTTCAAAGCTAGACTTGTTAAAGGTTTTCGTCATCGACCAGGCGTGGATAATGATGAAACCTTTTCCAGTAGTTATGCTTAAGTCTATCCAGATCCTACTTACCACAGCTACATACCATGACTACGATATCTGGCGGTTGGGTGCCATGACTGCTTTCCTAAATACTGATTTAGAAAAGAACGTCTATAAGAACACAGCCAGAGGTCTTCGTAAACAGTGGGAGCAGCGGAAACGTGAGCAAGTTGCTTTACATAATGAAGCAGGCATCGCGGAGTTGGAACGTCTGTTTTGATGTGATAGTCAAAGTGTTTGATTTCATCAAAATGGTAGACGAACCTTGTATATACAAAAGGGTAGTAGAGAGTAAGGTGGTCATCTTCGTATTGTACGTAGACAACATACTCTTGATAGGAAAAGAGTTTCCTATACTACGATCGATCAATCTCCTCTTATCACTAAGATTCCCCAAATAGGATCAAAGTGATACCTACTAAATCCTGGATTTTGGATCTATGAGATAGATCTAAATGGATGTTAGAATACTCACTAGATGTAGTGAGATGGTATCAATCGATCCTGGGGAGAATCACTGGAAGTGTTCCAGGGTGATAAAGACGACTGAATGTCAGTCACAGGCACTGTCTTTACCCTCAGTAAAGGGACGGTATGTTGGAAGAGTTCCAAGCTCGATACCGTGGCAATCTAGACGATAAAGGCTGGTAACATCGCTATTAAAGATACTACTAAAGAGGCTGTTTGGGTGTATATTAGTTCATAAGATGAACTAGGTTCCTGCCATTGTATGACAATGGAAGCGTGGTTTCGACCCTGGAACCCTGGTCCCATCAGTGGCCCAGACAAATTCTGAGGAAGCATCACCTGATCATGGAGATAGTTGATCTCCAGGGTGATCGAGGTTAGGAGAGAAGACTCAGAGGACAACACGGCGGATCCACTCACGAAGGCCTTTTTCCCAAAGAGAGACTTTTTAGGGGATGGTTGAGTATGTGATACTGCAACCACTGCTACAGATGGCCCTAGTGCAAGTGGGAGATTGTTAGTTATATGTATGCCCTAGAGGCCATTACTGTACATAGGATGTATATTGTAGTGGATGCTGGGACATATATAGGAAGGACTTTCTCGCTCGACATGATAGTACGCTATCTGGTTGCTCTTTATCTTAACATGTATACTTTCTGTCTCTCTGATTACATGTTGATAAAGCCCATAGGATGTGTGCTCGACTTCCAGGACTATGATGTAGATCATACTAGTGGGGCCTGGGTAGTCCATGAGTACATCCTTGAAATGTTCCTAGTCGAGGGAATATTGAGACGGGGCATCGATATTCCAGAGTAGACTAGCGCATATCTTCTCGACCCATGCGATGGGCGATGGATGATCCCATATCCATTGGTGTTTGACATCGAAGATGGTATGCGGGTGCTCAGTGGAGACTGGGTACACTGAACGGACTCGCCGAGAACTCCCAGATGGTATTATACCTCACGTCAGATGGCAGCTCTCTGGTGACACTGGTACAGCTTAGTCTGTTGACCCGAGATCGTCATAGAGTCTTGTGTGTCTCCCACTGTGCTTTGATTTCCACCCTACCACGGCTCTACTGAGTTGTGCAAACAGGTGGTTTTTGGGTACAGTCCCGATTCACATGGAGGCAATGAGCGATAGGAGGGGATTCGTCTCTCCCGGTATTGGGGGTTGATGTTGTGCTATGCTCGACTGGCCATAACAGGAAATCCCTGATCAGGGTTGCAGTGATATACTGGTAAGTGTTATCAGTAGTTTCACGAATGTTATGGACCCTACGTCGGCATGACTTATCGAGCTATTGGGGTCTGACGTTTACCACCCCTAGGCGAGATATGCGACATATCAGACGAACAGACCGGACTATACGGTAGTGTTACTGGTCGGATTCGCAGGAGTGTGAGCGGGCTTGCTCGTCGATCTTCTGATCGCTCAATACCCGGGTAGCCATTACGTTTGGCAGACCGCTTGCGGCTTGTGGGTGTTTGATATGATCATCATCTGCTGCCGGCGTATTGACGAGTCTTTAGAGTCCTACACAGAGGTTTCCTGGCTCAAGCGAAACGAAATAGGAGCGCATATGAGATATGTGCGGGACCGAGAATAATGCGTGTATGTGATACCGTATTCCATTCTCGTGATCTGTGTATCGATTGGTTATATGCGATATAACCTAGTTATCGAATCAAGGATTGATTCGATAAGCCGATACATAGGATACTGGCCGGTTATATGCGACATGACCGGATCATTGAATCAAGTGTTGATTTAATGATTTAATGTATAATTATATATATTTGATATATTACTTTACATTAACTAGTAATGGTTCACTTTAAATGGATTTTCTCACTTGGATGTGCGCATTGCATATGCGATATGATATTGTGCACTAGCTTGTATCATGTTTGATGATACATATCTTTTTTGGTTAAGTGTGAAGAGTTAAACCTTGGTTAATGAAATCATTAGGGTTTACTATTTGCTTATTCCTTTATTTATTTGTTTTATTAATTTTGGTATTTATAATAAGCATAATGAGAAAGAAACAAAATGGTTAGCTTTCATTCTTTCATGAAGCTTAATGAAGCTTCATGAAGCTTTGACCAAAGGTGACCATTTTGTTTTTATCTCAAACCCTAACCACTCACTAACCTTGGTTAACTCTCTACACTTTACTATGGTTCAAATATGATAAGGATTGATTTTTTCTTTTCTATTCAATAATTCTTATCATAATATTTGAGCTTCTTCTTCTTCTTCCTTCAAGTGAAGAAAAGCTTGACCATCAATGGCAAGTCTTCATATCTAGTGAGAAATCCAAAACTAAAGTTTACCCACTTCCTATTTCTTCATCCTCTATCTATTGCCAAGTAGTATAGGGTGTTTCCTTCACAAGTTTTTCCGACTTGGTGAAGTTGGAGCTTGTTCTTGCGATATCTCGACGTAGATCATCTTCGGCATTGAACCGACGATCAAGCTCGCCCATTCTTCGATGATACCGATACTTGAGTTCCGGATTCATTTTGGACAGCCGAGGGGACTTCGTTGCGGAGCCGTGGAGGTGGTGGACCGGATCTACAAAGGTTGTATGTCCGTTCCCTTAGTTAAATTGTTAACTAGTTTATGTTTCGCCTAAATATCTAGTAAACGATCCGTAGTCGGGTTTGTAGGCACCCGTAAAATTTTATTTGTGCATGTTTGGTCACTTGTGAAACTTAACTAGAGTGCCTAGGAACCCTACAATAGTCTAGGGTCGGTCAATGATCGCAGCCAAAGAGAGAGAGAAAAGAAACACTCTGCGTACACTCTAACCTAGATCAGAATGATTATCACTTTATCTAATCAGGAAACCTCCCACTGTACTGTCAAATTCTCCTCCAAACATGAAAGAAGAATCAATCGGGATCACCCGAAGAGTAAACCAACTCATCAGTGGGAATCGGGATCCAACTCTCATCGCATGATAACGTGAAGGTATCCACTCACGTTGTCACACTCCAGAAGGTATGTGCATACTTGGTAAGTTTCAGTTTCTTTAGAAACCCCCGATGTGAATTTTTTGCCCCATGCTTTTATGACCCTGACGTTGGCCAAATGCCATAAGTCACATGCCAAGTTCTACCCATCATTATCTTGTCAATTTAAACCCACCCGTACATGCCCTTGACGTTGGCCAAATGGCAGAACGACTGTCCCAAACCAACTCATCTATCTATGCAACAGATGAATACCCAGTAGCCACCAAACATTATGCCTTGGCGTTGGTCAAAATACATCGCTTGAATACTACTGAATACCCAAATGAAATGACGGAGGGCTACGGCTGGGTTTTGGCGAAAAACCTTTAACGTAACGAACTTGATATCGCTGAAGGAAACTGATAGCTTTTTAGAAAATATAGTGGCGAAAACCTTCGCTAAAGAGGTCACTCCTGGTGAAGGGATCTCGGCTCTTTCCTCATGGAATGAGGTGCAGGATATTCCAACTGAATACCGTGATGCAAAGCAAAAAGTAATCGACTATAGTGAAGTCATTACCCTGACGTAAACTTCTGCCTAAGGGGTCACTCCCGGTGAAGGGATCTCGGCCCTTGCCTCATCGAATGAGGTGCAGGATATTCCAACTGAATACCACTTTGCAAAATAAAAGAAAACGTCCTTGTAATAACACTTTTTAAAACTGTTCCAGCAACGTCCAAACAGGTTTTTTTTCCTTTGCATTGATCAGAATCAACGCAGTCCCATCAATTAATCACACTAGAAAAGAACGAAAATAAAATATACGTATATGCCATCCGTATTCGTCACTGGGTCCCGTCATCACCCGTTAGGTTACTTAACTAAAGACAGAGCGGGGACTGGACTAGCACGGGTGTAAAACATATACAACATCTACTAGTATATATACCAATATACAATAATCGCTACAGGCGTGATAAATGCAACATTACAGAAAAGTAATAAGCATCACCGAACAATACAGATAATCTGGGATCCCCAGGTTTCACAGAGCCGCTACTGAAACCCGACGTTCCCCTGGTCGTGTGAATAGCCTGTGCAATGAAACCTAGACCCATACGGATGCGGCAAGTTACCCGCCAAAACCTGAAGCGAGGCAGCCCCTACAGCAAAGTGAATGGACCACCCTGCACTTCACGGAATCCGGTAACTTGAGCACCCCTCCTTGGGTCAACCTGTACCCCCTACGAGTGCGGCGAATAGTCCGCCAATTCTAGAGTGATGCCCTCTGCCACTCAAAGCCATAAGATGCGGACCCTTTGCCCTACAGAACCCGGCTATCCGTGCACTCCATCGCGGGGTAAACCTAGAACAGAAATGAAAAATATGTACAACGGCTACATCGACCTCTGCCAGGTCGTGCCCCAAAAGAATATTATACAAACAGGCAGTGACGGCAGTCCACATGTTGGACGCTCGCCCCGCAATATCAAATGTACAAATAAATACAAACTGCAGTACCATTGCACACAGCTATCCACCATGACAAATCCGCAGCATCACAGCACAACATAGAACATCAACACGAATGTCACGTTCGCAAACCCGTCTAAAAGAACTATAGAAATTAGACACGATTTACCGCTCCAATGACATTCACGGTCGGAGGTATAATGTAAGTACTGTAAACTAACACATTTAAAATTCCGATCGACAAAACTTACCGAAGTGGGCCCCAAGTACAACTGCAGTACTCTAACAAAAACTGGGCCCAAACAAAATATTCCAGAAACCACAATTCCACATGAAAAACACCTAGAAGAAAAATGGTGTACTGTTGCCACAAACTGGCGGCGTTTCCGCGGCCAAACAATGGTTTGTGCGGCGTTTCCGTGGCAGTACAGTAGAATCAGTGGACCAAATTTCATCCAGAGTCTTAAAAAAGCATGCACGATTTTCTGAGATGCTCAAAATGATTTTTAGACTAGTTTAAAAATTCGACAGAAACTTTGACATGAAAAATGCGGTTTTAGAAATTTTGTTCGATCGATGTTTTAAACACGTTAGAACAAATTAGTAAAGGTTAATGGCGTGTCTCTGATATCATGTAAGTTTGCGGTAGCACCCCGGCCATCATTCTGACGCCAAACGCGGAACAAAAACTTTTATAACTGGCGCTATCGCATACTATAACCCGGATCTTGCCATTAACGCTAAACTAACAAACTGTAAAGAGATAGAAAGGCTATACCGATCGATCTGAGTCCTTCGGTCTTTAGCCATCATCCCACGCTACTCACGGCAACTCCGATCTCCTGTCTCCTCGTCAAAGTGGCACCACGTCAATAGATCTTTAAACGGGCTCCCGCCTCTATACCGAGGCAACTCGGACATGAAGTATGCTAGCCGACATGTCCAAGATGAAGTAGAAAATGAGTAGAATATTTTGTCTCAAACACCCTAGGCTTCTCATCACATGAGAGGGTTAGGGTGGAGGTTGAAGAAGATGCTTAGAGATGGAAATTGTGAACTCAAGAAAACTATCAAGAGAGAAAGAACTCAAGCATAATTCCTTGTGTTTATCATTTCTTTTGTGAGTAAATATATATGGTTTGTGTAAAGAAAATATCTCAAAAAATATCTCCCCAAAAATATCTCCGCAAACCCTAAAATATTTATACACAAAACAAAACACAATTAATTCTATCATGACTCACTTAGTGACTCATTAGCATGAGTCATTAATGAACATGCTAGAAGAAATGTGTCACCAAGAATGAGTCACACTTTCTAAAATCCATTTAATCACTTAAACAAAAATGATTAACCAAAAGAAATGCAACTTCTAAAATATTCTCGTAACGGATTACGAGAATACCCCTCACCTGTATATACATACCTGTATCCGTATTCCGACCGAATACGAATACGAGAGACTAAAATATTCCGACTCAATATAATACTTGGATCCGGCTTAAACCAAAGCCCACCAGTATTATCTGTCCGAAATATGACACGTGCACAAGTGCACGTGCATTTTCGAACCCTGCCATAAAACCATACGGCATCTACAACGTTTTGTCCGAACTTGGGAAACTATCTGTGGGGGACTCTAAAGACTCATTAGTACCCTGGCAGTGGGTTTAACCACAAGCACGTCAGCGGCACTAGCTGTGCGTAACGGCTGCCCATGTACTGTCCGAAAGGGAAGCCGATAAGCGAAATCATCCCGGAACACTACCGAGCCTATCAGTGACAATATACATACAGTCCGGTCCGTTAGTCTATGAGCATCGCATATCGGGCCTAGGGGCTGGTAACGTCAGACCCCCAATAGCGGTATAAGTTGTGTCGGAGAGTAGCCCTGAACACCCTAAGAAACTACTGGAATACTTACCAGTAATTCTCACCTGCCTTGGCCAAGGACTTGGTGTAATGGCTCTCCTAGACACAGCGCGATCTCACCCCCAATATCGGGAGAGACGAAACCCCTGCTGATCCGCTCACTTGCTTGCATGTGGCTCGGGACGGTACCCAACTAAAACTTGTTTGCACGAATCCTTGGAGCCGTGGTAGGGTATTAATCAAAGCACTGTGGGAACTCACACGAGACAAATGACGATCTCAGGTCGATGAACTAACCTGTACACATGTCACCAGGGAACTGCTATCTGACGCTAGGTATAATACCAACTAGCAGGTTCCCGGCGAGTCCTGTCCGGTGTACTCATAACCCAATGAGCACCTGTATACATCTTAGGTGATCCAACTGACACCAATGGCTTGTGAGACCGGCCACCGCCCCTCGTCGGGGTCTCGACTGTATACACTAGTCTACTTCGGAGTATCGATGCCCTGTCTCGAAACTCCAACGACTAGGGACCACTTTTAAGGATATGCTTATGGACTAACCAACTCTCACTTATATGATCGCCATGATACTGTTGGTAGTCAAGCAAGATCCTAAGGGCTCTATCAATGTGTAATAGTGATCATGTCACCTAAAGCTATACACGATGATAAAGACAAACCAGATAGCATACTATCATCTCGAGTAAGATTGTCCTACCGGTATAGGTCCTCCTCAATCATTGCAATCACGTGCCTGCGATCCAATAATTGACTTTGATGGCACTATATCCAACACATTATTGGCTAAATTTAAAACACAAAAATCCTAGTGTCGCCAATATTTGATATGTTGCTTCTGCTGCTTGGTTCTATGATGTGATCATATAACTGCGTGAGACAAATGTTATATTATATATATGATATATAATAAACGTTGCTTATTTTTTGCATCCGCGCTAGTCCAGTCCCTGCTCCGTCGGTAGTTAAGTAACCAAACGGTGCATGACGGGGCCCAGTGGCGAATGCAGATGGCATAAGCGTACGTTCTATTTTCGTTTCATTTTTCTGTAATGTTTAGGAAACATTAAATGATGGGACTTCATTAATGAGATTAATGAAAAAAAAGAAATTTTAAGATGTTGTAGAATAAAATTTTCTGAAAGGGTAGCTCTAGTTTTTTCTTTGTATAGTGGTATTCCTTGATGAATATCCAGCACCTCATTCGATGAGGAAAGAGCCGAGATCACTTTACCGGTAGTGACCACTTTAGAAAAAAAAGCAAATGCTACAACTCACTTGGTTTTGTCTTTTGATTTCTTCTCTAGTAATTGCTTTGCATAGTGGTATTCCTTTCTGAATATCCAGCACCTCATTCGATGAGGAAAGAGCCGAGATCCCTTCACCAGGAGTGACCTCTTTAGCGAAGCTAGAAAATCCTAAAAAACACTCTTTTTCAATTCACTAGATTTTACAATGATATCAAGTTCATTACGTTAAAGGTTTTCTTAAAAAACATTCATAGCCCTCCGTCATTTTAGGAAGTAGAGTACTTAGTATTCATGCTACGTTTGTTGACCATAGTTAAGGCGTAGTGTATGGTAACTAAGTGATGTCTTCCTATAAAACATATGATGAGATTGATTAGGTCATTCGTACGGCTTTGTTGACGATAGCTAAGGGTCGTACGGGTGGGTTTAATTCAATCAAGAAATGAACGGGTATAACTTGACTAGCACTTATGATTTGTTGACCATAGTTAAGGTCATAAGCTGCTAGGGGTAAAAACAGATATTGGGAATTTCAAGTGTTGAAATTTGCAATAAGATTGCATACCTTTTATATGATAGTTGGATCCCGATACCCATTGCGAGAAAGAGTTACTCCTGGGAGAGTTTTGCAATTTACAATTAGCTAATCCAGTAGGTGTATAGAAAAGTGTCAACGGGGTTATACCTATAGGGAAGCGAGGTCTATTTTAATTAGGTCCGTGTAAAAGCATGGGGAACCTCCCTCGTAGTACCGACACTTTCCTGGCTGACCGATTAGCAAACTTGTAGAATGTAATTAATCCCGGCTAATCTTACCTTTTAGGGTTTGAATGAAGATTTGATAAAAACAGTGGGAGACATCCTGATTAGATAAAAACCAATCTAATCTTACAAAGAGCGCACACAAAGTGATTATCCTTCTCTCTCTCCTGGTAATGACCAATGAAATGCCTTAATCAAGATAATAATATGGATGTTTTGACCGAACCTACTTATTATACTAGGCTTGGTTCCGCTCCGCTCTACCTTATGATTGTCATAATCCTGAGCATGGAATAGCGGAATATACAGATTCCCATGCCCCCCAAACGAAGAATAAGCATGTTGATGCATTGTCTTCGGGTGTGTTCGTTACCAAGAACAGTTTCTCAGTTTACTCTACGTTCTGGCTATTGGATACCGGATCAGGATCTCATATATGTAATTTGTTACATAGCCTACAGATAGGTAGAGAACTGGGAAAGGGTGATATGTCTGTAGTAGTAGGGAATAGTGCAATTGTTCCAGCCAAAGCAGTAGGCAAATATCACCCCAGTGTCACCAACTGGTAATACAATGATTCTAAGCGACTGTTATTTCATACTAAAAATATTGTGAATATTTTCCTAAATCATGTGTTGATTGGGTAAGGTACATTATATAAAAGTATATACTTTCTGAATCAAAGTACAGTTCTAAGTATACAGAACACACATAAGAGGAACGGTTCAGAAATGAACGAAGTCTTCTTGCGGCATTGTAGACTGGGTCATATCGATGAAACAAGACTAGCTAAAGTTCCATATGGATGCATATTTGAATCAGTTCAAATTTACATCTTATGAGACTTGCCAGTCATGTCTCAAAGACTAGATGACCAAATCTCCGTTTGCTGGAAAAGGAGAAAGAGCTACTAAACTCTTGGACAGATACATAGTAATGTATGCGGTCCTATGTCTACACATGCCAGGGATGGTTCCGCGTACTTTATTACATTCAGCGATGTTTTCTCATAGATACGGACACATGTTCTTGTTGAAACACAAATCTGAATCTTTTGAGAATTTCAAGGAATATAAGTACGAAGTTGACAAGCAGAAGGGTAAAAGTATTCAAATCCTTCGATATGATCGGGGAGAAGAATACTTCAGCACTGAATTCGGAGACTATTTAAAAGAGAATGAGATTCTCTCTCGGCTTACTTCTCCGTATACACCACAGCACAATGTTATATCGGGGTAGAGGAATCACACCTTATTAGATATGTTGCGCTCTATGATGAGTATTGCAGAGTTGCCTATTTCCATTTGGGGACATGCACTTGAGAAAGCTGCATACCTATTAAATAATGTTCCGACCAAATCTGTTGCCTACCACTCTATATGTGATATGGAATGGAAAGAGACAATCTCTTAAACGAGTAAAGATATAGGGTTGTTCGGCCTATGTTGAAAAGAAAAATCCAGACAAGCTTGAGGAAAGGTCAGTTCTGTGCAAGTTTGTAGGATATCCCAAACATTCGCGAGGGTATATCTTCTAACTTACCGAGGAGCAAAAGCTGTTTTGTTTCTCGACATGCCACCATTTTAGAAAGAGAATTTCAAGTGAAAGAAATTAGTGGCAAATAGGTAGAACTGGAAGAATTTCCAGCAACACAAACTATAACTGTCGATTTGATCGAACCGGAGGATTCAATAGTCCCCGACGAATCACAGCCACTCCGCAGATCTAGTTGGGTTCCTCATTCACCTGAGAGATACTATGGTTTTCTTATAGACAGTGGGAGCAAGGATTGCATCATGGATGATGATGACCCAAGTAGTTTTCGTGCAGGGCATCACGAGTAGGGACTCTATGAAATGGCTAGATGCTATGCGATCTGAGATGGAATCCATGTACACCAACAAAGTGTTGTCTTCGGAAGTTGCTCCTGAAGGGGTAAAACCCATCGGGATCAAGAAGATCTTGAGAAAGATAATTTGGTGTAGAAGGAAAAGTTGAGACTTTCAAAGCTAGATTTGTAGCAAAAGGTTTTCTTCTATGACCTGGTATCGACCATGATGAAACCTTTTCTCCTGTCGCTATTCTTAAGTCCATTAGGATCCTACTTGCCATTCCTGCATACCACAATTACAAAATGTAAGTCGACGTTGTACACCCCACGAGTTGCGGGGAGGAGGAATAAGTATAACAATCATTTTGTTTAAAACAAAATCGACTAACCGAAAGGATCTTTGCTGAACACTAACTAACATAATCATAGGAGTAGTTAGCTACTATGAAAGAAGATTATACCTAATGAACCAAGTCCTTCTTCTTCTCGTTAACCACCTCCTCGTCGGCCCCCTCTTTGTA
The DNA here is from genome assembly GCA_030015575.1 of Agapanthus africanus. NCBI lineage: Eukaryota > Viridiplantae > Streptophyta > Magnoliopsida > Asparagales > Amaryllidaceae > Agapanthus > Agapanthus africanus. Next base: position 50,331,300 of record CM057351.1, on the reverse strand, counting down.
ATAGACGATCCACCCGAAAGCTACTACTCCAAGCTTTGCCTCTAACTTGAGGAAACTAGGTTACTCAAATTGCTAATCAAAGTCACCTAGCTAATATAGAGTGCGATTAGGGATTAACAAGTCTTACAATCCTTGATCTCAACACATGAGAGGTTAAGATTAGGGTTTGAAGAGAGAGAGAGAGAGCTTGAGGAGAGAGAAGGTGAGAGTGAGAATGATATGAATTCTTTCTCATTTACAATATATGATGAAGCATAAAGAATATCAAATAAATCAATTAAATGATATTAACAACCATGCTTCATTTAATATATGCAATGAATCATCAAGTGAGTCATTAAGCAATAAATACTTCATTAACACTCTTGAATGATTCATCTAATGAGTCACTAATCCATTAATGCAAATGCCACCTTAGCCCCCCAAGTCATCATCCTTCTAGAAGCTTCTCGCCAAATTACGAGAATGCCCCTCCAATCCGTGAAAACACGGAAAAACGTTAGACTTTATAAATCCAATAATCCGATACTAGAATTTGGCTTAAACCAAAGCCGGCTAGCAAAAACTGTCCGAACATCATACGCGCGTAAAAACACGTATGCGTCCGAACCCTTGTCGTAAAACCATAGGACCTCTATATGGTTTCGCCCGGAGCAGGGAAACTCTCTGTGTAGGACTCTAAAGACTCGACTACTACGCTGGCAGTGGGTTTAACCACAGACCGCAAGCGGCACTAGCTGTACGTAACGATCCCCAGGTAGATGTCGATAAGAAGGCCGATGAGGAAACCCATCCGAACTCTTACTGAGCCCGATGTGACAATCTCTGTACAGTCCGGTCTGTTCGTCTAGGACTATCGCATATCGGGCCTAGGGGGCGGCAAGCGTCAGTCCCCTAAAAGCGGTATAAGTCATGTCGGAGTGAAGCCCATTACACCTTGAGAAACTACTGGAAAACCTACCAGTAAACCTCGCTTGCCCTGGCCAGGGACTTTGCGTAATGGCCCTCCAGACACAGCGCGATATCAACTCCCAATACCGGGAGAGACGAATCCTGTCTAACTGCCACTGCCTCCAAGTGCTCGGGACTGCACCCAACCGCTACCTGTTTGCACTACTCTGATGAGCCGTGGTAGGGTAGCAATCTAAGAACAGTGGGACACACTCGAGGCGAAGTAGCAGTGTCAAGTCTGCGGACTATGCTGTACTCATGTCACCTGGGAACTGTTAACTGACGACGGGTCTAATACCAACCAATAGTTCACCGCGAGTCCTATCCGGTGTACCCGTAACCCAACGAGCACTAGTATACTATCTCCAGTACGACGTACTGATGGCTGTGGGACAGACCATCTCCCCAACTGGGATGAGAAGCGTACACAGTAGTCTACTCCGGAGTATCGATGCCCTGTCTCGATAATCATACGACTAGGGACCTGAAAAAGGATGTGCTTGTAGACTACCCAGCCCCCACTAGTGTGACTGTCATCACAACGCTGGTAGTCAAGCAAGATCCTAAGGGCTCTATCAATACGTACACACATATTAAGATAGATATAACCAAGTAGCATACTACCATGTTTAGCAAGACTGTTAATATAACTGTGAATATCCTAAGCTTCCATTAAGTAATATACAAGCCAGTATAATACAATAATGGCCTCTAGGGCATATACACTAACAATGTCCCACTTGCACTAGGGCCATGTACTGGCATATCGAAGACCGATCATCTCGAGTACCTTCTCGAACTGAATCTGAGGTAAGGCCTTTGTGAATGGATCAGCAGTGTTCTCCTCTGTAGCAACTCTCCGGACCTCGATCTCCCGGCGATCTATGATCTCCCTGATCAGGTGATGCCGCCTTAAGATGTGTCTGGACTTCTGATAGGACCTGGGTTCCTTCGCTAAAGCTATAGCTCCGTTGTTGTCGCAATACAGCGGTGTTGGATCAACAATGGTAGGAACCACCTGAAGTTCTGTTAGAAACTTCTTTATCCAGACCGCTTCTTTTGCGGCATCGCAAGCAGCAATATACTCCGCTTCCATCGTCGAGTCAGCAACGGTTTCCTGCTTAAAACTTTTCCAGCACACCGCCCCTCCATTGAAGGTAAAGACATAACCTGACATGGACTTGGAGTCATCCTTATCACTTTGGAAGCCGGAATCAGCAAAGGTCTTGATCTTGAGGTCTTTTCCGCCGTAAACCAAGAACATCTCCTTAGTCCTTCTCAGGTACTTGAGAATGTTCTTCACTACTATCTAGTGCTTCTCTCCTGGGTCTGACTGATACCAGCTTACCACGCTCAGTGCGTAAGCTACATCTGGTCTGGTGCACAACATCGCATACATTATAGAGCCTACCGCAGAAGCGTAGGGTATAATAGACATGCGATCCCTTTCAAAATCAGTCTTAGGAGGCATCTCTTTGGAGAGGGTGATTCCGTGTCAAGCCGGTAAACTACCGCGCTTAGAATCATCCGTACTGAATCTTTTCAGTATAGTGTTAATATACCTGAACCGCGAAAGTCCCAACATCCTCTTAGATCTATCACGATAGATCCGGATCCCCAGAATGTAAGAGGCATCACCCAGGTCTTTCATGGATAACTTGTGTGACAAGAATCCTTTGACAAATTGTAGCATAGGAATGTCATTTCCTATCAATAGAATGTCATCCACGTACAAGACGAGGAATACGACAGTTCGTGCTACAATTTTACTATAAATACATGGTTCATCTGGATTTTTTATAAAGTCATATTCTTTGACCGTTTCATCAAAACAGATGTTCCAACTCCGCGATGCCTGCTTTAATCCATAAATGGACTAAAGCAACTTACACACTTTCCCGCTGCTCCCATTCTGATTGAAGCCTTCTGGATGATCCATATAGACGCACTCTTCTAAATTACCATTTAGAAAAGCCGTCTTTACGTCTATCTGCCAGATCTCATAATCATGGAAGGCGGCAATAGCAAGAAAGACATGAATGGATTTGAGCATAGCCACTGGAGAAAAAGTTTCTTCATAGTCCAAACCAGGTCTTTGACGAAAAACCTTTGCAACAAGTCTAGCCTTATAGGTTTCCACCTGTCCATCTACACCAATCTTTTTCTTGAAGATCCATTTGCATCCTATGGGTTTTACCCCATCTGGAGCAATGTCCAAAGTCCATACTTTGTTGGTGTACATGGACTCTATTTCGGTCCGCAATGCATCTGGCCATCGTACCGAGTCGCCGCTCTGGATGGCCTGCTGGAAGCTAGTAGGTTCATCATCATCAATGACGTAATCCTCTCCATCCCCTTCTATGAGAAAACCGTAGAATCTCTCAGGCAGATGAGATGTCCTACTACTCCTGCGGAGGGGTGTGGGAATGTCCTGTTCTTCTTGAACTACTGGTTCTACCAAACTTTCAGTAGCAGTTTGTGGTTCTGGAATTTCTTCCATTTCTATTGCGCTCCCACTTGTTTCCTTTTCTAAAAACGGATGTTCTAGAAAATGGGCATTACGAGAAACAAAAACCTTTTGTTCCTCTACATAATAGAAATAATACCCCTTGGAGTTCTTTGGATATCCTACAAACTTACACTGTACAGATCGTGCCTCGAGTTTGTCCGCATGCTGCTTTTTAACAAAAGCTGGACATCCCCATATCTTCAGATACTGAAGATAGGGTTTCTTCCCACTCCACATCTGATATGGCGTGGTAGGCACATTCTTGGTAGGAGCCCTGTTCAAAAGTTATGCAGCTGATTCTAGCGCATAACCCCAGAAAGATTGCGGTAACTCAGCATTACTCATCATGGAACGTACCATATCCAATATGGTTCGATTCCGTCTCTCCAATACACCGTTATGCTATGGAGTGTATGGAGGAGTAAGCTGAGAGAGAATTCCTTTCTCTTTTAGGTAACCTAGGAACTCGGCACTTAAGTATTCACCACCTCGATCAGATCTCAGTGTCTTGATACTTTTGCCGGTTTGGTTTTCTACTTCATTCTTATACTCTTGGAATTTCTCAAAAGCCTCGGATTTATATTTCATCAAGAAAATGAATCCGTACCTAGAGTAATCATCCGTAAAAGTAATGAAATTGGAAAAACTGCCTCTTGCATGTGTAGACATTAGACCACATACATCGCTGTGTATGAGTCCTAAGAGCTCGCTCGCTCTTACTCCATGTCCAGTGAATGGAGTCTTTGTCATCTTTGCTTTGAGACATGATTGACAAGTGGCATAAGTTTGATATACGAACGAATCCAAATATCCTTCTCTATGTAACTTAGTTAACCTTGTCTCATTGATGTGACCCAGTCTACAATACAATAAGAAAGCCTTATTTAAATCAGGAGACTTACTTTTTAGTGTGTTCTGGACATTGAAAATCTGTAATTGGTTTAAGACATATATACCGTTATCTAGTGTACCGGACCCAATCAAACCATGATTAAGGTGGATGTTAACAACATCGCTTACAAACGTGAAATCATAACCTTTATTTGATAACAAGAAAACTGATATGATATTACACGTTAAACTAGGTACACAAAAACAGTCATGCAAAACCAAAATATGTCCACTCGTCAGTCCCAGGTGATAATCCCTTACGGACACAGCTCCTACGCTAGCTCCGTTAGCAACCTGGAGGGTCATATCACCAACCTTCAGCACTCTACGGTTTCTCAGAGCCTGCAATGAATTGCATATATGAGATCCTGATCCGGTATCCAATACCCAGGAAGTAGAGTTGATTGACAGACAATTCTCAATTACAAACACACCTGAAGTCGAAGCCACAGCTTGCTTCGGTTCCTGGTTCTTGGCATTCCAAGCCTTGCAATCTTTCTTCCAGTGCCCTTTCCTATGACAGTGGAAGCAATCATCCTTTGCCACTACCGGCACCGCAATCTTTTTCTTTCCCTTTGCTCCCACCTTACTAACACCTCTTCTAGGTTTGGTGGCGGCCTTATTCTTCCTTCCTTTGGGCCTAGGCTTGGACCCAGAAGAAGAAGCACCGCGAACAAACATAGCGGGTGTATCCCTTGCCTTCTGCAAGGTGCCCTATGCACTCCTCAACATGTTAAGGAGTTCTGGAAGTTCAACTTCTTTTCTTTGAATGTTGAAATTCAGAATAAACTGGGCATAGGTGAAAGGAAGGGACTGGAGAATCAAGTCTGTATAGAGCACGTTCTCCAAAGTCGTCCCAAGGTCTGTGAGCTCTTCTATATAGCCAATCATCTTTAGGACATGTTCTCCTACCGATGATCCGACGGCCAACATCGCTTGAAACAAGTTCTTTGAGGTCTCGTATCTTGATATTTGAGATTGCTCTCCATAAAGTTCCTTTGTATGAAGAAATATGGCATCTAGATCCATATCCTCATGCCTCCTCTGATGTTCATTATTCATCGAGGCAAGCACGATGGACTTGGACCTCGCGCAATCTAACTCCCAGGTTTTGCGGATTTCCTTATCCGCATTACTGGATTTGGGACCAGGGATAGCAGGTGCCTTAGCGGTAAGGACATATCCCAATTTGTCATAGGTCAAAGCCATCTTGACATTCCGCAGCCAATCATTATAGTTTGGCCTTGTCAATATATTTTTCTCTAATAGTAACTTAAGGCTATTCGTGTTTTGGGTCGCTGCAATGAGAGAGAGAGGGAACACTTTAGCATGATGCTCTTGCAAGTTTAGAGTGGTTTTTAGTTTATCTAAACTGGATGGCTCCCACTGTTTCTCGAATCCCTCCTCAAACCAAAAAGGAAGAACTAGCTAGGACTATTCTCACTGTACAATACTTGCTTAACCGTTCAGCCAAGCCGATGTCGGGACTTCGAGGGAGGTTTTCCAACGCTTTCGTGAAGTTCCTTAATTAAATAACCTCTTTTCTCTGGGGGCGTAACCCCGCTGACACCTTTCTCGGCACCTACTTGGTTTATAGCATTGATCGTTAACTGACGAATCTCCTGATGAGTAGCATATACTCACAGTAGGATCGGGATCCAAATATCATCGTGTGATAATGCTGAAGGAATCCTACCATCATTCATCACACTCCAAATGGTATGCATCTCTTTGCAAATTTCAGTTTCTTTAGAAATTCCCGATATAAATTTCTGCCCCATGCTCTTATGACCTTGGCGTTGGTCAAAATGTCATAAGTCACATGTCAAGTTCTACCCATCATTATCTTGGTAATTTGAACCCATCCGTACATACCCCTGACGTTGGCCAAATGATAATACGACTGTCCAAAACTAACTCATCTATCTATGCAACAAATGAATACCCAGCAGCTACCAAACACTATGCCTTGGTGTTGGTCAAAATACATAGCTTGAATACTACTGAATACCCAAATGAAATGACGGAGGGCTACGAATGGTTTTGGCGAAACTGTGAACGTAGTGAACTTGATATGATCGAAGGAACCTGATAGCTTTTAAAAGGAGTGGTTAAAGCTCCGCAATTAAAAATATCCTCTGTTTTAAAATAACCGAGTAGTTTCTTTTAAACTGTTCCAACGATTCAACTTTGGTTTATTTTCTTTGCATTAATAATAACGTGTCCCATCATTAACCTATCATTGCAGAAAAAAACGAAAATACAACTTCCACTTATGCCATCTGCATTCGCCACTGTGTCCCGTCATCACCCGTTAGGTTACCTAACTAACGACAGAGCGGGGGCTGGGCTAGCGCGGGTGTAAGACATAAGTGACGTCTAAATAGCTATCATATATAGATATTGTACATTCGTCTGACGCAATAATAGGCATTCCAGATCACAGATGAACATATTGTATTTTCTACGAATCCGCATTCTTTTGAGCCTGCAAAGAAAGACGAATTACGCAGTTGTGATGAATAGCCATTACCCCACCCTAGACCCCTACGGGTACGGTAAACTACCCGCCAAGTACCCGAAGTGAAGCTGTCTCCCTCAACAACGTGAGTAGGCCGCTAAACACTTCAAAGTACCCGGTAGTTTGTGCACCCCACCTTGGGTCTATCCTAGGAGCAAAAATCAGTAAATGAAATAATACAACGGTGGCTACAACCGCAACCTGGATGTGCCCCGCAAAAGAATATTACATCATATTACAATTTACATCGAATGAATGAATATAAAAACCCATCTCAAACCCCGGCTAATCATCATAACGATCCAATCAAGTCCATAAACACAAATAGTAAAATCATTACAGAAATGTGCAACCCCCTGCCAACCGACATACTAGCAGTTAGTGGAGGTTTACGAACACATAATACAAATCACAGATATAATCTAATTAGCCAAACTTCGTAGAATTTCGATCGAGCAAGCACAATTGATTCTACTCCAAAAACTTCTCTGTGCACCTGAGACTTGAGCAGAAACAAAACATTCCAGAAAGAATAACACAGAAGAGTTCTGGGGAATTTTAGGCTGACTTGGCCCCAACATGGCAGCGGATCCGCGACAGATCGCTTGTATCGGCCGCGGTTCCGCGGAGCTTTGGCCGATTCAGGAACCCAAATTTCTCCAGTATTCTTAAGTTTCCCTGCTTGTAATTTTAAGGGTCCCTTAAAAAATTTTAGACCCTGTTTTAAAATCGACAGAAACTTGATAAATTTGATATTTTTTCGGGTTCGTTTTCGATCGAATTTTAACGACTTTGCTAACAAGTTAGTTATGGTTTAGCGAGGCTCTGATACCACTGTAAGTGAACGTTGTACACGCTACGAGTTGCGGGGAGGCGAAATAGGTAAAACAATCATTTTGTTTAAAACAACAACGACTAACCGAAAGGATCTTTGCTAAACACTAACTAACATAATCATAGGAGTAGTTAGCTACTATGAAAAAAGATTATACCTAATGAACCAAGTCCTTCTTCTTCTCGTTAACCACCTCCTCGTCGGCCTCCTCTTTGTAATAGACGATCCACCCGAAAGCTACTACTCCAAGCTTTGCCTCTAACTTGAGGAAACTAGGTTACTCAAATTGCTAATCAAAGTCACCAAGGTAATATAGAGTGTGATTAGGGATTAACAAGTCTTACTAATCCTTGATCTCAACACATAAGTGGATAGGATTAGGGTTTGAGAGAGAGAGCTTTAGGAGAGAGAAAGTGAGTGAGAATGATATGAATTCTTTCTCATTTATAATATATGATGAAGCATAAAGAATATCAAATAAATCAATTAAATGATATTAACAACCTTGCTTCATTTAATATATGCAATGAATCATCAAGTGAGTCATTAAGCAATAAATGCTTCATTAACTCTCCTGAATGATTCATCTAATGAGTCACTAATCCATTAATGCAAATGCAACCTTAGCCCTCCAAGTCATCACCCTTCTAGAAGCTTCTCGCCAAATTACGAGAATGCACCTCCTATCCGTGAAAACACGGAAAAACTTTAGACTGTATAAATCCAATAATCCGATACTAGAATCTGGCTTAAACCAAAGCCGGCTAGTAAAATCTGTCCGAACATCGTACGTGCGTAAAAAGACGTATGCGTCCGAACTCTTGTCGTAAAACCATACGACCTCAATATCGTTTCGCCTGGAGCAGGGAAACTTTCTGTGTGGGACTCTAAAGACTCGACTACTACGCTGGCAGTGGGTTTAACCACAGACCGCAAGCGGCACTTGTAAGTGTACGGCGGCGCCCCGGCCGTCAATCCGAGGCCAAAATGGTAGTGCGATTTTACTTTAACTTTTGAACCGGCACCACCGCGCACTATAAAACCCGGATCGGGCCATTAACATAGTCCTAGATAACTAGAGAAGGGTTAGAGAGATATACCGAGCAATCCGTTTCCTTCGGTCTTCTCGTCGTCGTCCCGATCTCCCCGCGGAATCTCCGATCTTCACCTCCTCGCCGGAAGGGCACCACGTCGCCGGCTTCTTTTACGGGCTCCCACCTCTGGACCGAGGCAACTCGTGCATGAAGTTGGCGAGCCGACGTGCCCAAGAATTGCTGTAAAATATAGTGTAGAACTATATGTGTCACTAGGGATTGAAGTTGCCATGTATTGGTGGAGGAATGATACGAAAGCTTTTTGAGATGAACAAGGGGATTTTTGCAAGCATCAAGATCCTTTTCCCAAATCTTTAGACAGCCCCCCCTTTAGCTTGGCCGGCCATATCATGGTGAAGGGAGTGAGAATGAGGGAGCCCCACAATAATGCAAAGGAGAGCAAGAGAAAAGGCTATCATGCATGAAAGAGAAAAAGGATGACGTTGAAATATAATGATCACTAAACAAAGTCCAACACTCCATCTACCAATCATTACACCCAAAGTCAAGCAATGATGAGGAAAAGAAGTCAAATGAAAGTGCACCATCATGAAACCATCATCATGCAACTACTTGCAAAAAAACCCTCCAAAATGCTTATTTGCACAAATGTAAATAAGCCATCCTCCGCCAATTTTCAGCCAATGAAAGATACAAAGAAAAATGGCCGAAACGGAAAAAAAACTGACAACTTCATAAAACTGATCCCGTAATAAATTACAGGAAAACCCCGCCACTGTATATACATACCCGCATTTTTATTCCGACCGAAATACAAATGCAATGAGACAAATCTACACTGTACAATACTAGGATCCGGCTTAAACCATGGCCCACTAGTATTAACCTTCCGATCATGATCCGTGCAATACCGCACGTATCTGATCGAAACCTGCCATATCTCCATACGGCCTCTACAGCGTTTCGCCCGAAACTTGAGAAAACGGTCTGTGGGGGACTCTAAAGACTCGTCAATACTTTGGCTGTGGATTTAACCACTAGCACGTCAGAGGTATTAGCCATACGTAACGGGCTACCAGGTATCGACCAAAAGAGACGTCGATGAGCGAACTCATCCTGACACCCTATTGAGCCTGTCAGTGACAATATCCGTACAGTCCGGTCCGTTCGTCTATGAGTATCGCATGGCGGGCCTAGGGGGTTGGTAAAAGTCAGACCCCCGAAAGCGGTACAAGTCGTGTCGGAGTGTAGCCCAGAACAACCTGAGATACTACAGGAATACCTACCAGTAAATCTCTTGCCTTGGCCAAGGACTTCGTATAAGGGCTCTCCTAGACACAGCGAGACCTCACCCCCAATACCGGGAGAGACGAACCCCTGCAGATCCGCTCACTGCCTCCATGTGGCTCGGGACTGTTCCCAACTAAAACCTATTTGCACGTCTCCTTTGAGCGGGGTAGGGTAGTAATCAAAGTACAGTATGAACTCACACGAGACAAATGACAATCTCAGGTCGATGAACTAACCTGTACACATGTCACCAGAAAACTACTATCTGACGTCAGGTATAAGACCAACTAGCATGTTCCCGGCGAGTCTTGTCCGGTGTACAAATAACCCAATGAGCACCTGTATACATCTCAGGTGAACCAACTGACACCACTGGCTTGTGAGACCGGCCACCGTCCCTCGTCGGGGTCTCGACTGTATACACTAGTCTACTCTGGAGTATCGATGCCCTGTCTCGAAACTCCCACGACTAGGGACCTTTTAAGGATGTGCTTATCGACTACCAGCTCCCACGTATATGATCGCCCTCATACTGCTGGCAGTCAAGCAAGAATCCTAGGGGCTCTATCAACGCGCAATAGTGACCTGTAAGGTCACCTAAAGCAGTACACGATGATAAAGATAAATTAGATAGCATACTATCATCTTGAGTAAGACTGTCCTACCGGAATAGGTCCTCCCTCAATCATTGCAATCACGTGCCTGTGATCCAATAATTGACTCTGAGGGCACTATCTATAACAATCTCCCACTTCCACTCAAGGCTAATTATTGCGATGTCGCATACTCACAGCCCATGTGATACCGAACACCCAACTCCTCTACTAGTCAGTCTCACAAAGCCCGTTTGTGAAACTATTGCGTTCGAGGAATAGCCTCAGCGAGTGGATCCGCTTTGATGTTTCTTTCTATGTCGCTCTATATCTCAAGTTCGCGGAGAAAGCCATCTCCCGAAATGAGCAATACCTGTCTTAGAGTATGTTTGGATATCTGATAGGACCTAGCTCATAAATGAACTCCAAATCCAAACTTCTTAGACTGTATCGTCAACTGAACATAATCAGTATCCTGCGCCATCCTTCCCTTAGTATCCACCTGGACCATCTGTCCAAAATACTGCCCCTCCTCAGAAGGAAAACTACAACTCTGACAGCCACTCTGCCGTCCAGGTCACCTTGGAAGCCTGGAATGATAACTGTCTCCTAAAAGAGGCTGTTGTTATAATATCCCTAGAACATCCACTTATGTTCTATAAACTGCTTCCGATCGTTTCTCCAGGATTGGATTAATATCAATTTATTGCATCTACCGCAAAAACAACATCTGGTGTGGTACTTGACATCTCATGATTGACTCAATTGCCTAAGCAAGTGATCTGTCAATCATGCACATCCCTCTCCCTTTTAGTCTGTAAGACACCTTTAGAGAGGGTGACTCCATCACCTGCAGGTACACCACCATGCCAGGAGTCGTCCATTCTAAAGCACATCTAGAATGTCGTCTAAGTACCCTGATTGGGAAACTGCCCAAATCTAGATCTAAAACCATAGATCCAGTAACCAGAATGTCTGATATAATATCCAAGTCCTATGTGGAGAAACCACTGTGTGACAACTAAAGTATAACCGATCGTAGTAGAGGAATATCACTTCCTTCTCTGTGTATGTCATCCAAATACCAGAACATCACACCCTACTACCTTCTCAACAGATCCATCCCCTATTCCGATGAAGTCAAACCTATGACTGTCATATCAGAAATAGATGATCTATCTCCGCTACATCCGCTTTAGTCTATAAATAGACATAAGCCACTTGTCCACCAATGCTTCCGCTGCTTCCACTGACTACGACAACCCTCTGGCAGAGTCATATACACGTGCACTTTCAAAGCTAGTTTAGAACGACGCTATACTCATCCTCCTGCCGGGTCTCACAGTCTGGAACAACAGCAATGGCAAGTCTGGGTAAACAAGAACCTCCCTGCCACCGTCCTTGAGGCTACCGGAGTACCTCTCGGGTGCCTGAGGTTACCCACCGTATCTGTGGAGTGGCCAATGGAATGTCAAACCAGATTGAATCTTTAGGTTCTTTTCAAATCTTCAGTAATCGTTTGCGGTTCTGGAATCACTTCCAGTTCTACCATACTCCCACTACTTTTTTTCTGAAAAATTCCATTTTTGTTAAAACTGTGGCGAGTCAAGAACAATATCACTATTGATCTTCCAGATGGTAGAAAGTCAACCCTCGTCATAGCCTGGGTCAACCCACAAATAGCCATTACAGAAACGTGCCTTGAGTTATCCAGAGTCTGGTTTTAAGCATAAACCAGACAACTCTCCGTACCTTAACATCGTTAAGATATGAACTGTTCTATATCCAATATAGAACCAGAGGCACTGATTTAATTGAACCAGATTCAAATCATGCAGCTGTCTCCAGTGCATGTCAACTAAATGGAAATAGGCTGATCAGCGTTACTCAACTTAGGAATGCTTCCAATTATGAGTAACCTGAAAGAGAGGCAAGTTCTCTTAATCATTACTATCAACTGAATACCCTACACAAGTATCTACATCTTCGATCTCCTTGAATAATCTCGATACTTGCAACACCTGGTTCTCTACTTTATTCATATACCTATAACTTCTCAAAACTCAGACCTTGTGTTTCTACGAAACACTTATCTAAGAACTAGAGAAGTCATAAATAAACTGAATTTAGTACGTGGACCAACCCCTCTGTCCTAATGGACACTGGACAACATACAATACTCTGTATAAGTCCCTTGAGTCCAATAACTCAATTCCTGTATGTCGTAGGTTGAAAACTGTACCTATGGTTAAGAAGAATTATACCGCTGTTTAATGCTCCTTACCTAACCATCCATTGATATAGGTAAATGTCATGGACATAATTTCAAAAAGGTATATCTCACTCTATAAAAATAGACGTACAGATGTATCAATTTGAAATTGGTGCATAACAGCGGATATTCAAAACCAAATATTTGCCGTCCGGCAAACAACCCAGGTGACTTCCTCAAATATCACCGATTACAACGAATCCCGATATAAAGAGGATGATCACCTAATTCCCAATAACTTACTCCCACTCATCATCTGTAAAACAATACAGATGTGAGAATCATACCTGGTAAATACATACCCTGGAGCAAGTGTCTATTTGGGAAATCAGTTTTCTTTTAACAGTACACAGCGAAACTGAAACATTGAAATGTTTCGATGGGGTATCCCGGTATTCCTGGTAATGCCTCTTCCATTATCCAGATTCACAACTATAACCGTATATTTCTTTGCCATCTCTCCACATCCCTTCATATGTCTTTAGTCATTACCTTCTGTACACCCTCTTAGGCTAAATGATTTTCTTCCTTCCCTACCGTTCGGCACCAGCCTATGGTTTGGAAGAAGATTATCCAATAAGCATAATGGGTGTACTGTCCTGATCCTAGGGGCACTCGCAATGCGAACGAAGGTGAAGATAAAAAACAACCGAATAAACCTTATTCCTATTTCTCCTGAACCAGAATCCATCCCCGAACTGGAACAAGTTCCTTTCGAGTTCGTATATAACTATACGATGGAGTATCCAATAAACTGTGGATCTTCATAGTGATACGGAGTGTTCTGGAGAAATTCAAAGGTGATGTCGGAGTGGCGATGAAATACTTGGTTTGGTCGGGAATAGCAGTCGCAATTTACTTTGCCCTCTTACTAATCCCTTTATATATCTTTACTTAATACCTTCTATACACCGTCGTTATGCTAATTGGTTTTCTCCATTCCCCACTGTTCGGTACCATCCTATGGTTTGGAAGAAGACTATCCAATTTGCGTAATAGGTGTACTATCTCCTAAACCAAGGAGTACTCACAACCTGAGAGAAGGTAAAAGGAAAAGACAACTGAATAGTCCTATTCGTTTTCTCCAGAACCAGAAACCATCCTCGAATAAAATCCTTCGAGTTCGTATATAACCATACGATGGTTTTATCCAATTGAAGTTGACGTTTGTAGTAATACGGGGTGTCCTGAAGAAAAGGGTAAAAGTAGGAGTGGCAATGAGGTTTGCAACTCTGACAATCCAAAAGCCAGTGTTAAGGAGGTTTGGTTAATTTTGGTCTCTGAGTCATAGTCTAAGGTCGGGTCAATGGTTTCTGCCAAAAAGAGAGAGAAAAGAAACACTCAGCGCTTACTCTAACCTAGATCAGAATGGTTATCACTTTATCTAATCTAGAAACCTCCCACTGTACCGTCAAATTCTCCTCCAAACCTGAAAGAAGAATTATTCGGGATCACCCGAGGTGTAAACCAACTCATCAGTGGGAATCGGGATCCAACTATCATCGCATGATAACATGACAGAATCCGCTCACGTTATCACACTCTAGAAGGTATGCGCATATCTGGCAAGTTTCAGTTTCTTTAGAAACTCCCGATCTGATTTTTACCCCATGTTCTTATAACCTTGACGAAGGCCAACAAATCATAAGTCACATGTCAAGTTCTACCCTTCATTCTCCAGGTTAATTTGAACCCACCCGTACAAGCCCTTGACTTTGGCCAACTAGGCTATACGACTGTCCTAAACCAACGCATCTATCTATGCTGCAGAAAGGCAACAAGCAGCTGCCATACACTATGCCTTGACGAAGGCCAACAAACATAGCATGAATACTACGTGCTACCCGTCTGAAACGACGGAGGGCTATGAATGGTTTCTAGCGAAAAACCTTTAACGTAATGAACTTGATATCGTTGAAGGAACTGGATAGCTTTTATGAAAATATAGTGGCGAAAACCTTTGCTAAAGAGGTCACTCCCAGTGAAGGGATCTCGGCTCTTTCCCCGTAGAATGAGGTGCAGGATATTCCAACTGAATACCACGATGCAAAGCAAAAGTAATCGGCTATAGTGAATTTATTACCCTGACGCAAACTTCTGTCAAAGGGGTCACTCCCGGTGAAGGGATCCCGGCCCTTGCCTCGTCGACAGAGGTGCTGGATATTCATAACCGAATACCACTGTGCAAAACAAAAGAGAACGCCCTTGCAATAACAGCTTTTGAAAAAATTGTTCCAACAACATCAGAATAGGTTTGTTTAGCTTGCATTGATCCAAATCAACGCAGTCCCATCAATTGATCACACCAATAAAGAACGAAAATAATGATGTACGTATATGCCATCCGCATTCGCCACAGGGTCCCGTCATTACCCATTAGGTTACTTAACTAACGACAGAGCGGGGACTGGACTAGCACGAATGCAAAACATATACAACATCTACTAGTATATATATATCAATATATAATATTTCGTTCAAGGCGTGATAAAATGCAACATCACAGAAATGTAATAAGTATCACAGAACAATACAGATATCTGGGATCCCCGGGTTTCACAGAGCAGCTACTGAAACCCGACGTTCCCCTGATCGTGTGGATAGCCTGTTCAATGAAATCCTAGACCCCTACGGGCGCGGCAAGTTACCTGCCAAAACCTGAAGCGAGGCAGCCCCCTTCAGCAACGTGAATGGACCACCCAGCACTTCACGGAATCCGGTAACTTGGGCACCCCTCCTGGGTCAACCTATACCTCCTACGAGTGCGGCGAATAGCCCGCCAATTCTAGAATGAGGCCCCTCCGTCTCAACGCCATGAGATGCGGGCCTGTTGCCCTCTAGAACCCGGCTATCCGTGCACCCCATCTTGGGATAATCCTAGTACAGAAAGTAAAATATACATACAATGGGTACATCGACCTCACCCCGGTCGTGCCCCAAAAGAATAATATACAAACAGGCAGTGACGGCAGTCCACATGTCGGACGCTCCCCCCGCAATATCAAATTTACATATAAAACGAAACTGTACTAACATTGCATACAGGCTATTCCCCACGACCAATCCGCAACATCACAACACAATCACAGAACATCAACGTGAATGTCACGTTCGCAAATCCGTCTAAAAGGGCTATAGTAGTTAGACAGGACTTACCAATTAAGTGACATTCACGGTCGCAGATATAATGTAAATACTGTGAACTAACATGTTTAAAATATTCGATCGATTAAATTTTCCCAAGTGGCCCCCAAGCACTACTGTAGCACTTAAAGAAAATCTGGGCCTAAACAGAATATACCAAAACCCCTATTTTCAACACAGAGACCCTCTGTAAAAATTTGATGCACTGAACAGTAAATATGGCGGCGGAACCGCAGCCCAAACATGGGTTTGGCCTCCGTTCCGCGGTGGAATAATGCGTTCATGCGACCAAATTTTACTAGAGTGCTTATACTTCCCTGCACATGTTTCTGCAACAACCTGAAAAAATTTTCGAGCCAAAAAAATTTCGTCAGAGAACTGATGCATTGAAATCGCGGGTTTTGGAATTTTGTTCGATCGAAAATGTAAATACGTTAGAGCAAGATAGACTAGGTTATTGGCGTGACTCTGATACCATGTAAGTGCACGGCGGCGCCCCAGCCGTCAATCCGAGGCCAAAATGGTATTACGATTTTACTTTAACTTTTGAACCGGCACCACCGCGCACTATAAAACCCGGATCGGGCCATTAACTTAGTCCTAGCTAACTAGAGAAGGTGTAGAGAGATATACCGAGCGATCCGTGTCCTTTGGTCTTCTCGTCGTCGTCCCGATCTCCCTGCGGAATCTCCGGTCTTCACCTCCTCGCCGGAAGGGCACCACGTCGCCGGCTTCTTTTACGGGCTCCCACCTCTGGACCGAGGCAACTCGGGCACGAAGTTGGCGAGCCGACGTGCCCAAGAATTGCTGTAGAATGTAGTGTAGAACTCTATGTGTCACTAGGGGTTGAAGTTGCCATGTATTGGTGGAGGAATGATATGAAAGCTTTTTTAGATGAACAAGGGGATTTTTGCAAGCATCAAGAGATCAAAATCCTTTTCCCAAATCTTTGGACAGCCCCCCCTTTAGCTTGGTCGACCATATCATGGTGAAGGGAGTGAGAATGAGGGAGCCCCACAATAATGCAAGGGAGAGCAAGAGAAAAGGCTATCATGCATGAAAGAGAAAAAGGATGATGATGAAATATAATGATCACTAAACAAAGTCCAACACTCCATCAACCAATCATCACACACAAAGTCAAGCAATGATGAGGAAAAGAAGTCAAATGAAAGTGCACCATCAGGAAACCATTATGACGCAACTACTTGCAAAAACAACACTCCAAAATTCTTATTTGCACAAATGTAAATAAACCCTCCTCCGCTAATTTTCAGCCAATGAAAGATACAAAGTAAAATGGCCGAAACGGAAAACAAACTGGCAACTTCATAAAACTGATCCCGTAATAAATTACAGGAAAACCCCGCCACTGTATATACATACCCGCATTCGTATTCCGACCGAAATACAAATGCAATGAGACAAATCTACACTGTACAATACTAGGTTCCGGCTTAAACCAAAGCCCATTAGTATTAACCGTCCGATCATGATCTGTGCAATACCAGATGTATCTGATTGAATCCTGCCATATCTCCATACGGCCTCTACAGCGTTTCGCCCGAAACTTGAGAAAACGGTCTGTGGGGGACTCTAAAAACTCGTCAATACTTTGGCTGTGGATTTAACCACTAGCACGTCAGAGGTATTAGCCATACGTAACGGGCTACCAGGTATCGACCAAAAGGGACGTCGATGAGCGAACTCATCCTGACACCCTACTGAGCCTGTCAGTGACAATATCCGTACAGTCCGGTCCATTTGTCTATGAGTATCACATGGCGGGCCTAGGGGGTTGGTAAAATTCAGACCCCCAAAACCGGTACAAGTCTTGTCGGAGTGTAGCCCAGAACACCCTGAGATACTACTGGAATACCTACCAGTAAATCTCCTGCCTTGGCCAAGGACTTCGTGTAACGGCTCTCCTAGACATAGCGCAACCTCACCCCCAATACCGGGAGAGACGAACCCCTGCAGATCCGCTCACTGCCTCCATGTGGCTCGGGACTGTACCCAACTAAAACCTGTTTGCACATCTCCTTTGAGCGTGGTAGGGTAGTAATCAAAGTACAGTGGGAACTCACACGAGGCAAATGACGATCTCAGGTCGATGAACTAACCGGTACACATGTCACCAGGGAACTGCTATCTGACGTCAGGTATATGACCAACTAGCATGTTCCCGGCGAGTCCTGTCCGGTGTACTCATAACCCAATGAGCACCTGTATACATCTCAGGTGAACCAACTGACACCAGTGGCTTGTGAGACCGGCCACCGCCCCTCGTCGGGGTCTTGACTGTATACACTAGTCTACTCAGGAGTATCGATACCCTGTCTCGAAACTCCCACGATTAGGGACCTTTTAAGGATGTGCTTATAGACTGCCAGCTCCCACGTATATGATCGCCCTCATACTGCTGGCAATCAAGCAAGAATCTTAGGGGCTATATCAACGCGCAATAGTGACCTGTAAGGTCACCTAAAGCAGTACACGATGATAAAGATAAACCAGATAGCATACTATCATCTTGAGTAAGACTGTCCTAGCGGAATAGGTCCTCCCTCAATCATTGCAATCACGTGCCTGTGATCCAATAATTGACTCTGAGGGCACTATCTCCAACAGCACTAGCTGTACGTAACAGTCCCCAGGTAGATGTCGATAAGAAGGCCGATGAGGAAACCCATCCGAACTCCAACTGAGCCTGATGTGACAATCTCCGTACAGTCCGGTCTGTTCGTCTAGGACTATTGCATATCGGGCCTAGGGGGCGGCAAGCGTCAGTCCCCTAAAAGAGGTATAAGTCGTGTCGGAGTGAAGCCCATTACAGCTTGAAAAACTACTGGAAAACCTACCAGTAAATCTCGCTTGCCTTGGCCAGGGATTTTGCTTAATGGCTCTCCAGACATAGTACAATATCAACTCCCAATACCGGGAGAGACGAATCCTGTCTAACCGCCACTGCCTCCAAGTGCTCAGGACTGCACCTAACCGCTACCTGTTTGCACGACTCTGATGAGCCGTGGTGGGGTAGCAATCTAAGAACCGTGGGACACACTCGAGGCGAAGCAACAGTGTCAAGTCTACGGACTATGTTGTACTCATGTCACCTGCGAACTGTTAACTGACGACGGGTATAATACCAACCAACAGTTCCCCGCGAGTCCTGTCGAGTGTAGCCGTAACCCAATGAGCACCTGTATACAATCTCCAGTATGACGTAATGATGGTTGTAAGACAGACCATCTCCCCAACTGGGATGAGAAGCATACACACTAGTCTACTCCGGAGTATCGATGCCCTGTCTCGATAATCCTACGACTAGGGACCTGAAAAAGGATGTGCTTGTAAACTATCCAGCCCCCACTAGTGTGACTGCCATCACAACGCTGGTTGTCAAGCAAGATCCTAAGGGCTCTGTCAATACGCATACACATATTAAGATAGATATAACCAAGTAGTATACTACCATGTTTAGCAAGACTGTTAATATAATTGTGAATATCCCAAGCTTCCATTAAGTAATATACAAGCCAGTATGATAAAATAATGGCCTCTAGGGCATGTACACTAACACAAAATTTGCCAGACTGCACGTCAAAACCTCTTTTCTAAATGGTGATTTAGAAGAGAGCATGTATATGACACTGCTAGAGGGCTTCATAGAAAGTGGGAGCAGCGGAAGCGTGTGAAAGCTGTTTGAATCCATCTACGGATTAAAGAAGGCATCATGAAGATGGAACATATGTTTTGATGAAGCTGTCCAAGAGTTTGACTTCATCAAAAAGGTAGATGGACCATGTATATATAAGAAGGTTGTAGAGAGTAAGGTTTTCCTTCTCGTATTATACGTGGATGACATACTCTTGACAGGAAACAATGTTCCTATGCTACGCTCGGTCAAGCTCCTCTTATCACACAAGTTCTCCATGAAATATCTAAGTGATGCCTCCTACATCCTGGAGATATAGATCTATAGAGATAGATCTAAATGGATTTGGGATTGTCCCAATCCAAGTACATAGACAACATTCTAAAGGAGTTTAATATAGATTCTAAGCATCGTAATATACCCACTTGTTCAGGAATCACTCTCTCCAAAGAGATGTCTCCCAAGACTGATTAGGAGAGGGCTCGCATACAAGTGATACCTTATGCTTCGGCAGTCGGGTCAATCATGCATGCGATGTTATGTACCAGACTGGATGTAGCTTACACGCTAGGTGTAGTGAGTAAGTATCGAAAAGATCTTGGGGAAAGCCACTGGAAAGCTGTTAAGCACATTCTTAAGTACTTGAGAAGGACTAAGGAGATGTTCTTGGTGTATGGTAACTATGAACTCCAGGAGGAATCCTTTACCGATTCGAGCTTCCAGGGTGATAAGGACGACTGAATGTCAGTCTCGGGTTTTGTCTTCGCCCTCAGTGGAGGGACGGTATGTTGAAAGGGTTCCAAGCTACATACCATAGCAGACTCATTAATAGAGGCTGATTACATCGCTACCAACGATACTGCCAAAGAGGCTGTCTGGATGAATAAGTTCACAAGATGAACTTGGTTCCTACCATTGAGCATCCAATACCTGTGTATTGTGATAACAATGGAGCGCCTAAGAACCCCGTTCCTAACACCGATCCAGACATGTTCTTACGCAATATCACCTGATCAGGGAGATGATTGATCTCCGGGAGATCGAGGTCAGGAGAGTTGACACAGAGGATAACACAGCGGATCCACTAAACGAGGTCCTCCCCCAGATGCTATTCGAGAGACTTTTGGGACGTTGGGTATGAGATACTACAACAACCGGCCTTAGTGCAAGCGGGAGATTGTTAGGAATATGTATGCCCTAGAGGCCATTAATATTGATATAGTGGATGTTTGGACATATATATAGAGGACTTTCTTGCTCGACATGATAGTATGCTATTTAGTTACGTTTATCTTAACATGTAGACTGGTATCTTTATACTGTCTGTCTCTTACACGTTGATAAAGCCCTTAGGATATGTACTTGACTACCATGATTATGATGTGATCATACTAGTGGGGCCAGGGTGGTCTAAATGTACATCCTTTAACTGTTCCTAGTCGAGGGGATACCGAGACTATTGCATCGATATTCCAGAGTAGAGTAGTGTGTACGTTTCTTGTCCCTTAGAGGGCGCTGGCTAATCCCACAGCCATTGGTGTGTGACATCAAAGAATGTACACAGGTGCTCATTAGAGAATGGGTACACCGAACGGTCTCGCCAAGAACTCCTAATTGGTATTATACTTATCGTCAGATGGCAGTCCTCTAGTGACACTGGTATAGGCTAGTATGTAGACCCGAGATCGTCATAGAGTCTTGTGTGGCTCCTACTGTGCTTTGATTTCCTCCCTTCCACGCTCAAGAGGAGTTGTGCAAACAGGTGGATTTTGGGTACAGTCCCGAGTCACAAGGAGGCAACGAGCGATAGGAGGGGTTTCGTCTCACCCGGTATTGGGGGTTGATGTTGTGCTATGGTCGATTGGCTATAACCGGAAGTCCCTGGCCAGGGCTGCTGCTGAGATTTACTGATAAGAGTTATCAGTAGTTTCTCGAACCGTTATAGGCCAGATATCGGCATGACTTATCACGTTACTGGGTTTGACGCTTACCACCCGTAGACATGATATGCGACATATCAGAAAAAGAGACCGGACACTACGGTAATGTTATTGATAGGCTTCATGGAAAGTACGGACAAGCTTGCTTGTTGATCTTCATATCGCTCAATACCCGGGTAACCGTTACGTCCATCTAGTACCGCTGGCGGCTTGTGGATGACTGATGTGATCATCACCTACTGCTGGCATATTGAAGAGTCTTTAGAGCCCAACACAGAAGTTCCCAGGTTCAAGTGAAACGAAGTAGGACACATATGTGATATGTGTGTGGGCTGATTAAATACGTGTATGTGATACCATATTGTAATCTGGCAATTATCTGTTATCGAGTTAGCTTATATATGATATAACCATATTATCGAATCAAGTGTTGATTTTATAATGTGATACAAAGATAAATGCTATTATTCGGTTATATATGATATAACCGGATTATTAAATCATGTGTTGATTTAATAATTTGATATATATTATATGTGATATTATTATATCTTAACTAATATCATTAGCTCACTAATTATTCTTCATAATATATATATATGATATATATATATATATATATATAATAATGAAGAATGGCTTGAATTTCTATTTTTGAGAAAAATAGAAATAAGGTGGAATACGAGAGCATGGGTTCAAGTATGGCATTTTCTTTTCTTTATTCATCTTGACTCACTATTCAAGCATGGTAGCAATTTTATATTGCTAATTTCCATGCTTGAATGAGTGGGGGTCAAGGGGTTACCATTCATTCACTTTATTCAATCCAAAACTTAGCCATTTTTGCAAGGGTTGCTCTCTTGCTCTCTTATTCTTCTTTCTCTTCACCATTGTTTAAGATTCAACCCTCACATGTGATGTGAATCATGAAGCTTGAATACATACTAGTGAGCAAACCAAATCCCCTACTTCATGTAGGGTTACTAGGCACTCTAATAAGGATCTACAAGGCATCAACCATACCGGATTAAAATTTTAGTCGTGCCGAATAACTCTAAACAAGATCTTTGCTAGAAAATTAGGTTAACACATGCAAGTTAAACTCTTTAACACTAAGTGAATACGAAATACAACCTTTGTAGATCAGTCCTTCACTTCTAAAGCTCCTTGTAGTAGTCGCTTCGCTGCGATCATCGAACACCCGGACTCTCGAACGGCTCCATGAGAAGAGGCAACGGTATTGCTTGAAGTCTTCGAGGCCGAAGATGATCTACGTCGAGGAAATAAGAACTCGAGATTCTACATCACTAACCATAGAATTAGTGAAGCAAACACCCTAAACTAAAGTGCTAGTCTAGTAAAGGATGGAGAGATAGGAAATGGGTACACTTTAGAATTTCTTTTCTCACTTTGATTCTCTCTCTATTTCAAACCCTAGAAAGAAATTTTTGAGGAGGAAGAAGATGAGCTCAAAATGAATATGAAAACTAATCAAGAGAGAGAATGAGCTAACCATGGTGAGTGAGTATCATATAATAACTCATGTAGAAACATTACCATGACTAATTATAGTGGTTAGGTTAGTTAATATCTTAAGTAAAAAAAAATAGTAGACTAAGTCAATGCAACATAAGCTTCATGAAGCTTCATGCATTTGTGCTCATTATCCATTTGTTTTAGAATTACTTTCAATATAAAAACCTAATACTATAATAAGTATGGTATAAGTCTTATACACCCATGTAATGTGTATCAACAACCATGATACAATTTGTAGACTAATAAATATATATCACATATATATTAACTTGTGCGCAAGTGAGAAAAATAAATGCTTAAGTGAACCAATGTTAGTTAATGTAAATTAGTATATCACATATACAATTATACACTAAAATTATTAAATCAATACTTGACTTAATAATCCGGTTATATCACATATAACCGACTAACATCCAATGTATCGACTTATCGAATCAACCCTTGATTCGATAACTTGGTTATATCGCATATAACCGATCAACACAAACTTCGCGAGAAAAGAAGACGGTATCACATACTCGCATTATTCTCGGTCCCGCACATATCACATATGCGCTCCTATTTCGTTTTGCCCGAGCCAGTACAACCTCTATCTAGGACACTAAAGACTCGTCAATACGCTGGCAGTAGGTGATGATCATATCAAGCACCCACAACCCGTCAGCGGTACTAGCTCGATGTAACGGCTACCCGGGTATTGAACGATCAGAAGATCAACAAGCAAACCCGCTCCAACTCCTGTAAAAGCCTGACAGTGACACTACCGTACAGTCTGGTCTCTTCATCTGATATGTCGCATATCAAGTCTAGGGGTGGTAAAACGTCATACCTAAATAACCGATAAGTCATGCCGATATAAGGCTCATAACGGATCGAGAAACTACTGGTAACACTTACCATTAAATCTCTAAACCAGCCCTGGCCAGGGACTTCCCTGTTATGGCCAATCGAGCATAGCGCAACATCAACTCCCAATACCGGGAGAGACGAAACCCCTCCTATCGCTCATTGCCTCCATGTGACTCGGGACTGTAACCAAAAACCACCGTTTTGCATGCCCTCTTGGACGTGATAAGGTGGAAGTCAATGCACAGTGGGAATCACACAAGACTCTATGACGATGTCAGGTCTACAGACTAACATGTACCAGTGTCACCAGAGAACTGCCATCTGACGTAAGGTATAATACCATCTGGGAGTTTTCGGCAAGTCCGTCTAGTGTACCCAGTCTCCACTGAGCACCCGTATATCATCTCTGATGTCAAACACCAATGGATATGGGATCATCCATCACCCATCTGTATGGGTCGAGAAGGTATACGCTAGTCTACTCTGGTATATCGATGCCCCGTCTCGATACACCCACGACTAGGGACCTTGAAGGATGTACTTATGGACTACCATGTCCCCACCAGTATGATCTGCATCATAGTCCTGGTAGTCAAGTACACATCCTAAGGGCTTTACCAACATGTAACAGAGAGACAATCAGTATACACGTTAAGGTAAAGAGTAACCAGATAGCATACTATCATGTCGAGCAAGAAAGTCCTCCCTATATATGTCCAAGCATCCACTACAATATACATCTCATGTATAGTAATGGCCTCTAGGGCATACATATAACTAACAATCTCCCACTTGCACTAGGGTCATCTGATAACAGTGGTTGTAGTATCTCATACTCAACCATCCCATAATAGTCTCTCTCAGGGAAAAAGCCTTTGTGAGTAGATCCGCCGTGTTGTCCTCTGAGTCTACTCTCCTTACCTCGATCCCCTGGAGATCAACCATCTCCATGATCAGGTAACCCAGCCTTAGAATAAGTCTGGATCACTGATGGGACGGACGTTCATTGGCATAAGCCACAACTCCATTGTCACACAATGGTAGGAACGAAGTTCATCTCATGAACTATTATACACCCAGACTTCCTCTTTGGTAGCATCTTTAGTAGCGATGTATCGTGCCTTTATCGTCTAGTATGCCACGGTATCTAGCTTGGTACTCTTCCAACATACCGTCCCTTTACTGAGGGTAAAGACAATGCCTGTGACTGACATTCAGTCGTCCTTATCACCCTGGAACCATTCCAGTGATTCTCCCCAGGATCAATTGATACCATCTCACTGCAACTAGTGAGAATCCTAACATCCAAGTAGATCTATCTCATAGATCAAAACTAAGGATTTAGGAGGTATCATTTTGATCCTGTATGGAGAATCATTGTGATAAGCGGAGATTGATCGAGCGCAGCATAGGAAACTCCTTCTCTATCAAGAGCATGTCATCCACATACTCTACGAGGATCACCACCATACTCCCTACTACCTTTTTGTTTATACAAGGTTCATCTACCATTTTGATGCTGTCAAACTCATTGACTAACACATCAAAATAGACGTTCCAACTCCGCGATGCCTGCTTTATCACATAAAACATCTTTCACACGTTTCCGCTGCTCCCACTGTCTACGAAGCTCTCTGGCTGTGTACTTATAGACTCTCTCTTCTAAAACATCATTTAGAAAAGCAGTCATGACACCCAACCGCCAGATATCGTAGTCATGGTATGTAGCCATGGCAAGTAGGATCTGGATGGACTTAAGCGTAGGTACTTAGAAAAGGTTTCAACATAATCCATACCTGGCCAATGATGCAAACCTTTAACAAGTCTAGCTTTGAAAGTCTCAACTTTTCCATGTACACCAAGTAATCCTCTCAAGATATACTTGCTCCTGATGGAGATTTAACCCTTCAGATAAAGCAACCAAAGTCCATACTTTGTTGGTGTATAAGGATTCCATCTCAGATCGTTAAGCATCCAACCATTGCTATAGAGTCCCACTCCTGATGACCAGCTCGAAACTAGTTGGGTCATTATCTCATGATGCAGTCCTCGCTCTCACTATCATAGAGAAACCAAAGTATATCTCAGGTTGGTGAGAAACCCTGCTAGATCGGTAGAGAGGCTGAGGTTCGTTGGAAACTATTGAATCCTTTGGTTCTACCAAATCATCAGCTGCAGTTTCTATAGCTGGAACTCTTTCCAGTTCTACCTCATGTCCACTAATTTCTTCACAAGAAATTCCCTTTCACAAAGGTGGCATGCTGAGAAACAAAACATCTTTTGTTCCTCGGTTTGGTAGAAGATATTCCTTTGTGAATGCTTGGGATATCTAACAAACTTCTACAGAACTGACTTTGCCTCAAGCTTGTCTGGATTTTGCTTTTAGACATAGGCCGGACAACCCCAAATCCTAACAAACTTAAGATATGGGCTCTTCCCTTTCCATATCTTATATGAATTGGTAGGCAACTGATTTGATCTGAACCCTATTCAATATGTATGCAACTTCACAAGTGCATAACTCCCTAAAAGGAAATAGGTAACTCAATAGTACTCATCATAGAGCGCACCTTATCATATAGGGTGTAATTGCTCCGCCCGATACACCGACGTGCTGTGGCGTATGCGGAGGAATAATGCTGAGAGAGAATCTCATTCTCCTTTAGAATAATCTAGGAATTCCATGCTCAAGTATTCTCCTCCTTGATCACATCAAAGGATATAATACTTATACCTGTTTTGGTTCTCTACTTCTAACTTATATTCTGTGAATATCTCAAAAGGTTCGGACTTGTGTTTCAACATGAACATATGTCTGAATCTTGAGAGATTATCAGAGAATGTATTGAAGTAAAAAGAAACGGTCTTGGCATGTGTAGACAGGGGACCTTCATACATCAACATGTATCATCCCAATAGTTCACTAACTCTTTCTCTGTTTCCAATAAACGGAGTTGTGCTCATCTTATCTCTGTGACATGACCGGCAAGTTTCACAAGGTGTAATTTTAAACTAATTTAAATATGCATCTTTATGTAAATTCAGCTAGTCGGGTCGCATTGATATGACCTAGTCTACAATACCTCAAGAAGGATTCGTTCATTTCTGAACTCTTCCTCTTGTGCGTGTTCTGTATACTAAGAACTGTAGTTTGATTTAGAACGTCAATGCTTTTAGATAACGTGCCTGAACCGATCAACTCTTGATATAGGAAATGTTCAAAACATTATCCAACAATACAAAATTATATCCTTTCTTTAAAAATAAAGAGACTGATATGATGTTGTATATCAGGTTCGGTATCTAATAACATTCGTTCATAATCAATGTATTCTTGTAATACAGGGTGATGGTGATCAACAGACTTGGCTGCAACACTTGCACCGTTTCTATCTCATGAAACTTATCACCCGTTCTCAGTTCTCTGTAATGAACAGACCCGAAGAAGATGCATCATTATGCACTTTCTTCGTTTTGGGCGGCACGGGAATTCTGGTAATCCCCTATTTCCTTCTCTGTCTTATAACAATTATAAGTTGGAGCGGGACCAACGTTCCCTAGCTCAGTATAAAAAGCGGGTTCGGTCAATGCATCCGTATTATTATCTTGATTAAGGCGTGATATGGTCGCTACCTGGAGAGAGAGAGAAGAAAACACTTTAGCGTGTGCTCTTGCAAGATCAGATTGGTTATTATTTTATCTAATCAGGATGGCTCCCACTGTTTTTATCAAATCTTCCTTCAAACCCTAAAAGGAAAGACTAGCCGGGATTAATTACACCCTACAACTTCGCCAATCTTTCAGCCAGGCCAGTGTCGGTACTTTGAGGGAGGTTCCCCGTGCTTTCGCACGGACCTAATTAAAGTAAACCTCGTTTTACCAGAGGCGTAACCCCGTTGACACCTTTCTAGACACCTACTTGATCGTCTAATTGTAATGTGTAAAACTCTCCCAGGAGTAACAATTACTCGCAGTGGGTATCGGGATCTAACTATCTCATAGAAGGTATGCAATCTCATTGCAAATTTCAACACTTGAAATTCCCGATAATTTTGCCCCTAACGTGCTATGACCTTGACGAAAGCCAACAAACCATAGCCCGCTAGTCAAGTTCAACCCATACATTTCTTAACTGAATTAAACCCACCCGCACGACCCTTGACGAAAGCCAACAAAGCCGTACGACTACCCTAGTCCAATCGCATCGTATGCAGCAGATAAGCACCATATAGCTACCGCACACTACACCTTGACGAAAGCCAACAAATGTAGCACGAATATTATATACAACTTAACTGAAATGACGGAGGGCTACGACAGGTTTTTCTGAAAACCTATTGCGTAATGAACTTGATGTCGTTGTAGAATCAAATAATTTTAAAATGGAGTGTTTTTTAGGCTTTTACTAGTTTCGCTAAAGAGGTCAGTCCCGGTGAAGGGATCTCGGCTCTTTCCTCGTCGAATGAGGTGCAGGACATATCATATATATCACTGTGCAAAGCAAGAACTAGAAAAGCAATCAAAAGACAAAACCGAGGGGTGTAGCATCTGCCAGTCATTGCTAAAGGGGTCACTCCCGGTGAAGGGATCTCGGCCCTTTCCTTATCGAATAAGGTGCAGGATGTTCTACAAGGAACACCGTGATGCAAAGCAAGAACTGTAGCTACCTGTTTTTGAAAATTCGATTCCACAACATCTTTTAGGTTTCTTTTCTTTCATTAATCACATTAATGAAGTCCCATCATTTAAGTCGCCGAAACATCACATATAAATACGATGTACACTTATGCCATCTGCATTCGCCTCGATGTCCCCTCGTGCACCGTTAGGTTAGGTAACTAACGGCAGAGTGGGGCAGGGCTAGCGCGGGTGTAAAACATAAGTAACGCCTATATAATATATCATATATATTATATACAGTATTTATCACAGCACATCAAATGATCACATCACAGATATCGCAGCAGAAGAAACATATGAAACATTGGATATACTAGGACATCCGTGTTTTATTTTGAGCCTCTATAAAACACAGATTCCACGGTCGCGATGAATAGCAAAACCCACACCCCTGGACCCCTACGAGAGCGGCAAGCAACCCTGCCAATTCTAGAGTTAGCAGACCTGGACTCGACTCCTCGAGTTGGTCTCCCACTAGACCCTAGAACCCGGTTACTTTTGCTCTCCTCTTTAGGTCTATCCTAGTGCGGAAAAGTAAATAACATACAAATGGTGACATCGACCTCATCCCGGAAGTGCCCCAATAAGAGAATATTACATACATTTAATTTTATATGAATGAAAATAGAAACTCTCATCTCACATAAAACCCCCGGCTATTCAGAACGTGACGATCCAATATAACATATCCAGCAACACATAACATCACATGTCATCAACGTAAGTAAATATGCGCATCCCAATTGTCGTTGACCTATAGCAACGAAACCGGCGATATCACATATTACACTTACGGTCGCAAAAAAGAAAGTGTAAAACTACAACAGTTCGAATCCGCATCTCCTTAGACATCGCATGCCTAACAATTATAAACCCCGCATTTTAGTCTCTATATCGAAAACACTTTTCAATATCTAGTCGGGCAATTCAACAAGATTCCCGATATGCTGATCGAATGCTCCTCGCAAACTTTAGTAGACGGCCGCACCCCCGGATGCCGTCGACGAAGTGCACTAAAGCGGAACACCGCTGCCGCGAGCACCCGAATGGATGCTTTTGGCGACAGGGTTCTCCTACAGTCACTTGGTCGGGGCTATGGGGCGTGGCTATGTATTAAGTTTACCCGGCGAGTATCCGTGTGTTAGTGTATATGCCCTAGAGGCCATTACTGTATCATACTAGTATGTATATTACTTGATGGAAGCTTGGGATATTCACAGTTATATAGACAATCTTGCTCAAAATGGTAGTATGCTACTTGGTTTGTGTCTGCTTTAATGTGTACATGTGTTTCTTTATTGTATTATCTATACGCATTAGTGGAGCCCTTAGAATCTTTGCTTGATTACCAGCGTTGTGATGGCAGTCACACTCGTGGGAGCTGGGTAATCTACAAGCACATCCTTATACACACGTCCCTAGTCGTAGGATTATCGAGACAGGGCATCGATACTCCGGAGTAGACTAGCGTATGCGCTTCTCATCCCAGTGCGGGAGGCGGTCTATCCCACAGCCGTCAGTACGTCGTGCTTGAGATAGTATGCGGGTGCTCGTTAGGTTACGAGTACACTGGACAGGACTCGTCAGGAACTGTTGGTTGGTATTATACCTATCGTCAGTTATCAGTTCCAAGGTGACATGAGTACAGCTTAGTCCGCAGACTTGACACTGTCACTTCGCCTCAAGTGTGTTCCCACTGTACTTTGATTACTACCCTACCACGGCTCAAAGGAGTCGTGCAAACAGGTAGTAGTTGGGTGCAGTCCCGAAGCACTTGGAGGCAGTGACGGTTAGACAGGATTCGTCTCTCCCGGTATTGGGGGTTGGCATCGCGCTGTGTCTAGGAGAGCCATTACAC
This sequence comes from Agapanthus africanus, assembly GCA_030015575.1. Taxonomy (NCBI): domain Eukaryota; kingdom Viridiplantae; phylum Streptophyta; class Magnoliopsida; order Asparagales; family Amaryllidaceae; genus Agapanthus; species Agapanthus africanus. The sequence goes on along the minus strand of CM057351.1, from coordinate 50,300,712 downwards.
AAGTAGTCCCTGGCCAGGGCAAGCGAGATATACTGGTAGGTTTCCAGTGTTATCTCAGGGTGTTTTGGGCTACACCCCGACACAACTTATACCGCTATTAGGGGACTGACGTTTACCACCCTCTAGGCCTGCCATGCGATGTTATCAGACGAACAGACAGGACAGTACAGAGATTGTCACATACAGACTCAGTAGGAGTTCAGATGGGTTTCACCTCGTCCGTCTTCTTATCGGCATTTACCTGGGGGCCGTTACGCACAGCTAGTGCCGCTTGCGGTCTGTGGTAAACCCACTGCCAGCGTAGTGTCGAGTCTTTAGAGTCCCATACAGAGGGTTATTTGCCTTTGGGCAAAACTGAGTAGAGGTCGTATGGTTTTGCGACAGGGTTCATTCACATCCGCGCACTTGTGCACGTTTGGCATCCGGACAGACATTACTAGCGGGCTCTGGTTTGAGCCAGATCCTAGTATATGTTTTGGGGTTAGTTTTATCTCTTAGTATTCATGTTCCTCGGAACACGAATGTGGGTGTGTATGCACAGTTGATTGAGGCGGAGGAAGAGGTTTTTCATTAGGGTTTCGGAACGGGTGTGTATGCACAGTTGACAGTTGTCTTTTTCCAAACCTTAATGGAAATGTGAAATATCAATTAATAATATTAATTAAATGAAATTGTGTCATGGTTTGGCTTGTTGACTTGTTGACCAAGGTTGACTAGTTGACCAAGGTTGAAAGGTTGACCATCATCATTTCAAGCAAAGATGCTCTTTGATCTTTGCAAAACTCATTTAATGTGAAATGATAATGGTCATTTCAACATACCATCACCTTTTTCATTTAGAATAATTTTGTTAATTGATTAATTCACATATATTTGTTATGGTTGTAAAAACCATCTCATTCTATCATAACCATTCTCTCTCCTCTCTTCTTCTTCCTCCTCCTCTAGTTTAAGGAGAACCATTCTCATGAGTTGAGAAACCTCTCCTTGAGGTAAAATACCCTAAATCACTCTCTACTCACTCTAAGGTTGAAGGTATAGCAAGCCAAAGACCTTAGTTCTCTCAAAGTTCGAGAAAGGAGCTCAAGGAAGAAACCCTCAGGTGGATCCATCTTTGACAAGAGTAGGCGACGAGGAAAGCACCATCCAACCACTACAAAGAGTCCAAGAAGAAGGAGTTCAAGTAAGGTATAACCCCTAACCGAGTAAATAAATCTCTAGTTAGGTTGCTAGTGTGTAGTTTAGCCAAGATCCGTTCTTGTAGTCTAAGTTACCTAAACCCTAAAAATTGTTTTTCCCCATTTCCGCAAGCCCGAAAGAACCGGGAGAGGTAACATGGACTTACACCGCGTACGCTACGTGATTGCGACGGACTTTTGATCGCATCAAAATTCCGTGGCAACCGATCATTTGAGACTAAACTGCTATGTTTATAACATCCAAATCAGTTATCTCATAACTGCATGTGGATTCCAAATATTGTATCACATTCCAGATAAATAGACAATGTTAAACTTTCTGATCGAATGATAAAACACCCAAGTTTTCCCAAATAGTTCTCAACACTTGAGGGGAGTTTAAAAACATCCATCACATGCCACAGTACCAATGGTCCAGCCGTAGAAGGGTCAAGCCAACGCCTCACATGTGGCACGTCGTACTGCCCCAAACCCTAAGGTTCAAAAGGCAGTTCAAGACGGTCATATAATCGAGTTAAGGTTTGTTGTCTTCTAGAGGGTCCATCACGTAACTTGCACGATCTAAACGTTCTTAAACAAACGGAAAAATCCAACACTTGGAAATTTTCCGGGTCGGGAAAAAGTGAGTTATTGATATCCGTTCGAACTTTTTAACACGTTCTAAATATCCGGAAAACAAAACGAAATTAAATATTTCGATCGAATCAATGATTACAAAATAAACCCCAGAATACTCAACACTTGAGTCAGTTTAAAAATACTCAGAAACATCATGAAATTAAATAGGAACATTACTGTGCAAAAAGATAAGTGTGACGTCACCATATGGCCGTGGAACCGCCGCGGGAGACTGCTCGTGCCGCGGTTCCGCGGGGCTTTGGGCGCCAAACATTGTCATTTTGCACAGTTTCCCATATAATTTCCTGCTGATTTTTTAAAGCATTTTTAATTCAGAAAAATCCCAGTTTTGAAAATTTTTCCACAGAGGGGTTTACTTTGTCGATTCCGGGTTCGATCGGGGTTTTAACTTCGTAACACATCGCCTAATGCTCTAGCTAGGCTCTGATACCATTGTAGGGTTACTAGGCACTCTAATAAGGATCTACAAGGTATCAACCATGCCGGATTAAAATTTTAGCCGTGCCGAATAACTCTAAACAAGATCTTTGCTAGAAAATTAGGTTAACACATGCAAGTTAAACTCTTTAACACTAAGTGAATACGAAATACAGCCTTTGTAGATCGGTCCTTCACTTCTAAAGCTCCTTATAGTAGTCCCTTCGCTGCGATCATCGAACACCCGAACTCTCGGACGGCTCCATGAGAAGAGGCAACGGTATTGCTTGAAGTCTTCGAGGCCGAAGATGATCTACGTCGAGGAAATACGAACTCGAGCTTCTACTTCACTAACCATAGAATTAGTGAAGCAAACACCCTAAACTAAAGTGCTAGTCTAGTAGAGGATGGAGAGATAGGAAATGGGTACACTTTAGAATTTCTTTTCTCACTTTGATTCTCTATCTATTTCAAACCCTAGAAAGAAATTTTTGAGGAGGAAGAAGATGAGCTCAAAATGAATATGAAAACTAATCAAGAGAGAGAATGAGCTAACCATGGTGAGTGAGTATCATATACTAACTCATGACGAGACATTACCATGGCTGATTATAGTGGTTAAGTTAGTTAATATCTTAAGTAAAACAAAACTAGTGGACTAAGTTAATGCAACATAAGCTTCATGAAGCTTCATGCATTTGAGCTCATTATCCATTTGTTTTAGAATTAATTTAAATATAAAAACCTAATACTATAATAAGTATGGTATAAGTCTTATACACCCATGTAATGTGTATCAACAACCATGATACAATTTGTACACCAATAAATATATATCACATATATATTAACTTGTGCACAAGTGAGAAAAATAAATGCTTAAGTGAACCAATATTAGTTAATGTAAATTAGTATATCACATATACAATTATACACTAAAATTATTAAATTAATACTTGACTTAATAATCCGGTTATATCACATATAACCGACTAACATCCAATATATCGACTTATCGAATCAACCCTTGATTCGATAACTTGGTTATATCGCATATAACCGATCGACACAAACTTTGCGAGAATAGAATACGGTATCACATACTCGCATTATTCTCGGTCCCGCACATATCACATATGCGCTCCTATTTCGTTTTGCCCGAGCCAGTACAACCTCTATGTAGGACTCTAAAGAGTCGTCAATACAACGGCAGTAGGTGATGATCATATCAAGCACCCACAAGCCGTCAGCGGTACTAGCTGGACGTAACGGCTACCCGGGTATTGAAGGATCAGAAGATCAGCAAGCAAGCCCGCTCTAACTCCTGTAAAAGCCTGACAGTGACACTACCGTACAGTCCGGTCTCCTCGTCTGATATGTCGCATATCAAGTCTAGAGGTGGTAAAACGTCAGACCGCAATAACCGATAAGTCATGCCGATATGAGGCTCATAACGGGTCGAGAAACTACTGGTAACACTTACCATTAAATCTCTAAACCAGCCCTGGCCAGGGACTTCCCTGTTATGGCCAATCGAGCATAGCGCAACATCAACCCCCAATACCGGGAGAGACGAAACCCCTCCTATCGCTCATTGCCTCCATGTGACTCGGGACCGTACCCAAAAACCACCATTTTGCATGCCCTCTTGGAAGTGGTAAGGTGGAAATCAAAGCACAGTGGGAATCACATAAGACTCTATGACGATGTCGGGTCTACAGACTAACCTGTACCAGTGTCACCAGAGAACTGCCATCTGACGTAAGGTATAATACCATCTGGGAGTTCTCGGCGAGTCCGTCCAGTGTACCCAGTCTCCACTGAGCACCCGTATATCATCTCTGATGTCAAACACCAATGGATATGGGATCATCCATCGCCCATCTGTATGGGTCGAGAAGGTATACGCTAGTCTACTCTTGTATATCGATGCCCTGTCTAGATACACCCATGACTAGGGACCTTGAAGGATGTACTTATGGACTACCATGTCCCCACTAGTATGATCCGCATCATAGTCCAGGTAGTCAAGTACACATCCTAAGGGCTTTACCAACATGTAACAGAGAGACAATCAGTATACACGTTAGTGTAAAGAGTAACCAGATAGCATACTATCATGTCGAGAAAGAAAGTCCTCCCTATATATGTCCAAGCATCCACTACAATATACATCTCATGTATAGTAATGGCCTCTAGGGCATACATATAACTAACACTTCACCATCCTACACTTGACTAGCGATCTAGTGTAGCGTGTTCCTCCACTAAAAGAGTTTAGTGTAGAGGTAGATTGAGCTGGAGGTACTTCGCGTGGATCATCTTCGATATGAAGTTCTTCGGAGGAAGCTCATCCAAACCCTCAAGTGGAGCCTAGTGGAGTCGCGTGGACTACTACACGGAGCATATGAAGTGAAGGACTCGATCTACGAGCGTATAGTCATCTTTCACTTCTTATAGTTTAGTAGATATCAAACTTATAACCCTAATCATCTAGTTAACGATCTAGGTTAGTTTTAGTTAGCACCCCGAAAAATTTAAAAATGGGATGCTTGATTCTTGTAAAACCCAGTGGGGTGCTAGCGTACACTTTCAACACTAACCTTCCTTAGCCCCTAACAAGTGTGGAATTATTCACACATTTAAAAGAAGAAAAAACAAAAAAGTAGAAAAGAAAGAAAGGTAAAAATACGGTTTTACAAATGGTCAAGCTAACTGCTTGAGTCCTCACCCAAGTAAAGAACTCCATCGAGTAACATGGCTTGAAAATACGGATAAGAAGAAAAGAAAAATAAAACAAGAAATAACAACTACTTAACAACAAGAAATAAAATTCCATTGGGAATTAAAATTACAATACAAGAAATAAAAATTCAAGATAAGAAAAATTACCCTCGTCTTCATTAACATCCACTCAAGAGCCCTCACTGCACTTTAATGGAGGATAGATAAAGAAAAAGAAAAACTGCAGTCTAAACTACACTAAAATCTAACTAAAAAGAAGCATACTCACTTGGGCAGAAAGATGAAACCCTAGACCCATATTCTGAGCCCTAATACAATGACCAAATACCCTAAAAATATCTCCTTTCACTGAGTCAACTCGGCCGTGGAACCGCCGCGTAAATGGCCTATTGGCCGCGGTTCCACGGCTCTTTGGGGGTATTGGTTTGTCATTTTTTGTGAGGTTTCTTGTGTTTCTTTCTTCTGTTGTTCTACATGTCCCAAATTGCAAATTTCTTCCAAATTTTCTTCAGATTTGCAACAGTCCAAAATGGCTTCACTTTTAATTCATTTGACCTTTATCTCCCTCGAGCTCCGCACACCCATTGAATCTTGTGCTGCCCCTCTTATGCTCTATTCTTGTTCCGAGACACGAATGACCACTATTTTTTATCTTGTCTCTTGTATTGGTAAGCGGCACTGGACGGATACGGATGACCGGAATACGGCTTTTATCTGCTTGTGGCAGATGTTCTAGATTTTGGCGTAACTGTGGAGATTTTGTATGATTTGCGTCATTTTGGACTAGGAACCTGTAACCTGTAAATATGTAGCAAACACGGATCAAAAGCACCTGCTATAAATAAACGAGCAGAATGGACGGTATTAAATGCAATATTCTGGTGTGAACAAATACCCCCAAACTTAACTTTTGCTCGTCCCGAGCAAAACCAATTATTCACAAAAAGTCCTAACCTCACTTTCGTAGGGAACGCAATTGCACTAAGCTTGTGCAACAAGCAGTTAAACCTTTAGGTGTCCCTGGTAGGAGTAGTGTTGTATCATGAGGGTTTTCAGCGGATACTACCCACAAAATCCCATCAAGCTAGTTTCATAAGTTAACGTTGACTCGACTCCTAGAGTTTAACATTTACGTAGAAATTCTATCATCCCATGTTAGAAATATCCAACCCTTTTTTTTCACACCTCCTATTTATTCAGCCTCAGATCCTATACGTTTTTACTGTTTAAAAAGATTTGGACTTAAGAATAAGAACTATTTTTCAGACTTATCCTTCAATAAAGCTTTCAATACTTTCTCTTAATCTCGACTTAACTCAAAAACTGGATTCAAAATTACCTACTTCTAAAAAAAACTGCAAGAACGTATAATTTCCAAGGTTAAACAGAATGACGGTTACATTTAGGGCTTTCAATTCCTAAGTCTAGGATTTAGTTATTTCTAACGTATTAACTAAATTTTCGGAATAAAAATCTAATTTATCCTACTAGCTAACTTGACGAAAAAGTTTTTATATTTTTGGAATTTTTTTCGATTTTTGTCGGTTTTTAATAAGTATGCAAATGCAAAATATACACATGAATGCGAAGGTAGAAAGCTTACCACGCACACCCCTAAACTTAAACTTGACAGTGCCCTCACTGTCATGCTACACCAAGAGAGTCAAAATTGTCGGCGCTCCCTTGTATTTTTCTCATAAAAGAAAAAGCAAACCAAAAATATATATACACAAAAAGGTCCCCCCCAAAGTTAAGTGAAACAGTGTTGCCACTGTTTGAGCGTTAAGGTTCAGAGTTGGGGGGAGAAAACAGTATCAATCTATACAAGGCCTTACACGGGACAAAAGTCAGCACCAACCATTCAAAAATTTTATCGCGATAATATATAGGTTGGTGAAAAAATGTGGAGATGAAAGAAATGGAGAATACACGAGACCATGCGGGGATGGAAGCGGCGTACGGTCTCGGTAGAGGAGAATAATGGCGAAGGGGGGAAAGAAATGGAATACGAACTTGATGGTGGAAATGGATTGAATAAGTTAGTACAGTTTGTAATGACCGATGTAAAAAGCGATTGTACTAATCTATCAACCCGTTGAGAAATGAGGTCAAAGCTCTCAGGATTCATAAGAAAACATAGGGTGAACGGATTTGGTAAACCAGACACAGGAAATGAAGATGATACGGTGTCTTGGAAAGTGGGATCGATAGAAAGGATGGAGGGAAGTGATTGAGGATTGATATCGGTTAAACATTCAGGAGGGTATACACAGTCAATGAAAGGGACAGGATGAATTGGAAAATCCGAATCATCAAGTAAAACTACTTCATCTTCAATGATATCCTCAAAATTTCTCCTCAAAAATTAGCTCATCCATGCATTCGTCATCAACAATTTCCAAACGCATATGGAGTTCGGTAAAAACAATTAATGGTTTAGGATGATGCCCACACGGAAGTGAAAGGACATGATGAATTGGTGAGAAAAACTCATCCAAAACTGTGGGTTCATCATCCAAAATATTCCCAGCGTCGATATCCCCAATCAAGTGAAAATTAAATTTCTCAGACACCTCATCACAAGAATCGTTTTTAATCAATTCTGGTTCTAGCGTGGAGGTGTAGAGATCAACGGGATTGGGTGTGGTTTCACTTGACAAGGTCCCTTCACAATCAGGTAAATCAAACACTACAAAGTCGCACAATTCATCAACCGCTCTGTCTTCAATTTGCGATTCATTTGGGACACTCGATAGACTTTGGAACTTGGAGTTGTGGAATTCGATTTGAAATGGGTAGGTTTGATTTTGAAGGGTGGAATGCTCACTCTCACGACTCAAATCCGCAATCTTTCATATCGCCTCATCATATATTAGAAAATGTGGAGTTAGTTGTAAACTAGTAGCCGGTTCACAACATTGTATGTGGGCGGCCATGGACGCACTCACTTCCTCCATTTGGCATGACGCTACCCGAAATTCTTCGAAAGTTCGCTCAAGACTAGACATGGGTTGTGAAGGGGTTTCAGTAAAAGATTCAAATTCGTTTGGATACGTGAAACTCTTAAAAGACTGTTCAGAAGCAATGTCTAGGGAAGGTGTAAAAGTCGGGTAGGATTGATAGGAAACGAATGGTTGGACATGAATATGATCAACATTATGATAAGAAGGTGATCGGAATCGTTGATCGAAAGAATTTGAAGTGGTGAAAGGAGTGAAAGATCGGCTACGAGATTATTCGATTCTGTCGGTAATGGACATGGTTCTTGGAGTCGGAACATGACTCTCAAAAGGGGTATCAACGTAAGATGGTGGGGAAGGTTGAAACGATTGATACGAAGTGGATTGCAGAGTCTAATTGTTTGTCTTAAACACGTCAATCCGATCTCTCAATGAATTTTTGGGCATGGATGGATCGTTCGAAGTTCTACCAAAGCAAGAACCGTATGAAGAAATGTCTAGTTGTGGGTAACAAAGTTCAGCAAAAGTTGGTCGTTTTGGGGTACCCATGTTATGAAAAATAGTGGAAGGTGGAAAGTGGGTGAACTTTTATAAATTTTAAATTTTTTTTTTGATTTTTTGAAGTTGTTTGTTTAGTTTTTGAAAGAATACGGAATTATGGGACTCAACTTTACATAAGCATAAACACAATCACAATATGCACAAACAACACCTAGAGTTAGGGTCTTCAAAGTCCAACTAGACCGCTCCTAGACTTCCAAGAGACAAGTTGCAAGATAACCCTCGAATCGCCTCTTCACTGCCAATTATAGCCAGGTAAGCACAAATGAGGTAAGGAGGGTTCTGCTCACGAATCACCATGAGACAGGCCTTTTAAAATCACCTTCTCACTTGTCAAGCCTAGGCACCACAAAGTCAAGTTTAGATAAACGACCGATTCGCCGCAACCTTCACTTGTCTTAAATGAGCGCAACAAGTCCTTATAGGTTTGGTCTTGATATTATTTATTAACTCAAGGTAATGCGTATGTCTTTTATGATTTGTGGGGTCTTAGGAAGGGTGATGAAATCCCCACCCAATCTTAATTGGTGATCAAGCCCCTTAATGTCCGTATTATTATATGCAAAGCAATAAATAAACAAAATTAAAAAAAAATTATTGGCGGCAGCGCAATCTGTGCAAAGAAACCTGCATAAAATACAGTTCAGTGGAGTTCACAGAGGGGTTTTAAGTAAAGAGAGGGGAAGTAAAAAAATTGGGCTTAGAAGCCACTATAGGGCCGCGGAACCGCCGCGAATTCCACCCTTTGACCGCGGTTCCGCGGTCAAATTGTTGAGTTGGGGCCTGATCTTTTGGTCCTGCACTCCACTTGTACAGTACACTTTAATAAAAACCACTTTTTCTTGATTCGATTACTGTACTTGCTCCAGATATCCTGCACACTTGCACATAAAAAATTTCAAAAATAACAAAATGGTTTTTTTATATTTATTTTATTATAAATATACAAAAAAATATTAACCCGGATAACAAGAAAGAAAATACGTTATTGTCTCCCGGGCAACGGCGCCATTTGATTGTCGTAAAATTATGTGTTCTACCTTGTCCTATTTGTTCTACTTACCGCAATCAAGACGGTGTCGCTTAGCAGCTAGCCGGTTTAGCACGAGTCGTCCCCAGGGAGAAGTTGTATATCCGTTCTTTTCTTAGATGAGTCAATTCAAGAATGTATATGTATTGGTCCAAATTTATCCTAAGTGTTTATATGTATGTTCAAGTAAGCTTGTTAGGGTTAAGATTGGTTAGTAGAGTTATGATTAGTCTTGTACTTTTCGTTTGTCATTCATTAAATGATGTTGGGATAATCGAACGTAGCGGGGATTAGGAGGATATAGGAATGGGATTTGCGAGTTTAAGAAAGGTTTCCAACACTAAACCATTCCTAGTGCCCCTTGTCCTTCCGGTACGTGCGCTTATTTCCAACCCTAGGCCAAACGCCCACAACTATGTATCCAATTAAGTCATGACTACATGTCACGTTGTAGTGCGCCCAAAGGACTTCTCGACTTAGGTCATGGCTATATGTCACGTATAGCACGCCTAAGTGAGGGGGTTGTGTTTGTTTGGTCTAGGCTCGTTTCAAGATGTTTGGCAAAGAGAAGCACAAGGGATTTTTCCATCCTTCATACTAACCTTCCTTAGCCCCTAACAAGTGTGGAATTATTCACACGTTTAAAAGAAAAACAAAACAAGAAAGAAGAAAAGAAAGGTAAAAATACGGTTTTACAAATGGTAACAAGCAAACTACTTGAGTCCTCACCTAAGCAAGGAACTCCATCGAGTATCATGGCTTGAAAATACGGATAAGAAGGAAAGGAAAATAAAAAAAGAAAAAACAAAAACTAATTAACAACAGGAAATAAAATTACACTAGGAATTAAAATTACAACACAAGAAATAAAAATACAAGATAAGAAAAATAACTCTCATCTTCATTAACATCCACTCAAGAGCTCTCACTACACTTTAATGGAGGATAGATGAAGAAGAAGAACTACACTAAAATCTAACTAAAAAGATGCATTCTCACTTGGGCACAAAACTGAAGTATTTATAGGCAGAGAGATGAAACCATAGACCCATATTCTGAGCCCTAATACAGTGACCAAAATACCCCAAAACTATCTCCTTTCACTTAGTCAACTCGGTCGCGGAACCGCAGCGTAAATAGTCTATTGGCCGCGGTTCCGTGGCTCTTTGGGGGTATTGGTTTGTCGTTTTTTGTGAGGTTTCTTGTGTTTCTTTCTTCTGTTGTTCTACCTGTCCCAAATTGCAAATTTCTTCCAAAAGATCTTCAGATTTGCAACAGTCCAAAATGGCTTCACTTTTAATTCATTTGACCTTTATCTCCCTCGAGCCCCATGCACCCATTGAATCTTGTGCTACCCTTCTCGTGCTCTGTGCTTGTCCAAGACACGAATGGCCACTGTTATTTGTCTTGTCTCTTGAACTGGTAAGTGGCACTGGACAGAAACGGATGACCGGAACCCGGCTTTTATCTGTTTATGGAAGATGTTCTGGATTTTGGCGTAATTGTGGAGATTTTGTATGATTTGCATCATTTTGTACTAGGAACCTGTAACCTGTAAATATATAGCAAACACATATGAAAAGCACCTGCTTATAAACAAATGAGCAGAAGAATGGGTGGTAATAAATGCAATATTCTGGTGTGAACAAGTGGTTTAGTATGGAAGATTCTAAGCGTGGTAATTTACCCGCTTGTTTAGGAATCTCTTTATCCAAAGAGATGTATTCCAAGGATAATTTGGAAAGAGCTCGCATGAACATGATACCCTATGCTTATGCAGTTGGGTCTATTATGTACGTGATGTTATGCATCAGAGCGGATATAGCTTACGACTTAGTGTGGTAAGTAGGTATCAATCAGACATCGATACTCCGGAGTAGACTAGCGTATGCGCTTCTCATCCCAGTGTGGGAGATGGTTTGTCCCACAGCCATCAGTACGTCGTACTAGAGATAGTATACGGGTGCTCGTTAGATTACGAGTACACTGGACAGGACTCGTCGGGAACTGACAGGTTGGTATTATACCTATCGTCAGTTATCAGTTCCCAGGTGACATGAGTACAGCTTAGTCCGCTGACTTGACACTGGCACTTCGCCTTGAGTGTGTTCCCACTGCACTTTGATCACTACCCTACCACGGCTCAAAGGAGTCGTGCAAACAGGTAGTGGTTGGGTGCAGTCCCGAAGCACTTGGAGGCAGTGACGGTTAGACAGGATTCGTCTCTCCCGGTATTGGGGGTTGACATCGCGCTGTGTCTAGGAGAGCCATTACACGAGTAGTCCCTGGCCAGGGCAAGCGAGATATACTGGTAGGTTTCCAGTGTTATCTCAGGGTGTTTTGGGCTTCACTCCGACACGACTTGTACCGCTATTAGGGGACTGACGTTTTACCGCCCCCTAGGCCCGACATGCGATGTATTAGACGAACAGACCGGACTGTACGGAGACTGTCACATTCAGACTCAGTAGGAGTTCAGATGGGGTTCACCTCGTCAGCCTTCTTGTCAGCATCTACCTGGGGACCGTTACGCACAGCTAGTGCCGCTTGCGGTCTGTGGTTAAACCCACTGCCAGCGTAGTGTCGAGTCTTTAGAGTCCCACACAGAGGGTATTCGCCTCTGGGCAAAACAGAGTAGAGGTCGCATGGTTTTGCGACAGGGTTCGTTCTCATCCGCGCACTTGTGCACCTTTGGAGTCCGGACGGATATTGCCAGCGGGCTCTAGTTTGAGCCGGATACTGGTATATGTTTTGGGGTTACTTTTATCTCTCAGTATTCATGTTCCTCGGAACAAGAATGCAGGTGTGTATGCACAGTTGTTTGAGGCGGAAGAAGAGGTTTTTCATTAGGGTTTCGGAACGGGTGCGCATGCACAGTTGACAGTCGTCTTTTTTCCAAACCCTAATTAATTAGTGAGATATCTATTAATAATAGTAATTAAATGAAATTATGTTATGATCGGTTTTGTTGACTTGTTGACCATGGTTGACTTGTTGACCATTGTTGAATGTTTGACCATCATCATTATTTTGCAAGGATGCTCCTTGATTCTTGCCAACATTCATTTAATGAAGTATGATAGTGGTCATTCCAAAACAACCATCAACTATTCTCATTTGAATTATTATTACTAATTAGATAATTCTTTTTCTTTTGATATGGTTGCAAAAAGGAAAAAGATAGCTCATTCTATCATAATCATTCTCTCTCCTCACTTCATCTTCTTCTTCCTCAAGCTCAAGGAGAATCCTTCTCATGTGTTGAGAATCCCTCTCCTTGAAAAGAAAACAACCCCTAGACACTCTCTACTCACTCTAGGATCAAAGGTTTAGCAAACCGAAGACTCTAGTTCTCTCAAAGTTCGAGAAAGAGCCCGAAGGTTGAACCCTCAGGTGGATCCATCTTTGACGGAAGAAGGCGACGAGGAAAGAACCATCAACCTCTACAAAGTTTGAAGAAGAAGGAGTTCAAGTTTAGGTATAACCATCTTTCCGAGTAGCTAACTCTCTTTAGCATGTTTGCTAGTTTTAGTTTAGGAAAAGATCCCGACTTTGTTAGTCCATGTTGCCCCATGCGCTAAAAATTTGATTTTTATACCGTTTCCGCCTCCCCGTAAGAACCGGGGGTCGCAACGTGGACTTACAGTGGTATCAGAGCCTAACTAAACTTAAACTAGCTTGGTAGCGAAGTGTATGGAAGTTCGAAACCGAAAAATCGCAAAACCGGAAAATCCAAAACCCTAAGTTTCTGTTGAATTTTTTTGTGCTCTAAAAGTAAAACTTTGTACTCCTAAAATCGGCTCAGGGTTTTGTAAGAACACCCAAGAAAAACGATCCCCTAATTCCTTCAAACCGCCGCGGATCCGCGGCCTCAGCTATTCTCTTGGCCGCGGATCCGCCGCCGTTTGGGCTCTTCATGCGATCGTGTTTTGTGCAGTGTTTTTCTGGTAGGGTTTTGGGATTTTTCAAATATGTTATATGTGCCCAGATTTTCCAGAGAAGAAATTTACTTTTGGGGTCCTATAAATCCGTATTTTTTTTCGAACTTCGCTACACTTTGGCTATGTTGGTTATATCTGTGATGTTTGCATGTATTGAACGTCGGCTAATCGCTATAAGTCGATTAGTCGGGGTTATACATCTCTGTGATCTGTGTTTGATATTGGAATGTGTATATGAATGTGTTGGACTATCGCGGGTGAATAGCCGGGGTGGATGTGAGATGAGCTTTTGTTTTTCTTTCATTCATTTGTAAATGTAAATTGATGTAATAATATTATTTGTATGGCCGCACAACCGGGTCGGGGTTGTAGCCGTCATTGTATAATTCTTTTTACTGTTTTTGCTCCTAGGATAGACCCATGGAGGGGTGCACAAACTACCGGGTACTTGGCGGGTAGTTTGCCGCACCCGTAGGGGTCTTGGGTGGGGTATTTGCTATTCACCGCGACCGTGTAATCCGCTTTTTGTTGCAGGCTCGAACGGATTGCGGATTGCTAGTATATCCAATGTATTCATCTGTGATCTGTAATGTCTATCATTGCTTTATATTTAGGCGTTGCTTATGTTTTACAGCCGCGCTAGCCCAGCCCCCGATCTGTCGTTAGTTAAGTAACCTAACGGGTGATGACGGGACCCCGTGGCGAATGCGAATGGCATAAGCGTACGTCATATTTTGGTTGTTTTCTGCAATGGTAGGATTAAATGATGGGACGCATTAAAAGAACTAATGCAAGAATATCACGCATTAATAGAACTAATGCAAGATAATAAACCAAGTTGAAGTCGTTGGAACACTTTCGAAAAACCACTCGGTTCTTTTCAAAACTAACTTTTAAATGCGGAGCTTGAGCCACTCCTTCTAAAAGCTATCTCGTTCCATCGATTATATCAAGTTCACTACGTTCACGGTTTTACCAAAACCATTCGTAGCCCTCCGTCGTTTCACATAAATAGTCAATAGTATTCAAGCTGTGTTTGTTGGCCAAAGTCAAGGCATAGTGATTGGTAGCTATTGGATATTCATGTGCAGCATAGATAGATGCGTTGATTTGGAACAGTCGTACTGCCTTGTTGGCCAAAGTCAAGGGTATGTACGGGTGGATTCAAATTAACCTGGAGAACGACGGGAAGAACTTGACATGTGACTTATGATTTGTTGGCCAAAGTCAAGATCATAAGAGCATGGGGCAAAAATCCACATCGGGAGTTTCATAAGTACTGAAACTTGCTAGATTTGCATACCATTTGGAGTGTGATGATTCTGGTAGGATTCCTTCAGTTTCGTCACGCGATGATATTTGGATCCCGATCCTACTGTGAGTATATGCTACTCCTCGGGAAATTTCTCACTAAACGATCAATGCTATAAACCTAGTAGGTGCCTAGAAAGGTGTTAGCTGGGCTACGCCCCCAGGGAAAAGAGGTTCTTAAATTAAGGAACTTCGCGAAAGCGTTGGAAAACCTCCCTCGAAGTACCGACACTGGCCTGGCTGAACGGTTAAGCAAGTATTGTGCGGTGGGATTGATCCCGGCTAATTCTTCCTTTGTGATTTGAGGAGGGATTCGGGAGACAGTGGGAGCCATCCTGTTTAGACAAATTAAAAACCATTCTAAACTTGCAAGAGCATCATGCTAAAGTGTTTCTTCTCTCCCCCCTGCAGCGACCAAATTCGAAATGACTGGACTTAAGTTACTTCTAGATAAAAACATACTGACAGGGCCAAACTACAAAGATTGGCTCAGGAATGTAAAATTGGCAATCACTTACGACAAGCTGGGGTATCTTCTTACCACCAAAGCTCCCCCGTCCCAGGTCCCACCTCCAGCGTCGCGGATAAGGAAATCCGTAAGACTTGGGAGATTGATTACGCGAAGGCCAGGTGCCTCGTGCTTGCCTCTATGGACAACGAACATCAGAGGAGGCATGAGAATATGGACCTCGAGTCCATATTTCTCCATACAAAAGAACTGTATGGAGAGCAGTCTCGTATCGCAAGATACGAAGTGTCGAAGAAGTTATTTTCGACAAAGTTGGCCGTCGGATCATCGGTAGCGGACCACGTGCTTAAGATGATTGGCTACACTGAGGAGCTCGCGGAACTTGGGACCACGTTGGACAGTGAACTCTATACGGATTTAATTCTCCAGTCCCTTCCATCCACTTACGCCCAGTTTATACTGAACTTCAACTTACAAGAAAAGGAAGTTGAACTTTCAGAACTCCTCAACATGCTGAGGAGCGCAGAGGGCACCCTACAGAAGGGTAGGGAAACACCCGCTTTGTTTGTAGGAGGATCTTCATCCTCTAGGTCCAAGGCGAAAGCCAAGGGAAAGAGGAAGAAAGCCTCCGCCAAACCAAGAGGTGGTGTTAGTAAAGTGGGTACGAAGGGAAAGGAAAAGGCAACAAAGATTGCGGGGAAGCTTGTTGGAAAGGAAGAATGCTTCTATTGTCATAAGAGTGGACACTGGAAGAAAGATTGCAGGGCTTGGAAGGCCAGGACACAGGAACTGAAGCAGGTTGCGGCTTCAGCTTCAGGTATGTATGTTATTGAAAACTGTCTTTCTATAAACTCTACTTCCTGTGTATTGGATACCGGATCAGGATCTCATATCTGTAATTCTTTGCAGGCGTTGAGAAACCGTAGGGTTTTGAAGGCAGGTGACATGACCCTCAGAGTTGCGAACGGAGCTAGCATGGATGCTAAAGCCGTGGGAGACTATCACCTGGGAATGTCAGAAGGGCATGTTTTGTTTTGCGTAATTGTTTTTTTGTACCCAACGCAACTTGTAATATCATTTCTGTATCTTTGGTTTCTAAAGACGGTTATGAATTTGCGTTTGTAAGTAATGTTGTAAACATTCACCTTAATCAAGTTTTGATTGGGTCAGGTACACTGAGCAATGGTATATACGTATTAAACCAACCACAGATTTTCAATGTCCAGAATACACACAAAAGAAAGTCTCCAGATATCAATCAGACTTTCTTATGGCATTGTAGACTGGGTCACATCAATGAGAGAAGGTTGACTAAGTTACATACAGAAGGATATTTGGATCCGTTCGAATATCAATCATATGCCACTTGTCAATCCTGTCTTAAAGGAAAGATGACAAAGACTCCGTTCACTGGACACGGAGTAAGAGCGAGCAAGCTCTTGGGACTCGTACACAGCGACGTGTGCGGTCCAATGTCTACATATGCGCGAAGCGGTTATTCTTACTTCATTACTTTTACGGATGATTTTTCAAGGTACGGTTATGTTTTCTTAATGAAACATAAGTCCGAAGCTTTTGAAAAGTTCCAGGAATATAAGAATGAAGTAAAAAAATAAACCGGCAAAAGTATCAAGATTCTAAGATCGGATCGAGGTGGAGAATACTTAAGTGCCGAGTTCCTGAATTATTTAAAAGAGAACGGAATTCTCTCTCAGCTTACTCCTCCATACACTCCGCAACACAACGGTTTATCGGAGAGACGGAACCGAACCCTATTGGATATGGTACGGTCCATGATGAGTAACGCTGAGTTACCGCGATCCTTCTGGGGGTATGCGCTAGAATCAGCTGCGTACCTTTTAAACTGAGTTCCTACTAAGACTGTGCCTACTACACCATATGAGATGTGGTGTGGGAAGAGGCCCCATCTCAGTCACATTAAGACTTGGGGATGTCCAGCTTTTGTTAAAAAGCAGCATGCAGACAAGCTCGAGGCACGCTCAGTACAGTGTAAGTTCGTGGGATATCCAAAGAACTCCAAGGGATATTTCTTCTACTGTGAAGAGGAACAAAAAGTTCTTGTTTCTCGTCATGCCTACTTCTTGGAAACTGAGTTTTTGGAAAACCAGATAAGTGGGAGCACAGTGGAACTGGAAGAAATTCCAGAACCACGAGCTATTAATGAAAGCTTAGTGGAACCAGAAGGTTCAAATGAACAGGACATTCCTACGCCGCTCCGCAGGAGTAGTAGGCAGTCTCATCCGCCCGAGAGATACTACGGTTTTCTCATAGACGGGGATAGAGAGGATTGCATCATAGATTATGATGAGCCTACTAGCTTCCAGCAGGCCGTTCAGAGCGTTGACTTGGTAAAATGGCTGGATGCAATGAGGACCGAAATGGAGTCCATGTACACCAACAAAGTATGGACGTTGGACATTGCTCCAGACGGGGTAAAACCCGTAGGATGCAAGTGGATCTTCAAAAGGAAGATTGGTGTAGATGGATAGGTTGAAACCTATAAAGCTAGACTTGTAGCAAAGGGTTTCCGTCAAAGACCTGGCTTGGACTATGACGAAACCTTTTCTCCAGTGGCTATGCTGAAATCCATTCGGATCCTTCTTGCCATTGCTGCCTTCCACGATTATGAGATTTGGCAGATGGACGTAAAAACCGCTTTTCTAAATGGAAATTTAGAGGAGTGTGTCTATATGGATCAGCCAGAGGGTTTCATTCAGAGTGGGAGCAGCGGAAAGGTGTGCAAGTTGCTTAAGTCCATCTATGGACTAAAGCAGGCATCGCGGAGTTGGAACATCTGTTTTGATGAAACGGTCAAGGAATTTGGCTTTATCAAATATCCAGATGAACCATGCATCTATTGTAGATTTGTAGCGAGAACTGTAGTATTCCTCGTTTTATACGTGGATGACATTCTCTTAATAGGAAATGACATTCCTATGCTACAATCTGTCAAGGGATTCTTGTCACACAGGTTCTCCATGAAAGACCTGGGTGATGCCTCTTACATCCTGGGGATCCGGATCCATCGTGATAGATCCAAAAGGATATTAGGACTTTCACAGTCCAGGTACATCGACACCGTACTGAAAAGATTCAGCATGGAAGATTCCAAGCGCGGTAACCTACCGGCTTGTCACGGGATCACCCTCTCTAAAGAGATGTCTCCCAAGACTGATTTGGAGAGGGATCGCATGTCTATTATACCCTATGCTTCTGCGGTAGGCTCTATAATGTATGCGATGTTGTGTACCAGACCGGATGTAGCTTATGCACTGAGTGTAGTAAGCCGGTATCAGTCAAACCCTGGGGAGAAACACTGGATAGCAGTAAAGAACATTCTCAAGTACCTGAGGAGGACTAAGGAGATGTTCTTGGTGTATGGCGGAAAAGACCTCCAGATCGAGGCCTTTGCTGACTCCAGCTTCCAGAGTGACAAGGATGATTCCAAGTCCATGTCGGGTTTTGTCTTTACCCTCAATGGAGGGGCGGTGTGTTGGAAGAGTTCCAAACAGGAAACCGTTGCAGACTCGACTATGGAAGCGGAATACATCGCTGCATCTAATGCCGCAAAAGAAGCTGTCTGGATGAGGAAGTTCTTGAAAGAACTTCAGGTGGTTCCGTCCATTGTTGACCCAATACCTTTGTATTGCGACAACAACGGGGCTATAGCTTTAGCGAAGGAACCCAGGTCCCATCAGAGATCCAGGCACATCTTGAGGCGGTATCACCTGATCAGGGAGATCGTGGATCGCAAGGAGATCGAGGTTCGGAGGGTTGCTTCAGAAGAAAACACTGCAGATCCATTCACCAAGGCCCTACCCCAGACTCAGTTCGAGCGTCTGATCGAGATGATAGGTCTTCGATACACCAGTACATGGCCTTAGTGCAAGTGGGAGATTGTTAGTGTATATGCCCTAGAGGCCATTACTGTATCATACTAGTTTGTATATTACTTAATGGAAGCTTGGGATATTCACCTTGTATAAACAATCTTGCTCAATATAGTAGTATGCTAATTGGTTTGTTTCTACTTCAATGTGTACATGTGTTTATTTTGCGATATCACCTATACGCATTAGTGGAGCCCTTAGGATCTTTGCTTGATTACCAGCGTTGTGGTGGCAGTCACACTAGTGGGGGCTGGGTAATCTATAAGCACATCCTTATACAGGTCCCTAGTCGCAGGACTATCGAGACAGGGCATCGATACTCCGGAGTAGACTAGCGTATGCGCTTCTCATCCCAGTATGGGAGATGGTCTGTCCCACAGCCATCAGTACGTCGTACTAGAGATAGTATATGGGTGCTCGTTAGATTACGAGTACACTGGACAGGACTCGTCGGGAACTGACAGGTTGGTATTATACCTATCGTCAGTTATCAGTTCCCAGGTGACATGAGTACAGCTTAGTCCGCTGACTTGACACTGGCACTTCGCCTTGAGTGTGTTCCCACTGCACTTTGATCACTACCCTACTACGGCTCAAAGGAGTCGTAAAAACAGGTAGTGGTTGGGTGCAGTCCCGAAGCACTTGGAGGCAGTGACGGTTAGACAGGATTCGTCTCTCCCGGTATTGAGGGTTGACATCGCGCTGTGTCTAGGAGAGCCATTACACGAGTAGTCCCTGGCCAGGGCAAGCGAGATATACTGGTAGGCTTCCAGTGTTATCTCAGGGTGT
Organism: Agapanthus africanus; assembly: GCA_030015575.1. Lineage (NCBI taxonomy): Eukaryota > Viridiplantae > Streptophyta > Magnoliopsida > Asparagales > Amaryllidaceae > Agapanthus > Agapanthus africanus. The sequence continues at coordinate 50,280,740 of CM057351.1, read as the reverse complement.
TTTGGGCTTCACTCCGACACGACTTGTACCGCTATTAGGGGACTGACGTTTTACCGCCCCCTAGGCCCGACATGCGATGTATTAGACGAACAGACCGGACTGTACGGAGACTGTCACATTCAGACTCAGTAGGAGTTCAGATGGGGTTCACCTCGTCAGCCTTCTTGTCGGCATCTACCTGGGGACCGTTACGCACAGCTAGTGCCGCTTGCGGTCTGTGGTTAAACCCACTGCCAGCGTAGTGTCGAGTCTTTAGAGTCCCACACAGAGGGTATTCGCCTCTGGGCAAAACAGAGTAGAGGTCGCATGGTTTTGCGACAGGGTTCGTTCTCATCCGCGCACTTGTGCACGTTTGGAGTCCGGACGGATATTGCCAGTGGGCTCTGGTTTGAGCCGGATACTGGTATATGTTTTGGGGTTACTTTTATCTCTCAGTATTCATGTTCCTCGGAACAAGAATGCAGGTGTGTATGCACAGTTGTTTGAGGCGGAAGAAGAAGTTTTTCATTAGGGTTTCGGAACGGGTGCGCATGCACAGTTGACAGTCGTCTTTTTTCCAAACCCTAATGAATTAGTGAGATATCTATTAATAATAGTAATTAAATGAAATTATGTTATGGTTGGTTTTGTTGACTTGTTGACCATGGTTGACTTGTTGACCATGGTTGAATGTTTGACCATCATCATTATTTTGCAAGGATGCTCCTTGATTCTTGCCAACATTCATTTAATGAAGTATGATAGTGGTCATTCCAAAACAACCATCAACTATTCTCATTTGAATTATTATTACTAATTAGATAATTCTTTTTCTTTTGATATGGTTGCAAAAAGGAAAAAGATAGCTCATTCTATCATAATCATTCTCTCTCCTCACTTCATCTTCTTCTTCCTCAAGCTCAAGGAGAATCCTTCTCATGTGTTGAGAATCCCTCTCCTTGAAAAGAAAACAACCCCTAGACACTCTCTACTCACTCTAGGATCAAAGGTTTAGCAAGCCGAAGACTCTAGTTCTCTCAAAGTTCGAGAAAGAGCCCGAAGGTTGAACCCTCAGGTGGATCCATCTTTGACGGAAGAAGGCGACGAGGAAAGAACCATCAACCTCTACAAAGTTTGAAGAAGAAGGAGTTCAAGTTTAGGTATAACCATCTTTCCGAGTAGCTAACTCTCTTTAGCATGTTTGCTAGTTTTAGTTTAGGAAAAGATCCCGACTTTGTTAGTCCATGTTGCCCCATGCGCTAAAAATTTGATTTTTATACCGTTTCCGCCTCCCCGTAAGAACCGGGGGTCGCAACATGGACTTACAGTTCCCAGGTGACATGGGTACAGGTTAGTCTGTCGACCTGAGATCATCATTTTTCTCGTGTGAGTTCCCACTGTGCTTTGATTACTACCCTACCACGGCTCAAAAGAGTCGTGCAAACAGCTTTTAGTTGGGTACAGTCCTGAGCCGCATAGAGGAGGTGAGTGGATCATCGGGGATTCGCCTCTCCCGGTATTAGGGGTTGATGTCGCGAGGTGCACAGGTGGCTATCACCATAAATCCTTCGCCATGGTAAAGGGAATTATTGAATTGGATCAGTAGTTTCTCAGTTGGTGATGGGATTCATACCGACACAAAATGTCACGTTATTATGGGTCTGACATTATCCATCCCCCTAAACTCGATATGTGATACTCTTAGACGAACAGACCGGACTGTACGGAGATTGTCACTGACAAGCTCAGTAGGGGTATGGATGAGTTTGCTAGTCGGCCTTCCTTTCGCTCAATACCTGAGTGATCGTTACGTACAGCTAGTACCGCTGACGTGCTTGTGGTTAAATCCACTGCCAGCGTATTGACGAGTCTTTATAGTCCCACACAGAGGGTTTTCACAATTCAGGCGATATGATGTAGATGATGTATGTTGGTATACACAGATGTCCGATTATATATGTGTACAAGCTACACAGACTATTATCGAATGGTTGATAATACCAGCGGCTTAGGATTGACCCGGATTATTAAATCAAGTTTTGATTTAATAATTTATATATATATATATATATATATATATATGTATGTATGTATTTGTATTTATATATGTATTCTAGTATTATTTTTCATTCTTCATTTTCTCTCTTGGATATTCATATTTTTATACAAATATACGTATATGTATTTTGATACGTATACCGGGTAATATTCTGTATTTATACGGAATATCTTCTAGAAGATGGATACCTCATTATATTATTTTCTTTTTAGAAAATCATTTAGAAATGAGGTGGAGGGTGAGCTGGCATGAGCATGGTTGGAGGTATGTAGAGAAGTATGGCTCTTGATTGTTTATTGTAAAAATGTGTGAGATATTTTCTTGCATGGTTAAAAAACACTTAGCTATTCTTTCTACATGATACTTATTCATACTCTCTTAGAGACTTAGCCAATTTTTCTTGAGTTGCTCATGCCCAAGGTTTTCCTCACCTCCTCTTTGTTCTTCTTTGATTGCTCACTTGAGCATGAAACATGATAGAAAAAGTTAGTGAGATATTACTACACACCCCACTCTCCATTGCTAGCAACCTTGGAACGTCGGTTTCTTCACTGGGCAATGATGGTTCCTGCATCGTCTCCCTCGGGTGGATCATCTTCGACGGAGGAAGACCAGAGGCCAAGCTCAATCCAGGAAGCCTCAAGGAGATTATGAAGATGGTAGAAGACCGAAGGATATGCTTCATTCGGTATAACCATTTCTAACTCTTTAGCTTGTATGTCTTTAGTAGCTAGTATAGGTTTATGGTTCGATCTTGACGGGTTATTTAGAGCCAGAGTTTTTAAACGTCATTTTTGTTCCGCATCGGCCACGGTAGATGGCCAGGGAGCTATCGTAACCCAGTAGAGGCAGTGAGCGATAAGAGGGATTTCATCTCTTTCGGTATTAGGAGTTGATGTTGCGCTATGCTCGATTGGTTATAATAGCAAGTCCCTGACAAAGGCTGATGAGATTTACTAATAAGTGTTATCAGTAGTTTCTCAAAAGGTTATAGGCCACATATTGGTATGACTTATCGAGTTATTGGGGTCTGACGATTCCACCCCCCGACTCGATATGTGACACATCAGACGAAGAGATCGGACTGTAGGGTAAGTATTGCTTATAGGCTCTACGGGAGTTTGGATAGGTTTTCTTGTTGATCTTCTATTCTTTCAATAGATGGGTAGCCGTTACATCCAGCTAGTACCACTGACAGCTTTTGGGTATCTGATATGATCATTACCTACTACTGGCATATTTATGAGTGTTTAGAGTCCCACATAGAGGTTTTCTTGCTCAAGCGAAACGAAGTAGGGCACGTATGGAGATATGTGCGGGAGCTTGATTAAATATGAGTATATGATACCGTATTCTAATTCGGCGTTTTTGATATCAGCCGAGTTATATATGATATAACCGGATTATTGAATCAAGTGTTGATTCAATGATTTGATTTATATATATATTTATATATTTGATATTAGCCGGGTTATATATGATATAACCAGATTATTGAATCAAGTGTTGATTTAATAATTTGATATATATATATATATATATATTAACTAATATTAAATATTAGCCGATTATATATGATATGCTCGGATTATTGAATCAACTGTTGATTCAATGATTTGATATATATATATATATATATATATATTTGATATTAGCCGGGTTATATATGATATAACCGGATTATTGAATAAAGTGTTGATTCAATAATTTGATATATATATATTAGATAATATTCAGCTAACTTAAGATTTTCTTCTCTTTATATATCTATACACACACACATACACAGTTAATTGTATCATGGTTGATGCAACATAGAATTAGGATGTGTGAGAATCACACATAAAGTAAAGAGGAGAAGATAATGATAAATATATATGATAAACTAAGAAAAGAAGAATGAGTCATAGCTTTGGGTACTTGGAGAAGCATTAAGAAGCCATGACTCATCTTCCATTCTTGCTTTATTCATATACATTTAATCATTTTCTTGATCTCATCTCATCCTCATGGTTCATACTCACTTCCTAGTTAATCTACTTTATCTCTTCTCTAGTTTTTCTCTAGGGTGAGAAAAAGAAAAGGAAAAGGATAGAAAGAATTTTAGTGAGCAAAATTCCCACTTCATCAACCTACTTTACTCTACCAAATTAGTATAGGTTGTTCTCTTCACTAATATCTTGATTAGTGAAGTGTGAATTTGAGTATGAGAAACTTCAAAGTGGATCATCTTCGACGACGAAGATTTCTAGCAAGCTCATTCCATCCTTCAAGTGGAGTCAAAGAAGAGTTCTAGGACTACTATTTGGAGCATTTGAAGTGAAGGATAGACTATAATGGTTGTAGCCTCTCTTCACTTAACTTAGAAACTTTTTGCTAACTTTAAAACCCTAATTCTTTAGTTCAATTCTTGTTTAGTATACATAGCCCTCTAGATTTTTTTAAATTGCATACTTGATACTCATTGAAACCTAGTACAGGTGCTAAGATATACTTTCAGTGGGTTCCCACGTGTTTAACACATGGGGGCTATTATAGGATTTAAGCCTATCTGAAGCCGGCACTCACATGCTTTGCATGTGAGTGTTCACATAGTTAACATGTGGGCGCTGCTATAGGATTTAATCCTAACTGCAGCAGGTACTCGTGTGCTTTGCACGTGAGTGCTCACGTGGTTTGTATGTTGGGGCGGTCATAGGATTTAAATATATCTGAAGCTGCTACTCACATGCTTTGCATGTGAGTGATCACGTGTTTAGCACATGGGGGTTGCCCTCTATTTTTATAGAGAGAACCGCAATCTTTGTGTCAAAAATTTTGACAGGAACAATCATTCCCCATAATAAACACATTTAGAGTTTTTAAGCAATATAACAATATGCAAGAATTAACAAGAGTAATTAAAATTCAACAGCAACTTTATTTACATTCAAATTTCAAATACAGATGTATGAAATAAAGGCTACAATAACTGAAAGGTGTTTAAACAATGGCATAATGAAAATAAATATAGAAAATGAAATTAATAGGCTGGCTGAGCGGTAAGCTGATCGAAGTCCACCTGGTTTGGCTCAATCTTCTCTGAATCCTGTCCTCCTAACGAACATTGTAAAGCAAAAAAAGAGGAAGAAATGTCGTCAGCGAACTAGCGCTCGGTATGTCCCCAGAAGAAAGTAAGTAATTGTGTGTATGTAAAAATGAATATGTATGAATGTTGGAAAAAACATCTCAAGCATGAAAGGTTATTCTATTGTAACATGGTTGTCTGTAGTTTGATAATGAAAGTATGCATGTATACGAGAGTAGTCTAGCTTATCCTGTGGACCAAAGAAAATAGGAAGTACAAGTCCCCGTCATAATGCACGGGACAACGATACTCGGTATTCAGGTTAGATTTCTATTAAAGTGACATCTCTTGCCACGACATACGTTCTTTACCAAACTAACCCTTACACCCGCGTATTTTATTATATAGTTTATGTTTTCAGGTTTTGACCGATTCCGTGAATATAGAGAGTTCAAGTTCAAGTTCAACTTGTGTGCAAGTATTCATGTCAAGTCATATTCATGGTTTGGGTTAAGTCATGTCAAGTTTTCAAGCCAAGTTCAGGTTCAAGGATTCTTGTCAAGTTTAAGAATTCAAGTTCAGGTTCAAGTTAAGTTCAGTTTTAAGATAAGTAGGATGTCCCATGTTTGATTATATATGATTCAATATTCATCTGATTTAATTAGGGAACCACTGCACTTGTCCGGAAGCATTTGTGCCCATTTCAAAGACGATTGCCAGACGAAAATTTGTAACCTAGGAAATATGCAAGCATTCATTTTCTCCCGCTCCATATGGCTCAAAATAAATGATATCGCTTAAACCCATTATTATCTAAATATCTTAAAGATTAAACATGTTATATATTCTAGATATTTTGGTGAACTTCGATCATTTATGTAAATATCATATTTGAAAATTAGAGGGTTTTTTATGTAAAATGTTTTATTTTTAAAATAAATCTCGATGGTGTTTTTAGGAAGAATATGTTAATTAGAATGTCAAGGGCTTTAATAAAAATATATTTTAAATTGATTTGGTATTTTAGTAATAAAACCTAGATTTTAAAAGTTTTTGGTAGTTTTATGAAAAAAGCTATCTTTGGAACCTCGAGGGTATTTTCTTAAAAATTTTAATCTTTTCATTTTGGAGTGTTTAAAAATCTAAATTTCACAAAATTGTTTTTCTCTGAATTTGCGAATATAGGATTTAAGTTATTTTCATTTTATTTTACTTTGCTTTAAAATTTTGTATTTTCTTCAAAACCATATTTTATTATTTTCGAGACCGAATTCTCCTTGAGGAGTTCTACATCTCGCTGTACTATTCCATGATGTGCGATAATCTACACAATCCATAAATGGTTCCTCTAACGAGAGTTGTAGAGGCGTATTCGCAAAGGTATAAATACTGATAAAGTCGTATTTTTATCTTGAGGGTATTTTAATGAAATATATTTCTTTCAAAAATTATAAATCTGGTATTGTTCTATGTTTTCCATGTGTACATGAGGGGTAGGTCATTACCCCGTATATGATGTCTACAAAAATAAAAGTCTATGGTATTTAATTGTTAGGCTAATATGCCACAAAAAATACATTCTTAAAAGGAAGAAATTTTCATGAATTAATTACAGCATATGGTTTGCAAGAAAGGTAAAATTTTGCAAGAAAGGTAAAATTGACAGTTTGTTTTTCTTATCCTTTTAGCATGAAAATTATGGTTAACTAATCAATTGTTTGTGATACAAAATTTATTTATGAAGTTTAGTCTAGTATCGATTGTATGTGGGGTTTATGAGAGAAGGGTCAAGTTGAGGAGTTAATGGTGGATTCAAAGGGAAGTGGAATAGAGGGGAGACTTACTCGTCCCGCTTATAATCATACAAGTGAGAAATAAATGAACCGAGGCTGACGGTGTACGGAGGATTAGGGAGCTTGAGCTTCCGGCTTTGGGATCTTGGTACTTCACCTAAAGACTTGATCAACTTCTTAAGGAATTGAGATTGAAATTTGAGAGAGGTATGCCTAGAAATAAAGCTAGGACGGTCTAGGTATTTATAGGAAAAATAGTGAGGAGTATGGTGGATTAAATATAATTAAAAAGAATTAAAAAAATGAATTGAAAGAGAGTAAAATGGGTAGATGAAAGGTCTGACAGTTCTCTGAGTGGTTTTAGAAAATTTTAAAGTATTAAAATACGTCGTGGGGAGTCAAAGGCTCGCCCGTCCAAAGCACGGGCCAAAATGAACATGTTTGGGTCGTCGGTATCAGGAAAGGAGCGGCCAAGTTGGGTTCAAAATCCTCAGGTTCATGCCATGGATTAATTTAGATTTAAAGATATCATTTATATTATTTGTTTCTGTTGCGATCTTTGGTATCTCCGTGTAATACCTGTACAAACTCTTTGGCTTCCAAAACGTTAAAAAGAAAAATATTAAAATAATTGGGAATGCAAGGATTCGAATTGTAAGTCCACGTTACCTCTCCCGGTACTTACGGGCTTGCGGAAATGATGAAAAACGATTTTTCAAGAGGTGAGAACATGGACTCAAAATACGGATCTTTGTTAAACAACTATCTAACAAACCTAACAAGAGTTTTACCTACTCGGTTAGGGGGTTATACCTTTCTTGAACTCCTTCGTCTTCAAATCTTTGCGGTGTACGGATCGGACTCACCTCATCGTCTCCTTGCGCCGAAGATGGATCCACCTGAAAGCTTCTACCTTTGGCTTTTCTTCAAACTAGAAGAAACTAGAACACTTGGTTTGCTAAACCTTGTGAACTAGGATGAGTAGAGAAGTGATATGGGTTTTCTTTTATCTCTAAGGCAATGTTTCTCAACTCATGAGAGGGAGTTGCCTTGAGCTAGAGAGAGAGCAAGAGGAAGAGCAAGAGGGAGAGCTCAAGCAAGAGAGAGAAAGCAAATGAGAGAAAATGAGTAACTCTTTTGCCATCCATGCTCTCATAATCCAAAATCATCATAACAAATAACAGTAATCAAGTATTATGTGATGGTTCAAGTCAAATGGCCATATCATTTCATGCACTCATTTTGCAAAAAGAAACAAGCAAGCAAAAGTCTTTGCCATGAAATGATAGCCATTGTAATGATGATGGTCAACTAGTCCAACCTAGTCAACAAAGTCAGTAAGTCAACAAAGTCAACCCCTCAACAACCATGTCACTATAATACTTAATTAATATTATTGTTAATTATATTTCTTATTCTCATTAGGGTTTAGCAAAAAGTCAATAGTCAACAGTCAACAGTCAACAACCCCAAAGAGAATCCGCTGCCTCTGTCTCTCTGTCAACTGTGCATACACACCCGCATCCGCGTTCCGAGGAACACGAATAAAAACGAGATAAAACCAATCCCAAAACGTACACAAGGATCTAGATTAAACCAAAGCCCACTAGTGTTAACTGTCCGGACACTAAACGTGCACAAGTGCACGGATGTGACCGAACCCTGTCACAAAACCATGCGACCTGTCGCAAAACCGTGCGACCTCTACTCTTTTGCCTAAAGGCGAATAGCTTTCTATGTAGGACTCTAAAGACTCGACACTACGCTGCCAGGGGGTTTAACCACAGACCGCAAGCGGCAGTAGCTGTGCATAACGGTCCCCAGGTAGATGCCGACAAGAAGACGGACGAGGTGAAACCCATCTGAACTCCTACTGAGCCTGAATGTGACAATCTCCGTAGAGTCCGGTCTGTTCGTCTGAGAACATCGCATGGCGGGCCTAGGGGGGCGGTAAACGTCAGTCCCCTAATAGCGGTACAAGTCGTGTCGGAGTGTAGCCTAGAACACCCTTAGATAACACTGGAAACCTACCAGTATATCTCGCTTGCCCTGGCCAGGAACTTTGTGTAATGGCTCTCCTAGACACAGCGCGATATCAACCCCCAATACCGGGAGAGGCGAATCCTGTCTAACCGTCACTTCCTCCAAGTGCTTCGGGACAGCACCCAATTACTACCTGTTTGCACGACTCCTTTGAGCCGTGGTAGGGTAGTAATCTAAGTACAGTAGGAACAAACTCGAGGCGAAGTGACTGTGTCAAGTCAGCGGACTAAGCTGTACTCATGTCACCTGGAAACTGACAACTGACGATAGGCATAGTACCAACCAACAGTTCCCGACGAGTCCTGTCCAGTGTACTCGTAACCTAACGAGCACCCGCATACTATCTCAAGTACGACGTACTGATGGCTGTGGGACAGACCGTCTCCCACACTGGGATGAGAAGCGCATACGCTAGTCTACTCCGGAGTATCGATACCCTGTCTCGATAGTCCTACGACTAGGGACCTGCATAAGGATGTGCTTGTGGATTACCCAGCCCCCACTAGTGTGACTGCCATCACAACGCTGGTAATCAAGCAAAGATCCTAAGGGCTCCACTAATGTGTATAGGTGATATACTAAAATAAACACATGTACACATTAAAGCAGAAACAAACCAAGTAGCATACTACTATATTGAGCAAAATTGTCTATACAAGGTGAATATCCCAAGCTTCCATTAAGTAATATACAAACTAGTGTGATACAGTAATGGCCTCTAGGGCATATACACTAACAATCTCCCACTTGCACTATGGCCATGTACTGGCGTATCGAAGACCTATCATCTCGATCAGCCGCTCGAACTGAGTCTGGGGTAAGGCCTTCGTGAATGGATCAGCAGTGTAATCTTCCGTAGCAACTCTCCGAACCTCGATCTCCTGGCGACCCACGATCTCCCTGATCAAGTGATACCGCCTCAAGATGTGTCTGGATTTCTGATGGGACCTGGGTTCATTCGCTAAAGCTATAGCCCCGTTGTTGTCGCAATACAGAGGTATTGGATCAACAATGGACGGAACCACCTGAAGTTCAGTTAAGAACTTCCTTATCTAGACGGCTTCATTTGCGGCATCTGCAGCAGAGTTATATTCCGCTTCCATCGTCGAGTCAGCAACGGTTTCCGGTTTGGAACTCTTCCAACACACCGCCCCTCCATTGAGGGTAAAGACATAACCCGACATGGACTTGGAATCATCCTTGTCACTCTGGAAGCTGGAGTCAGCAAAGGCCTCGATCTGGAGGTCCTTTCCGCCATACACCAAGAACATCTCCTTAGTCCTTCTCAGGTACTTGAGAATGTTCTTTACCGCTATCCAGTGATTCTCCCCAGGGTTTGACTGATACCGGCTTACCACACTCAGTGCATAAGCTACATCTGGTCTGGTACACAACATCGCATATATTATAGAGCCTACCGCAGAAGCGTAGGGTATAATAGACATGCGATCCCTTTCCAAATCAGTCTTGGGAGACATCTCTTTGGAGATGGTTATCCCGTGACAAGCCGGTAGATAACCGCGCTTGGAATCTTCCATACTGAATCTTTTCAGTATGGTGTCGATGTACCTGGACTGTGAAAGTCCTAATATCCTCTTGGATCTATCACGAAAGATCCGGATTCCCAGAATGTACGAGGCATCACCCAGGTCTTTCTTGGAGAACCTGTGTGACAAGAATCCCTTGACAGATTGTAGCATAGGAATGTCATTTCCTATCAGAAGAATGTCATCCACGTACAATACGAGGAATACGACAGTTCTTGCTACAAATCTACTATAGATGCATGGTTCATCTGAATTTTTTATAAAGCCAAATTCTTTGACCGTCTCATCAAAACAGATGTTCCAACTTTGCGATGCCTGCTTTAGTCCATAGATGGACTTAAGCAACTTGCACACCTTTCCACTGCTCCCACTCTGAATGAAACCCTCTGGCTGGTCCATATAGACACACTCCTCTAAATTTCCATTCAGAAAAGCGGTCTTTACGTCAATCTGCCAAATCTCATAATCGTGGAAGGCAACAATGGCAAGAAGGATCCGAATGGATTTCAGCATAGCCACTGGAGAAAAGGTTTCATCATAGTCCAAACCAGGTCTTTGACGAAAACCCTTTGCAACAAGTCTAGCTTTATAGGTCTCAACCTGTCCATCTACATCAATCTTCCTTTTGAAGATCCACTTGCATCCTATAGGTTTTACCCCATCTGGAGAAACGTCCAACGTCCATACTTTGTTGGTGTACATGGACTCCATTTCGGTCCGCATTGCATCCAGCCATTTTACCGAGTCAACGCTCTGAATGGCCTGCTGGATGCTAGTCGGCTCATCATAATCAATGATGCAATCCTCTCTATCCCCGTCTATGAGAAAACCGTAGTACCTCTCGGGCGGATGAGACTGCCTACTACTCCTGCGGAGCGGCGTAGGAATGTCATGATCTTCCGAACCCTCTGGTTCTACTAAGCTTTCAGTAATAGCTCGTGGTTCTGGAATTTCTTCCAGTTTTATTGCGCTCCTAATTATCTGATTTTCCAAAAACTCAGTTTCCAAGAAGTGGGCGTGACGAGAAACAAAAATCTTTTGTTCCTCTTCGCAATAGAAGAAATATCCCATGGAGTTCTTTGGATATCCCACAAACTTGCACTGTACTGAGCATGCCTCGAGTTTGTCCGCATGCTGCTTTTTGACAAAAGCTGGACAGCCCAATGTCTTAATGTGATTAAGATAGGGTCTCTTCCTACACCACATCTGATATGGTGTACTAGGCACAGTCTTAGTTGGAACTCGGTTCAAAAGGTATGCAGCTGATTCTAGTGCATATCCCCAGAATGATCGCGGTAACTCAGCGTTACTCATCATGGACCGTACCATATCCAATAGGGTTCGGTTCCGTCTCTCCGATACACCGTTATGTTGCGGAGTGTATGGAGGAGTAAGATGAGAGAGAATTCCATTCGCTTTTAAGTAATCCAGGAACTCGGCACTCAAGTATTCACCACCTCGATCAGAACTCAGTGTCTTGATACTTTTGCCGGTTTTATTTTCTACTTCATTCTTATAATCCTGGAATTTTCCAAAGGCTTCGGATTTATGTTTCATTAAGAAGACATATCCGTACCTTGAAAAGTCATCCGTAAATGTAATGAAGTAAGAATAACCACTTCGCGCATGTGTAGACATTGGACCGCACACGTCGCTGTGTACGAGTCCCAAGAGCACGCTCGCTCTTACTCTGTGTCCAGTGAACGGAGTCTTTGTCATCTTTCCTTTGAGACAGGATTGACAAGTGGCATACGATTGATATTCGAACGGATCCAAATATCCTTCTGTATGTAACTTCGTCAACCTTCTCTCATTGATGTGACCCAGTCTACAATGCCATAAGAAAGCCTGGTTTGTTTCCGGAGACTTTCTTTTGTGTGTATTCTGGACATTGAAAATCTGTGGTTGGTTTAGTACGTATATACCATTGCTTAATGTACCTGACCCAATCAAAACATGATTAAGGTGAATGTGTACAACATTACTTACAAATGCAAATTCATAACCTTCTTTAGATAATAAAGATACAGAAATGATATTACAAGTTGCATTGGGTACAAAAAAGCAATTACGTAAAACCAAAACATGTCCATCTGACATTCCCAGGTGATAGTCCCCCACGGTCTTAGCATCCATGCTAGCTCCGTTTGCAACTTTGAGGGTCATGTCACCTGTCTTCAAAAACCTACGCTTTCTCAACGCCTGCAAAGAATTACAGATATGATATCCCGATCCGGTATCAAATACCCAGGAAGTAGAGTTTATTGATAGACAGTTTTCAATAACCTACACACCTGAAGGTGAAGCCGCAACTTGCTTCAGATCCTGTGTTCTGGCTTTCCAAGCCCCGCAATCTTTCTTCCAGTGCCCACTCTTAAGACGGTAAAAGCACTCTTCCTTCCCCACAAGCTTTCCCGCTATCTTTGTTGCTTTTGCCTTTCCCTTCGTATCCACTTTACTAACACCGCCTCTTAGTTTGGCGGGGGATTTCTTCTTCTTTCCCTTGGCTTTCGCCTTGGACCTAGAAGAGGAAGATCCTCCTACAAACAAAGTGGATGTTTCCCTACCTTTCTGTAGGGTGCCCTCTGCACTCCTCAGCATGTTGAGGAGTTCTGAAAGTTCAACTTCCTTTTCTTGCAAGTTGAAGTTCAGGATAAACTGGACGTAAGTGAAAGGAAGGGACTGGAGAATCAAGTCTATGCAGAGCTCGTTCTCTAACGTGGTCCCTAGGTCCGCGAGTTCCTCAATGAAGCCAATCATCTTAAGCATGTGTTCCGCTACTGATGATCCGACGGCCAATCTTGCCGAAAACAACTTCTTCGACACTTCGTATCTGGAGAAACGAGATTGCTCTCCATACAGTTTTTTTGTATGGAGAAATATGGATTCGAGGTCCATATTTTCGTGCCTCCTCTGATGTCCATTGTCTATAGAGGCAAGCACGAGGTTCTTGGCCTTCGTTCAGTCGATTTCCCAGGTCTTACGGATTTCTCTATCCGCGACGCTGGTTTTGGGACCTGGGACAGGGGGAGCTTTGGTGGTAAGAAGATACCCCAACTTGTCATAAATGATTGCCATTTTGACATTCCTAAGCCAATCTTTGTACTTTGGCCTTATCAGTATGTTTTTATCTAGTAATAACTTAAGTCCAGTCATGATGTTTGGTCGCTGCAATTAGGAGAGAGAGAAGAAATACTTTAGCATGATACTCTTGCAAGTTTAGAGTGGTTTTTAATTTGTTTAAACAGGATGGCTCCCACTGTCTCTCGAATCCCTCCTCAAACCAAAAAGGAAGAATTAGTCAGGATCAATCTCATCGTACAATACTTGCTTAACCGTTCAGCCAGGCTAGTGTCGGTACTTCGAGGGAGGTTTTCCAACGCTTTCGCGAGGTTCCTTAATTAAATAACCTCTTTTCCCTGGGGGCGTAGCCCCGCTAACACCTTTCTAGACACCTACTTGGTTTATAGCATTGATCGTTAAGTGAGAAATTTCCCGAGGAGTAGCATATACTCACAGTAGGATCGGGATCCAAATATCATTGCGTGACAAAACTGAAGGAATCCTACCAGAATTATCACACTCCAAATGGTATGCAGTGCTAGGAAGTTTCAGTTCTTTTGAAACTCCCGATGTGGATTTTTTTTGCCCCATGCTCTAATGACCTTGACTTTGGCCAACAAATCATAAGTCACATGTCAAGTTTTACCCGTCATTCTCGAGGTTAATTTGAACCCACCCATACCTACCCTTGACTTTGGCCAACAAGGCAGTACGACTGTCCCAAACCAACACATCTATCTATGCTGTACATAAATACCCAATAGCTACCAATCACTATGCCTTGACTTTGGCCAACAAACGAAGGAGGGCTACGAATGGTTTTGGCGAAACCGTGAACGTAGTGAACTTGATATAATCGATGGAACAAGATAGCTTTCAAAAGGAGTGGCTTAAGCTCCGCGTTTAAAAGTTATTTTTTGAAAAGAAACCGAGTGGTTTTGAAAGTGTTCCAACGAATCAACTTTGGTTTATTTTTCTTGCATTAATTTTAATGCGTCCCATCAATTAATCCTACCATTGCAGAAAACAACCAAAATATGACGTACGCTTATGCCATCCGCATTCGTCATGGGGCCCCGCCATTACCCGTTAGGTTACTTAACTAACGACAGAGCGGGGCTGGACTAGCGCGGATGCAAAACATAAGCAACGCCTAAATAATATCATATATAGATATATTGCAATGATAGCCATTCCAGATCACAGATGAACACGTTGGATATACTAGGAATACACAATTCATACGAGCCTGTAACGAAAAGCGGATTACACGGTTGCGATGAATAGCCAACACCCCACCCTAGACCCCTACGGGTGCGGCAAACTACCCGCCAAATATCCGAAGCGGAGCAACCTCCCTCAATGACATCAGTAGGCCACTCGGCACTTTGAGATACCCGGTAGTTTGTGCACCCCACCTTGGGTCTATCCTAGGAGCAAAAACAGTAAAAGAAATTATACAATGACGGCTACAACCCCATCCCGGTTGTGCGGCCATATAAATAATATTACATCAATTACAAATTTACATGAATTGAATGAAAAAGAAAACTCTCATCTCACAACCCCCCGGCTATTCATCCGCGACAATCCAATGAATTCATATACACATAACATCAACATTACAGATCACAGATATCTATAACCCCCACTAATCGACGTATAGCGATTAGCAGACGTTCAATACATATAACACATCACATGTAGGGTTCCTAGGCACCCTAATGAGGTGTCACAAGGCATCGAACATGCCAATATAAAAATTTACGGGTGCCGAGAGACCCGACTACGGATCGTTTGCTAGAAGTTTAGGCGAAAAAGCTAACTAGTTAACACTTAACTAAGGGAATACGGAAATACAACCTTTGTAGATCCGGTGCTCCACCTCCATAGCTCCGCAACGAAGTCCTCTCCGCTGTCCAAATCAAATCCGGGCTCTAGCGTCGGCTTCGTCGGAGAATGGGCAAGCTAGGTCGTCGATGTCCATGCCGAAGATGATCTACGTCGAGGCATCGCTAAATCAAGCTCCGACTTCACCAAGTCAAGAAACTTGTGAAGTAAACACACTCTACTACTTGGCAAGAGGTAGAGGATGAAGAAATAGAAAGTGGGTAGACTTTAGAATTGGATTTCTCACTCATTTCCATCAATCACCATTGATGGAGCTTGCTTTTTCTTCATGAAAGAAGATGAGGAAGAAGAAGATAATTGTTATGATAAGAATAATTAAAAATAGAAAAGAAAACCATTCTTATCATAAGCTAACCAAGGTTAGGTGTAGAGAATTAATTAGAGTTAAGTGGAATGGTTAGGTTAAAGCATGAGACAAAATGGTCAAAATGTCAAAGTCTTCATGAAGCTTCATGAATGAACAAAAGAATTCCACCATTTTTCTCTTTGCATTTCTTTTTCCAAAAGAAAAGGTAAATTATTAAAATGAATAAGGAAAAAGTAAACCCTAACCATTTCATTAACCAAGGTTTAATTCTTTACACTTAACCATAAGGCATGCATCATCAAACATGATACAAGCAAGTGCACAAAATCATATCGCATATGCAATGCACACACCCGAGTGAGAAAATCCATTTTAAAGTGAACCGATACTAGTTAATGCAAAGTAATATATCAAATATACAATTTGCATTAAATCATTAAATCAACACTTGATTTAACGATCCGGTCATGTCGCACATAACCGACTGGTATCATCAGTAACAACTTATCGAATCAACACTTGATCCGATAACCCGGCTATATCGCATATAACCGATCAATGTCACATCGCGAGAATCGAATACAGTATCACATACCGTATTATTCTCGGTCCCGCACATATCTCATATGCGCTCCTATTTCGTTTCGCTTGAGCCAGGAAACCTCTGTGTAGGACTCTAAAGACTCGTCAATACGCCGGCAGCAGATGATGATCATATCAAACACCCACAAGCCGCAAGCGGTCTGCTAAACGTAACGGCCACCCGGGTATTGAGCGATCTGAAGATCGACGAGCAAGCCCGCTCACACTCCAGTGAATCCGACCAGTAACACTACCGTACAGTCCGGTCTGATCGTCTGATATGTCGCATATCTCGCCTAGGGGTGGTAAACGTCAGACCCCAATAGCTCGATAAGTCGTGTCGATATAAGGTCTATAACTGTTCGAGAAACTACTGGTAACACTTACCAGTAAATCTCAGCAACCCTGGCCAGGGATTTCCTGTTATAGCCAATCGAACACAGCGCAACATCAACCCCCTATACCGGGAGAGACGAATCCCCTCCTATCGCTCATTGCCTCCATGTGACTCGGGACTGTACCCAAAAACCACCGTTTTGCACGCCCTCTTGGACGTGGTAAGATGGAAATCAAAGCACAGTGGGAACCACACAAGACTCTATGACGATCTCGGGTCAACAGACTACTCTGTACCAGTGTCACCAGAGAACTGCCATCTGACGTGAGGTATAATACCATCTGGGAGTTCTCGGCGAGTCCGTCCAGTGTACCCAGTCTCTGCTGAGCACCCGTATATCATCTCTGATGTCAAACACCAATGGATATGGGATCATCCATCGCCCATCTGTATGGGTCGAGAAGGTACACGCTAGTCTACTCTGGTATATCGATGCCCCGTCTCGATACACCCACGACTAGGGACTTTGAAGGATGTACTTATGGACTACCGTGTCCCCACTAGTATGATCCGCATCATAGTCCAGGTAGTCAAGTACACATACTAAGGGCTTTACCAACATGTAACAGAGAGACAATCAGTATACACGTTAAGGTAAAGATCAACCAGATAGCATATTATCATGTCGAGCAAGAAAGTCCTCCCTATATATGTCCCAGCATCCACTACAATATACATCCTATGTATAGTAATGGCCTCTAGGGCATACATATAACTAACAATCTCCCACTTGCACTAGGGTCATCTGTAGCAGTGGTTGTAGTATCTCATACTCAACCATCCCATAAAAATCTCTCTCTGGGAACAGGCCTTTGTGAGTGGATCCGCTGTGTTGTCCTCTGAGTCTACTCTCCTAACCTCGATCCCTTAGAGATCAACCATCTCCATGATCAAGTGATACTGCCTTAGAACATGTCTGGATCACTGATGGGACCGGCGTTCCTTGGCATAAGCCACAACTCCATTGTCACACAATGGAAGGAACATAGTTCATCTCATGAACCAATATACACCCAAACAGCCTCTTTGGTAGCATCTTAAGTATCGATGTATCCACCCTTTATCGTCTAGTATGCCACGGTATCTAGCTTGGAACTCTTCCAACATACCGTCCCTTTACTGAGGGTAAAGACAATGCCTGCGACTGACATTCAGTCGTCTTTATCACCCTGGAACTCTTCCAGTGATTCTCCCAAGGATCAATTGATATCATCTCACTACAACTAGTGAGAATCCTAACATCCAATTAAATCTATCTCGTAGATCCAAAATCCAGGATTTAGTAGGTATCACTTTGATCCTATATGGAGAATCCTAGCGATAAGCGGAGATTGATCGAGCGTAGCATAGGAAACTCCTTCCCTATCAAGAGTATGTCATCCACGTACTCTACGAGGATCGTCACCATACTCCCTACTACCTTCTTGTTTATACAAGGTTCATCTACCATTTTGATGATGTCAACTTCTTTGACTAATCCATCAAAACAGATGTTCCAACTCCGCGATGCCTGCTTTATCCTATAAAGCATCTTGCACACGTTTCCGCTGCTCCCACTGTCTACGAGGCCCTCTGGCTGTGTACTTATAGACGCTCTCTTCCAAATCATCATTTAGAAAAGCAGTCAAGACACCCAACCACCAGAGATCGTAGTCATGGTATTTAGCCGTGGCAAGTAGGATCTGGATGGACTTAAGCATAGTCACTTGAAAAGGTTTCATCATAATCCACGCCTGGTCGATGACGAAAAGCTTTAACAAGTCTAGCTTTGAAAATCTCAACTTTTCCATGTACACCAAGTAATCTTCTCAAGATATACTTGCTCCTGATGGGGATTTAACCCTTCAGATATAGCAACCAAAGTCCATACTTTGTTGGTGTATAAGGATTCCATCTCAGATCACTAAGCATCCAGCCATTCTAATAGAGTCTTACTCCTGATGGCCAGCTCGAAACTAGTTGGGTCATCATCTCATGATGCAATCCTCGCTCCCACTGTCATAGAGAAACCGAAGTATCTCTCAGGTGGGTGAGGAACCCTACTAGATCGGCGGAGAGGCTGAGGTTCGTTGGAATCTACTGAATCCTTTGGTTCTATCAAATCATCAGCTGCAGTCTGTATAGCTGGAACATTTCCAGTTCTACATAACTGACTTTGCCTCGAGCTTGTCCGGATTTTGCTTTTCAGACATAGGCCGGACAACCCCAAATCTTAACTAGCTTAAGACATAGGCTCATCCCTTTCCATATCTCATATGGAGTGGCAGGCAGTGATCTGATTTGATTCGAACCCTATTCAATAGGTATGCAACTTCTCAAGTGCATAACACCCAAAAGGAAACAGGTAACTCAGTAGTACTCATCATAGAGCACACCTTATCATATAGGGTGTGATTGCTCCGCCCCGATATACCATCGTGCTATGGTGTATACAGAGGAGTAATGCTGAGAGAGAATCTCATTCTCCTTTAGAATAGTCCAGTATTTCCGTGCTCAAGTATTCTCTTCCTTGATCTCATCATAGGACATAATACTTATACCCGTATTGGTTCTCTACTTCTAACTTATATTCTATGAATATCTCAAAAGGTTCAGACTTGTGTTTCAACAGGAACATATGTCTGAATCTTGAGAGATTATCAGAGAATGTAATGAAGTACAAAGAGCCGGTCTTGGCATGTGTAGACAGGGGACTTACATACATCAACATGTATCATCCCAAGAGTTCATTAACTCTTTCTCTGTTTCCAGTAAACGGAGCTATGGTCATCTTATCTCTGTGACATGACTGGCAAGTTTCACAAGATGTAAATTCAAACTAATTTAAATATACATCTAAATGTAATTTCAGCTAGTCGGGTCACATTGATATGACCTAGTTTACAAAACCTCAAGTAGGATTCGTTCATTTCTGAACTCTTCCTCTTGTGTGTGTTCTGTATACTAAGAACTGTAGTTTGATTTAGAACATCAATACTTTTAGATAACGTGCCTGAACCGATCAACTTTTGATATAGGAAATGTTCAAAACATTATCCAACTATACAAAATTTTATCGTTTCTTTACTAATAAAGAGACAGATATGATTTTGCATAACAGGTTCGGTATCTAATAACATTCGTCCAGAATCAATGTATTGTAATACAGGGTGACAGTGACCAACAGACTTGGCTGCAACACTTGCCCCATTTTCTGCCTCATGAAACTTATCACCCGTTCTCAGTTCTCTACCTTTCTGCAGCCCTATGTAACAGATTACATATCTGGGATCCTGATCTGGTTTCACATACCCAGGACGTAAAGGATACTGAGAAACAGTTCTTTATAACGAACACACCCGAAGATGATGCATCAGCATGCACTCTCTTCGTTTGGGCGGCACGGGAATTTTGGTATTCCCCAATTTCCTGCTCTGTCTTATAACAATTATAAGTTGGAGCGGGACCAACGTTCCCCAGCTCAGTATAACAAGCGGGTTCGGTCAATATTCCGTATTATTATCTTGATTAAGGCGTGATATGGTCGCTACCTGGAGAGAGAGAGAAGAAAACACTCAGCGTGCGCTCTGTCAAGAATAGATTGGTTATTATTTTATCTAATCAGGATGGCTCCCACTGCTTTTTATCAAATCTTCCTTCAAACCCTAAAAGGAAAGACTAGCCGGGATTAATTACACACTACAAGTTCGCCAATCTTTCAGCCAGGCCAGTGTCGGTACTTTGAGGGAGGTCCCCCGTGCTTTCGCACGAACCTAATTAATGTAAACCTCGTTTTCCCAGAGGCGTAACCTCGTTAACACCTTTCTAGACACCTACTTGATCGGCTAATTGTAATGTATAAAACTCTCCCAGGAGTAACTCTTACTCGCAGCGGGTATCGGGATCCAACTATCTCATAGAAGGTATGCAATCTCATTGCAAATTTCAACACTTGAAATTCCCGATAATATTTTGCCCCGAACGATCTATGACCTTGACAAGGTCAACAAACCATAGACCGCAAGTCAAGTTCTACCCGTCATTTCTTGATTGAATCAAACCCATCCGCACGACCCTTGACAAGGTCAACAAGGCCGCACGACTACCCTAACCCAATCTGCATCATATGCATAAACAGATAAATACTGGTTAGCTACCGCACACTGCGCCTTGATAAGGTCAACAAACGCAGCACGAATACTAAACAGGATTTATCTGAAATGACGGAGGGCTACGACAGGTTTTTCTGAAAACCTTTTGCGTAATGAACTTGATATCGTTGTAGGATCAAATAAATTTTGAAATGGAGTGCTTTTGAGGCTTTTCTAGTTTTGCTAAAGGAGTCACTCCCGGTGAAGGGATCGTCGGTCCTTTCCTCGTCGAATGAGGTGCGGGATATATCATAAATATCACTGTGCAAAACAAAAACACTTAAAAGCAATCAAAAGACAAACCGAGTGTGTAGCATCTGCCAGTTATTGCTAAAGGAGTCACTCCCGGTGAAGGGATCTCGGTCCTTTCCTCATCGAATAAGGTGCAGGATATATCACATATACCGCTGTGCAAAGCAAAAAACTGTAGCTACCTGTTTTATTTTGAAATTCGATTCTACAACATCTTAGGTTTCTTTTATTTCATTAATCACATTAATGAAGTCCCATCATTTAATGTACCTAAACATCACAGATAAATACGACGTACACTTATGCCATCCGCATTCGCCTCGATGTCCCCTCGTGCACCGTTAGGTTAGGTAACTAACGGCAGAGCAGGGCAGGGCTAGCGCGGGTGTAAAACATAAGTAACATCTATATAATATATCATATATACTATATACTGTATCTATCACAAAACATCACATGATCACATCACAGATATCGCAGCAGAAGAATCATATGAAATATTGGATATACTAGGACGTCCGTGTTTTCAATACGAGCCAGTATAAAACACGGATTCCACGGTCGCGATGAATAGCCAAACCCACACCCCTAGACCCCTACGAGAGCGTCAAGCAACCCTACCAATTCTAGAGTTAGGAGACCCGGACTCGACTCCTCGAGTTGGTCTCCCACTGGACTCCAGAACTCGGTTACTTGTGCTCCCCTCCTTGGGTCTATCCTAGTGCGGAAAAGTAAATAATATACAAAGGGTGACATCTTCCGCAACCTGAAAGTTCCCCAATAAAAGAATATTACATACAAGTTTTTACATGAATGAAAATGAAAAACACTCATCTCACATAAAACCCCCCGGCTATTCAAACACGACGATCCAATATAACATATCCAGCAACACATAACATCGCATGTCATCAACGTATGTAAATATGCGCATCCCAATTGTCGTTGACATATAGCAACGAAACCGGCGATATCACATATTACACTTACGGTCACAGAAAAGAAAGTGTAAAACTACAACAGTTGGAATCCGCAACCACCTCAGACATCGCATGCCTGACCAAATGAATTACTTAGACATCACATGCCTATCAATTATAAACCCCGCATTTTAGTCTCAAAATCGAAAACACTTTTCAATATCAAGTCGGGCAATTCAACAAGATTCCCGACATCCTGATCGAATGCTCGTCGCAAACTTTAGTAGACGGCTGCACCCCCGATACCGTCGACGAAGTGCACCAAGGCGGAACACCGCTACCGCGAGCACCCGAACAGATGCTTTCGGCGACGGGGTTCTCCTACAGTCACTTGGTCGGGGCTATGGAATGAGGCTGTCTATTAAGTTTACCCGGCGAGTATCCGCGTATGCTACGTGATTGCGACGGACTTTTGATCACATCAAAATTCCGTGGCAACCGATCAAGTGAGACTAAACTGCTATGTTTATAACATTCATTCAGTTATCACATAACTTTTGTGAATTCCAATTGTTGTATCACATTCCAGATAAATTAGAAAATGTTAAACTTTCCGATCGAATAATCGAACACCCAAGTTTTCCCGATATAGATCAACACATGAAATAAGTCTAACAACATTCAGTTCGTGCCTCAGTACCAACGGTCCAGCCGTAGAAGGGTCAAGCCAACGCCTCACATGTGGCACGCCGTACTGCCCCAAACCCGAAGGTTCAAAGGGCAGTTCAAGACGGTCACATAATCGAGTTAAGGTTTGTTGTCTTCTAGAGGGTCCATCGAGTTACTTGCACTACTTAGAACGTCGTTAAACTACGGAAAAATCCAACACTTGGAAATTTCCCGACAGGGGAAAAATTGGGTATTTATATCCGGTCGAACTTTTTAACATATTCTAAAATTATCCGGAAAGCCACACAGACAAAATTTGATACTCCGATCGAAACACCGAATCCCCAAAATAATCCCAGAAAATACAACTCTGGAATAAATTTTAAAAATACCCAGAAAATCCAGCATAAAATAATAGGAGTTACTGTGCAAACAGTGTACGATGACGTCATCATTCCGCCGCTGAACCGCCGTATAAGGCAGGCTTATGCCGCTGATCCGCCGCGGTTTGTACTGTTCATCGAAAAATTTTTGCATCATAATTCTTATTTTTTTCTGCAGAATTTTTTAGAAATTTTTAATTTGGAAAAATCCACGTTTTCTGAAAACGTCCAGAGAGCATTTTCCGGTTGGGGTTTCGGGTCGTTCGGACTTCAAAATCCGTCTGGACTTCGCCTAAGGCTCTAGCTAGGATCTGATACCACTGTAGGGTTCCTAGGCACCCTAATGAGGTCTCACAAGGCATCTAACATGCCAATATAAAAATTTACGGGTGCCGAGAGACCCGACTACGGATCGTTTGCTAGAAGTTTAGGCGAAAAAGCTAACTAGTTAACACTTAACTAAGGGAATACGGAAATACAACCTTTGTAGATCCGGTGCTCCACCTCCATAGCTCCGCAACGAAGTCCTCTCCGCTGTCCAAATCAAATCCGTGCTCTAGCGTCGGCTTCGTCGGAGAATGGGCAAGCTAGGTCGTCGATGTCCATGCCGAAGATGATCTACGTCGAGGCATCGCTAAATCAAGCTCCGACTTCACCAAGTCAAGAAACTTGTGAAGTAAACACACTCTACTACTTGGCAAGAGGCAGAGGATGAAGAAATAGGAAGTGGGTAGACTTTAGAATTGGATTTCTCACTCATTTCCATCAATCACCATTGATGGAGCTTGCTTTTTCTTCATGAAAGAAGATGAAGAAGAAGAAGATAATTGTTATGATAAGAATAATTAAAAATAGAAAAGAAAACTATTCTTATCATAAGCTAACCAAGGTTAGGTGTAGAGAATTAATTAGAGTTAAGTGGAATGGTTAGGTTAAAGCATGAGACAAAATGGTCAAAATGTCAAAGTCTTCATGAAGCTTCATGAATGAACAAAAGAATTCCACCATTTTTCTCTTTGCATTTCTTTTTCCAAAAGAAAAGGTAAATTATTAAAATGAATAAGGAAAAAGTAAACCCTAACCATTTCATTAACCAAGGTTTAATTCTTTACACTTAACCATAAGGCATGCATCATCAAACATGATACAAGCAAGTGCACAAAATCATATCGCATATGCAATGCACACACCCGAGTGAGAAAATCCATTTTAAAGTGAACCGATACTAGTTAATGCAAAGTAATATATCAAATATACAATTTGCATTAAATCATTAAATCAACACTTGATTTAACGATCCGGTCATGTCGCACATAACCGACTGGTATCATCAGTAACAACTTATCGAATCAACACTTGATCCGATAACTCGGCTATATCGCATATAACCGATCAATGTCACATCGCGAGAATCGAATACAGTATCACATACCGTATTATTCTCGGTCCCGCACATATCTCATATGCGCTCCTATTTCGTTTCGCTTGAGCCAGGAAACCTCTGTGTAGGACTCTAAAGACTCGTCAATACGCCGGCAGCAGATGATGATCATATCAAACACCCACAAGCCGCAAGCGGTCTGCTAAACGTAACGGCCACCCGGGTATTGAGCGATCTGAAGATCGACGAGCAAGCCCGCTCACACTCCAGTGAATTCGACCAGTAACACTACCGTACAGTCCGGTCTGATCGTCTGATATGTCGCATATCTCGCCTAGGGGTGGTAAACGTCAGACCCCAATAGCTCGATAAGTCGTGTCGATATGAGGTCTATAACTGTTCGAGAAACTACTGGTAACACTTACCAGTAAATCTCAGCAACCCTGGCCAGGGATTTCCTGTTATAGCCAATCGAACACAGCGCAACATCAACCCCCTATACCGGGAGAGACGAATCCCCTCCTATCGCTCATTGCCTCCATGTGACTCGGGACTGTACCCAAAAACCACCGTTTTGCACGCCCTCTTGGACGTGGTAAGATGGAAATCAAAGCACAGTGGGAACCACACAAGACTCTATGACGATCTCGGGTCAACAGACTACTCTGTACCAGTGTCACCAGAGAACTGCCATCTGACGTGAGGTATAATACCATCTGGGAGTTCTCGGCGAGTCCGTCCAGTGTACCCAGTCTCTGCTGAGCACCCGTATATCATATCTGATGTCAAACACCAATGGATATGGGATCATCCATCGCCCATCTGTATGGGTCGAGAAGGTACACGCTAGTCTACTCTGGTATATCGATGCCCCGTCTCGATACACCCACGACTAGGGACTTTGAAGGATGTACTTATGGACTACCGTGTCCCCACTAGTATGATCCGCATCATAGTCCAGGTAGTCAAGTACACATACTAAGGGCTTTACCAACATGTAACAGAGAGACAATCAGTATACACGTTAAGGTAAAGATCAACCAGATAGCATACTATCATGTCGAGCAAGAAAGTCCTCCCTATATATGTCGCAGCATCCACTACAATATACATCCTATGTATAGTAATGGCCTCTAGGGCATACATATAACTAACATCACAGATATATACCCGTCATCTTAAGTCTTTAGAAACTCGATCAAAATATGGTTTTTTAAGCCCCAAAAACAAATTTTGCTTTCTGTAAAATCTGGGCTGAAAAAACATACTCCAAATATCCCAAAATACCCCAAAAAGTATACTGCAGTGAAACCGATCCACGGCCGAGTCAACTCGGCCGCGGATCCTTCTTGCCGCGGAACCGCGCTGAGTTGGTCGGTTCCGTGGATCATTTTTCTCCAGTATACTATAAAAACCCTGAGTCGAATTTTGGTATATGTCAAATAATTTTTACAGTAGTTTAAAAATCGACAGAAAGTTTGTGTTCCGGCCGTATTTCGCGACTTTTTCTCCGATCGAATTTCTAGTTACTTTGCTAACATGTTAGATATTGTTTAACTAGGCTCTGATACCACTGTAAGTCCACATTACCTCTCCCGGTACTTATGGGCTTGCGGAAATGATGAAAAACGATTTTTCAAGAGATGGTAACATGGACTCAAAATACGGATCTTTGTTAAACAACTATCTAACAAACCTAACAAGAGTTTTACCTACTCGGTAAGGGGGTTATACCTTTCTTGAACTCCTTCGTCTCCAACTCTTTGCGTTGTACGGATCGGCCTCACCTCGTCGTCTCCTTGCGCCGAAGATGGATCCACCTTAAAGCATCTACCTTTGGCTTCTCTTCAAACTAGAAGAAACTAGAACACTTGGTTTGCTAAACCTTGTGAACTAGGATCAGTAGAGAAGTGATATGGGTTTTCTTTTATCTCTAAGGCAATGTTTCTCAACTCATGAGAGGGAGTTGCCTTGAGCTAGAGAGAGAGCAAGAGGAAGAGCAAGAGGGAGAGCTCAAGCAAGAGAGAGAAAGAAAATGAGAGAAAATGAGTAACTCTTTTGCCATCCATGCTCTGATAATCCAAAATCATCATAACAAATAATAGTAATCAAGTATTATGTGATGGTTCAAGTCAAAATGGCCATATCATTTCATGCACTCATTTTGCAGAAAGAAATAGGCAAGCAAAAGTCTTTGCCATGAAATGATAGCCATTGTAATGATGATGGTCAACTAGTCCAACCTAGTCAACCGGTCAACAAAGTCAACATGTCAACAAAGTCAACCCCTCAACAACCATGTCACTATAATACTTAATTAATATTATTGTGAATTATATTTCTTATTCTCATTAGGGTTTAGCAAAAAGTCAATAGTCATCAGTCAACAGTCAACAACCCCAATGAGAATCCTCTGCCTCGGTCTCTCTGTCAACTGTGCATACACATCCGCATCCGCATTCCGAGGAGCACGAATACAAACAAGGTAAAACCAATCCTAAAACATACACTAGGATCTGGCTTAAACCAAAGCCCGCTAGTGTTAACTGTCCGGACACTAAACGTGCACAAGTGCACGAATGTGACCGAACCCTGTCGCAAAACCATGCGACCGGTCGCAACACCATGCGACCTCTACTCTTTTGCCTAAAGGTGAATAGCTTTCTGTGTGTGACTCTAAAGACTCGACACTACGCTGGCAATAGGTTTAACCACAGACCGCAAGCGGCACTAGCTGTGCGTAACGGTCCCCAGGTAGATGCCGACAAGAAGACGGACGAGGTGAAACCTATCTGAACTCCTACTGAGCCTGAATGTGACAATCTCCGTACTATCCGGTCTATTCGTCTGAGAACATCGCATGGAAGGCCTAGGGGTCGGTAAACGTCAGTCCCCTAATAGCGGTACAAGTCGTGTCGGAGTGTAGCCCAGAACACCCTGAGATAACACTGGAAACCAACCAGTATATCTCGCTTGCCCTGCCCAGGGACTTTATGTAATGGCTCTCCTAGACACAGCGCGATATCAATCCCCAATACCGGGAAAGACGAATCCTGTCTAACCGTCACTGCCTCCAAGTGCTTCAGGACTGCACCCAACTACTACCTGTTTGCACGACTCCTTTGAGCCGTGGTAGGGTAGTAATCTAAGTACAGTGGGAACACACTCGAGGCGAAGTGACAGTGTCAAGTCAGCGGACTAAGCTGTACTCATGTCACCTGGGAACTGACAACTGACGATAGGCATAGTACCAACCAACAGTTCCCGACGAGTCCTTGTAAGGGCACGGCGGCGCCCCGGCCATCGATCCGACGCCGGAAACGCGGAAACGAAAAACATTGCAAACTAGCAAACCGGCACCACCGCGCACTTTTATCCCGGATCGGGCCATTAACCTAGGTACTAGCAAAATACAAGATGGGTAGAGAAGTATACCAAGCGATCCGTGTCCATCGGTCTTCGTCTCCACTCCGATCTCCCGTGGAATCTCCGTCTGTCACCACCTCGTCGGAAAGGGCACCACGTAGCCGGATTCTTTTACGGGCTCCCACCTCTGGACCGAGGCAACTCGGGCGCGAAGTTGGCTAGCCGATGCATCCAAGGTTTGCTGTAGGCAAGTGTAGAATCGTAGTCTCTTTGGGGTTTTCAAGTTGCCTTGATGATGGTGGAGATGGAGAATTAAAGAATTTTTTGGAAGAAGAATGATGCTCTCATTTTTCTTTAGCAAAGAATCAAAAAAAATGAGAATGAAATTTTTCCACACCTAAATGAATTCCTCTCTCTCTCTCTCCCTTTAGTGTGGCCGGCCCCCATATATGAGAATGGTGGTAAAAGAATAATTTTAACCAAGAGAAGAAAAAGAGATAAATCAAAAGAAAACCTTTCTCATCCAAATCAACTCCTAATCTTTTCCAATTCTAATCTCATAAATGCAAGTGATTGATTCAAAAGGAATCTCATCATGAGGAAGCCACAATCACAATAAACCCCCTCCACAAAATGTTATTTGCAAACTGCAAATAACACCCTCCAACAATAAAGTCTGGCCGTGAAGGAACAAAGGAAAACCGGCAGGAATGGAATGCAAACTGGCAACTTTAGAAAACTGACCCCGTAATAAATTACAGGAAAACCCTCCTACTGCATATACATGCCCGCATTTGTATTCCCACTGAACACAAATGCAAAGAGACAAAATCTACACTATATAATACTAGGATCCGACTTAAGCCAAAGCCGGCTAGTAAAAACCGTCCGATCACGATCCGTGCAATACCGCACGTATCTGATCGAATCCTTCCATATCTCCATACGGACTCTACAGCGTTTCGCCCGAAACTTGAGTAACTGTGTGTGGTGGAATTTAAAGACCCGTCAATACTATGGCTGTGGATTTAACCACTAGCATGTCAGAGGTATCAGCCAATACATAACGGGCTACCATGTAGGGTTCCTAGGCACACTATAGAGGTCTCATAAGGCATCAACCATGCCAATTTCAAATTTTATGGGTGCCGAGAAACCCTAATACGGATCGTCCATCTCGAATCCCGAACTCAAACGTCGGCTTCATCGGAGAATTGGGCGGACTAGGTCGTCGGCTTCGTGCCGAAGATGATCTATGTCGAGGTTTCACAAGTTCAAGCTCCGACTTCACCAAGTTATGAAACTTGTGAAGAAAACACCCAAAACAACTTGGCAAGAGGTAGAGGGTGAAGAAATAGGAGGTGGGTTCACTTTAGAATTGGATTTCTCACACTTTTGCTCAAGATGCCATTGTTGAAGACAAGGTTTTTCTTGAAGAAGAAGAAGGAGAAGAAGAAAGAATATGATAAGTATTGTTAAAAGAATAATAAAAATCAATACTTATCATCTTCTAACCTTGGTTAAGTGTAGAGAATAGACCATGGTCAAGTGAGAATGGTTAGGGTTAAGCATGAAGACAAAAGGGTCACTTTAGTCAAAGCTTCATGAAGCTTCATCAAGCTTCATGAAAGAAAGAAACCATTTTGTTTTCTTTTATTTATTAATCGAGAAAGAATAGATAAATAAATAAGTAAATAAATCAAAACCCTAACTATTATCATGACCATGGTTTAAGTCTTAACACTAAACCAATTTAGCATGCAACATCAAACATGATACAAACAAGTGCACACAAAATATATCACATATACAATGTGTGAACTTCATGTGAGAAAATCCATTTAAAGTGAACCAATACTAGTTAATCCAAAGTAATATATCAAATATAATTATACATTAAATCATTAAATCAACATTTGATTCAATGATCCGGTCATGTCGCACATAACCGACTAGTATTGAATGTATCGATTTATCGAATCAATGATTCGATAACTAGGTCATATCGCATACAACCAATCGAAACATTCATCGCGAGAATGAAATGCGGTAGCACATACACGCATTATTCTCGGTCCCGCACATATCTCATATGCGCTCCTATTTCGTTTCGCTTGAGCCAGGAAACCTCTGTGTAGGACTCTAAAGACTCGTCAATACGCCGGTAGCAGATGATGATCATATCAAGCACCCACAAGCCGCAAGCGGTCTGCTAAACGTAACGGCCATCCGGGTATTGAGCGATCAGAAGATCGACGAGCTAGCCCTCTCACACTCCTATCAATCCAACCAGTAACACTTACCGTACAGTCCGGTCTGTTCGTCTGATATGTCGCATATCAAGTCTACGGGTGGTATACGTCAGACCCCAATAACCGATAAGTCGTGCCGATGTGAGGCTCATAACGGGTCGAGAAACTACTGGTAACACTTACCAGCAAATCTCTGATCAGCCCTGGCCAGGGACATCCCTGTTACGGCCAATCGAGCACAACGCAACATCAACCCCCAATACCGGGAGAGACGAAACCCCTCCTATCGCTCATTGCCTCCATGTGACTTGGGACTGTACCCAAAGACCACCGTTTTGCACGCCCTCATAGACGTGGTAAGGTGGAGATCAAAGCACAGTGGGAATCACACAAGACTCTATGACGATCTCGGGTCTACAGACTAACCTGTACAAGTGTCACCTGAGAACTGCCATCTGACGTGAGGTATAATACCATCTGGGAGTTCTCGGCGAGTCCGTCCAGTGTACCCAGTCTCTACTGAGCACCCGTATACCATCTCTGATGTCAAACAGCAATGGATATGGGATCATCCATCGCCCATCTCATGGGTCGAGAAGCGTATACGCTAGTCTACACTGGTATATCGATGCCCCGTCTCGATACACCCACGACTAGGGACCTTGAAGGATGTACTTATGGACTACCATGTCCCCACTAGTATGATCTGCATCATAGTCCAGGTAGTCAAGTACACATCCTAAGGGCTTTATCAACATGTAACTATAAGACAGTTTAAAGAGACAAGTGTACATGTTAAGATAAAGAGTAACCAGATAGCATACTATCCTGTTACTCTAGGGCATACATACAACTAACAATATAATATACATCATCTGTACAATACTGGCCTCTAGGGCATACATACAACTAACAATCTCCCACTTGCACTAGGGCCAGCTGCTGTAGTATCGCATACTGAGCATCCCGAAGAGTCTCTCAAACTGTATCTGGGGAATGTCCATCGTGAGTGGATCCGCCGTGTTGTTCTTCTTGTCAACTCTCCTGACCTCGATCTCCCGGCGATCAACTATCTCCCGGATCAGGTGATACCGCCTCAGGATATGCCTGGATCGCTGATGGGACCTGGGTTTCTTGGCCAAAGCCACCGCTCTATTGTTATCGCAATACAAAGGTATTGGATGCTCAATGGATGGAACCACTCCAAGTTCAGTAATGAACTTCTTGATCCAGACAGCTTCTTTAGCAGCATCGTTGGCAGCGATGTATTCAGCCTCCATCGTCGAGTCTGCCACAGTTTCCTGCTTGGAACTCTTCCAGCTAACCGCCCCTCCGTAAAGGGTAAAGACAAAGCCCGACTGCGACTTAGAGTCGTCCTTATCACTCTGTAAGCTCGAATCGGTAAAGGACTCCACTTGGAGTTCTCCGTTACCATACACCAAGAGCATCTCTTTAGTCCTTCGCAAGTACTTGAGAATGCTCTTCACAGCTGTCCAGTGATTCTCTCCAGGATCAGCTTGATACCTGCTCACTACACTTAGTGAGTATGCAACATCGGGTCTGGTACATAGCGTCGCATACATGATAGAGCCTACAGCTGAAGCATAGGGTATCCCTTGCATGCGAGCTCTCTCCAAATCAGTCTTGGGAGACATCTCTTTGGAGAGAGTGACTCCAGAGATCGTGGGCAAGTTCCCACGCTTGGATTCTTCCATACTAAACCTCTTTAGTATGGTGTCAATGTACCTGGATTGGGACAATCCCAAAATCCGTTTGGATCTATCTCTATAGATTCTAATTCCCAATATGCAGGAGGCATCACCAAGATCTTTCATTGAGAATCTTTGTGATAAGAAGAGCTTGACCGATTGCAGCATAGGAATATCATTTCCTATCAAGAGTATGTTGGTGTATATGCCCTAGAGGCCATTACTGTATCATACTAGTATGTATATTACTTGATGGAAGCTTGGGATATTCACAGTTGTACAGACAATCTTGCTCAATATAGTAGTATGCTACTTGGTTTGTCTCTGCTTTAATGTGTACATGTGTGTTTATTTATTATATCACCTATACGCATTAGTAGAGCTCTTAGGATCTTTGCTTGATTACCGGCGTTGTGATGGCGATCACACTCGTGGGGGCTGGGTAATCTACAAGCACATCCTTATACACGTCCCTAGTCGTGGGAGTATCGAGATAGGGCATCGATACTCCACAGTAGACTAGCGTATGCGCTTCTCATCCCAGCACGGGAGACGGTCTGTCCCACAGCCGTCAGTACGTCGTACTTGAGATAGTATGCGGGTGCTCGTTAGGTTACGAGTACACTGGACAGGACTCGTCGGGAACTGAAGGTTGGTATTATACCTATCGTCAGTTATCAGTTCCCAGGTGACATGAGTACAGCTTAGTCCGCTGACTTGACACTGTCACTTCGCCTCGAGTGTGTTCCCACTGTTCTTTGATTACTACCCTACCACGGCTCTACTGAGTCGTGCAAACAGGTAGTAGTTGGGAGCAGTCCCGAAGCACTTGGAGGCAGTGACGGTTAGACAGGATTCGTCTCTCCCGGTATTGGGGGTTGACATCGCGCTGTGTCTAGGAGAGCCATTACACGAGTAGTCCCTGGCCAGGGCAAGCGAGATATACTGGTAGGTTTCCAGTGTTATCTCAGGGTGTATTGGGCTTCACTCCGACACGACTTGTACCGCTATTAGGGGACTGACGTTTACCGCCCCCCTAGGCCCGCCATGCGATGTATCAGACGAACAGACCGGACTGTACGGAGATTGTCACATACAGGCTCAGTAGGAGTTCGGATGGGTGTACCTCATCGGCCTTCTTATCGACATCTACCTGGGGACCGTTACGTACAGCTAGTGCCGCTTGCGGTCTGTGGTTAAACCCACTGCCAGCGTAGTGTCGAGTCTTTAGAGTCCCATACAGAGAGTTTCCCTGCACTGAGCGAAACGTGTAGAGGCCGTATGGTTTTACGGCAGGGCTGCGATCACTTACGTACACTTGTGTGCGTATGGTGTTCGGGCAGGCAATACTAGTGGGCTTTGGTTTAAGCCGGATCCTGGTATTGCATGGATGGATTTGTTTTGTCTTCTGTGCATCCGCATTCTACGGAATACGGATGCAGGTGTGTATGCACAGTTTTCTGGAGCGATGAAGGAGGAGGTGCCTCATTAGGGTTTTGGCAGTTGGTTCGGCCAAAACCATTATGTGGCAGGCTCATTAGGGTTTTGACAGTTCGTTTGGTCAAAACCATTATGAGCAGCGGACATCATTTACTAATCCTATTAGTGATAATCTTATGATGGCTAATTGCATTGACCATTTGACCCCGTTGACCCCTCTTGACTTTGTTGACCGGTTGACCGAGTTGACCATTGACTTTCAAGAGGATTCCACACTCTTCTTTTTATTTTCCATTTTCTTTTGGATTATGATAATGGTCATTTCAATTGTAGCCATCAACTTTATCTTGATGGAATTAGTAATGATGTGGTTTTTGCATTATTGCAACCATGGTTAGCTTTTCTCTTGGTTAAGCTTATCATAATTTCATTCTCTTTCTCTCTCTTGAAAAGAGAAGCTCCATGGTTGCTATAAACCTCCTTCTTCTTCCTCCTCTTGTTTTCTCCTTTGATCTCATGTGTTGAGAGAAAAAGGTTTTCACTTGACAAACACATCCATACATCCTCTCTACACAACCTAGGGCTTCTAGATTAGCAATCTCCTTGCCCTAGTTACCTCGGCTTGAGGTGGAGCTCGGCGTACATCTCTCGGGTGGATCGTCATCGACTCAAGGAGGCCGCGGAGGTGACCGAAGTCCGGATCAACCTTTGAGCAAGCCATGAAAAGAACAACAAGAAGAGAAGAACATCATAGAAGAACAACAACTAGAAGTGAAGGAGTTCAAGTTGAGGTATAACCCCTAACCGAGTAGTTACATCTCTTGTTAGGTTGCTAGTTTACAGTTTAGCAAAGATCCGGCTTTTACGGTCCATGTTACAAAGCTTAGAAAAAATTTTGATTTACCGTTTCCGCAACCCCGAAAGTACCGGGAGAGGTAACGTGGACCTAACAGTGGTATCAGAGCCTAACTAAACATAAACTAGCTTGGTAGTAAAGTGTATCGAAGTTCGAAACGGAAAAAATCGAAAAAACCAAGTTATAAAAAATCTGAGTTTCTGTTAAAACTTTTTCTGGTCAAAACAAAATTTGTTATATCCCAAAAATTATCTCAGGCTTTTTAGAAGAAAACCCCCAAAAACGATACAGTAACTCCACTAAGGCGCCGCCCTTCCGCGGCAAGAGCAAGCTCTTGCCGCGGAACCGCGGCCAACTTTGAGAGTTACTGCATCGATTTTGGTGCAGTATGTTTCTGACGTGGTTTTAGGATTTTTATGATATATTATATGTTCCCAGATTTGCCAGAATACAAATTTGTTTTTGGGGGCCTATAATTCCGTATTTTTTCCGAACTTCAATATACTTTGACTATAGAGGTTATATCTGTGATGTTCTTATGTATTGAACGTCGGCTAATCGCTATATGTCGATTAGTCGGGGTTATACATATCTGTGATCTGTGATTGTTGTTGATGGTTTGTGTATATGAACTCGTTGGATTGTCGCGGATGAATAGCCGGGGTGGATGTGAGATGAGAGTTTCTTTTTCTTTCATTCATGTAATAAATTTGTAAATTGATGTAATATTATTTGTTTGGCCGCACAACCGGGTCGGGGTTGTAGCCGTCATTGTATAATTCTTTTTACTGTTTTTGCTCCTAGGATAGACCCATGGAGGGGTGCACAAACTACCGGGTAGCTCGAAGTGCCGAGTGGCCTACTCATGGCATTGAGGGAGGTTGCTTCGCTTCGGGTACTTGGCGGGTAGTTTGCCGCACCCGTAGGGGTCTTGGGTGGGGTATTGGCTATTCATCGCGACCGTGTAATCCGTTTTTCGTTGCAGGCTCGAACGAATTGCGGATTCCTAGTATATCCAAAGT
Source organism: Agapanthus africanus (assembly GCA_030015575.1). Classification (NCBI taxonomy): domain Eukaryota; kingdom Viridiplantae; phylum Streptophyta; class Magnoliopsida; order Asparagales; family Amaryllidaceae; genus Agapanthus; species Agapanthus africanus. The sequence continues at coordinate 50,245,612 of CM057351.1, read as the reverse complement.
GTTCATCTGTGATCTGGATTGGCTATCATTGCTATATTGCTATATATAATAACTATTTAGGCGTTGCTTATGTTTTTCAGCCGCGCTAGCCCAGCCCCCGCTCTGTCGTTAGTTAAGTAACCTAACGGGTGATGACGGGGCCCCGTGGCGAATGCGAATGGCATAAGCGTACGTCATATTTTGGTTGTTTTCTGCAATGGTAGGATTTAAATGATGGGACGCATTAAAAGAACTAATGCAAGAAAATAAACCTAAAAGACGTTGTTGGAACAATTTTTCAAAAAGCTGTTATTGCAAGGACGTTCATTTTTGTTTTGCATCGCGGTATTCGGTTATGAATGCCCAGCACCTCAGTCGACGAGGCAAGGGCCGAGATCCCTTCACCGGGAGTGACCCCTTGGACAAAACTTTGCGTCAGGGTAATAACTTCACCATAGTCGATTATTCTTGCTTTGCATCGAGGTATTCATCTTACGAATGCCCAGCACCTCACTCGACGAGGAAAGAACCGAGATCCCTTCACAGGGAGTGACCTCTTTAGCAAAAGTTTTCGCCACTATGTTTTTCAAAAACACTACCAGGTTCCTTCAACGATATCAAGTTCATTACGTTAACGGGTTTTTCGCCAAAAACCCAGCCGTAGCCCTCTGTCATTTCTTACAAGTAACACTTAGTATTCGTGCTGCGTTTGTTGACTCCGTCAAGGCGTAGTGTACGGTAGCTAAGTGCTGCTTGTTTGTATCGGTATATGGGATTGATTAGGACAGTCGTATAACCTTGTTGACTCCGTCAAGGGTTATGCGGGTGGGCTTAATGCAATCCAGATAATGACAGGTTGAACTTGACTAGGACTCTTTGATTTGTTGACTCCGTCAAGATCACTTGGGTCCTAGGGGCAAAAACCACATCGGGAGTTTCAAAAGTACTGAAACTTGCAGATTTAGCATACCTTCTGGAGTGTGGTGACTAGAGTGGATTCCATCTAGGTCATCACACAATGATGGTTGGATCCCGATCCCACTGATGAGTTGGATTACTCTCGGGAGATTATTTCACTTAACGATCAATGCTATAAACCTAGTAGGTGCCTAGAAAGGTGTTAGCGGGGTTACGCCCCCAGGGAAAAGAGGTTCTTTAATTAAGGAACTTCGCGAAAGCGTTGGAAAACCTCCCTCGAAGTACCGACACTAGCCTGGCTGAAAGGTTAAGTAAGTATTGTGACGTGAATTAAAACCCGGCTAGTTCTTCTTTTAAAAGGTTTTAAGAAGAATTTGAGTAAACAGTGGGAGACATCCTGGTTAGATAAATTAATAAACCAATCTAATCTTGCAAGAGCATACGCTGAGTGTTTCTTTTCTCTCTCTCCAGGCAGCAACCTTTTCACGCCCTAATCAAGATAATAAAATGTATCGCTTGACCGATCCAAATTCTTATTCGGGACTGGGGAAAGTTGGTTCAGCTCTAACTTGTGACAACAGTCATAAGTATGAGAATGGGAAAGAGGAAAGTATGGATTTCCAGGATACCCAGTTGAAGAAGAAGCATGGTTTTGCATCTACTTCAGGTGTTCTTGTAATTGAGAACTGTTTTACGGTCAGCCCTACCTCCTGGGTACTTGATACCGGATCAGGATCTCATATCTGTAATTTATTGCAGGGACTGAGAAAAAGTAGGAAAGTTGCACCGGGTGATATGTCGCTCAGAGTAGCGAACGGAGCACAAGTTAATGCGGCAGCCGTCGGTGAATATCACCTAGTATTGCCTAATGGCAAGACTATGATTTTGAACGATTGCTACTATGTACCCTCCATGGTTTGCAACATCATATCAGTTTCTTTACTCGATAAAGATGGATATGACTTTGTTCTTGAAAAGAATATCATGAACATTTACCTTCATAAGGTACTGGTTGCAGAGGGTACACTGTGTAATGGTATCTACGTTCTAAATCAGAATACAGTTCTCAATATACAAAACACACGCAAGAGGAAGAATTCAGATACGAATGAATCCTACTTGTGGCATTGTAGGCTTGGTCATATCGGAGAGAAAAGACTGAGTAAGTTGCATAAAGATGGACTCTTGAATACGTTCGAGTTTTCATCTTATGAAACTTGTCAGTCTTGTCTCAAAGGGAAGATGACCAAATCTCCGTTCACCGGACATGGAGAAAGAGCAAGAGAGCTCTTGGGACTCATACACAGTGATGTATGTGGTCCGATGTCTATACATGCAAGGGGTGGGTTCTCGTACTTCATCACATTCACTGACGATCTCTCTAGGTTCGGATATGTGTATCTATTGAAACACAAATCTGAAGCTTTTGAGAAATTCAAGGAATTCAGAAAGGAAGTAGAGAACCAGACAGGCAAAAGTATCAAGATCCTCCGGTCTGACAGGGGAGGGGAGTACTTAAGCACGGAATTCCTAGATTACTTAAAAGAGAATGGTATTCTCTCTCAGCTTACTCCTCCTTATACACCACAGCACAACGGTGTTTCGGAGCGGAGGAATCGTACCCTATTGGATATGGTTCGCTCCATGATGAGTAGTGCTGAGTTGCCTCTTTCATTTTGGGGACATGCGCTTCAGACAGCGGCGTACCTATTGAACTATGTTCCATCCAAATCAGTGCCTAAGACTCCATATGAAATATGGAGTGGAAGAAATCCGTATCTTAAGCGATTTAAGATATGGGGTTGTCCGGCCTATGTGAAAACACAGAAACCGGACAAGTTAGAGGCACGGTCAGTTCTCTGTAAATTTGTGGGATATCCTAAAGACTCACTAGGATATCTGTTCTACCACACTGAGGAACAGAAGGTGTTTGTATCTCGCCACGCTACCTTCTTGGAAAGGGAGTTTCTTGCAAAAGAAACTAGTGGGAGTTCGGTAGAACTGGAAGAAATTCAGCGACCACAAAATGTAACTGAAAATTTGGAGGAACCGCTAGATTCAATAACCCCAAACGAACCTCAGCCACTCCGCAGATCTGGTAGGATTTCTCATCCGCCCGAGAGATACTACGGTTTTCTCATAGACGGGGATCGAGAGGATTGCATCTTGGAAGAAGATGACCCTACCAGTTTCAGGCAGGCCATTATCAGTAGGGACTCTGATAAGTGGCAGGAAGCAATGCAATCCGAAATGGAGTCCATGTACGCCAATAAAGTGTGGACCTTGGATATTGCTCCAGCCGGGGTAAAACCCGTTGGATGCAAATGGATCTACAAAAGGAAACTTGGTGTAGATGGGCAGGTGGAAACCTATAAAGCTAGGCTCGTTGCAAAAGGTTTCCGTCAAAGACCTGGTTTGGACTATGACGAAACTTTTTCTCCGGTGGCTATGCTCAAATCCATTCGGATCCTACTTGCCATTGCTGCCTTCCATGACTATGAGATCTGGCAGATGGATGTTAAAACGGCTTTCCTAAACGGTTGTTTGGAAGAGTGCGTTTACATGGATCAACCAGAAGGTTTCGTAGACAGTGGGAGCAGCGGAAAGGTGTGCAAGTTGCTTAAATCCATTTATGGATTAAAGCAGGCATCGCGGAGCTGGAACATCTGTTTTGATGAGGCAATCAAAGAATTTGATTTCATCAAGAACGAAGATGAACCCTGTGTTTATAAGAAGATTGTAGGACGAACTGTCGTATTCCTAGTCTTGTACGTGGACGACATTCTTCTAATAGGAAATGACATTCCTATGCTACAATCGGTCAAGCTGTTTTTGTCACAAAGGTTCTCCATGAAGGACCTGGGTGATGCCTCGTACATTCTGGGGATCAAGATCTATAGAGATAGATCCAAGAAACTATTGGGACTTTCGCAGTCCAGGTACATAGAGACCGTACTAAAGAGATTTAGTATGGAGGATTCCAAGCGCGGTAACATACCCGCATTGCACGGAATTACCCTCTCCAAGAAGATGTCTCCTAAGACTGACGAGGAGAGGGTTCGCATGAGCACTATACCCTACGCTTCGGCGGTAGGATCTATAATGTATGCGATGCTATGTACAAGACCAGATGTAGCTTACGCGTTGAGCACGGTAAGCCGGTATCAGTCGGACCCAGGGGAGGACCACTGGACAGCAGTGAAGAACATTCTCAAGTACCTGAGAAGGACTAAGGAGATGTTCCTGGTTTACGGTAATGGAGACCTTAGGGTCGAGTCCTTTACCGATTCAAGCTTCCAGAGTGATAAAGATGATAGCAAGTCCGTCTCGGGTTTTGTGTTTACCCTCAACGGAGGGGCGGTATGTTGGAGGAGTTCCAAGCAGGATACCGTCGCAGACTCGACGATGGAGGCTGAATACATTGCTGCAAGCGATGCCGCAAAAGAGGCGGTCTGGATTAAGAAGTTCATTAGTGAACTTCAGGTGGTTCCGTCCATTGTTGACCCAATACCTTTGTATTGCGATAACAATGGGGCTATAGCTTTAGCGAAGGAACCAAGGTCCCATCAGAAATCCAGGCACATCTTAAGGCGGTATCACCTGATCAGGGAGATCATTGATCGACAGGAGATCGAGGTGCGGAGAGTGGACACAAAGGACAACACTGCGGACCCATTCACGAAGGCTTTACCCCAGACTCAGTTCGAGCGGCTGATCGAGATGATAGGTCTTCGATACGCCAGTACATGGCCTTAGTGCAAGTGGGAGATTGTTGGTGTATATGCCCTAGAGGCCATTACTGTATCATACTAGTATGTATATTACTTGATGGAAGCTTGGGATATTCACAGTTGTACAGACAATCTTGCTCAATATAGTAGTATGCTACTTGGTTTGTCTCTGCTTTAATGTGTACATGTGTGTTTATTTATTATATCACCTATACGCATTAGTAGAGCCCTTAGGATCTTTGCTTGATTACCGGCGTTGTGATGGCGATCACACTCGTGGGGGCTGGGTAATCTACAAGCACATCCTTATACACGTCCCTAGTCGTGGGAGTATCGAGATAGGGCATCGATACTCCACAGTAGACTAGCGTATGCGCTTCTCATCCCAGCACGGGAGACGGTCTGTCCCACAGCCGTCAGTACGTCGTACTTGAGATAGTATGCGGGTGCTCGTTAGGTTACGAGTACACTGGACAGGACTCGTCGGGAACTGAAGGTTGGTATTATACCTATCGTCAGTTATCAGTTCCCAGGTGACATGAGTACAGCTTAGTCCGCTGACTTGACACTGTCACTTCGCCTCGAGTGTGTTCCCACTGTTCTTTGATTACTACCCTACCACGGCTCTACTGAGTCGTGCAAACAGGTAGTAGTTGGGAGCAGTCCCGAAGCACTTGGAGGCAGTGACGGTTAGACAGGATTCGTCTCTCCCGGTATTGGGGGTTGACATCGCGCTGTGTCTAGGAGAGCCATTACACGAGTAGTCCCTGGCCAGGGCAAGCGAGATATACTGGTAGGTTTCCAGTGTTATCTCAGGGTGTATTGGGCTTCACTCCGACACGACTTGTACCGCTATTAGGGGACTGACGTTTACCGCCCCCCTAGGCCCGCCATGCGATGTATCAGACGAACAGACCGGACTGTACGGAGATTGTCACATACAGGCTCAGTAGGAGTTCGGATGGGTGTACCTCATCGGCCTTCTTATCGACATCTACCTGGGGACCGTTACGTACAGCTAGTGCCGCTTGCGGTCTGTGGTTAAACCCACTGCCAGCGTAGTGTCGAGTCTTTAGAGTCCCACACAGAGAGTTTCCCTGCACTGAGCGAAACGTGTAGAGGCCGTATGGTTTTACGGCAGGGCTGCGATCACTTACGTACACTTGTGTGCGTATGGTGTTCGGGCAGGCAATACTAGTGGGCTTTGGTTTAAGCCGGATCCTGGTATTGCATGGATGGATTTGTTTTGTCTTCTGTGCATCCGCATTCTACGGAATACGGATGCAGGTGTGTATGCACAGTTTTCTGGAGCGATGAAGGAGGAGGTGCCTCATTAGGGTTTTGGCAGTTGGTTCGGCCAAAACCATTATGTGGCAGGCTCATTAGGGTTTTGACAGTTCGTTTGTTCAAAACCATTATGAGCAGCGGACATCATTTACTAATCCTATTAGTGATAATCTTATGATGGCTAATTGCATTGACCATTTGACCCCGTTGACCCCTCTTGACTTTGTTGACCGGTTGACCGAGTTGACCATTGACTTTCAAGAGGATTCCACACTCTTCTTTTTATTTTCCATTTTCTTTTGGATTATGATAATGGTCATTTCAATTGTAGCCATCAACTTTATCTTGATGGAATTAGTAATGATGTGGTTTTTGCATTATTGCAACCATGGTTAGCTTTTCTCTTGGTTAAGCTTATCATAATTTCATTCTCTTTCTCTCTCTTGAAAAGAGAAGCTCCATGGTTGCTAAAAACCTCCTTCTTCTTCCTCCTCTTGTTTTCTCCTTTGATCTCATGTGTTGAGAGAAAAAGGTTTTCACTTGACAAACACATCCATAAATCCTCTCTACACAACCTAGGGCTTCTAGATTAGCAATCTCCTTGCCCTAGTTACCTCGGCTTGAGGTGGAGCTCGGCGTACATCTCTCGGGTGGATCGTCATCGACTCAAGGAGGCCGCGGAGGTGACCGAAGTCCGGATCAACCTTTGAGCAAGCCATGAAAAGAACAACAAGAAGAGAAGAACATCATAGAAGAACAACAACTAGAAGTGAAGGAGTTCAAGTTGAGGTATAACCCCTAACCGAGTAGTTACATCTCTTGTTAGGTTGCTAGTTTACAGTTTAGCAAAGATCCGGCTTTTACGGTCCATGTTACAAAGCTTAGAAAAAATTTTGATTTACCGTTTCCGCAACCCCGAAAGTACCGGGAGAGGTAACGTGGACCTAACAGAGTATGTCGTCCACGTACAATACGAGGAAGACAACCTTACTCTCTGCCACCTTCTTGTAAATACAAGGTTCATCTGGGTTTTTGACGAAATCAAACTCTTTGATAACGACGTCAAAGCAGATGTTCCAACTCCGCGATGCTTGCTTTAATCCATAAATGGATTTAAGCAGCTTGCACACCTTCCCGCTGCTCCCACTGTCTACGAAGCCCTCTGGCTGAGTCATGTACACGCACTCTTCTAAATCACCATTTAGAAAGGCGGTCTTAACATCCATTTGCCAGATTTCGTAGTCATGATACGCGGCGATGACAAGCATGATTCGGATGGATTTAAGCATAGCCACTGGAGAAAAGGTTTCGTCATAGTCCACACCTGGTCTTTGACGAAAACCTTTTGCAACAAGTCTAGCTTTGAAAGTCTCCACTTTCCCATCTACACCAAGTTTCTTCTTGAAGATCCACTTGCTCCCAATGGGTTTTACCCCTTCAGGAGCAACTTCCAAAGTCCATACTTTGTTGGTGTACATGGATTCCATCTCGAACCGCATAGCATCCAGCCATTTCACTGAGTCCCTACTCGTGATGGCCTGCTCGAAGCTAGTTGGGTCATCATCCTCCATGATGCAATCCTCGCTTCCACCGTCAATGAGAAAACCGTAGTATCTCTCAAGTGGACGAGAAACCCTACTAGATCGGCGGAGAGGCTGGGGTTCGTCGAGTTCCACTGAATCCTCTGGTTCTACCAAGTCTTCTGTTATAGTTTGTATTGCTGGAACCTCTTCCAGTTCTACCTCAATGCTACTTGTCTGTTTCATAAGAAAACTTTTTTCTAAGAAAGTGGCATGTCGAGAAACAAACACTTTTTGTTCCTCGGAGTGGTAGAAGATATACCCTCGCGAATGTTTGGGATATCCAACAAACTTACATAGAACAGACCTTGCCTCGAGCTTGTCCGGATTTTGTGTTTTAACATAGGCCGGACAACCCCATATCTGAATAAAATTAAGACATGGTCTCTTACCATTCCATATCTCATATGGAGTGGTAGGCACAGATTTGGTTGGAACTCTATTCAATAGATATGCAGCAGTCTCCAGTGCATATCCCCAGAAGGAAATAGGTAACTCAGCTGCACTCATCATAGAGCGCACCATATCTAATAGGGTGCGATTTCTCCGTTCCGATACACCGTTGTGCTGTGGTGTATAAGGAGGAGTAAGCTGAGAGAGAATCCCATTCTCTTTTAGATAATCTCTGAATTCGTTACTTAAGTATTCTCCTCCTCGATCAAATCGAAGGATCTTAATACTTTTGCCCGTTTGGTTCTCTACTTCTTGTTTATATTCTCTAAATTTCTCAAAAGCTTCTGATTTGTGTTTCATCAGGAACACATATCCGAATCTAGAGAGATCGTCAGTGAATGTAATGAAGTACAAAGAACCATCCCTGGCATGTGTAGACATGGGACCGCATACATCACTATGTATTAGTCCTAAGAGTTCGGTAACTCTTTCTCCGTGTCCCGTAAACGGAGTTTTGGTCATCTTGCCTTTGAGACATGACCGGCAAGTGTCATAAGATGAAAATTCAAACGGATTTAAATATCCATCCTTATGCAACTTAGCTAGTCGTGTCGCATTGATGTGACCCAGTCTACAATGCCACAAGAAGGATTCGTTCAGTTCAGAACTCTTCCTCTTGTGTGTGTTTTGTAAATTGAGGACTGTATTTTGATTGATAATGAATATGCCATTATGTAACGAGCCTGATGCAATCAACTTTTGATCTAGGAATATGTTCATAACATTATCCTTTACTACAAAATTATATCCTTCTTTACTTAATAAAGAAACTGATATAATGTTGCACATCATGTTCGGTATATAATAGCATTCATTTAGAATCAGTGTATCACCACTTGGTAATACAAGGTGATATTCGCCAACTGCTTTGGCTGCAACATTTGCCCCATTCCCTACTTGAACGGAATGATCACCTTTTCCCAGTTCTCTACCTTTCCGTAGCCCATGTAACATCTTACATATGTGGGATCCTGATCCGGTATCTAATACCCAGGACGTAGGGTGAACTGAGAAATAGTTCTCAATGACAAACACACCCGAAGATGATGCATCAACATGCATGTTCTTCTTTTGGGCGGTGTGAGAATCCAGATATTCTCCTGTTTCCTGTTCATTCTTATAACACTTATAAGATAGAACGGGTTCAACGTTCCCCTGCACAGTATAACATGCGGGTTCAGTCAATACATCCATATTATTATCTTTATTAGGGCATGAAATGGTCGCTACCTGGAGAGAGAGAGAAGAAAACACTTTAGCGTATGCTCGTGCAAGATCAGATTGGTTATTATCTTATCTAATCAGGATGGCTCCCACTGCTTTTTATCAAATCTTCCTTCAAACCCTAAAAGGAAAGATTAGCCGGGATTAATTACACACTACAAGTTCGCCAATCTTTCAGCCAGGCCAGTGTCGGTACTTTGAAGGAGGTCCCCCGTGCTTTCGCACGAACCTAATTAATGTAAACCTCGTTTTCCCAGAGGCGTAACCTCGTTAACACCTTTCTAGACACCTACTTGATCGGCTAATTGTAATGTGTAAAACTCTCCTAGGAGTAACTCTTACTCGCAGCGGGTATCGGGATCCAACTATCTCATAGAAGGTATGCAATCTCATTGCAAATTTCAACACTTGAAATTCCCGATAATATTTTGCCCCTAGCGTCCTATGACCTTGACGGAGGCCAAACAACCCATAGTCCGCTAGTCAAGTTCAACCCGTCATTTCCCGATTGAATTAAACCCACCCGCACGACCCTTGACGGAGGACAAACAACGCCGTACGAATACCCTAATCCAATCGCATCATATGCTAGCAGATAAGCACTAGTTAGCTACCGTACACTACGCCTTGACGGAGGCCAAACTACCGTAGCACGAATACTAACTAGTACTTATCTGAAATGACGGAGGGCTACGACAGGTTTTTCTGAAAACCTATTGCGTAATGAACTTGATATCGTCGTAGAATCAAATGAAGTTTTAAAATGGTGTGATTTTAAGGCTTTTCTGGTTTTGCTAGAGGGGTCACTCCCGGTGAAGGGATCGTCGGCCATTTCCTCGTCGAATGAGGTGCGGGATATATCATATATATCACTGTGCAAAGCAAAACTCAAAAACAATCAAAAGCAAACCGAGTGTGTAGCATCTGCCAGTTATTGCTAAAGGAGTCACTCCCGGTGAAGGGATCTCGGTCCTTTCCTCATCGAATAAGGTGCAGGGTATATCATATATACCGCTATGCAAAGCAAGAACTGTAGCTACCTGTTTTGTTTAAAATTTGATTATACAACATCTTAGGTTTCTTTTCTTTCATTAATCACATTAATGAAGTCCCATCATTTAAATACCTAAACATCACAGATAAATACGACGTACACTTATGCCATCCGCATTCGCCTCGATGTCCCCTCGTGCACCGTTAGGTTAGGTAACTAACGACAGAGCAGGGCAGGGCTAGTACGGGTGCAAAACATAAGTAACGTCTATATAATATATCATATATACTATATACTGTATCTATCACAGAACATCACATGATCACATCACAGATATCGCAGTAGAAGAAACATATGAAACATTGGATATACTAGGACGTCCGTGTTTTCAATACGAGCCAGTATAAAACACGGATTCCACGGTCGTGATGAATAGCCAATCCCACACCCCTAGACCCCTACGAGAGCGGCAAGCAACCCTGCCAATTCTAGGGTTAGGAAACCCGGACTCGACTCCTCGAGTTGGTCTCCCACTGGACCCCAGAACCCGGTTACTTGTGCTCCCCTCCTTGGGTCTATCCTAATGCGGAAAAGTAAATAATATACAAAAGGTGACGACTTCCGCAACCTGGAAGTGCCCCAATAAAAGAATATTACATACAAGTTTTTACATGAATGAAAATGAAAAACACTCATCTCACATAAAAACCCCCGCCTATTCAAACACGACAATCCAATATAACATATCCAGCAACACATAACATCACATGTCATCAACGTAAGTAAATATGCGCATCCCAATTGTCGTTGACATATAGCAACGAAACAGGCGATATCACATATTACACTTACGGTCACAGAAAAGAAAGTGTAAAACTACAACAGTTGGAATCCGCAACCTCTTTAGACATCACATGCCTAATCAAATGAAATACTTAGACATCACATGCCTAACAGTTTTAAACCCCGCATTTTAGTCCCATTATCGAAAACTCTTTTCAATATCAAATGAGAATAAACCGCTAGATTTATAACATTCATTCAGTTATCTCATAACTGTTTGTGAATTCCAATTATTGTATCCCATTCCGGATAAATAGAAAATATTAAACTTTCCGATCGAACATTCGAACACCAAAGTTTTCCCGAAACGGTTCAACACATGAAATACGTTCAAAGACGTTCACTTCATGCCTCAGTACCAACGGTCCAGCCGTAGAAGGGTCAAGCCAACGCCTCACATGTGGCTCGCCGTACTGCCCCAAACCCTAAGGTTCAAAGGGCAGTTCAAGACGGTCACATAATCGAGTTAAGGTTTGTTGTCTTCTAGAGGGACCATCGCGTTACTTGCACTACTCAGAACGTCCTTAAACCATAGAAAAATCCAACACTTGGAAAAAAAAAATTCGGCAGGGGAAAAGTTGGGTATTCATATCCGGTCGAAATTTTTAACATATTCTAAAGTTATCCGGAAAAACACATAGACCAAGTTTAACAATCAGATCGAATCTACGATTCCCAATGCAACCCCAGAATACTCAACTCTTGAGTCAATTTAAAAATTCCCAGAAAACTCAGCATAATTAAATAGGAGTTACTGTGCAAACGAGGATGGCTGACGTCATCATCAAGCCGCAGAACCGCCGCATAAGCCTTGCTTATGCCGCGGTTCCGCCGCACTCTTTACTGTTCATGTGAAAAAATTTGCACCGTAATTCTTAGAATTCCCTGCTGAATTTTTTAAGCATTTTTAATATGAAAAAATCCCAGATTTTAGAAAAAGTCCAGAGAGCATGAAAAAGTTAGGGTTTCGGGTTCGATCGGGTTTCAAACATCGTCTAGACTTCGCCTAAGGCTCTAGCTAGGCTCTTACACAACTGTAGGGTTCCTAGGCACACTATAGAGGTCTCACAAGGCATCAACCATTCCAATTTCAAATTTTATGGGTGCCGAGAAACCCTAATACGGATCGTTGACTAGAAATTTAGGCGATAAACGAAACTAGTTAACATCTTAACTAAAGGAGAGAGGCTACAACCTTTGTAGATCCGGTTCTCCACTTTCATAGCTCCACGTAGGCGTCCTCTCGCTGTCCATCTCGAATCCCGAACTCAAACGTCGGCTTCATCGGAGAATTGGGCGGACTAGGTCGTCGGCTTCATGCCGAAGATGATCTACGTCGAGGTTTCACAAGTTCAAGCTCCGACTTCACCAAGTTGTGAAACTTGTGAAGAAAACACCCAAAACAACTTGGCAAGAGGTAGAGGGTGAAGAAATAGGAGGTGGGTTCACTTTAGAATTGGATTTCTCACACTTTTGCTCAAGATGCCATTGTTGAAGACAAGGTTTTTCTTGAAGAAGAAGAAGGAGAAGAAGAAAGAATATGATAAGTATTGTTAAAAGAATAATAAAAATCAATACTTATCATCTTCTAACCTTGGTTAAGTGTAGAGAATAGACCATGGTCAAGTGAGAATGGTTAGGGTTAAGCATGAAGACAAAAGGGTCACTTTAGTCAGAGCTTCATGAAGCTTCATCAAGCTTCATGAAAGAAAGAAACCATTTTGTTTTCTTTTATTTATTTATCAAGAAAGAATAGATAAATAAATAAGTAAATAAATCAAAACCCTAACTATTATCATGACCATGGTTTAAGTCTTAACACAAAACCAATTTAGCATGCAACATCAAACATGATACAAACAAGTGCACACAAAATATATCACATATACAATGTGTGAACTTCATGTGAGAAAATCCATTTAAACTGAACCAATAATAGTTAATGCAAAGTAATATATCAAATATAATTATACATTAAATCATTAAATCAACATTTGATTCAGTGATCCGGTCATGTCGCACATAACCGACTAGTATTGAATGTATCGATTTATCGAATCAATGATTCGATAACTAGGTCATATCGCATACAACCAATCGAAACATTCATCGCGAGAATGAAATGCGGTATCACATACACGCATTATTCTCGGTCCCGCACATATCTCATATGCGCTCCTATTTCGTTTCGCTTGAGCCAGGAAACCTCTGTGTAGGACTCTAAAGACTCGTCAATACGCCGGTAGCAGATGATGATCATATCAAGCACCCACAAGCCGCAAGCGGTCTGCTAAACGTAACGGCCATCCTGGTATTGAGCGATCAGAAGATCGATGAGCTAGCCCGCTCACACTCCTGTGAATCCAACCAGTAACACTTACCGTACAGTCCGGTCTGTTCGTCTGATATGTCGCATATCAAGTCTAGGGGTGGTATACGTCAGACCCCAATAACCGATAAGTCATGCCGATGTGAGGCTCATAACGGGTCGAGAAACTACTGGTAACACTTACCAGCAAATCTCTGATCATCCCTGGCCAGGAACTTCCCTGTTACGGCCAATCGAGCACAGCGCAACATCAACCCCCAATACCGGGAGAGACGAAACCCCTCCTATCGCTCATTGCCTCCATGTGACTCGGGACTGTACCCAAAGACCACCGTTTTGCACGCCCTCATGGACGTGGTAAGGTGGAGATCAAAGCACAGTGGGAATCACACAAGACTCTATGACGATCTCGGGTCTACAGACTAACCTGTACAAGTGTCACCTGAGAACTGCCATCTGACGTGAGGTATAATACCATCTGGGAGTTCTCGGCGAGTCCGTCCAGTGTACCCAGTCTCCACTGAGCACCCGTATACCATCTCTGATGTCAAACAGCAATGGATATGGGATCATCCATCGCCCATCTCATGGGTCGAGAAGCGTATACGCTAGTCTACACTGGTATATCGATGCCCCGTCTCGATACACCCATGACTAGGGACCTTGAAGGATGTACTTATGGACTACCATGTCCCCACTAGTATGATCTGTATCATAGTCCAGGTAGTCAAGTACACATCCTAAGGGCTTTATCAACATGTAACTATAAGACAGTTTAAAGAGACAAGTGTACATGTTAAGATAAAGAGTAACCAGATAGCATACTATCATATCGAGCAAGAAAGTCATCTTTATATATGTCCAAGCATCCAATATAATATACATCATCTGTACAATACTGGCCTCTAGGGCATACATACAACTAACATACCAGGTATTGAACAAAAGGGACGTCGATGAGTGAACTCATCCTGACACCCTACTGAGCCTGTCCGTGACAATATCCGTACAGTCCGGTCCGTTCGTCTATGAGCATCACAAGGCGGGCCTAAGGGGTTGGTAAAAGTCAGACTCCCAATAGTGGTACAAGTCGTGTCGGAGTGTAGCCCAGAACACCCTGAGATACTACTGGAATACCTACCAGCAATTCTCCTGCCTTGGCCAAGGACTTTCCATGTTCTGGCTCTCCTAGACACAGCGCGACCTCACCCCCAATACCGGGAGAGACGAACCCCTACAGATCCGCTCACAACCTCCATGTTGCTCGGGACTGTACCCAACTAAAACCTGTTTGCACGTCTCCTTTGAGCGTGGTAGGGTAGTAATCAAAGCACAGTGGGAACTCACACGAGACAAATGACGATCTCAGGTCGATGAACTAACCTGTACACATGTCACCAGGGAACTGCTATCTGACGTCAGGTATAATCCCAACTAGCAGGTTCCCGGTGAGTCCTGTCCGGTGTACTCATAACCCAATGAGCACCTGTATACATCTTAGGTGAACCAACTGACACCAGTGGCTTGTGAGACCGGCCACCGCCCCTCGTCGGGGTCTCGACCGTATACACTAGTCTACTCTGGAGAATCGATGCCCTGTCTTGAAACTCCCACGACTAGGGACCTTTTAAGGATGTGCTTATAGACTCCAGCTCTCACGTATATGATCGCCCTCATATTGCTGGTAGTCAAGCAAGAATCCTAGGGGCTCTATCAACATGCAATAGAGACTCGTAAGGTCACCTAAAGCAGTACACGATGATAAAGATAAACCAGATAACATACTATCATCTTGAGTAAGACTGTCCTACCGGGATAGGTCCTCCCTCAATCATTGTAATCACGTGCCCGTGATCCAATAATTGACTCTGAGGGCACTATCTCCAACAATCTCCCACTTGCACTCAAGGCTAATTATTGCGATGTCGCATACTCACAGCCCGTGTGATACCGAACGCCCAACCCTCTACTAGTCAGTCTCACAAAGCTCGTTTGCGAAACTATTGCGTTCGAGGAATAGCCTCAGTGAGTGGATCCGCTATGGTGTTTCTTTCTATGTCTCTCTTCATCTCAAGTTCGCGGAGAAAGCCATCTCCCGAAATGAGCAATACCTGTCTTAGAATGTCTTGATGTCTGATGGGACCTAGCTCATAAATGAACTCCAAATCCAAACATCTTAGACTGTATCGTCAACTGAACTTAATCAGTTTCCTGCGCCATGCCTTCCCTCAATATCCACCTGGACCACCTGTCCAAAATACCGCCCCTCGTCAGAGGGAAAACTAAAACTCTGACAGCCACTCTGCCATCCAGGTCACCTTGGAAGCCTGGAATGATAACCGTCTCCTAAAAGACGCTGCCGTTATCAAATCCCTAGAACATTCACTTATGTTCTTAAACTGCTTCCGAATGTTTCTCCAGGATTGGATCAATATCAACTTGTTGCATCTACTGCAAGAACAACATCTGGTGTGGTACTTGACATCTCATGATTGACTCAATTGCCTAAGCAAGTGATCTGCCAATCATGCACATCCCTCTCCCCTTTAGTCAGTAAGACACCTTTAGAGAGGGTGACTTCATTACCTGCAGGTACACCACCATGCCAGGAGTCGTCCATTCTAAATACTCTTAAAATGCTGTCTAAGTACTCTGATTGGGAAACCACCCAAATCTAGATCTAAAACCATAGATCTAGTAACCAGAATATCAGATATAATATCCAAGTCCTGTGTGGAAAAACCACTGTGTGACGACCAAAGTTTAACCGATCGCAGTATGGGAATATCACTTCCTACTCTGTGTATGTCATCCAAATACCAGGACATCACACCCTACTACCTTCTTAACAGATCCATCCCCTATTCTTGTGAAGTCAAACCTATGACTGTCACATCAGAAATAGATGATCTATCTCCACTATATCTGCTTTAGTCTATAAATAGACATAAGCCTGATGTCCACCAACGCTTCCGCTGCTCCCACTGACTACGACAACTCTCTGGCAGAGTCATATAGACGTGCACTTCTAAAACTAGTTTAGAACGACGCTATACTCATCCTCCTGCCGGGTCTCCCAGTCTGGAACAACAGTAATGGCAAGTCTGGGTAAACAAGAACCTCCCTGCCATCGTCCTTGAGCATACCGAAGTACCTCTTGGGTGCCTGAGGTTACCCACTTTATCTGCGGAGTGGCCAATGGAATGTCAAACCAGATTGAATCTTTAGGTTCTTATCAAATCTTTAGTAATCGTTTGCGGTTCTGGAATCACTTCCAGTTCTACCATACTCCCACTACTGTTTTCTGAAAAAATCCATTTTTGTTAAAACTGTGGCGAGTCAAGAACAATATTGTTCCCCTTCGAAGGACGGCGCACAGGACCGCGATGTCCTGACGCTGAGATTCGGGGCAGATGCTATTTGGTTTTATCCGTCCACCTCTCCGAAGATACCAAGTTGATTTATGGCACCGTGTATCGAAGGTTTAGACGGATGCGGCCGATGTAGCAGACTTTGTCAGATTCCCCCTCGCTAGAGGGGTTTTTTATTGTGGGGACGCTCTTCCCTGCAGGCGCAAGCCCCTGCAGTTAATTACGCTACCGCTTCGCGGTAACAACTTTCTCCTTCTCCAGAATTTCACTTCGTGTCGTGGGTGTTTGTTCTGTTTGTGGTTGCCTGTGGATTGTATACGGAGACTGAGTAGTACCGTCGCCCCTAGGACGTGGATTAGTCCAAATCCGTATTTACTTAGATTTGGGTTTGGTGTTTTTAGTTTAAGAATGCCTTAGTCGCGTTGCGGCTAAGATCGACTTAAACGCTCGTCAAGGATACGTTAGTCCTGTTTGAGACTAAGATCAACTTAACGGGATCGTTTAGATCCGACAAAAGAGCATTTGGGCTCTATTGTTCCAGTTTAGGGACATAGTGGTCCATTGCATGTATGGTCGTCGGGACCTGTCACCTCTCTGATGACGTTGAAGAATTACAACGACAAATGTCAGAGGAGTTCAGAGATGTACCCTTGAGCCAAAATTGATTGGGGGAATTTATAGTCCAATTTGGGACTAAAGTTTGTTTGAAGATTTAAGGATGCGTTAGCCATATTTGAGGCTAAGATCAACTTAAACGGTTGTTAAGGATACGTTAGTCCAGTTTGGGACTAAGATCGACTTAACGGGATCATTTAGATCCGACAAAAGAGCCTTTGGGCTCTATTATGCTAGCTTAGGGACATGGTGGTCCAAAACCAGTTTAAGGACATAGTGGTCCACCGTTAGTTTAGAGACGTTTCGGTCCAATATTAGTTTAGGGACGTTTCGGTCCACGAGTTTAAGGACCCCGCAGTCCATATTGACGTATGTGGTCGTCGGGACCCGTCACCTCTCTGACGTCGTTGAAAGATTACAACGATAAGTGTCAGAGGAGCTCGGAGATGTACCCTCGAACCGGATATAAATTAATTTAAAAGAGCAGTCGTGCTCAGTCAATTTAATTTAAGGACTTACGGCCAAAATTGGGCTAAGTCCAATTGAAAATGTTCAACATTTTATTTGCTTTTGCATTGCATTGCATTTCTTTTTATTTTTATTTAGGCTTTGCCCAGAAAGAATGCAGAGCATCAATTTGTTTTGGGCTCTATTTTTTTTAAGAATGATGCAAGGCATCAATTTTATTTGGGCTCTGCCCTTGTATAAAGGATGCAAAGCATCAATTTATTTGGGCTATGCCCATTTATTGCCTTGCAATTTATTTTGGCCTGTCAGGTCATTATGATTTGGGCCTGGCCCTTTAAGTAATACATTGCATTTGTGCAAAGCACTGTTAATTTGAGAATCTTTTAGATTCAAGAACCGATGGTTCATAAAAGAAGTGCAAAGCACTATTTGATTTAGATCTAAGAAAAAACAAGTTTTTTCTTGTTTTTCTTATCTCAGAGAACCAAAGGTTCATAAAAGTGCAAAGCACTATTAATTTAAGAACCTTTTAGATTCAAGAACCGATGGTTCATAAAAGAAGTGCAAAGCACTATTTGATTTAGATCTAAGAAAAAACAAGTTTTTTTCTTGTTTTTCTTATCTCAGAGAACCAAAGGTTCATGAAAGTGCAAAGCACTATTAATTTAAGAACCTTTTAGGTTCAAGAACCAATGATTCATAAAACAAGTGCAAAGCACTATTTGATTTAGATCTAAGAAAAAACAATTTTTTTTTTGTTTTTCTTCTCTCAGAGAACCAAAGGTTCATAAAAGTGCAAAGCACTATTAATTTAAGAACCTTTTAGGTTCAAGAACCGATGGTTCATAAAACAAGTGCAAGGCACTATTTTTTTATTTTTTTATTTATTTATTTATTTATTGTTGAAGATCCATGATCTTGTTCTTAGATCAATGATCTGTTCATAAGAGAATTTTCTCTTCTTTTAAAGGTTTTTACCTTTTTTTTTTATTCTTCAAGAGTTCTCAAGAGTTCTCTTCTTTTTTTTTTATAGCAAGATGTTGATGATTTTGAAATGAGGTCTGGGATCCTTTTTATAGTGTTCATAAATTAATTAAATTTGTTAAAGATATCTTTTTCTGAGTGATTTGGGGAATTTTCCCTACCGTTGGATCTTTGATCCAAAGGCCCCTGTTTTACAGAAGAAATTTTCTTGTTTTAACAAGAACAGAAAAGATTTTCTTAAATCTTTATTCTGTTATTGCGCAACTCCCCAGCGCGTGACACGTGTCGCGCAACGCAGCGCTTGCGCAACTGCGCAGACACGTGCCGCGCACCTTAAGTTTTTTTTTTTTTTTTAACTGCGCAGCGCACTGCGCACTGCGCAGTTGCGCAATTTTTTTATTTTTTTTTTAACTGCGCAGCGCACTGCGCAGATGCGCAGTTGCGCAGCTTGCGCACTGCGCAGTTGCGCTTTGCGCATTTTTTTTTGTTTTTATAAATTTGCTCTGATGTAGTACGCTACCTTGGGCGCTGCGCTCTTTGCGCTACTGTATCTGATTTTGACACGCGGCGCTCTGCGTGCAGCGCAGGGGATCTGAAGCGTTACTTCATTTATTTTAATTTTAATTTTCACTTTAATTTTCAAGACAGAGCTTTGCTCTGATTGGAGAAAAACAGAAGCATTGCTTCTTTTACCACCTTGGAATTTGAACAGAGTTTTGCTTTGATTGGGGTAAACAGATGCCCCCCACCGTTGCGCTTACGTGGCCTCCTAACGTGAGCGCAGCGGTGGCAGACTCCCAACCGTCGCGGCACCTTTTGACAGTTGAAGAGGCACTTGATGCCTATAAATAGGACCTTTGGTCCCTTAGATGATTCTCATCTCCAAAATTTTACTTTCAGAACTCAGAGCCCTGCTCTTTATTTTCAAGAACTTTAAGAGTTAAATTCTTAAAACTTTTAGGTGAAAATTATAATTTGGATTAAATTAAATTAAATTAATTTTCATTGATAAAGCCTCGCTCTCAATAGATCCCTGATCTAAAGGAAACCTATTTAGGGTTTCACTTAACAGAGCTTTGCTCTACAAGTCTTAAAGGGATCTAAAGAGAACTAAAGGGGACCTTACTAGGGTTCCATAGAGCTCTGCTCTCTGAAAGATTTTCCTTGGATTTTCTTAATTCATTAATGGAGCTTTGCCCCTCCTAAATCATATAGAAGAACTCTTAAGTATTCTTAATGGATCTTGGAACTTAAAGATGGCATTTTATTCCTCAGTGCATTATATCGTTTTGCTTAATCAGTCTTCCTGATAATTCTGTTGATCCTCTTTCACAGGAACAATGAACGCCCATATGTATGCTCTTAACGAGATCATCTCTCATGAGGACATCCGCCGACTTGGCCGCTCTCAAAATCGGGAGTTCACAAACGAAGAGCGTGCTGAAATAATGAGTCGTTTCGACGCATACAATGGTCCACTGCTTCCCCGACGTTCCTCTCTTCTTAAACTTATCGTGGGAGCTATCTGGGAAGCGCTTCCTCTATTCTGTTCCGGCGTGCCGCTTAGGGCATTGGATGCCGCTGAGGACAAGTTGCACTCTGTGTACCTATTGAACTTTATCTCGAAGAGACAGCGAGACAGTCTTATCGACCTCTTGCACAAGGTCTTTCAACAGTCTGCCATACTCGCTGCTTATCGGAGGGTGGAAGACATCGGAAGGGACCCTGACGCTTGTGCTCGTGAAAGGAAGCACACTAGGATGGTCCGCGAGGCTTGGAAAGTCATAGATAGGGTCGCTTTTGAATTCCTCAATCCATGCCCTGGATCTGAGGTTATTCCATTATAACTTTCATTTATTGTTTTTATGACTGTAAGAACTTCGGGCAATATTAATGGAATTTTTTTTTATCCCATCTTGTCTTTATTATATATCTTTTGGCCTGAGTCTTTTTGCCCATGCATGAATGAATGTGTCTTGAATACTTGATCAAATGTAAATCGGATGCTCTTTCTGTTGCTTTTCCTCTTTCTCAGCATGTCGTCACAATTAGCAGGTAATAGAGTAAGCTTCTTGATTTCTTCACGAGATAGCGAGGGCTTAGGCCGCAGGTTCAGATCTGCTGCCTAAGACTTTTCAACTCTATGAGCCGTGAGGGTCTCATAGAGACTTTTCTCCCTACGGATCGAGAGGATCTCGTAGGTGGGTTTTTCTCCTTAGGAATCGTGAGGATTCCTAAGTGTGGTTTTCTCTTGTAAGTCGTAAGCATCCTACAAGAGAATTTTTCCCTATTACGAGTCGAGAAGACTTGTAAGCGGTTGTTTCCCTCCTTGTCGAAGTTCGATGTTGGAGAGTGAGACCCGTGGATGGTATGCAAGAGACCATTTTGGGCCAACTTGCAGGGTCCCAGTGCTTAGGAAACAGGCTTCTTTTATGCCCACTGCCTAAGGCGTTATCTCACGAGTCGAGCCGCCTCAATAATTTTTTTCGCAAGTCGAGACGAATCGAGCGTTTCTCGCAAGAACATCTTAACGTCGCATTTAACCTCTGCTCTTTACGACAGAAGCCCATTAAGGTTGGTGGTACTTAGGGTTTTGGTCAACGTACCATCGCATAAGCTGATATAGTCCTCGATAGGTAATCGTGCTGTTCGAGTAGCCCTGCGACTGCCGTGTCTCTGATCCCTTCGGGGGCTGGACAAGACGTCTTCAAGCAATCCTCCTTGGCAGTTTGACCGTCGGAAGAGCAAGCGTTAGGAATTTTCCATGTATCTTTTTACTTGAGGTTAGGCTTATTTTGGTGAGCCTCGATGATTCATAACCACTCCGCGCTGGTGTGGGGATGATCTCCGATAGTCTTTCGGGTTTTATGTGAGTTGCCGTCAAGACCCTGAAGCTAGGAATTTGGCCTTTGCTTCCTTTGCTGGCATTGCGTCTGCTGTATCGAGAAGAATGTTGAGGTGGGAACAAGGGATTTTGTCGTGGCTCCATTTGTTTGATGACGTTGCGTCTGCTGTGTCGAGACGAACGTTGAGGTGACATCTCGTCTGCTGTATCGAGACGGACGTCAAGGTTGTCTCTAGGTTACTGGTGAACCGCCGAGGTTTGGAACTAGGGATTTTGCCGTGGCTCCATTCGTTTGATGACGTTGCGTCTGAAGTGTTGAGACGAACGTTGGGGTGACATCTCGTCTACTGTATCGAGACAGACGTCGAGGTTGTCTCTAGGTTGCTGGTGAACCGTCGAGATTTGGTACTAGGGATTTTGCCGTGGCTCCATTCGTTTGATGACGTTTCGTCTGCTGTGTCGAGACGAATGTTGGGGTGACATCTCATCTACTGTATCGAGACGGTCGTCGAGGTTGTGACCATTTTGTGCTGGTGCGAGATGATCTCCGATTGTCTTTCCGGTTTTATATGAGTTACCGTCAAGACGTCGAAGCTAGGAATGTGGCCTTCGCTTCGTTTGCTTTGGTATGTCCAAATCCTGTTGGAGGAAGAATGCTGGGGTTGACATTTCGTCTGCTGTATCGAGACGAACGTCAAGGTGGTGACCACTCTGTGCTGGTGCGAGATGATCTCCGATTGTCTTTCCGGTTTTATGTGAGTTACCGTAAAGACGTTGAAGCTAGGAATGTGGCCTTCGCTTCGTTTGCTTTGTCACGTCCGAATCCCTGTTGGAGGAAGAATGCTGGGGTTGACATTTCATCTGCTTTATCGAGACGAACGTCAAGGTGGTGACCACTCTGTGCTGGTGCGAGCAGATCTCCGGTGGTCTTTCAAGTTTTATGTGAGTTGCCGTCAAGACCCGAAGCTAGTTTGGCCTTTGCTTCGTTTGCTGGCATTGCGTCTGCTGTATCGAGACGAATGTTGCGGTGGGAACAAGGGATTTTACCGTGGCTCCGTTTGTTTGATGACGTTGCGTCTGCCTCCAGCTGGACTGCGGAGGAACGCTGTTGTTGACATTGCGTCTACTGTATCAAGACGAATGCTGAGGTGAAGATTGGATTTTGCCGTCGCTCCGCTTGATGGTGTAATATCTGTGTCCTGCTGGACTGCGGAGGAACGCTGTTGTTGACATTGCGTCTACTGTATCGAGACGAATGCTGAGGTGAAGCTGGGATTTTGCCATCGCTCCGCTTGATGGTGTAATATCTGTATCCTGCTGGAATGGGGAGGCACACTTGTTGGAACCTGTTGGGAAGGTATGGTTCCCTCTTTATCTGTGCCCCTGAATTGTATACAGGAATCGATGTGATTTCACCTGTAGGGCAAAAAGTTTCATTCTTTCATTTTTTTTATTCTTTCCGCGATGCTCTATCATTTCAGCTTTTATATCGCGAAGGTCGCGATTGCCCAATCATTTCGGCTATTTTTCGCGGTGCCCAATCATTTCGGCTATTTATTTTATTTTTACTCGCTGCTTTTTTTTCTTTTGCGAGTTGCCCCATCATTTCGGCTATTTCGCATGCATACATTTTACTTGCTGCTTTTTTTTTATTGCAAGTTGCCCCATCATTTCGGCTATTTCGTATGCATGTGCGGCTTACTGGCTTTTCACCGTAAACCTGAAATTGAACACCGATTTTGGCATCAGCACCGCTACAACTGGGATATTTCCAGGAGCGAATCATCATTTGTCTCTGTCGTTGTCGAACAAAGGAGGCTTAGCGACCAGGGTTAAGGTCCTGTCGACTAAGGCTTTTGACTTTATGAGCCGTAAGGGTCTCACAAAGCTATTTCTCCCTACAAGTCGTGAGGATCTTATAGGTGTATTTTCTCCTTAGGAATCGTGAGGGTCCCTAAGTGTATTGTTCCTCTGTAAGTCGTAAGGATCCTACAGGAGGGTTTTCTCCTTGTAAGTCGAGAGGATTTACAAGGGTTGTTTACCATGCAAACATATCCCTAGTCTCGGATAGGACTTAGTTAAGGAAATGTTTATTCGCGCCCGTGGATTGTATACAAGGGTCAATATTAGACTACTTGTAGGGCAATGTCGAAAGTTGTGGGGGTTGCTTAAGCACAGGTTTAGGCCTCTGTAACTTAAGACTTTCAAATCTTATGAGCCGTAAGGGTCCCACAAGAGAGTTCTCCTTACGAGTCGTGAGGATTTCGCAAGTGCATTTTCTCCGTAGGAATCGTGGGGATCCCTAAGTGTGTTGTTCCTTTGTGAGTCGTAAGGATCTCACGCAGGTGGTTTCTCCTTACAGGGTCGAGAGGACCCTATAAGTGTTTCTTAACGAGGTTGCGCCCTTTCGGGTTTTCACAAACACTCGCCGGTAGTCCTGCTGTTTTTACTCACGGAGCCCTTTCAGGTTTTCATCCGTGCACGTTTTGCTTATGGACATACCGTTTTTGTTTTGTTTTGTTTTTTTTTTTACGAGGTCGCGCCCTTTCGGATTTTCACGAACACTCGCCGGTAGTCCTGCTGTTTTTACTCACGGAGCCCTTTCGGGTTTTCATCCGTGCCCTTTTTGCTTATGGACATACCGTTTTTGTTTTGTTTTTTTTTTCTTTTTTTTTACGAGGTCGCGCCCTTTCGGGTTTTCACGAACACTCGCCGGTAGTCCTGCTGTTTTTACTCACGGAGCCCTTTCGGGTTTTCATCCGTGCCCTTTTTGCTTATGGACATACCGTTTTTTTTATTTTATATTTTATTTTTTTTTATCTCGTCAGCCTAAGGATGCTGCGGTATTAGTTTAAAGACGTTTCGGTCTACTATTAGTTTAAGGACATTTCGGTCCACTATTAGTTTAAGGACATTTCGGTCCATTGTCGCCGTATTTGAGGCGAATATTTGGTTTATTGACTTTTTGGTCTATGAGTCATTCTCCATGAATGAACATGATGCCCCCGGCGTATCCATCTTCTTCGGAGCGTGCGGTTGTGGCGGACTCACCTTCCAGTTCTTAGACAGCGCAAACTTGCCCTGTTGGTATCGGTCTTCAACCCAGTTTTTGAAGACGTAGCAGTCTTCGATCAGGTGACCTACTGTTTGGTGGTAAGGGCAATAATTAGGATTATTAACATCGCCTGGCTGCAACGGACGTTTTGGACCCGGCAGATTGATGAGTCTGTCGCACACTGCCAGCTCGAACAGTCCACTTGTTTTATCTTGCGGAAACGAGTAAGGACGTTTCAACTTTTCCTGGAGGGGTTGCCGCTTGTTGCTTTGGCGAGCAACCGGTCTAGGGTCACCTGATTGTTGTTGAGCGCTGGCGACGAAGGCCGTTTTTCCTTTTCCTTTATCCTTTTTGTTCGCTCCGTTGTTTGCGGGGCCGGGATTTTTTCCAGTAGCGTGCGATTGCATGGCTGAACGTTCTCGCAGCTTCTCAATTCCTTTATTTTTGAAATAGATTCCCCGAGGGAAAAGTTGGGGATAGCTTCTTCGTCAGAGTCGCTTCCAAAGGTGATAATTTGTGATCCTTTGAAGTCGGCTATATGACAGTTTGCGGCAGCTCCTTTGCGCTCATATATCGCATTTTCCCGATGTCCACAAGCTTCATACTTTGTCCTGCCGAAATGTTGCTTTTGAGCGACATACCCTTGCCACCAACAGTTAAAGGACTCGCAGTCTTCGGTAGGATGTATGATCTTCTGATGATATAAACAGAAGTTAGGGTGCATCTCTACCTCAGAGAAAGAATTTTCTTCAGAGGGCGGTAGCTTCATTCCTACTGATAGATCTTTGGCGAACCGTTTTCTCGTCTTGAATTTGTTTTTACCCGCAGTGTATGGCTTTTGATTTGATGGGAATACCTTGGTTCTTTCTAGTATGGTCATTTCACGCTCTTGATTGGCTTTTGCATTCAGACGAATTTCACTTAGGAAGACATCGATCAACTCGTCTGACGGCCGCGGAATTTCTGTTTCAGGGTCCGCCCTCGTTTTCTCGGCGCAAGGAGCCTCTTTATTATCTGCCAATGAGTGAGAGATCACATG
This sequence comes from Agapanthus africanus, assembly GCA_030015575.1. Classification (NCBI taxonomy): domain Eukaryota; kingdom Viridiplantae; phylum Streptophyta; class Magnoliopsida; order Asparagales; family Amaryllidaceae; genus Agapanthus; species Agapanthus africanus. Next base: position 50,219,897 of record CM057351.1, on the reverse strand, counting down.
ACAAGTTGCCCCTGGCGTGCTTGTCTTCTTTGGAGTATGCGGCTGTGGTGGGTTCACCTTCCAGCTTTCAGACAGCGCGAACTTGCCTTGTAGGTATTGATCCTCGATCCATCCCTTAAAGACGAAACAATCCTCAATCGGGTGACTTACCGTTTGGTGGTAAGGGCAATAATTGGGATTATTAAGATCGCCTGGCTGTGACAGACGCTTTGGACTCGGCAGATTGATGAGTCTGTTACGCACTGCCAGCTCAAACAGTCTTCTCATTTTATTCTGAGGAAACGAGTAAGAACGTCCTAGCCTCTCTTCGAGGGATGGGCGTGGACGCGCGTTGTTTTGGCGAACGACTGGCTTTGAGTTGCTCGACTGTTTCTGAGCATTGGCGACGACGATCGCTTTCCCTTTTCCTTTCTCTTCTCGGGAATCTGATTTTGGAGGAGACAGTCTATGGCCCATCTGGTCCATTTGGGCTAATTTGTCAATCAAGGCCTGGAAGGTGGTCGGCCTGAAGAACATCATGAATTGTGAGATGGTCGCCTGCGGATCGAGAGTGCCCACAAACATGCCTACCGCAGGTGCCTCTTCTATGCGTTGTTCGCATTTCGACCATAGGTTCCGCCATCGTGTTGCGTATTGAACCCACGTTTCGCTTGGCCTTATCCTGGCATTTATTAGTGCTGTTATCGGGGTGCGTTCACTAGCACTCGCGAATCTTTGTGTAAACAGCAGTTCCATCTCTGCAAATGTTTTGACAGAGTCGTTAGGTAGCTCCGAATACCATTCAAAGGCTGTTTCTGCTAAGCTGCCGACGAATTGACGTAGCAACAATTTGTCATCGCCTCCAGTATTGCCGCATAAGGCCCTGAATTGAGCGACATGCTGATGCGGATTCCCTGTCCCTTTATATACGTGGAATTTAGGTATCGTATATCCTGGCGGGTAACTGATTTGGTCATACCAGCCCGGATACGGTCGTCCGGTTCTAACAATTTGCCCAGCCGCTTCATTCGCCTGATGAACCCGGATCTGCTGAGCTATATATTCGTCTAGGTCTACTTTGGAGATTGCCTCCTCCTTGGCTGTTGACAGAGCCGGCGGAGGATTTGACGTTTCTCCCCTGTCGTCTTCAAGGACGATCGGAGGATCTTCAGCAGGAGGGTCCGGCTGTAACATCATCCCTACCATATCTTGGAAGAGGAGCGCCATCTGTTTTATGTTAGCCGCTTGTTCTGCAGCTTCTTTGTCCCTCGTTTCGAGGACTCTGCGTAAAAAGTCAGCGTCGGTTTCTTGTTCCTGACGCTCATCCGAAGACGTTTCAGAGCTTTCTTTTGGCTCAGTGAGTGCAGCCATTGTAGTCATCATTTCCTGAAGCTTTTGTTGTTGCTCCTGGGCTTTCGTCACGGATCGGGTGAGCGGTCGGTGGCCCGTAGAAGTGCGGCTTTCCTCCTTTCCAGAACCCATATAAACAGTGTGCACCACCATGCCCCCAGATTTGGGGCGTTTGTGTTCAGCGCTTTTATGCTTCGCTATGTTCACAGGGGCTTTTTGTGGCCTCCTTCTTTGAGTGATTGGAGTTAAGGGAGCCGTTGTAGTGGGCACCCAAGTAGCTTCTGCTTTTTGTGGTTTGACAGAGTAATCCTTCCCCTGCCGAACCTTCATCTTTTTCTGCCGTCGGAGGCAGTCTTGATCGATCACCGACTCTTGGACCTGTCGCCAGACTTTGTAAATTTTAGAGGACAGCCGTGGAGGGGGCTGCTCTAGCTTCTTCTCTGGAGTATTCTCCACAGGTGAAGGAGTTCGTTTCAACATCGCAGTAGGAGAGTTTCTGCACACCGAGTTCAGCAACTCAAATCTGTTCCTGGTCGGAACAGCAGTATCGATCCCCACCATTAGAGTTGGAGGAGTAAGTCCAGAGGGGGAGTTACCCCCAGCCTTCCTCACTCGGCGCCAGTAGCGACGTCGGGCATGTCGTGCTGATGGAGTTGTTTCAGCTATAGGGGTGACCTCCTCATGCCCCCTGTGTTGGTCAGAATATACTGGTACCATCTTTTTAAAGATCGACATCCGTTGAACGGGGACGGCCAACTTGTCAGAAGCGGACTTCTGAACATGGGAAGCAACCTTGGTGATTTTGCCAGGAACGGGAGTTGGAATGGCTATCCGCTTCGGGATAACTCCTTCTGGTATGGCAGGCTTCTTCATGGGCCTGATGGAGCTCGGGCCTAATCCATTAAAACCTGAAGCAGTGGAGTTGGGCGACCTGTTGAGTGGGGTCGCAGCAGTGGTAAGTCGATCGAAGACCAACTTCTTTGGAGCTTCTTGCAATGTCATTGTGGCATTGAAGCTCAATGGTGGGAGCATGGTCTCGAAGAATAGTCCAGTGGTGGTTTGAGCCACCTGCTCCACCGGCATTTTGAAAAGGGAGGCCACTTGGGGCCCATAAGTCACTCCTCCAGCAAGGACCGAGCGAGAATTGCAATTGTAGGCAGTGCAGTTTGAAGCCATTGATCTTCTGTTTTCTGCACGGAGCAAGACACCAAATCTTAGTACCTTGAATGCACAGGCAATCACAGCAAACCGCGATTTGTTCGCGAACACGACACACGAAGTGTGGAGTGGAAAGAGGAAGAGGTCCCACCGGGCGTGCCAGAATCTGTTCCCCTCCGAATGGCGGCGCACAGGACCGTGATGTCCTGACGCTGAGATTCGGGGCAGATGCTATTTGGTTTTATCCGTCCACCTCTCCGAAGATACCAAGTTGATTTATGGCACCGTGTATCGAAGGTTTAGACGGATGCGGCCGATGTAGCAGACTTTGTCAGATTCCCCCACGCTAGAGGGGTTTTTGATTGTGGGGACGCTCTTCCCTGCAGGCGCAAGCCCCTGCAGTTAATTACGCTACCGCTTCGCGGTAACAACTTTCTCCTTCTCCAGAATTTCACTTCGTGTCGTGGGTGTTTGTTCTGTTTGTGGTTGCCCGTGGATTGTATACGGAGACTGAGTAGTACCGTCGCCCGTAGGACGTGGATTAGTCCAAATCCGTATTTACTTAGATTTGGGTTTGGTGTTTTTAGTTTAAGAATGCCTTAGTCGCGTTGCGGCTAAGATCGACTTAAACGCTCGTCAAGGATACGTTAGTCCTGTTTGAGACTAAGATCAACTTAACGGGATCGTTTAGATCCGACAAAAGAGCATTTGGGCTCTATTGTTCCAGTTTAGGGACATAGTGGTCCATTGCATGTATGGTCGTCGGGACCTGTCACCTCTCTGATGACGTCGAAGAATTACAACGACAAATGTCAGAGGAGTTCAGAGATGTACCCTTGAGCCAAAATTGATTGGGGGAATTTATAGTCCAATTTGGGACTAAAATTTGTTTGAAGATTTAAGGATGCGTTAGCCATATTTGAGGCTAAGATCAACTTAAACGGTTGTTAAGGATACGTTAGTCCAGTTTGGGACTAAGATCGACTTAACGGGATCGTTTAGATCTGACAAAAGAGCCTTTGGGCTCTATTATGCTAGTTTAGGGACATGGTGGTCCAAAACCAGTTTAAGGACATAGTGGTCCACCGTTAGTTTAGGGACGTTTCGGTCCAATATTAGTTTAGGGACGTTTCGGTCCACGAGTTTAAGGACCCCGCAGTCCATATTGACGTATGTGGTCGTCGGGACCCGTCACCTCTCTGACGTCGTTGAAAGATTACAACGATAAGTGTCAGAGGAGCTCGGAGATGTACCCTCGAACCGGATATAAATTAATTTAAAAGAGCAGTCGTGCTCAGTCAATTTAATTTAAGGACTTACGGCCAAAATTGGGCTAAGTTCAATTGAAAATGTTCAACATTTTATTTGCTTTTGCATTGCATTTCTTTTTATTTTTATTTAGGCTTTGCCCAGAAAGAATGCAGAGCATCAATTTGTTTTAGGCTCTGTTTTTTTTTAAGAATGAAGCAAGGCATCAATTTTATTTGGGCTCTGCCCTTGTATAAAGGATGCAAAGCATCAATTTATTTGGGCTCTGCCCATTTATTGCTTTGCAATTTATTTTGGCCTGTCAGGACATTTTGATTTGGGCCTGGCCCTTTAAGTAACGCATTGCATTTGTGCAAAGCACTGTTAATTTGAGAATCTTTTAGATTCAAGAACCGATCGTTCATAAAAGAAGTGCAAAGCACTATTTGATTTAGATCTAAGAAAAAACAAGTTTTTTCTTGTTTTTCTTATCTCAGAGAACCAAAGGTTCATAAAAGTGTAAAGCACTATTAATTTAAGAACCTTTTAGATTCAAGAACCGATGGTTCATAAAAGAAGTGCAAAGCACTATTTGATTTAGATCTAAGAAAAAACAAGTTTTTTTCTTGTTTTTCTTATCTCAGAGAACCAAAGGTTCATGAAAGTGCAAAGCACTATTAATTTAAGAACCTTTTAGGTTCAAGAACCGATGATTCATAAAACAAGTGCAAAGCACTATTTGATTTAGATCTAAGAAAAAACAAGTTTTTTTTTTGTTTTTCTTCTCTCAGAGAACCAAAGGTTCATAAAAGTGCAAAGCACTATTAATTTAAGAACCTTTTAGGTTCAAGAACCGATGGTTCATAAAACAAGTGCAAGGCACTATTTTTTTATTTATTTATTGTTGAAGATCCATGATCTTGTTCTTAGATCAATGATCTGTTCATACGAGAATTTTCTCTTCTTTTAAAGGTTTTTACCTTTTTTTTTTATTCTTCAAGAGTTCTCAAGAGTTCTCTTCTCTTTTTTTTTAGCAAGATGTTGATGATTTTGAAATGAGGTCTGGGATCCTTTTTATAGTGTTCATAAATTAATTAAATTTGTTAAAGAGATCTTTTTCTGAGTGATTTGGGGAATTTTCCCCACCGTTGGATCTTTGATCCAAAGGCCCCTGTTTTACAGAAGAAATCTTCTTGTTTTAGCAAGAACAAAAAAGATTTTCTTAAATCTTCATTCAGTTATTGCGCAACTCCCCAGCGCGTGACACGTGTCGCGCAACGCAGTGCTTGCGCAACTGCGCAGACACGTGCCGCGCAGCTTAAGTTTTTTTTTTTTTTAACTGCGCAGCGCACTGCGCAGTTGCGCAATTTTTTTTTTTTTAACTGCGCAGCGCACTGCGCACTGCGCAGTTGCGCAACTTGCGCACTGCGCAGTTGCGCTTTACGCATTTTTTTTTGTTTTTATAAATTTGCTCTGATGGAGTACGCTACCTTAGGCGCTGCGCTCCTTGCGCTACTGTATCTGATTTTGACACGTGGCGCTCTGCGTGCAGCGCAGGGGATCTAAAGCGTTACTTCATTTATTTTAATTTTAATTTTCAAGACAGAGCTTTGCTCTGATTGGAGAAAAACAGAAGCATTGCTTCTTTTACCACATTGGAATTTGAACAGAGTTTTGCTCTGATTGGGGTAAACAAATATCACTATTGATCTTCCAGATGGTAGAAAGTCAACCCTCGTCATAGCCCGGGTCAACCCACAAACAGCCATTACAGACACATGCCTTGAGTTATCCGGAGTCTGGTTTTAAGCATAAGCCGGACAACTCCCCGTATCTTAACATCGTTAAGATATGAACTGTTTTATATCCAATACAGAAACAGAGGCACTGATTTAATTGAACCAGATTCAAATCATGCAGCTGTCTCCAGTGCATGTCAACTGAATGGAAGGAGGCCGATCAACGTTACTCAACTTAGGAGTGCTTCCAATCATGAGTAACCTGATAGAGAAGCTAGTTCTCTTAACCATTACTATCAACTGAATACCGCACACAAGTATCTACATCTTCGATCACCTTGAAGAATCCCGATACTTGCAACACCTGGTTCTCTACTTTATTCATATACCTATAACTTCTCAAAACTTAGACCCTGTGTTTCTATGAAACACTTGTCTAAAAACTAGAGAAGTCATAAGTAAGCCGAATATAGTACGAGGACCAACCCCTCTGTCCTAATGGATACTGGACAATATACAATACTCAGTATAAGTCCCCTGAGTCTAGTGACTCATTTACTGTGCGTCGTAGGTTGAAAACTGTACTTATGGTTAAGAATAATTACACCGCTGTTCAATGCTCCTTACCTAACCATCCACTGATATAGGTAACTGTCATAGACATAATTTCAAAAAGGTATATCTCACTCTATAAAAATAGACGTGCAGATATATCAATTTGAAATTGGTGCATAACAACGATTATTCAAAACCAAATATTTACCGTCCGGCAAACAACCCAGGTGACTTCCTCAAATATCACCAATTACAACGAATTCCAATATAATGAGGATGATCACCTAATTCCCAATAACTTACTACCACTCATCATCTGTAAAGCCATACAGATGTGAGAATCAAACCTGGTAAATACATACCCTGAAGCAAGTGTCTAATTGGGAAATCAGTTTTTTTTAACAGTACACAGTGAAACTGAAACATTGAAATGTTTCGATGGGGTATCCTGGTATTCCTAGTAATGCCTCTTCCATTATCCAGATTCACAACTGTAACCGTATAATTCTTTGCCACCTCTCCAAATCCCTTTTTATGTCTTTGGTCATTACCTTCTGTACACCCCTTAAGGCCAAATGGTTTTCTTCTTTCCCTACCGTTCGACACCAGCCTATGGTTTGGAAGAAGACTATCCAATAAGCATAATGGGTGTACTGTCCTAATCCCAGGAGCACTCGCAATGAGAGAGAAGGTGAAGATAAAAGACAACCGAATAAACCTTATTCCTATTTCTCCTGAACCAGGATACATCCCCGAACTGGAACAAGTTCCTTTCGAGTTCGTATATAACCATACGATGGATTATCCAATAAACTTGGGATCTTCGTAGTGATACGGAGTGTCCTGGAGAAATACAAAGGTGATTTTGGATTGGCGAAGAAATACTTGGTTTGGTCGTGAATAGCAGTCGCAATTTACTTTGCCCTCTTACTAATCCCTTTCTTTGTCTTAACTTAATACCTTCTGTACACCGTTTAGGCTAATTGGTTTTCTTCATTCCCTACCGTTCGGCACCAGCCTAAGGTTTGGAAGAAGACTATCCAATTTGCGTAATAGGTGTACTATCTCCTAAACCAAGGAGTACTCGCAACCTGAGAGAAGGTAAAAGGAAAAGACAACTGAATTGTCCTATTCGTTTTCTCCAGAACCAGAAACCATCCTCGAATAAATTCCTTCGAGTTCGTATATAACCATACGATGGTTTTTTCCAATGGAAGTGGACGTTCGCAGTAATACGGGGTGTCCTGGAGAAAAGGGTAAAAGTAGGAGTGGCAATGAGGTTTGCAACTCTGACAATCCAAAAGACAGAGTTAAGAAGGTTCGGTCAACTTGGTCACTGAGTCATAGTCTAGGGCCGGGTCAATGATCGCTGCCAAAGAGAGAGAGAGAAAAGAAACACTCAGCGTGCACTCTAACCTAGATAAGAATGGTTATCACTTTATCTAATCTGGAAACCTCCCACTGTAACGTCAAATTCTTCCACAAACCTGAAAGAAGAATTAGCCGGGATCACCCGAGGAGTAAACCAACTCATCAGTGGGAATCGGGATCCAACTCTCATCGCATGATAACGTGACGGAATCCGCTCACGTTATCACACTCCAGAAGGTATGCGCATGTCTGGCAAGTTTCAGTTTCTTTAGAAACTCCCGATGTGGATTTTTGCCCCATGCTCTTATGACCTTGACTTTGGCCAACAAATCATAAGTCACATGTCAAGTTCTACCCGTCGTTCTCCAGGTTAATTTGAACCCACCCGTACAAGCCCTTGACTTTGGCCAACAAGGCTATACGACTGTCCCAAACCAACGCATCTATCTATGCAGCCTATGAATACCCAACAGCTACCAAACACTGTGCCTTGACTTTGGCCAACAAACACAGCTTGAATACTATTGACTATCCATATGAAACAACGGAGGGCTACGAATGGTTTCTGGCGAAAACCTTTAACGTAATGAACTTGATATCGTTGAAGGAACGGATAGCTTTTTAGAAAAATATAGTAACGAAAACCTTTGCTAAAGAGGTCACTCCCGGTGAAGAGATCTCGGCTCTTTCCCCGTAGAATGAGGTGCGGGATATTCCAACTGAATACCACGATGCAAAGCAAAAGTAATCGGCTATAGTGAAGTTATTGCCCTGACGCAAACTTCTGTCCAAGGGGTCACACCCGGTGAAGGGATCTCGGCCCTTGCCTCGTCAACTGAGGAGCAGGATATTCCAACTGAATACCGCTGTGCAAAACAAAAGTGAACGTCCTTGCAATAACAGCTTTTTGAAAAGTGTTCCAACAACATTAGAATAGGTTTGTTTATCTTGCATTGATCCACAAAGCAGTCCCATCAGTTGATCACACCACAAAAGAACGAAAATAATGATGTACGTATATGCCATCCGCATTCGCCACTGGGTCCCGTCATCACCCGTTAGGTTACTTAACTAACGACAGAGCGGGGACTGGACTAGCGCGGATGCAAAACATATACAACATCTACTAGTATATATATAATATATAATATTTCGCTCAAGGAGTAATAAAAAAACAACATCACAGACATGTACATCATCACAGAACAATACAGATATCTGGGATCCCCGGGTTTCATAGAGCCGCTACTGAAACCCGACGTTCCCCTGGTCGTGTGGATAGCCTGTGCAATGAAATCCTAGACCTCTACGGGCGCGGCAAGTTACCTGCCAAAACCTGAAGCGAGACAGCCCCCTTCAGCAACGTGAATGGACCACCCAGCACTTCATGGAATCCGGCAACTTGGGCACCCCTCCTGGGTCAAGCTATACCCCCTACGAGTGCGGCGAATAGCCCGCCAATTCTAGAGTAAAGCCCCCTCCGTCTTAATGCCATGAGATGCGGGCTCGTTTCCCTCTAGAACCCGTCTATCCGTGCACCCCTCCGCGGGGTAATCCTAGTACAGAAAGTAAAATATACATACAACGGGTACATCGACCGCAACCTGGTCGTGCCCCAAAAGAATAATATACAAACGGGCAGTGACGGCTGTCCGCATGTCGGACGCTCGCCCCGCAATATCAAATGTACAAATAAAACAAAACTGTACTAACATTGCTTCCAGGCTATCCCCACGACCAATCCGCAACATCACAGCACAACACAGAATATCAACGTGAATGTCACGTTCGCAAATCCGTCTAAAAGGGCTACAGCAGTTAGACAGGATTTACCGATCAAGTGACATTCACGGTCGCAGATATAATGTAAATACTGTGAACTAGTATGTTTAAAATATCCAATCGAACAAATTTATCGAAGTGGGTCCCAAGCAGTACTGTAGCATTAACAGAAAATCTGGGCCCAAAAAGAATATCCCAAAACCCCTATTTTCTATTCAAAAGCCCAGTGGAAAAATTTGGCCCAATGAGGACACTTTCCCACCGCGGAACCGCGGCCAAACCAGGGGTTTGGCCATGTTTCCGCGGTCGTACTAACGAATCATTGGATCGAATTTTCCCAAAATTCTTAGAATTTCTTGCATGTGTTTCTGCAACTACCTGAAAAATTTTTGGACTCCAAAAAATTTCGACAGAGAACACATGCACTAAAAAATACGGTTTTTGCGATTTTGTTCGATCGAGTCTTTAAACATACTAGAGAAAGCTAGGCAAGGTTAACGGCGTGGCTCTGATACCAATGTATGTGCACGGCGGCGCCCCGGCCATCGATCCGACGCCGGAGACGCGGAAACGAAAAACATTGCAAACTAGCAAACCGGCACCACCGCGCACTTTTATCCCGGATCGGGCCATTAACCTAGCTACTAAGAAAATACAAGATGGGTAGAGAAGTATACCAAGCGATCCGTGTCCTTCGGTCATCGTCTCCACTCCGATCTCCCGCGGAATCTCCGTCCGTCACCTCCTCGTCGGAAAGGGCACCACGTAGCCGGATTCTTTTACGGGCTCCCACCTCTGGACCGAGGCAACTCGGGCGCGAAGTTGGCTAGCCGACGCGTCCAAGGTTTGCTGTAGGCAAGTGTAGAATCGTAGTCTCTTGGGGGTTTTCAAGTTGCCTTGATGATGGTGGAGGTGGAGAATTAAAGAAGTTTTTGGAAGAAGAACGATGCTCTCATTTTTCTTTAGCAAGGAATCAAAAAAAATGAGAATGAAATTTTTCCACACCTAAATGAATTCCTCTCTCTCTCTCCCTCTAGTATGGCCGGCCCCCATATATGAGAATGCTGGTAAAAGAATAATTTTAACCAAGAGAAGAAAAAGAGATAAATCAAAAGAAAACCTTTCTCATCCAAATCAACTCCTAATCTTTTCCAATTCTAATCTCATAAATGCAAGTGATTGGTACAAAAGGAATCTCATCATGAGGAAGCCACAATCACAATAAACCCCCTCCACAAAATGTTATTTGCAAACTGCAAATAACACCCTCCAACGATAAAGTCCGGCCGTGAAGGAACACAGGAAAACCGGCCGGAACGGAATGCAAACTCGCAACTTTAGAAAACTGATCCCGTAATAAATTACAGGAAAACCACCCTACTGCATAAACATGCCCTCATTTGTATTCCCACTGAACACAAATGCAAAGAGACAAAATCTACACTGTCTAATACTAGGATCCGGCTTAAGCCAAAGCCGGCTAGTAAAAACCGTCCGATCACGATCCGTGCAATACCGCACGTATCTGATCGAACCCTGCCATATCTCCATACGGCCTCTACAGCGTTTCGCCCGAAACTTGAGTAACTGTGTGTGATGGACTCTAAAGACTCGTCAATACTATGGCTGTGGATTTAACCACTAGCACGTCAGAGGTATCAGCCAATACATAACGGACTACCAGGTATTGACCAAAAGGGACGTCGATGAGAGAACTCATCCTGACACCCTACTGAGCCTGTCCGTGACAATATCCTACAGTCCGGTCCGTTCGTCTATGAGCATCGCATGGCGGGCCTAGGGGTTGGTAAAAGTCAGACCCCCAATAGCGGTACAAGTCGTGTCGGAGTGTAGCCCAGAACACCCTGAGATACTACTGGAATACCTACCAGCAAATCTCCTGCCTTGGCCAAGGAATTTCCATGTTCTGGCTCTCCTAGACACAGCGCGACCTCACCCCCAATACCGGGGAAACGAGCCCCTGCAGATCCGCTCACTTCCTCCATGTGGCTCGGGACAGTACCCAACTAAAACCTGTTTGCACGTCTCCTTTGAGCGTGGTAGGGTAGTAATCAAAGCACAGTGGGAACTCACACGAGACAAATGACGATCTCAGGTCGATGAACTAACCTGTACACATGTCACCAGGGAACTGCGATCTGACGTCTGGTATAATCCCAACTAGCAGGTTCCCAGCGAGTCCTGTCCGGTGTACTTATAACCCAATGAGCACATGTATACATCTTAGGTGAACCAACTGACACTAGTGGCTTGTGAGACCGGCCACCGCCCCTCGTCGGGGTCTCGATTGTATACACTAGTCTACTCTGGAGAATCGATGCCCTGTCTCGAAACTCCCACGACTAGGGACCTTTTAAGGATGTGCTTATAGACTCCAGCTCTCACGTATATGATCGCCCTCATACTGCTGGTAGTCAAACAAGAATCCTAGGGGCTCTATCAACGTGTAATAGCGACTCGTAAAGTCACCTAAAGCAGTACACGATGAAAAAGATAAACCAGACAGCATACTATCATCTTGAGTAAGACTGTCCTATCGGGATAGGTCCTCCCTCAATCATTGTAATCACGTGCCTGTGATCCAATAATTGACTCTGAGGGCACTAACTCCAACAGTCTTGTCCAGTGCACTCGTAACCTAACGAGCACCCACATACTATCTCAAGTTCGACGTACTGACGGCTGTGGGACAGACCGTCTCCCACACTGGGATGAGTAGCGCATACGCTTGTCTACTTCGGAGTATCGATGCCCTGTCTCGATAGTCCTACGACTAGAGACCTGCATAAGGATGTGCTTGTGGATTACCCAGCCCCCACTAGTGTGACTGCCATCACAACGCTGGTAATCAAGCAAAGATCCTAAGGGCTCCACTAATATGTATAGGTGATATACTAAATTAAACACATGTACACGTTAAAGCAGAAACAAACCAAGTAGCATACTACTATATTAAGCAAGATTGTCTATACAAGGTGAATATCCCGAGCTTCCATTGAGTAATATACAAACTAGTATGATACAGTAATGGCCTCTAGGGCATATACACTAACACGAACACGCAGGCTATGGGACAATAGTGGAGAGTCTTAACCAATGAGCTACAATTTTTTTCTTGCTCAAACATAGAAATAACAAATTATAACTCAGAAACAGAAATACACTTTATATAACAATAAATTTATACAAGAGTATTCAAAATTTGGGATCATTACATTCTACCCTCCTTAGAAAAATTTCATCCTCAAAATTTACATAGCGGAATAATCTTCAAACGGGTGAGGGTATCATGTACGCATATCATCTTCTCTTTCCCGAGTTGATTCTCCTAGTGAATCCCTTATCCACATCACTCGGACTAACTTGACAATCTTGTTCCACAAAGTCTTCTCCTACTGATCTAGTATCTCGACTGGCTATTGCTTGCAAGTCAGATCGGTCTGCATAGTGAATTCCGAGTGATCAAGTATGTAGCTGCGGTCATGCACATAACGGCGTAGCTGAGATATTGAAATACGTTGTGTACTCCTTCCAATAATGGTGGTAGTGCCAAAAAATACGTCACTTCTTCTATCCGTTCCAATATATCGAATGGCCTTATGTATCTTGGGCTAAGCTTTCCTCTTTGTCCAAAATGAACGAATCCTCAGTTCAGAGAGATCTTGAGGAATACGTGATCTCCAGGTTAAAATTCTAGGTGTTGACGCTTGGCATCTGCCCAATGCTTCTGCCTGTCCTGAGTTATGCGCATCTTTTGTCTGATCGTGCGAACTACATCAACTGTTGCCACGATCATCTTTAGCCTAAGGAGTTCTAGATCTCCTACATCGTCCCAATTTAGAGGCGAGCGACACTTCCAACCATAAAGTGCTGCAAACGGAGCCACTCCATTGCTATCTTGGTAACTGTTATTGTATGAAAACTACACGAGGTGCAGATGATCTTCCCATGATCCTCCGAAGTCACGCATACAAGCCCTTAGCATGTCCTCTGGTATCTGAATTTTTCATTCAGACTATCTGTCTATCTGAGGATGGTAAGATATACTGAAACTCATATTCGTTCCCAGATTGGCTTGAAGTGTTTGCCAAAACTGAGAACGAAATCTGGTGTCCCGGTCTGAAACGATGCAAACTTGTACTACATATAGTCTCACGATCTTCTGCACGGTTCATGAGTATCAAAATAAGTAGGGGTACAATCTGAAGGTTTAAATCTTACTTTAAATTTGATTTACCTCCATGTACTTCCTTACCAAAACTTCTGTTGACTGGCCAACTCAGAATTGAATAAAGGTAGCCGACTTGGTGAGTCGATCTACAATAACGCAAACTGCATCTTTACCCTTCATGCTGTGAGGGAGTGCAGTCACAAATTCCTTGGTAATGTGCTTCTATTTCCATTCTAGGATAGGTAATGGTTGCAGTAGACCGGCAGTTCTGTGATACTCAGCCTTCACTTGCCGACAGACTAAGCACTTAGCGACTCTCCGAGCTACTTATCTTTTCATAGCATGCCACCAGTAATGCTGTCGAAGATCCTTGTACATCTTCGTGCCACTGGAATGTACAGAATATAGAGAGCTGTGAGCTTTTTTCATCAACTCTTCTCAAACAGGGCCGGCTGACACGCATAAACGACTTCCTTACCATAAGGATCCATCCTCGTGAATGATGAAGTCAGTTCGAAGTCCACTCTCTACTTATTTTCTGATATTCTACAACTTGGCATCATCTACTTGAGCTGTTTTTATTTGATCTACAAGCGTGGATCGGATCTGTAGATTCATTAAGGATGATATAATACCTGGCACAAATACTTCAATCTCCAATTCCATGAAGATCCTGCTGTAATTTCCACTATGATGTGAGATTCATCGCGGACGGCTGGCGACTCAAGGCATCTGGAACTATGTTTACCTTCCGTGGATGGTACTGAAGGTTGATGTCGAAATCTGCCATGAGTTCTAGCAATCATCTTTGCCGCATGTTAAGCTCCTTCTAGGTAAATATATACTTTAAACTTCTATGTTCGGTGTATATATTAATTCGCTCACCCAACAAGTAATGCCTCCAGATCTTAAGAGAGAACATAACCGCTGCCAATTCTAGATCATGGGTAGGATAATTGCACTCGTGCGTCTTTAGCTTCCTTAACACAGAAGCTACAACCTTGACGCATTGATGTAGCCCACATCCTAATCCTTTCCCCGAAACATCACAGTGAACTTCAAAACCAACGAATCTTTCCGGTATAGTGAGAACAGGTGAATAAGTTAGTCTTGTCTTTAGATCCACAAAAGCTTTTTCACATTCTTTCGACCACGCGAAGGATTCATCCATATGAGTAAGCTTGGTTAAAGGTGCTACAATCTTCGAGAATCCTTCAATGAAGCATCGATAGTATCCAGCTAGGCTTAAGAAACTTCTGATGTCCCTGAATGACATTAGTGTCGTCCATTCCCTGATAGTTGGCACCTTAGCGGGGTCTACCGAAATACCTTCTCCTGATACGAAGTGCCCGAGAAAACCAACTTTGTCTAGCTAAAACTCACACCTGCTATACTTTGCGTAGAGTTTATGCTGTAGTAGCATATCCAGAACTATACGTAGGTGATTGGCATGTTCATCCCGATTCTTTGAATAGAATAAGATGTCGTCTATGAAGATGATAACAAACTTGTCTAAGTACTCATGGAAGACTAGGTTCATCAGGTTCATAAAAATAATTAGTGCATTGGTTACTCTAAAGACATCATAAGATATTCATAATGTCAATATCGGGTCATGAACGTCGTCTTTGGAATGCCGGACTCCTTGACTTTCACTTGATGATAACCTGAACGAAGATCTAACTTGGAGAAGACACAAGATCCACTCAGCTGATCGAAAAGGTCATCGATACGAGGTAGCGGATACTTGTTCTTAATAATAACCTCGATCAGCGCTCGATAATCAACGAACATCTGGTAAGTACCTTCCTTCTTCTTTACTAGCAACACAAAGGATCCCAAAGTTTAGGTTCTAGGTGAGATCCAACCTTTCTGTAGAAGTTCTTCTAGTTTGGAACGGAGTTTTTTAACCATTCCAGACTTAATTGATATGGAGATTTTATTATGGGTTACGCACCGGGTTGTCAATCAATAATAAATTCAAGAGCTCGATTGGGAGGCAACCTGATATATCTGCAGGGAAAACATCCTCGAACTACTTCGGGTTTCTCTCTATCAGCTTGTAAAGAGGAAACTTCTAATGTCCTCGGTCTGGCTCGGTAGCTACTTAGTTCCAAGGTTCTATCTGCACTTTTGAAATAGAAAATTGGATGATTTGGTATCTCAAAAACCATGCTCCTTTGACGGCAGTCAATAGTAGCATAGAATACTCCCAGCCAATCTATTCCCAACACAACGTCGAAATTGGGTATATCTAGCACTTTAAAATTTGCATAGAATTCTCGGCCGCAAACTACAACTGGGCACTAATCATGCCCCATAGTTGCCTTCAAAACTCTGTTCCCTAAACTGACGTTCTAGCTAGAAACGAGAGGCTTCACTAGGATTGCATGAGTTCTAACAAATCTTTGTGACATGAAACAATGTGATGCCCTAGTATCAAAGAGTGCGAGTGCAGGTAGTGCGGCTAGTAGTATAGTACCTAATTTGTTTGAGATAAGTTTTAGGTATGGAAAGGGCAAAAGTATACTAGAACTAAAAAGGTTGAAAAGATGGGAAGCAAAATTTACTAGTAATAACTTACCATATGGCTTCATCCTCTTCGACTGACATCGTGAATGCCTAACGCCTTAGCACATTCCTCTTTGCCTCTTGCACATTAATATGGGCTTATGACACGTTTCTCTGTGCCTGTTGATACTGTTGCTGAGGTTGTACTGGCGGTCCACGTTGAGCTAGTGCCAGAAGTGCCAGGCGGGGTACAGGTGCCTGAATAGCTGGTGTTAGTGGTGCTTGTATGGCGGGTCTAAGTGTCGGCACAGTGCCAGTTCGATATGGGCATACTCCCACAAAATGAGTAGGTGCTCCACAAACTAAACACAGACCATGAGCACGTCGACAGTCCTTCTCCAGATGTCCGGTCCTCATGCAGTAGAAATAAAAATTAGATTAGCTTTGTTAAACGATCCTCCTGGCCTCTTGGGTGTGAAAGATGGCCTTGACGAGGCTCCTCCGGTCATCTGGTTCACTGGTCATTCGATTTCGGCCGACTGTGGCTTACCCTTCTTTTTGACCACAGCTTCATAACGACATGCTACCTTCAATGCGAGTTCATGAGTCGGATAGTCCTGTGTTGCTAACGCCACTTGAATCTCTTGGTCTAAATTGTTGACTCTAGTTCCCTCAAGTCAATTATTGAATCGCAGGCACGCGATTGTGATGATTGAGGGAGGACCTATACGGATAGAACAGTCTTACTCAAGATGATAGTATGCTATCTGGTTTGTCTTTATCATCATGTACATGATTTATGTGGTATTACAAATCACTATTACAGTTTGATAGAGCCTATAGGATTCTTGCTTGACTACCAGCGTTATGATGGCGATCATATACATGGGAGCTAGGTGGTCTATAAGCACATCCTTAAATGTCCCTAGTCGTGGGAGTTTCGAGACTGGGCATCGATACTCCAGAGTAAAATAGTGTTATACTGATCGAGACCCCGACGAGGGTCGGTGGCCAGGTCTCACAAGCCATTGGTGTTAGTTTGTTTACCTAAGATAGTATACAGGTGCTCATTAGGTTATGAGTATAGTGAACGGACTCGCCGGGAACCTGCTAGTTGGTAGTATACATATTGTCAGATAGCAGTTCCCAGGTGACATGTGTGCAGGTTAGTCTGTCGACTTGAGATCGTCATTTGCCTCGTATGAGTTCCCACTGCGCTTTGATTAATATCCTACCACGGCTCAAATGAGTCGTGAAAACAGGTTTTAGTTGCGTACAGTACCGAGCCACATGGAGGCAGTGAGCGGATCGCCGGGGATTCGTCTGTTCCGGTATAGGAGGTTGATGTCTCGCAGTGGACGGGTGGCCATCACCAGAAATCCTTGGCCAAGGTAGTTGATAATTACTAATTTGGATCAGTAGTTTCTCAGTTGGTGATGGGCTTCATACCGACACGAAATGTCTCGTTATTAGGGTTCTAACTTTATCCACCCCCTAGAATCGATTTATGATACTCATAGACGAACAGACCGGACTGGACGGAAATTGTCACGGACAGGCTCAGTAGGGGTCAGGATGAGTTTACTCGTCGGCCTCCCTTCCGCTCAATACCTGGGTAACCGTTACGTACAGCTAGTGCCGCTAACGTGCTTGTGGTTAAACCCACTTCCAGCGTATTGATGAGTCTTTAGAGTCCCATACAGAAGGTTTCCCTGCTTCGGGCGAAACGATGTAGAGTCCGTATTGTTTTACGGTAGGGTTCGATCATATACGTGCTCTTGTGCATGTATCAGGATTCAGACGGATAATACTAGTGGCTTTGGTTTAAACGCGACTCTAGTATTATATTGTTGGATTATTTTCGTCTCATTGTATTCGTATTTTTCGGAATACGGATACGGGTATGTATATACGGATTAGGGGTATTCTTGTAATTTATTACAAGGTGCTTCTAGAAGATGCCAGCTCATTTAGTTTTAACCATTTAGGATTAAATGGTTAATGAGGTGGAGAGGATGAGGTGTTGTTTTCAATTATTGTAGCATAGCTTAGTAGTGACTCACGGTTACTATTCAAGCATGCTTGATTTTTGTTTGTTGTAAGATATTTTGAAGACTTGAGATATTTTGGGTTGACTTGAGATATTTTGGAGAATTGAGATATTTATTTGGATGCTTCTTTATTTCTCACAACAAACAACACAACAAAAAGTCTTAGCCATTTTTCTTAAGTTGCCTCACACTCTCATCCTCAATCTTCTTCTTCTGCCTCCACCCTTCAAGTCTCATGTGTTGAGAAATTTAGGGTGTTATAAGACAAATTAATCCATCACCACACTCTATATCCTCTAGTCTATCTAGTTTAGCGATCTTTGTACCCTAGTTACCTCGGCTATTGAGGTAGGAGCTCGGAATACAAATCCTCGGGTGGATCATCTTTGATGGAGGGAGACCAGAGATCAATATTGATCATGGAGGCCTCTAGGAGCTTAGGAAGGTGGTTGAAGACCGAAGGACACGGATCAATTCGGTATAACCATTCTTAACACCTATTTTGGGTTTGCTAGTTTAGCGTTCATGGTAGATCCGGGTAGCGGGTTGTGTTAGCGCCAGTTTTGAAAAAAAATCCGCAATCGTCCACGGTTTGATGGTCAGGGTGCTTTCATAACCCAACATGGTATTAGAGACAGCCCATAAACCACATACTAGTAGTTTTAGACGATTTTACTGTAACGAAAGTGAAACAATACCCCGAATATTCAAGTTGCTATCGTTTTTTCAGTGTCTTCTAAAAAAATTTTAAACAATTGCAGAAGGCTATATATGTTGTAACTAGAACACCCACAAAACTCAAGCCCCAAATTCCAAAGAAAAACTGGCCTGGCCGGTTTTTTAATTGTTCTAGGTCTCAATATTTTTTCGGTGCTCTCGTCTCTGAAATATTTGGTTTTTGGTATTGTTTGTTTTTCCCCATATTGCATATTTTGTTATCTTTAGTTTAGGGAAATACGGAGTATTTCGAAGTCGCTATTTTTAACACTGTTTAAATTTTTCAGTACATCCATTACTATCTGCGACAGTGAATGTCATTAGAGTAGTACAACACGTCTAATTGCTATATGCTCTTTTAGACGGGTTTGCGAACATGACATTCACGTTGATGTTCTATGTTGTGCTATGGTTGTGGTTGGATCGTCGTGGTGGATAGTCAATGGTGCAATGGTAGTATAGTTTAGTTTCATTTGTACATTTGATATTGTGGGGCGAGTGTCCGACATGTGGACTGCCGTCTCTGCCTATTTGTATATTATTTATTTGGGGCACGACTGGGTTGAGGTCGATGTGACCCTTGTTCATATATTATTTTCTTTTCTGTACTAGGATTACCCCGCGGTGGAGTGCACGAATAGCCGGGTTCGAGAAGGAAACGGGTCCACATCTTATGGCGTTGAGACGGAGGGGACCTTACTCTAGAATTGGCGGGTTATTCGCTGCACTCGTAGGGGTTTAGGTTGACCCATGGAGTGGTGCTCAAGTTACCGGATTCCATGAAGTGTTGGGTGGCCCATTCACGTTGTTTATTGGGGTTTCCTAGCTTCTAGGATAGGCGGATAACGTGCCGTACTCGTAGGGGTCTAGGTTTTCATTGCACATGCTATCCACACGACAGGAAACGTCGGGTCTCATTTGCGGCTCATGTGAAACCCTAGGCTCCAGGATTATCCACCACTCTGTATTGTTGGTTGAGATTCCGTGATGTTGCTTTATATCATGCCAGGGACGAATATTATATATATTTATATATATACTAGTAGATGTTGTATATGTTTTCTACCCGCGCTAGTCCAGCCCCCGCTCTGTCGTTTGTTAAGTAACCTAACCGGTGATGACAGGACCAGTGGCGAATGCAGATGGCATATACGTACATTATATTTTTCGTTCCTTTATCTGGTGTGATATGTTTAATTGATGGGACTGTGTTGATTCTGATCAATGCAGGGAAAACAAACATATATGACGTTGTTGGAACCAATTTTCAAAAACTGACATGACAGACGTTTTCTTTTTCTTTGCACAATGATATTTGGTTATGAATATCCAGCACCTCATTCGACGAGGCTAGAGCCGAGATCCCTTCATCGGGAGTCACCTCTTGAGCAAACGTTTATGTCATCATAATAACTTCAGTATAGTCGATTCTTTTTCTTTGCATCGTGGTATTCGTTAGGAATATCATGCACCTCATTCGGCGATGAAAGAGCCGAAATCCCTTCACAAGGAGTGACCTCTTTAGCAAAAGTTTGCGCCACTATATATTTGTAAAGCTATCCGATTCCTTCAACGATATCAAGTTCATTACGTTAAAGCTTTTTCGCCAAAAACCATCCGTAGCCCTCCATCATTTCGGATAAACAGCACATAGTATTCATGCGGTGTTTGTTGGCCAAAGTCAAGGCATCGTGAATGGTAACTATATGTTAATTATCCGTAGCATAGATAGATGTATTAACTTAGGACAGTCGTACCACTTTGTTGGCCAAAGTCAAGGGTGTGTACGGGTGGGTCTAAATCAATCTGGATAATGACGGGTAGAACTTGACTTGCGTGTTATGATTTGTTAGCCAAAATCAAGGTCATAACCGCTCGGGGCAAAAACAACATCAGGAGTTTCAAACGTACAGGAAACTTTCCAGTCGTGCGCATACCTTCTGGAGTGTGGTGACTTGAGTGGCTTCCATCAAGTTATCATGTGATGATAGTTGGATCCCGATTCTCACTGATGAGTAGGATTACTCTTCGGGTGATTTTAGATGATCCTAACTAATTCTCCTTTTGGGTTTGGAGGAGAATTAGAGGAAACGATGGGAGCCATCCAAATTAGATAAAGTGATTAAACGTTCCGATCTAGTTTAGAGTGCACGCTGAGTGTTTCTTTTCTCTCTCTTTTTGGCAGCGACCATGGCCGGACCCTAAACTAAAACTTATGAACCAAGTTAACCGAAGCTTTTTAAAACACTTTGGCTTTTGGATTGTCATGGAGTCGCATATATCATTGCCACTTCTACATCACCTTTGCGTTTCTCCAGAACATCCCGTATCACTACGAAGATCCATATTTATTGGATAATCTTGTAAGTATACGGGAGCGCCCCGGCCGTCAATCCGAGGACAAACACGGAACAAAAATTTTTATAAACTGGCACTAACACAGACTTTCACCTGGATCGAAACATTAACCTATACTAGCAAACTACAAAGAAGTTAGAATGGGTATACCGATCGATCTATGTCCTTCGGTGTTTAGCCACCATCCTTAGCTCCTCGCGGCATCTCCGATCTCGCTCGATATATGGTCTCTTCGTCAAAGTGGCACCGCGTCAAGGAATCTTTTTACGGGCTCCCGCTTCAAACCGATGCAACTCGGACATGAAGTTTGCAAGCCGGCATGTCCAAGATGAAGTAGAGAGTGAGTGTGAATACTTTGTCACAATACACCCTAGGATTCTCATCACATGTGAGGGTTAGGGTGGAGGTTGAAGAAGATGCAAAGAGATGAAGAGTGTGAGCTCATGAAAAAATCAAGTGAGCAAGAACCAAGCACCACGAATTGTCATGGCCGCCCTCTCTCTTTTGTGTGTTGATATAATGCGGTTTTGTGTTGAAAAATAAAAAAAAAAAAGATATCACAAAATATCTCACACTAAACCCTCAAAATATCTCACCAAAAACAAAGCTCGTTAATCCACCATGACTCACTATACGACTCATAACCATGAGTCATTAAGTGATCATACTAGATTAATGACTCACCATATGAGTCACACTTTCCAAATCCAAATAAACACTTAAACCAAAATGTTTACCAAAAAGAAATGCATCTTCTTAAGTAATCTCGTGACGGATCTGTAACAACCCTAATTTTCCTATACAAATATTTTTTCAAATATTTTTTTTCAAAATCCATAAAGAGGTATTTTAGCTTGAGTAGAAGATATAAGTAATTATTTTGCTTTTTAATTACAAGTTAAAAGAATGTAACAACTCCATTTTTAGTGTACAAAAATTTGCTTTAAAATTAATGTATACTTGGAGTATTTACTTTTGTTGTTATCACTTTAAGTATTTAATTCACTCCTTAATTACAATAAGAAGCTTGTAGCTCATTGGTAATACCTTGCATTGCTGAACCAAGCCACCAGAGTTCAAATCCCATGCCGCACATTATTTTTAATATTGATTTGTTTTAAATTTTATAGAAGCCCAACAGTCCATACGAGATAATTCCAAAATTTCCCACTACCCATGAAAAACTGAAAATACCAGTGACTACCTCCGGCGACCCCCCACATTCCGAGCCATCGACTCGGCCGGTCGGCCGGGTCATCAACATGAAAAATCTGGCTTTTGATCTTCCCCACTCCTTTGCATACTTCAATTTCTGATATCAATTCCAGAGACCCCATTAAACCTCATTTACTACATTTTTAATACATTTTTCATACATTTTTACATTTTTAAATTAAAACCCAACATCTATCCTAACCCTAGACTAACCCTATAAATACACCCCTACCCTCTACCCTCTCACCCCAAACTCTGAGCCAACTCTCAAAAATTCTCAAGAAATCTTATGTACTTTGAAGTCGAGCACGAAGCGAACCTATGGCGAATTTTCCGGTTAACTTCCGTTGATCATTCTAGGAGCTCCCGATGACGAAGCGACGCACCGGCGACTCCTCCCGTTCTATCTCTTTCTTCTAGTTGTCCAAAACCCGTAAGTCCCATTTCTAACTTTCTTTTCCATTCTAAAAATACGGATTTACAAAACCCGACGGAATCGGAAAAAATCCGATTTCCGATTGGGTTTTCTTATAAAACATCACTACTCGTTAATACAATTATGCTTAACCTCCCTCATGTTGACTATTAAACACTAATCAACCAAATTGATCAAGTTTCATTTCATAAAATGATGGCTATTTCACTTTATCGTATTTTTCATTGAAATACCACATTGTTTCAATTATACATTTTAATTCATTAAACTTTCTATACCTTTAAGTAGATCACGAGGTAACTACCTACCTCCTCACACACTCATATGCAACATAGCACGACACCCTCGGGAACATAGAATACGGGAAATCGAAATCATTACAAATAAATAACCTTCGAGCTAATAATAAAAAATATCTATACTCAGCCAATTAAGGACTGTCGCGCTCATTAGGACAGAGGAAGGTTGTGGGCATTCAGTCGTTTATCTAAACCTGACTTTGTGGTGTCTAGGCTAGACAAGTGAGAAAGGTAACTTTAAAAGGCCCGTCTCACAGTGATTCGTGAGAGGATCCCTCCTTTCTTCACTTGTACATACCTGGCCACAATTGGCGGTGAAGAGACGATTTGAGAGATTTCTCACAACTTGTCGCTTTGGACCAGTTAGGAGTAGTCTAGTTGACTTAGGAGACCCAAGAACATAGAATACGGGAAATCGACATCTTTACAAATAAATACCATAATTAATAAAACCATTTTCCCTTAATGATTAGTATTTATACAAATCTTTGCAAAGCGCTGCTACAACCCATTTGGGGAACCCGTTCGGGATGGTGCGGATTATCGTACATCCTCGGGCTTAGTAATGTGAGATGCAGACCTCCGCAAGGAGCATTCGGTCTCGATAGATTTAATATACGACATCTTAAGAAAACGAGATTTCTAGAATATTATATATATACTAAAATTATTTTCATATACATATATGTATATGTAATATAGAAATATCTATTTTGAATTATTACAAATATTCCACTCTTTCTAAAAATGTCATAAGAATCATTTTACACTAAAATACCATGAATTCCATACAAATCAATATTACAAATAAATACCTTTATTTATGAAAATAGGATATTTGCACTAGAAATATCACAATATAAAATATGCATTCACTACAACTCTAAAGATGAATAATAAATACTTGGGGTTTATCTTGAAAAGTATATAAAAGTATTTTTACATAAAAACCCCTCAAGTTCGATAAATTACCCTAAAGCCCCTAGTAAACATAGGTTTAAGCGGGACCAATCTCTTGAGCCTCAGGGAGCCGGAGAAGTGGGTGCTTGCCTATTTAAGGTAGACAACTTAATAATGGTGTGATCAATACGGTAATCGTCTTGGAAAAAGACACAAATCCTGCCGTCCATGTGCAGTGGTTACTGAAAACATCAAACCAATCAGGACTTCAATTTACTGACTCAGAGTGAGTCTCATTATAATCTGACTTGAATATGATTCAAGTACAATCTACAATCTACAATTTACAATCTACAATCGAAAATCGAAAATCTTACAATCCAACATGAATCCATGAATCCAACTATCAACCTATACAACTTGACCGAACCGAACCATGGATATACATTCCATTTTCATGGTCTCCAGTTTACATCCATTTACATGATTCTACGGTTACATCCATTACAGATATCATGGTTTCGGTCAGTAATCCAATTATACAATCTATACAGTTTACAATACAATAGAATCAAAACACTACGGGGTTTAAGGGGTAGACTGGTACAGAAGGTGTTAAAAGTGGCACGAGACTGCAAGATTTAAGACTCCTAACATGAATCCAATTGCCGTTGTTCCGAGCCTTCTAACGGAGCCTTGTACTCTATATTCAGTTCACCGTAGTCTCTGGTCTAACGAGACTCCTCTCGTATACACTGGAATCCTTCTGTACCAAGCTACAAACAACAACGTTAACACAACATTACAATAATATAATACAACTTTAAAAGATACCATCTTATTCTGTCTATTCTATTTCTTCCTTTTCTTTGGGACTTACCGAGCGACCTGTTCGCTGACGACATTCTCTTTCTTTTTTCTTTGAATGTCGTCAGGTGATTTGAAACCGTCAGAGATCAAGTCCATTGCTGAAGACTTGGACCAGTTCAGTGAAGACCCCGAGCTCTAGACATTGTACATTTTCCATTCACTACTTTTCATTTCCTGCTATGCTATTGTTTAGGCATCACTTTTTATTCAGTTGTATATACTTTTCATGCATTGTACAAAAGAATGTTAATAAATAAATTTATTGTTCAGTTTATATCTCTTGTCTCTTATGTTTACTTTTATATGGCTTAGATACGCTTAGCGTATTTACTTCACGGTGAATACGTAGCGGACCAGTGCCGTCCTCTTCACCGTATACCGGGAAGCGGGGCATGACAGGATCACAAGAATACCCCTCACCTGTATATACATACCTGCATCCGCATTCCGACTGAATACGAATACAATGAGACTAAAATATTCCAACACAATATAATACTAGGATCCGGCTTAAACCAAAGCCCTCTAGTATTATCCGTCCGAGTCATGATACGTGTACAAGTGCACGTGTATGTTTGAACCCTGCCATAAAACCATACGGCCTCTACAACGTTTCGCCCGAACTTGGGAAACATTCTGTGGGGGACTCTAAAGACTCGTCAATACGCTGGCAGTGGGTTTAACTACAAGCTCGTCAGTGGTACTAGCCGTTCGTAACGGCCGCCCAGGTATTGACCAAAAGGGAGGCCGATGAGCGAACTCATCCTGAAACCCTTCCGAGCCTGTCAGTGAAAATATCCGTACAGTCCAGTCCGTTCGTCTATGAGTATCGCATATCGGGCCTAGGGCGCTGGTAAACGTCAGACCCCCAAAAGCGGTATAAGTCGTGTCGGAGTGTAGCCCAGAATACCCTGAGATACTACTGGAATACCTACCAGTAAATCTCGCTTGCCCTGGCCAGGGACTTTGTGTAATGGCTCTCCAGACACAGCACGATCTCACCCCAATACTGGGAGAGACGAATCCCTTGCTGATCCGCTCACTGCCTCCATGTGGCTCGGGACTGTACCCAGCTAAAACCTGTTTGCACGATTCCTTTGAGCCGTGGTAGGGTAGTAATCAAAGAACAGTCGGAACTTATACAAGACAAATGATGATCTTAGGTCGATAGACTAACTTGTACACATGTCACCAGGAAACTGCTATCTGACGACAGGTATAATACAAACTAGCAAGTTCCCAACGAGTCCGTCCGGTGTACTCATAACCCAATGATCACCTGTATACATCTTAGGTGAACCAACTGACACCAATTGCTTGTGAGACCGGCCACCGCCCCTCGTCGGGGTCTCAACTGTATACACTAGTTTACTCTGGAGTATCGATGCCCTGTCTCGAAACTCCCTCGACTAGGGACCATTTAAGGATGTGCTTATAGACCCCAGATCTCACGTATATGATCGCTATCATACTGCTGGCAGTCAAGCAAGAATCCTATGGGCTTTATCTGTAAGTGCACGGCGGCGCCCCGACCGTCAATCCGACGCCGGATTGCGGAAATGAAAATTTTCTAACAACTAGAAACCGGCACCACCGCGCACAAAAATCCCGGATCGGACCATTAACCTAACTCTAGCAAACAAGAATAAGAGTAGAGAAGCTATACCAAGCGATCCGTGTCCTTCAATCTTCGCTTCTACTCCGATCTCCTCGCGGAATCTCCGGTCGTCGCCTCCTCGCCGAAACGGGCACCACATCGCCGAGTTCTTTTACGGGCTCCCACCTCTGGACCGAGGCAACTCGGGGCGTGAAGTTGGCTAGCCGACGCGTCCAAGGAATGCTGTAGACTAGTGTAGAAACCATTGTCTCATTTGGGGTTGTGAAGTTGCCATGGTGATGGAGGAGTGAAGAAAAAGCTTTGGAGGAAAAAGGTGCTCTCATTTTAGCAAGGAATGAGATAAGGAAATGCCATACATAAAAATGAACCTCTCTCTCCTCACCCCTCAAGTGGCCGGCCCCCCTATGAACAAATGGTGGAGGGAATGAAAACATGAAGGGAGGTGAGGGTAGTAAAAGCAATGGGGTGACCACATCCAAAAGTGATGATAACAATATCAAATCAATTTCTAATCAACTCTAATCTCATTAATGCTAAACCATCATGAAAAAGCAAAGATGCTTAACCTATCATAATGCCACAAATGCAAATAACCCCTCCACAAATGCTAATTTACGAACTTGCAAATTAGCCCCTCCATCAGAAAAATCCGGCCGTGAAGGAACAAAGGAAAACTGGCCGGAACGGAATGCAAACTGGCAACTTCAGAAAACTGATCCCGTAATAAATTACAGGAAAACCCCGTGACTGCATATACATGCCCGCATTTGTATTCCCACTGAATACAAATGCAATGAGACAAAATCTATACTGTACAATACTAGGATCCGGCTTAAACCAAAGCCCGCTAATATTATCCGTCCGATCATGATCCGTGCAATACCGCACGTATCTGATCGAACCCTGCCATATCTCCATACGGCCTCTACAGCGTTTCGCCCGAAACATGAGTAACTGTGTGTGGTGGACTCTAAAGACTCGTCAATACTATGGCTGTGGATTTAACCACTAGCACGTCAGAGGGATTAGCCATACGTGACGGGCTACCAGCTATTGACCAAAAGGGACGTCGATGAGCGAACTCATCCTGACACCCTACTGAGCATGTCAGTGACAATATGCGTACAGTCCGGTCCATTCGTCTATGAGCATCGCATGGCGGGCCTAGGGGGTTGGTAAAAGTCAGACCCCCAAAAGCGGTACAAGTCGTGTCGAAGTATAGCCCAGAACATCCTGAGATACTACTGGAATACCTACCAGTAAATCTCCTTCCTTGGCCAAGGACTTTCATGTACTGGCTCTCCTAGACACAGCGCGACCTCACCCCCAATACCGAGAGAGACGAACCCCTGCAGATCCGCTCACTGCCTCCATATGGCTCGGGACAGTACCCAACTAAAACCTGTTTGCACGTCTCCTTTGAGCGTGGTAGGGTAGTAATCAAAGCACAGTGGGAACTCACACGAGACAAATGACGATCTCAGGTCGATGAACTAACCTGTACACATGTCACCAGGGAACTGCTATCTGACGTCAGGTATAATACCAACTAGCAGGTTCCCGGCGAGTCCTGTCCGGTGTACTCATAACCCAATGAGCACCTGTATACATCTTAGGTGAACCAACTGACACCAGTGGCTTGTGAGACCGGCCGCCGCCCCTCGTCGGGGTCTCGACTGTATACACTAGTCTACTCTGGAGTATCGATACCCTGTCTCGAAACTCCCACGACTAGGGACCTTTTAAGGATGTGCTTATAGACCCCAGCTCCCACGTATATGACCACCCTCATACTGCCGGTAGTCAAGCAAGAATCCTAGGGGCTCTATCAACGTGCAATAGTGATTAGTAATGTCACCTAAAGCAGTACACGATGATAAAGATAAACCAGATAGCATACAATCATTTTGAGTAAGACCGTCCTACCGGAATAGGTCCTCCCTCAATCATTGCAATCACGTGCCTGTGATCCAATAATTGACTCTGAGGGCACTATCTCCAACACTATCAACGTGTAATAGTGATCTGTAATATCACCTAAAGTATGTACACGATGATAAAGACAAACCAGATAGTATACTATCATCTCAAGTAAGATTGTCCTACCGGTATAGGTCCTCCATCAATCATTGAAATCACGTGCCTGCGATCCAATAATTGACTTTAAGGGCACTATATCCAACAATCTCCCACTTGCACTTAAGGCTAATTATTGCGATGTCGCATACTCACAGCCCGTGTGATACCGAACACCCAACTCCTCTACTAATCCGTTTCACAAAGCTCGTTTGCGAAACTATTATGTTGGAGAAAAAGCCTCAGTGAGTGGATCCGCCCTGATGTTTCTTTCCATGTCTCTCTTAATCTCAAGTTCGCGGATAAAGTCATCTCCCGAATTGAGTAATACATGTCTTAGAATATGTCTGGATAGCTGATTGGACCTAGTTCACAAATGAACTCCAAATCCAAACTTCTTAGACTGCATCTACAACTAAATCAGTATCCTGCACCATGCCTCCCTCAGTATCCGCTTGGACCACCTGTCCAAACTACTGCCCCTCTTCAGAGGGTAAACTATAACTCTGACAGTCACTCTGTCATCCAGGTCACCTTGGAAGCCTGGAATGATAACTGTCTCCTGAAGGAGGCTACTGTTATCATATCCCTAGAACATCCACTTATGTTCTAAAACTGCTTCCGAACGTTTCTCCAGGATTGGATTAATATCAATTTATTATAGCTAGTGCAAAAACAACATCTGGTGTGGTACTTGATATCTTATGATTGACACAATTTCCTAAGCAAGTGATTTGCCAATCACGCACATCCCTCTCCCCTTTAGTCTGTAAGACCCCTTTAGAGAGCATGACTCCATCACCTGCAGGTACACAACCATGCCAGGAGTCGTCCATTCTAAAACACCTTTAGAATGATGTCTATGTATAGATCTAGTAACCAGAATATCTGTTATTATACCCATATCCTATGTGGAGAAACCACTGTGTGACAACCAAAATATAACCGATCGTAGTATAGGAATTTCACCTCCTATTATGTGTATCGCATCCAAATACCAGGATATAACACCCTACTACCTTCTTAACAGATCCATCCCCTATTCTGATGAAGTCAAAAATTATGACTGTCACATCAAAAATAGATGATCTATCTCCGCTATATCTGCTTTAGTCTATAAATAGACACAAGCTACTTGTCCACTATGCTTCCGCTGGTCCTACTGACCACAACAACCCTCATATACACGTACACTTCTAAAGTTAGTTTAGAACGACGCTATACTCATCCTCCTGCCGGGTCTCATAGTCTGGAACAGCAGCAATGGAAATTCTGGGTAAACAAGAACCTCCCTGTCACTGTCCTTGAGGATACCAGAGTACCTCTCGGACGACTGAGGTTACCCACCATATCTGCGGAGTGGCTAATGGAATGTCAAACCTGATTGAATGTTTAGGTCCTATTAAATTTTTAGTAATCGTTTGCGGTTCTGGAATCACTTCCAGTTCTACCATACTCCCACTACTGTTTTCTGAAAAAGTCCATTTTACTAAAACTGTGGCGAGTCAAGAACAATATCACTATTGATCTTCCAGATGGTAGAAAATCAACCCTCGTCATAGCCCAGGTTAACCCACAAACTGCCATTACAGAAATGTGCCTTGAGTTATCCAGAGTCTTGTTTTAAGCATAAGCCGAACAACTCCATATACCTTAACATTGTTAAGATATTAACCGTTCTATAACCAATATAGAAACAGAGACACTGATTTAATTGGAACCAGATTCAAATCATGCAACTGTCTCCAGTGCATGCCAACTAAATGGAGAGAGGCCGACCAGAATTACTCAACTTAGGAGTACATCCAATTATGAGTAACCTGAAAGAGAAACAAGTGTCTCAAAACCATTACTATTAACTAAATACCAAATACAAGTATCTACATTTTCGATCACCTTGAAGAATTCTTATACTTGCAATACATGGTTCTCTACTTTATTCTTGTACCTATAACTTCTCAAAACTTGGACTTTGTATTTCTACGAAACACGTGTCTAAAACTAGAGAAGTCACAAGTGAATGAATATAGTACGAGCACCAACCCTTCTGTCCTAATGGACACTGGACAACATACAATACTCTGTATAAGTCCTCTGAGTTGAATAACTCAAACCCTGTACGTCGTAGGTTGAAAAATGTACTATGGTTATGAAGAATTACACCGCTGTTGAATGCTCCTTACCTAACCATCAACTGATATAGGTAAATGTCATAGAAATAATTTCAAAATGTTATATCTCACATTATAAAATAAATGTACAGATATATCAGTTTGAAATTGTGGCATAACAACGGATATTCAAAACCAAACATTTGTCGTCCGGCAAAATCCCAGACGATTTTCTCAAATATCACCAATTACAACGAATTCCGATATAATGAGGATGATCACCTAATTTCTAATAAGTTACTCTCACTCATCATCTGTAAAACCATACAGATGTGACAAACATACCTGGTAAATACATACTCTGGAGTAAGGATCTAATTGGGAAATCAGTTTTCTATTAACAATACATAGTGAATATGAAACATTAAAATGTTTCGAAGGGGTTTCCGGGTATTCCTAGTAATGCCTCTTCCATTATCCAGATTCATGACTATAACTGTATATTTCTTTGTCATCTCTCCAAATCCGTTTATTTGTCTTTACCCATTACCTTCTGTACACCATCGTTAGGCAAAATGGTTTTCTTCCTTCCCTACCGTTCGGCACCAGCCTATGGTTTTGAAGAAGACTATCCAATAAGCATAATAAGTGTACTCTCCTAAACCTAGGAGCTCTCGCAACCTGAGAGAAGGTAAAGATAAAAGAAAACCTGAATAATCCTATTTAATTTCTCCTGAACCGGAGAAAGGTAAAGGTGAAATAGGTGTGGCGATGAAATACATGGTTTGGTCGTGAATGATAACAGTCGCAATTTACTTTGCCCTCTTTTTAATCCCTTTATATGTCTTTACTTATTACCTTCTGTACACCACACTTAGGCTAATTGGTTTTCTTCATTCCCTACATTTCGGCACATGCCTATGGTTTGGAAGAAGACTATCCAATAAGCGTAATAGGTGTGCTGTCTCCTAATCCTAGGAGGCCTCATAACCTGAGAGAAGGTAAAAGGAAAAGACAACTGAATAGTCCTATTCATTTTCTCCATAACCAGAATCCATCCTCGAAAAAGTTCCTTCGAGTTCGTATATAACCATACGATGGATTTATCCAATGGAAGTGGATGTTCGTAGTGATACGAAGTGTTCTGGAGAAATGCAAAGGGTAAAAGAAGGAGTGGCAATGATGTATGCAACTCAGACAATCCAAAAGCCAGTGTTTTAAGAAAGTTCGGTTTAACTTGGTCACTGAATCATAGTCTAGGGTCGGGCCATGGTCGCTGCCAAAGAGAGAGAAAAGAAACACTCTGCGTGCACTCTAACCTAGATCAGAATGGTTAATCACTTTATCTAATCAAGAAACCTCTCACTGTATCCTCAAATTCTCCTCCAAACCTGAAAGAAGAATTAGTTGGGATCACCCGAGGAGTAAACCAACTCAACAACAGGAATCGGGATCCAACTATCATCGCATGATAATGTAATGGAATCCACTCACATTATCACACTTTAGAAGGTATGCGCATGCCTGACAAGTTTCAGTTTCTTTAGAAACTCCCGATGTGATTTTTACCCTATGCTCTTATGACCTTGACGAAGGCCAACATATCATAAGTCACATGTCAAGTTCTGCCCGTCATTGTCCATGTTAATTTGAACCCACCCGTACATACCCTTGACGAAATCCAAAATAGTAGTACGACTGTCCCAAACGAACGCATGTATCAAAGCAATAGAAAAGTAACAAATAGCTACCATACACGATGTCTTGATGAAAGCCAACATACATAGCATGAAAACTAAGTGCTACCCGTCTGAAATGACGGAGGGCTACGAATGGTTTTTGGCGAAAAACCATTAACGTAATGAACTTGATATCGTTGAAAGAACCTGATAGCTTTTTACAAAAATATAGTGACGAAAACCTTTGCTAAAGAGATCACTCCCGGTAAATGGATCTCGGCTCTTTCCCCGTAGAATGAGGTGCAGGATATTCCAACTTAATATCGCGATGCAAAGCAAAAAGCAATCGACTATAGTGATGTTATTACCCTGACGCAAACTTCTGCCGAAGGGGTCAGTCCCGATGAAGGGATCTCGGCCCTTGCCCCGTCGAATGAGGTGCTGGATATGCTAAACTGAATACCGATGTGCAAAGCAAATGTAACCGTCCTTGCAAAAACAGCTTTTTGAAAAATGTTCCAACAACATCGAATAGGTTTGTTTTCCTTGCATTGATCAGAATCAATGCAGTCCCAACAATTAATCACACCAGAAAAGAACAAAAAGAAAATGTACGTATATGACATACGCATTCGCCACTGGGTCCCGTCATCACCCATTAGGTTACTTAACTAACGCAGAGCGGGGACTGGACTAGGGCGGGTGTAAAACATATACAACATCTACTAGTATATATATCAATATACAATAATCGCTCCAGGCGTGGTAAATGCAAAATCACAGAGAAGTAATAAGCATCACGGAACAATATAGATATCAGGGAGCCCCGGGTTTCTATTGAGCCGCAAGCGAAACCCGACGTTCCCCTGGTCGTGTGGATAGCCTGTGCAATGAAACCTAGACCCTTACGAGTGCGGCAAGTTACCCACCAAAACCTGAAGCGAAGCAGCCCCCTTCAGCAAAGTGATTGGACTACCCAACACTTCACGGAATCCAGTAACTTGAGCACCCATCCTTGGGTCAACCTGTACCCCTACGAGCGCGGCGAATAGCCTTCCAATTCTAGAGTAAAGCCCCCTCTGTCTCAAGCCATGAGATGCGGGCCCGTTGCCCTCTAAAACCCGGCTATCCGTGCACTCCACCGCGGGGTAATCCTAATACAGAAAATAAAATATCTACAATGGGTACATCGACCTCAACCCGGTCGTGCCCCAAAAGAATAATATAAAAACAGGCAGTGACGGCAGTCCACATGTCGGGCGCTCTCCCCGCGATATCAAATGTACAAATAAATCCAAACTGCACTCCATTGCATGGAAACTATCCACCACGACAATCCGCAACAATATAGCACAACATAGAACATCAACATGAATGTTACGTTCGCAAAACCGGTCTAAAAGGACTATAGCAATTAGACAAGATTTACCGCTCTAATGACATTCACGGTCACAGATAGTAATGTAAGTACTGTAAACTAACGTATTTAAAATTCCGATCGACTAAACATCCCGAAGTGGGCCCCAAGTGCAAATCCAGCACTCAAACAAATCTGGGCCCAAACTAAATATTCTAGAAACCAGAATTCCATATGAAAAAAACCCAGAAGAAAAATGGTGCACTGTTGCGACCATACAGCCGCGGAACCGCAACAAACATGATGGTTTCGCCGCGGTTCCGCGGTCCGATGGTGAGAACGTGCTCTAAAATTTCTTCGAGGGTCTTAGAAAAGTCTGCTCGATTTTCTGATATACCAAAAAAAATTTTAGACCACAAAACAATTTCGACAGAAACATCAAGAATAGAATTGCGGTTTTGGAAAATTCGGTCGATCGTTCTTTTCAACATGTTAGAACATGCTAGTATGGGTTAATGGAGTGGATCTGATACCATGTAAGTCTACGGCAGCGCCCCGGCCGTCAATCCGAAGCCAAACGAGGAACAAAAACTTTTATAAACTGGAGCTAATGCAGACTTTCACCGGGATCGAACCATTAACCTATACTAGCAAACTACAAAGAAGTTAGAATGGCTATACCGATCGATCCATGTCCTTCGGTCTTTAGCCACCATCCTTAGCTCCTCGCGGTATCTCCAATCTCGCTCGATCTCCGGTCTCCTCGTCGAAGTGGCACCACGTCAAGGAATCTTTTTATGGGCTCCCGCTTCAAACCGAAACAACTCGGACATTAAGTTTGCTATCCGACATGTCCAACATGAAGTAGAGAGTGAGTGTGAATACTTTGCCTCAATACACCTTAGGATTCTCATCACATGAGAGGGTTAGGGTGGAGATTGAAGAAGATGCAATGAGATGAAGAGTGTGAGCTCAAGAAAAAATCAAGTGAGCAAGAACCAAGCACCACGAATTGTCATGGCTGCCTTCTCTCTTTTGTGTGTTGATATAATGAGGTTTTGTGTTGAAAAATCAAAAAAAAGATATCACAAAATATCTTACCCAAAACAACGCTCATTAATCCACCATGACTCACTATATGACTCATAACCATGAGTCATTAAGTGATCATGCTAGATTAATAACTCACCATATGAGTCACACTTTCCAAATCCAAATAAACATTTAAACCAAAATGTTTATCAAAAAGAAATGTATCTTCTAAAGTAATCTTGTGACGGATCACAAGAATACCCCTCACTTGTATATACATCCCTGCATCCGCATTCCGACTGAATACTAATACAATGAGACTAAAATATTCCAACACAATATAGCACTAGGATCCGGCTTAAACCAAAGCCCTCAAGTATTATCCGTCCGAATCATGACACGTGCGCGTGTATGTTCTAATCCTACCATAAAACCATACGGCCTCTACAACATTTCGCACGAACTTGGGAAACTTTCTGTGGGGGACTCTAAAGACCCGTCAATACGCTGGCTGTGGGTTTAACCATAAGCTCGTCAGTGGTACTAGCTGTACGTAACGGCCGCCCAAGTATTGACCAAAAGAGAGGCCGATGAGCGAACTCATCCTGAAACCCTACTGAGCCTGTCAGTGACAATATCCGTACAGCCCGGTTCGTTCGTCTATGAGCATCGCATATCGGGCCTAGGGGGCTGGTAAACGTTAGACCCGCAAAAGCGTTATAAGTCGTGTCGGGGTGTAGCCCAGAACACCCTAAGATTCTTCTGGATTACCTACCAGTAAATTTCGCTTTCCCTGGCCAGGGACTTTGTGTAATGGCTCTCCAGACATAGCACGATCTCACCCCAAATACCGGGAGAGACGAATCCCCTGCCGATACGCTCACTGCCTCCATGTGGCTCGGGACTGTACCGAAGTAAAACCTGTTTGCACGACTCATTTGAGCCGTGGTAGGGTAGTAATCAAAGCACAGTGGGAACTCACACGAGAAAACTGACGATCTCAGGTCGATAGACTAACCTGTACATATGTCACCAGGGAACTGCTATCTGACGACAGGTATAATACCAACTAGCAAGTTCCCGGCGAGTCCGTCCGGTGTACTCATAACCCAATGAGCACCTGTATACATCTTAGGTGAACCAACTGACACCAATGGTTTGTGAGACCATCCACCGCCCCTCATCGGTGTCTCGACTATATACACTAGTGTCACGACCCACCTCCAATACAGAGAGTATTGTCCGCTCTGGCCGGAGCCGCACGGTTTTATCCTTCGGAGCGAACTGGACCCGGCCAGGGGACACTTCCCAGGAGGTCACCCATCCGAGAGTTTCCCTGGCCCGAGCACACTTAACTACGGAGTTCTCAAACTCCTGTAGTGCCAGTTCACTTAAAAGGCTCCTCTGTATTGAAGAGTGGTATCATTCCATTTATAGTACAGATCTGTCCTCTTTCGGAATGTATTCCGAAGATTCCCCATTGTTTTATAGTGGGTCCCCATGCTTATCTGGTATATATGGGTATACCGGAAATACCTGGGGTATTACATTCTACCCCACTTAGAACAATGGTTCGTCCTCGAACCACAAACCTACTATTGAGGAACCAGCTCTGATACCATTCTGTCACGACCCACCTCCAATACAGAGAGTATTGTCCGCTCTGGCTGAAGCCGCACGGTTTTGTCCTTCGGGGCGAACTGGACCCGGCCAGGGGCCACTTTCCAGGAGGTCACCCATCCCAGGACTTCCCTGGCCCGAGCACGCTTAACTACGGGGTTCTCAAACTCCTATAGTGTCAGTTCACATAAAAAGCGCCTCTGTATTGAAGAGTGGTATCATTCCATTTATAGTACAGATCTGTCCTCTTTCGGAATGTATTCTGAAGATTCCCCATTGTTTTATTGTGGGTCCCCATGCGTATCTGGTATAAATGGGTATACCGGATAATACCTGGGGTATTACAACTAGTCTACTCTGAAGTATCGATGCCCTGTCTCGAAACTCCCTCGACTAGGGACCATTTAAGGATTTACTTATAGACCCCAGCTCCCACGTATATGATCGCCATCATACTGCTGGCAGTCAAGCAAGAATCTTATGGGCTCTATCAACGTGTAATAGTGATCTGTAATGTCACCTAAAGTATGTACATGATGGTAAAGACAAGCCAGATAGTATACTATCATCTCAAGTTAAACTGTCCTACCGGTATAAGTCATCCCTCAATCATTGCAATCACGTGCCTGCGATCCTATAATTGACTTTGAGGGCACTATATCTGTCACGACTCGAAATGGTACGCGACTTGCACTTGAATCGTAAGTATGTACATGATGGTAAAGACAAGCCAGATAGTATACTATCATCTCAAGTAAAACTGTCCTACCGGTATAAGTCATCCCTCAATCATTGCAATCACGTGCCTGCGATCCTATAATTGACTTTGAGGGCACTATATCTGTCACGACCCGAAATGGTACGCGACTTGCACTTGAATCGTATGAAGTCTATAGGACCCCATCTAATTCAAGTAAGGCAAGAAATCCCAGAAATCTAAACCATTTTAAGAAGTAAAGAAAACTAGTTTTAAAACAAGTGTTTTTAAATATCATAAGCCGAATATACATTTTAAAAATCTCAAGTATTTTCTAAAAATTTCGGCAGAGTTTCCTTTGTAAATACTATCCCTAAACGGGGTATAACATGAATAATATATGCACAATGATAAAAGGCATCCCCAAGCGGGAGCTATCTCTTCATCAATCGACGGTCACAACCACGCAAGCAATATAATATACAACGCCGAAGGGCGAGGATCAAAACTCGAAAGGAAACTCAAAATCATCAAGAAAACCATAATACTACAACGCGCGACTCTAAGGTCGAAATAATACACAACTGGTTTCTAAGTCTGAAATAAATATACATGTCTGGTTGATGGAATTTTACTAGATACAACTGAAAATAAATAAGTACAATGGTGGTCACGATGCAAGTGAACCCACCTACCAAAGCAAAACACCCGGAATGGAAACAGTGTGCCAGCAAAGCCGTAATGAAACCTGTACGGAAAAACCTGCAAGAAAGTGTGGCACAACGGGGGTGAGTTGCCAACTCGTGAGTAGAAAACATCACAGTGCAGAAATCGTATGTATGACTCAATCCTAGGTCAAACGATCAGTAATATATATATCCTCAAAATGATATAGTCTGAAGCATGATAAGGTGGCAAAAGTAAACATCTATACATCAGTGTAATACCAAGTGCTCGTGCCAGTGCCTCAGGTAGCAACATATCATAAATATGAGGTATGATCAATGTAATCAACATGAATCAATGTCAACTATATCATGAAGTGTATAAGTATGTGGATATCATCCAACTATATAATAAATGTCCGTATGCATGTGGATCTCGTCCACGTGTCAACCAATGACACAAAACATCATGCATGTAAATATCATAAAGCATATGCATGGAAGTATGAGGACATAAATCAACGTGTGTCCTTCACGACACATCAAAATCATGGAACCTAAGTGTCTAGCATCGACACTCGAAAACATCATGAAACCTGTGCCCAACATCGGCACGTAAATCCTCATATATATAAGGCTCCGTCAGTCCGGATCGGCCCATATCATCTCTCAACTCCGGTCGGTATCCTCCGGATATCCGCCGAGCCCAAATACAATCACCGGTAGGTAGTAGTCCCCTTACCAGGCTCACCGTCTATATACATAGCATCCCTTTCTTGCCCCGGGGTACCATACCGGGCCAACCATGTACCCGCAAACGGAATCATCCGCCTCCTCAAATCGGGTTTCACATATCACACGTCTCAGAACCTAGAAAATGGATGGTGGCCGCACTGAAATATCATATTAAGAGAAACCGGGTTTTTTAAATAGTACATACTTTCTTTTGAAGTACCCACGTACTCAAATCCGGAAATATCATGGAAACAACATATCTCAATGCGTATAATCATAAAGCATGATGTATGCGACATATAATAGAAATGTAAGCATATCAGTTTATCATGCAACATAAACAGTAATAGGCACATATCAAGGGAAAACCGCTCCTTTAAATGAATATAGTTTTAAAATATATCTTGCGGTTCCCAAATCTCCAAAATCAAGCCAGAATCATCTATGTATGTGCAAACATGTATGTATGCAAGTATGAGTGTACAATATTCCTGTGCGCCAATATGGATGTACAAGTAGGTATATACGCAAGTATGGGTGTACAATATGCCTATGCTCCAATATGGATGTACAAGTAGGTATATACGCAAGTATGAGTGTACAATGTGCATGTGCGCCAATATGGATGTACAAGTAGGTATATACGCAAGTATGAGTGTACAATATGTATGTATACAAGGAGTCATATCCTGATGCAACGGTCCTACTGTGTAGTGACATGGCAATTATCGATGATGAAATGCGTGAGCCGGCAAGCAAGTGTACGTGGAACATACGCATCAACGATAATGGTGCTGGTGTCCTGACAGCTTGGGTTTAATATAACAATAAACACATTTAAACATGCAACGCGATGCGGATAGCAAGAATATGCAGAAAAATGAATAATAAACACAACAGTGAAGAATCTACATCAATATATAAATGTCATACAGTTTTGCCATTTGAGACGAACCGTGGTGTTTAGAAAAATATAAGGGCTACGGTGTTTTTAAGAAAAGTTGTGTCTTTTGAAAATATCCGTAGAATCCCTTGGCCTGTCTTTAAAATACTCACGATTCGTTAGTTTTGAAATAGGTATGACTCGAGTCTAGTCTAACAACTATAAGTACTACAGAACTAAACGAACAGTTCAACCGAAAGGGTAAGGGAAACCACCTAAATCTGAGTCGATATACATATAAATATAATAGTCGGTGATCCCGCCTCAATAGTATCACATACGATACAATATACAATATGACATCCTCGAGTCAAGAGTGTGGATCTATCATCAATATAAAGCTCGTACGGTAAATCCATCGTACGACATCCCAAATCTGGGTATGGGGCGAATCTCACATTTATCTCAGCAATTATCCGGTATCCTTATCATCATATCTCACGGACTGGGGTAATGATCTAAGTCTAGCACAAACTGATACCATCGCTTTATATGTAAATGTGTCTGTAAAACACACATCCAAAGGCCCGCTAAAATCTCATGACGTATCTCATAATACGAACCACATGATATCACCGATCTCATGGTGATTGATCGATTTTCCGTTGTGTGTAGAGAAAATTATGTAAAAATCACAACCAAAAATATTTGACCGTAATCAATAACGGTGTCGGTTTGTAGCGCATTAATGAGTGCGGATCGTCCATAGGGATTGCGCGATTCGTTCGTATTTTGTTTTGTTTGAATTGAAAATTTAATAGAAAAAGAAAAGAAAATGGTTCAAGATTTATATTGATGAGTTTCAAGAATCAAGAAAATGATAAACATCAAGAATCAAGCATCGATAAAATTCCAATCAATTTAGGTTTCAAGATTTGAAGTAAAGCTCGTAGGAATCGAGTAAATTGTAGATGTGAAGAAGATTCAAGAATACGATTTCTTATCCATTAACAAGTTGATGCTAAATCGATGTGGATTCATCGAGGATCAAGGATCTTGCGAAGAATTAGGGTTCCACATCCTATCCTTTGTCCTTTCGATGAATCGCATTCACTAGATAGCTTCTAGGAAATCGAATGATCAATTTTTGATCTCTAGATCGTGCGAAAGGAATCAAGAACGCATTCGCATCAATCTAGATCATCGATCATTCGATTTTCGAGAATTTACAATTGTTTTAAGACTTAAGAAAACGTTTAATGATTCATCAACATCATCATTCTACAGTCATTTCGATTCCTCCACGAGCGGAGTTTTATTCAAGCATCATCACAAAGAATATATTCAAGAATCGAAATATAAGCATAATGCTCGAATTGAAAATAAGCAAGTTTAAAGAATCTTCACCTTTATTACATCAACAAGTAGTTACAACTCTCAAGAATTACAAGAGGTAGGAACTTCGCTCGTCGAATCTAGCATCGCTCGGCTCCTTGAGTCGTGGATCGGCTTGGATCTCGTGCTCCGTTGATGTCCGGCTTCGCTTCAAAGGATCTTAAAGGCTTGCTTGTCTTGCACTCAAAGGATCTTGAATTCTTGATCTTGATTGGGATTAGGGTTAGGGTTTTGAGGTGGTAGGAATTGGTTGAAGAACTAGAATGGGGGAGATTAGAGATTGATTAGCTTTCAACCCTAATTTTTGAACAACAATTAGCACTTCATATTCAACAACCTTTTTCAAGTGAGCCTTGGGGTCTATTTATAGGTTTCCCAAACCCTATCTCTAGAAATTTGAATTTTGAATTTCCCTCCAAAAGTTAGTTGTAGGGAGAGGCTTCTAGAAATAGTTAGTTAGGGGCTTAGCTTCTACCCTAAGTTAGGAGGTTAGGGGGAAGGTTCTAGGTCCTTAATGGAGTTTTGATGAAGCTTGGGGTGTTTAGTTAGGAACCCTAGGTTTGTTGAACTGGCAGAAGCTTCTGGAGTAATCTGGAGAATGTCATGTCTTTATGAAGTGTGGAAGCTGAGATGGAAGCACTGCAGCAGAGAAATAGGGCTGACGTGGACACGCCGCCGCGGAACCGCGGCGCAAGGCTGCTCCGGCCGCGGTTCCGCGGCCAACTGGCTGAGCTAGGGCTTCATCTTTGCAGTGTTGGCTTCTTCGGTACTTTGATGTATTTCCTGATATGTTGAATCTCGGAATTCATTCTAGATCATTGCCAGATTCCAATTCCTTGAGTTGGCTTATTTTTTTAGCAGTCTGTTATGTAATTTTGATCATTCTTCAGGGATTTCCTGCACAGACTTCGAAACACAAGTTACGATATGCAAGAATGATGCCATGCTATGAAATACAGTCAATTTCCCTTAAAGTTTCGGTTTTAAAGTCTAACACATGCAATCTGATATTTTACGACTGTTTTGCTAATATGTGTTATATGAATGCCCAACACTTCTAGATGAGTGCAAATGATAGGGAAATTGCCGGTTTAAAGAAGCAGTATTTTCGACTGATCAAATTCCCCCAAACTTATTTTCGATCGTCTCGAGCGAACTTTTATTAAAAAGAAGGAGAAAATAAAGAAAGAGAAAAACTAACTAGCACACTTTCGTAGGCAACACGATTGCACTGAGCACGTGCAACAAGCCTTTGAACCTCTAGGTGTCCCTAGTAGGAGGAGTGTTGTCTCCTGAGGGTTTTCAGCGGATTGCACCCACAAAATCCAATAATAAAAGAAAGATCATGAAATTTATATTTAAAGAAAAGAATTGTAAAAGAAAAGCTTTGAAAATTAGGGTTTCCAACTAAGCTAGCTTTTCGGTTGTCATGAGCCCTATCTTAATAGTCATGAAAAGATGTCAGAAATCACGTCATCCCTCAATAAAACATCGTCTTATTGTTCATTCCTATCTTTCTTCCAAACATCGATCATATAACCCTGCGTGTGTGTAAAGACATCCCTACACCCGGAGAATTCAATTCAAGCTATCATACTCTTGCCCATCAGCCTCAGTACTTTTTAATTAATGAATATTTAGATGAGATTGCTTACAAACTTTCATGCGACCGTTAATACTTCTTGAGGTACAAACCGAC
This sequence comes from Agapanthus africanus, assembly GCA_030015575.1. Lineage (NCBI taxonomy): Eukaryota > Viridiplantae > Streptophyta > Magnoliopsida > Asparagales > Amaryllidaceae > Agapanthus > Agapanthus africanus. Next base: position 50,177,599 of record CM057351.1, on the reverse strand, counting down.
CGATTACTCATGTGCTTGCTTATTTGGTGTATTTTCCTCATCTTGCACCCCCTAAGGCTTAGCAGTGACTCCCAGACCAGTTGGCCTTAGGGCACTAGGTGAAGAGGCACCCTTGCTATATTTTTTTATTGCTGCCTTGGCAATAACAAAACCAGTGTTCATTTTTCTCACCACTTTATATGTTCTTCATTTTTTTTATTTCCTTCATACTTTTGGCTTTAAGACAAGAGCATTTGAAGGTATCCTCTACTATCCCGGGCTTCAAGACGTGTGTAAGTGCGAATAGCAGGGTATCAACGTTCAAAATGTTTGGCTTCCAGAATAGAAACTATTTTTTAGACTTATTTTTATCCTCAGATTAGTGACTTCCTTCATCTTACTAACCTTTAGGACAACGGCTCATAACTAGTTATTACTAGTTCGTATAAGAAAACATCTAATTTTCTTGGTTTTCTTAAATTTTTCTAATCTTATGGTTGTAATTTTTCACTATCTAAAATTTCATTATCTTATTTATGTACAAAAAATGTTTAAATATTAAAATATTTTTATATTTTTAAAATTTTAAATTTTTATGGGTTATGAAAATTTTTAAATTTTTATAGGTTTTAAAAGAAATGTTTTGTGCTTATGAAAATGATAAAAATAAGCAAAAATAAGCACAAACCTCCCCCAAACTTGTTTTCAATAGTATCCTCACTGTTGCCAACAGCTATATCTACAAAACCTGTAAGCCTGGGAGGAATTTATTAGTGGGGGCAAAATATATAAGTGAAGATCCTCCCCCAAACTTATTCTTTTCATTCACCTCCATTCAAAAGATGATGCAGTGATATACAGGACATGGAGGTGAGACGGAGGAATTTTAATCAAGATAAAATGGCTCCTGTAAGAACAGGAGCTCCTCCGTGGGGTCAGTGGAAAAATACGGCTTTAGTCTATGTCCATTCACTTTGAAAAATGTGCCGTTTTTAACATTTTCTACTTCTACTGCCCCGTGCGGGTATACAGACCGCACAACTAAAGGTCCCTTCCACTGAGATCGAAGCTTACCCACGTGAAGGTGTAGTCGTGAATCATAAAGAAAGACTTGTTGACCTGGTGAAAATGTTTTCCTCAAAATATTTTTATCGTGAAAAACCTTGGTCCTATTCTTTATGATCACAGCGTTATCGTAAGCTTCATCGCGGAGTTCGCTTAGCTCATTTATTTGCAGCTTCCGAAAGTTGCAGGCTAGGTTTAGGTCAAAGTTGATTTCCTTAATAGCCCACAATACTTTATGCTCAATCTCGATAGGTAAGTGACATGTCTTCCCAAACACTATCCTATATGGAGACATCCCTAGGTCGGTTTTAAATGCAGTTCGGAATGCCCAAAGAGCATCCGTCAGTTTGGTCGACCAGTCTTTTCTATTCTTAGCAACAGTCTTCTTCAGGATTAGTTTGATCTGTCTATTTAAAATTTCAGCCTGCCAGCTTGTTTGGAGATGATAGGGTGTAGAAAGTCTGTGGTTGATTGGGTATTTCCGCATCAGAGTCTCGAAAGACCTGTTGCAGAAATGTGTCCCATTATCGCTAATGATAGCGCGTGGGAATCCAAATCGCGAAATGATATTCTCTTTTAAGAACTTAATGACAACTTTCCTGTCATTAGTGCGACATGGAATGGCTTCAACCTATTTTGAGACATAATCAACCGCCAGCAGTATGTACAAATTCCCAAAGGAGTTGGGAAAGAGACCCATAAAATCAATGCCCCGAATATCGAAAATTTCAACAACTAAGATGAGTTGCTGAAGCATTTCATTTCTCCGGGAAATTCTACTCGTGTACTGACATTGTGTACAGGTTTTGCAATAGTCAAATGCGTCGTTGAATAAGGTCGGCCAATAAAATCCACATTGCAAAACCTTCTCCGCCGCCTTTTTAGGACCGAAGTGACCCGCACAGGCCTGATCATGACAAAAAGAAAGAACACTCTTGAACTCCTCTTTCGGGACACACCGGCGAATGATCTGATCAGGACAATACTTAAACAAATATGGATCATCCTAGTAAAAGTGTTTTACTTGGGATAGAAAACAGTATTTGTCCTGTTTTGACCACTCGCTGGGTATAAGTCTCGTGACAAGATAGTTCACAATATCCCTGAACCATGGTTCATTGGATACGTTCAAGAGTTGTTCGTCAGGAAACGAATCATTGATCGGCAGGGTCACAAGGGAAGAAGAGATGCGTGAAAGATGGTCGGCTACTACGTTTTCACATCCTTTCTTATCTTTGATAACAAGATCAAATTCTTGTAACAGAACGATCCAACGTATTAGTCGCCCTTTTGCATCTTTCTTCGTCAGAAGATGTTTTAAGGCGGAATGGTCAGTGTACACAACTATAGGTGAGCCAATTAAGTAAGGCCTGAATTTTTCTAATGCAAATACAACCGCTAAAAGTTCCTTTTCGGTGGTTGTATAATTGATTTGAGCATCATTCAGGGTCTTACTCGCATAGTATATCACGTGTGGCATCTTTTCAATGTGCTGTCCTAAGACTGCACCAATTGCAAAATCGGATGCATCACACATCAGCTCAAAGGGGTAGTCCCAATTTGGAGACGATAGAACGAGGGCTGAAGTGAGGGAGTGTTTGAGTGAGTCGAAAGCTGCCTCACAGTCCAAGTCAAAATGGAAGGTCGTATCCTTGGCCAAGAGAAGAGTTAAGGGTCTAGCAATTTTGATAAAATCCTTAATGAATCTCCTGTAAAAGCCCGCATGGCCAAGGAATGATCGAATGTCCTTGACGCTTTTGGGATGAGGAAGGTTTTGAATGACATCTATCTTAGCTCTGTCAACCTCAATGCCCTTCTGTTAAATAACATGTCCAAGCACAATTCCCTCTTGGACCATGAAATGGCATTTTTCCCAGTTCAAAGTTAAGTTCTTCTCTTTTCAACGAGTAAGAACAGCATCAAGATTCGATAGGCAATCAGAAAAAGAGTCTCCAAAAATCGAGAAATCGTCCATAAAGATCACCAGAAAATTCTCTACCATGTCAAAGAATATCCCCATCATACACCGCTGAAAAGTAGCGGGAGCATTGCATAACCCAAAGGGCATACGTCTGTAAGCAAAGGTACCAAAAGGAAAAGTAAAAGTGGTTTTATCTTGATCCTTTTTGGCGATGGGGACCTGATTATAGCCAGAGTATCTGTCCATAAAGCAATAATACTCTCGTCCAGCTAAGCGTTCCAGCATCTGATCAATGAATGGTAGAGTAAAGTGGTCTTTCCTAGTAGCGGCGTTGGGTTTTCTGTAATCAATACATACACGCCACCCAGTTTGGGCGCGTGTCTGAATCAACTCATTTGCCTCATTGGTAATAACAGTGATGCCGGATTTCTTAGGGACGACATGTATAGGACTCACCCATTGGCTATCGGAGATGGGGTATATAATACTATTATCAAGGCATTTGACGATCTCTTTTATCACCGCTTCCTTCATGACGGGATTCAACCGTCTCTGTGGTTCTCGGGTTGGTCTGGCATCATCCATCACATGTATATGATGTTCTACTATCAAGGGACTAATCCCTTTGATGTCCACCATAGTCCAACCAAACGCCTCACCATTAGATCTTAATACCGATAAAAGTGCATTCTCTTGCTCTGATACTAGAGAAGCGGATATGATAACCGGTAAAGACTCATTCTCACCTAAATAAGCATATTTAAGATGAGAAGGTAAAATTTTGAGATCTGATTCGGGCGGAGAAATAATAGAAGGTGGGATCATCGAGTGATTTTTGGAGTTACCATGAAGCTCAGAGCCTATGAAAGATACAGACTCGGTTGGTGATAGGTCAGGAGTATCGGACTTGAGTGTGGGAAAAGTGTTCTCACTAAGATCATGTGTAAGATCAAAGAGTGATGTGGTAGTGTCGTCGAGATCTGTAAAGCAAAGTTCCTCAACTCCGCAACTATCGGGAGCGATCTCGTAGACAGAGCACACATCAAGAATATGAGCAGAGGGTTCTGATGGCTGACTTCCAACTTTGTAGATGTTTAGTTCAATGGTCATATTTCCAAATGATAAATTCATTGAACCATTTCTACAGTTAATAACAGTGTTGAAAGTGGCAAGGAAAGGTCTGTTAGGTCCACGTTACCTCTCCCGGTACTTACGGGGTTGCGGAAACGGTAAATCAAAATTTTTTCTAAACTTTGTAACATGGACCGTAAAAGCCGGATCTTTGCTAAACTAAAACTAGTATTCTAGCTAAAGAGAGTTAGCTACTATGGAAGATGGTTATACCTAAACTTGAACTCCTTCTTCTTCAAACCTTGTAGAGGTTGATGGTTCTCTTTTCGTCGCCTTCTCCCGTCGAAGATGGATCCACCTCGAAGGTTCGACTTTGGGCTCTTCCTCGATCTTTGAGTGAACTAGGGTTTCCGGCTTGCTAAACCTTCATCCTAGAATGAGTAGAGAGTGATTAGGGTTTGCTTTTCCTTTTAAAGAGAATGATTCTCAACACATGAGAAGGTTTCTCTTTTCTAGAGGAAGAAGAAGATGAAAATGAGGAGAGAGAGAGGTTATGATAGAATGAGCTCTCTTTTTTTCTTTCTAGCAACCATAATGCAAAAGAAAAAATATTATCTAAATGATAATAATTGAAAATGAGAATAGTTGATGGTAGTATTTGGAATGACCACAACCATGCTTCATTTAATAAAAAGTAAGCATGAATCAAGGAAGACTTTTTAAAGCATGATGGTAGTCAATGGTCAACAAGTCAACCAAGGTCAACAAGTCAACAAAAAATCAACCATAACATAATTCTCATTTAATTACTATTATTAATAGATAATATATAAATCCATTAGGGTTTGGAAAATGAAGACTGTCAACTGTGCATACGCACCCGTTCCGAAACCCTAATGAAAAACCTCATTCTCCGCCTCAAGCAACTGTGCATACACACCTGCATTCTCGTTCCGAGGAACAAGAATACCAAGATATAAAAGCAACCCCCAAAACATATACCAGTATCTGGCTCAAACCAGAGCCTGCCAGTATAATCCGTCCGGACTCCAAACGTGCACAAGTGCGCGGATGAGAACGAACCCTGTCGCAAAACCATGCGACCTCTACTCTGTTTTGCCCAGAGGCGAATACCCTCTGTGTGGGACTCTAAAGACTCGACACTACGCTGGCAGTGGGTTTAACCATAGACCGCAAGCGGCACTAGCTGTGCATAACGGTCCCCAGGTAGATGTCGACAAGAAGGCTGACGAGGTGAAACCCCATCTGAACTCCTACTGAGTCTGAATGTGACATTCTCCGTACAGTCCGGTCTGTTCGTCTGATACATCGCATGGCGGGCCTAGGGGGGGTAAACGTCAGTCCCCTAATAGCGGTACAAGTCGTGTCGGAGTGAAGCCCAATACACCCTGAGATAACACTGGAACCTACCAGTACATCTCGCTTGCCCTGGCCAGGGACTACTTGTGTAATGGCTCTCCTAGACACAGCGCGATGTCAACCCCCAATACCGGGAGAGACGAATCCTGTCTAACCGTCACTGCCTCCAAGTGCTTCGGGACTGCTCCCAACTACTACCTATTTGCACGACTCAGTAGAGCCGTGGTAGGGTAGTAATCAAAGAACAGTGGGAACACACTCGAGGCGAAGTGACAGTATCAAGTCAGCGGACTAAGCTGTACTCATGTCACCTGGGAACTGATAACTGACGATAGGTATAATACCAACCATCAGTTCCCGACGAGTCCTGTCCAGTGTACTCGTAACCCAACGAGCACCCGCATACCATCTCAAGTACGACGTACTGACGGCTGTGGGACAGACCGTCTCCCGTGCTGGGATAAGAAGCGCATACGCTAGTCTACTCCGGAGTATCGATGCCCTATCTCGGTACTCCCACGACTAGGGACGTGTATAAGGATGTGCTTGTAGATTACCCAGCCCCCACGAGTGTGATCGCCATCACAACGCCGGTAATCAAGCAAAGATCCTAAGGGCTCTACTAATGCGTATAGGTGATATAATAAATAAACACACATGTACACATTAAAGCAGAGGCAAACCAAGTAGCATACTACTATATTGAGCAAGATTGTCTGTACAACTGTGAATATCCCAAGCTTCCATCAAGTAATATACATACTAGTATGATACAGTAATGGCCTCTAGGGCATATACACTAACAATCTCCCACTTGCACTAAGGCCATGTACTGGCGTATCGAAGACCTATCATCTCGATCAGCCGCTCGAACTGAGTCTGGGGTAAAGCCTTCGTGAATGGGTCCGCAGTGTTGTCCTTTATGTCCACTCTCCGCACCTCGATCTCCTGTCGATCAATGATCTCCCTGATCAGGTGATACCGCCTTAAGATGTGCCTGGATTTCTGATGGGACCTTGGTTCCTTCGCTAAAGCTATAGCCCCATTGTTATCGCAATACAAAGGTATTGGGTCAACAATGGACGGAACCACCTGAAGTTCACTAATGAACTTCTTAATCCAGACCGCCTCTTTTGCGGCATCGCTTGCAGCAATGTATTCAGCCTCCATCGTCGAGTCTGCGACGGTATCCTGCTTGGAACTCCTCCAACATACCGCCCCTCCGTTGAGGGTAAACACAAAACCCGAGACAGATTTGCTGTCATCTTTGTCACTCTGGAAGCTTGAATCGGTAAAGGACTCGACCCTGAGGTCTCCATTACCGTAAACCAGGAACATCTCCTTAGTCCTCCTCAGGTACTTGAGAATGTTCTTCACTGCTATCCAGTGGTCCTCCCCTGGGTCTGACTGATACCGGCTTACCGTGCTCAACGCGTAAGCTACATCTGGTCTTGTACATAGCATCGCATACATTATAGATCCTACCGCCGAAGCGTAGGGTATAGTGCTCATGCGAACCCTCTCCTCGTCAGTCTTAGGAGACATCTTCTTGGAGAGGGTAATTCCGTGCAATGCGGGTATGTTACCGTGCTTGGAACCCTCCATACTAAATCTCTTTAGTACGGTCTCTATGTACCTGGACTGTGAAAGTCCCAATAGTTTCTTGGATCTATCTCTATAGATCTTGATCCCCAGAATGTACGAGGCATCACCCAGGTCCTTCATGGAGAACCTTTGTGACAAAAACAGCTTGACCGATTGTAGCATAGGAACATCATTTCCTATCAAAAGAATGTCGTCCACGTACAAGACTAGGAACACGACAGTTCGTCCTACAATCTTCTTATACACACAGGGTTCATCTTCGTTCTTGATGAAATCAAATTCCTTGATTGCCTCATCAAAACAGATGTTCCAGCTCCGCGATGCCTGCTTTAATCCATAAATGGATTTAAGCAACTTGCACACCTTTCCGCTGCTCCCACTGTCTACGAAACCTTCTGGTTGATCCATGTAAACGCACTCTTCCAAACAACCGTTTAGGAAAGCCGTTTTAACATCCATCTGCCAGATTTCATAGTCATGGAACGCAGCAATGGCAAGTAGGATCCGAATGGATTTGAGCATAGCCACCGGAGAAAAAGTTTCATCATAGTCCAAACCAGGTCTTTGACGAAAACCTTTTGCAACGAGTCTAGCTTTATAGGTTTCCACCTGCCCATCTACACCAAGTTTCCTTTTGTAGATCCATTTGCATCCAACGGGTTTTACCCCTGGTGGAGCAATATCCATGGTCCACACTTTATTGGCGTACATGGACTCCATTTCAGATTGCATTGCTTCCTGCCACTTATCAGAGTCCCTACTGATAATGGCCTGCCTGAAACTGGTAGGGTCATCTTCTTCCAAGATGCAATCCTCTCTATCCCCGTCAATGAGAAAACCGTAGTATCTCTCGGGCGGATGAGAAACCCTACCAGATCTGCGGAGTGGCTGAGGTTCGTCTGGGGTTATTGAATCCTGAGGTTCTGTCAAACTTTCAGTTTCAGTTTGTGGTCGCTGAATTTCTTCCAATTCTACCGTGCTCCCACTAATTTCTTTTGCAAGAAACTCCGTTTCCAAGAAAACGGCATGCTGAGCAACAAACACCTTCTGTTCCTCGGTGTGGTAGAATAGATATCCATAACCATTCTTTGGATATCCCACAAACTTACAAAAAACTGATCGTGCCTCCAGTTTATCCGGTTTATGCTTTTTAACATAAGCCGGACAACCCCATATCTTAGATCTTTTAAGATATGGCCTCTTTCCATTCCATATCTCGAACGGAGTCTTAGGCACAGATTTAGACGGAACATCATTCAATATGTATGCGGCTGTCAATAGTGCATGTCCCCAAAATGAAAGAGGCAACTCGGCATTACTCATCATGGAGCGAACCTATCCAGTAGGGTACGATTCCTCCGCTCCGAAACACCGTTGTGCTGTGGTGTATAAGGAGGAGTAAGCTGAGAGAGAATACCATTCTCTTTTAAGTAATCTAGGAATTCCGTGCTTAAGTACTCCCCTCCCCTGTCAGACCGGAGGATCTTGATACTTTTGCCTGTCTGGTTCTCTACTTCGTTTCTGAATTCCTTGAATTTCTCAAAAGCTTCAGATTTGTGTTTCATCAGATACACATATCCGAACCTAGAGAGATCGTCAGTGAATGTGATGAAGTACGAGAACCCACCCCTTGCATGTATAGACATCGGACCACATACATCACTATGTACGAGTCCCAAGAGCTCTGCTGCTCTTTCTCCATGTCCGGTGAACGGAGATTTGGTCATCTTTCCTTTCAGACAAGACTGACAAGTTCCATAAGATGAAAACTCGAACGCATTCAAGAGTCCATCTTTATGCAACTTACTCAGTCTTTTCTCTCCGATATGACCAAGTCTACAATGCCACAAGTAGGATTCATTCGTATCTGAATTCTTCCTCTTGCGTGTGTTTTGTATGTTGAGAACTGTATTCTGATTTAGAACGTAGATACCATTAAACAGTGTACCCTCTGCAACCAGTACCTTATCAAGGTAAATGTTCATGATATTCTTTTCAAGAACAAAGTTATATCCATCTTTATCGAGTAAAGAAACTGATATGATGTTGCAAACCATGGAGGGTACATAGTAGCAATCGTTCAAAATCATAGTCTTGCCATTTGGCAATACTAGGTGATATTCACCGACGGCTGCCGCATTAACTTGTGCTCCGTTCGCTACTCTAAGCGACATATCACCCGGTGCAACTTTCCTACTTTTTCTCAGTCCCTGCAATAAATTACAGATATGAGATCCTGATCCGGTATCAAGTACCCAGGAGGTAGGGCTGACCGTAAAACAGTTCTCAATTACAAGAACACCTGAAGCAGATGCAAAACCATGCTTCTTCTTCAACTGGGTATCCTGGAAATCCATACTTTCCTCCTTCCCATTCTCATACTCATGACTGTTGTCACAAGTTAGAGCTGAACCAACTTTCCCCATTCCCGAATAAGAATTCGGATCGGTCAAGCGATACATTTTATTATCTTGATTAGGGCGTGAAAAGGTTGCTGCCTGGAGAGAGAGAAAAGAAACACTCAGCGTATGCTCGTGCAAGATTAGATTGGTTTATTAATTTATCTAACCAGGGTGTCTCCCACTGTTTCCTCAAATCCTTCTTAAAACCTTTTAAAAGAAGAACTAGCCGGGTTTTAATTCACGTCACAATACTTGCTTAACCTTTCAGCCAGGCTAGTGTCGGTACTTCGAGGGAGGTTTTCCAACGCTTTCGCGAAGTTCCTTAATTAAAGAACCTCTTTTCCCTGTGGGCGTAACCCCGCTAACACCTTTCTAGACACCTACTAGGTTTATAGCATTGATCGTTAAGTGAAATAATCTCCCGAGAGTAAACCAACTCATCAGTGGGATCGGGATCCAACTGTCATTGTGTGATAACCTAGATGGAATCCACTCTAGTCACCACACTCCAGAAGGTATGCTAAATCTGCAAGTTTCAGTTCTTTTGAAACTCCCGATGTGGTTTTTGCCCCTAACTGTTCATGACCTTGACTAGGTCAACAAGCCACAAACTGTTAGACAAGTTCTACCCGTCATAATCCTGATTGCATTAGACCCACCCGTACGTGCCCTTGACTAGGTCAACAAGGCCGCACGACTGTCCTAACCAATCAGATTTGCAATCCACAGAAAAATATTATTTAGCTACCGTTCACTACGCCTTGACTAGGTCAACAAACGCAGCACGAATACTGAATAATATTAATCCGAAACGACGGAGGGCTACGGCTGGGTTTTTGGCGAAAAACCCGTTAACGTAATGAACTTGATATCGTTGAAGGAACCTGATTGCACCCTTTTGAAAATCATAGTGGCGAAAACTTTTGCTAAAGAGGTCACTCCCTGCGAAGGGATCTCGGCTCTTTCCTCGTCGAGTGAGGTGCTGGGTATTCATAAGATGAATACCTCGATGCAAAACAAGAATAATCGACTATGGTGAAGTTATTACCCTGACGCAAACTTTTGTCCAAGGGGTCACTCCCGGTGAAGGGATCTCGGCCCTTGCCTCGTCGACTGAGGTGCTGGGTATTCATAACCGAATACCTCGATGCAAAACAAAAATTGAGCGTCCTTGCAATAACAGCTTTTTGAAAAACTTGTTCCAACAACGTCTTATAGGTTTATTTTCTTGCATTAGTTCTTTTAATGCGTGATATTCTTGCATTAGTTCTTTTAATGCGTCCCATCAGTTAATCCTACCATTGCAGAAAACAACCAAAATATGACGTACGCTTATGCCATTCGCATTCGCCATGGGGTCCCGTCATCACTCGTTAGGTTACTTAACTAACGACAGAGCGGGGGCTGGGCTAGCGCGGCTGTAAAACATAAGCAACGCCTAAATAGTAAAGCAATGATAGACATTACAGATCACAGATGAATACATTGGATATACTAGCAATCTGCAATCCTTTCGAGCCTGGAACGAAAAGCGGATAACACGGTCGCGGTGAATAGCCAAATACCCCACCCAAGACCCCTACGGGTGCGGCAAACTACCCGCCAAGTACTCGGTAGTTTGTGCACCCCCTCCATGGGTCTATCCTAGGAGCAAAAACAGTAAAAAGAAATATACAATGACGGCTACAACCCCGACCCGGTTGTGCGGCCAAACAAATAATATTATTACATCAATTTACATTTACAATGAATGAAAGAAAAACAAAAGCTCATCTCACATCCACCCCGGCTATTCACCCGCGACAGTCCAACACATTCATATACACATTCCAATATCAAACACAGATCATGTATAACCCCGACTAATCGTCTTATAGCGATTAGCCGACGTTCAATACATGCAAACATCACAGATATAACCAACATAGCCAAAGTGTAGCGAAGTTCGAAAAAAATACGGAATTATAGGACCCCAAAAGTGAATTTCAGTTCTGGAAAATCTGGGCACATATAATATATCTGAAAAATACCAAAATCCCATCAGAAGAACACTGCACGAAAAACGATGCAGCAAGGAAACCAACCTGCGGCGCTTCCGCGGCACATGCCTACCTCGTGCCGCGGAAGCGCGGCGAGTTAAATGAATGACGTCATCGTTTTTCTTCTGTGTTCAAACAAAACCCTGAGACGATTTTACAAGTATAAAGTTTTTCATTTAGAGCAGAAAAAAATTCAACAGAAACTTAGGGTTTTGTTTTTCCGGTTTTGTGATTTTTCGGTTTCGAACTTCCATACACTTCGCTACCAAGCTAGTTTAAGTTTAACCTGGCTCTGATACCACTCTTAGGTCCACGTTACCTCTCCCGGTACTTACGGGGTTGCGGAAACGGTAAATCAAAATTTTTTCTAAACTTTGTAACATGGACCGTAAAAGCCGGATCTTTGCTAAACTAAAACTAGTATTCTAGCTAAAGAGAGTTAGCTACTATGGAAGATGGTTATACCTAAACTTGAACTCCTTCTTCTTCAAACCTTGTAGAGGTTGATGGTTCTCTTTTCGTCGCCTTCTCCCGTCGAAGATGGATCCACCTCGAAGGTTCGACTTTGGGCTCTTCCTCGATCTTTGAGTGAACTAGGGTTTCCGGCTTGCTAAACCTTCATCCTAGAATGAGTAGAGAGTGATTAGGGTTTGCTTTTCCTTTTAAAGAGAATGATTCTCAACACATGAGAAGGTTTCTCTTTTCTAGAGGAAGAAGAAGATGAAAATGAGGAGAGAGAGAGGTTATGATAGAATGAGCTCTCTTTTTTTCTTTCTAGCAACCATAATGCAAAAGAAAAAATATTATCTAAATGATAATAATTGAAAATGAGAATAGTTGATGGTAGTATTTGGAATGACCACAACCATGCTTCATTTAATAAAAAGTAAGCATGAATCAAGGAAGACTTTTTAAAGCATGATGGTAGTCAATGGTCAACAAGTCAACCAAGGTCAACAAGTCAACAAAAAATCAACCATAACATAATTCTCATTTAATTACTATTATTAATAGATAATATATAAATCCATTAGGGTTTGGAAAATGAAGACTGTCAACTGTGCATACGCACCCGTTCCGAAACCCTAATGAAAAACCTCATTCTCCGCCTCAAGCAACTGTGCATACACACCTGCATTCTCGTTCCGAGGAACAAGAATACCAAGATATAAAAGCAACCCCCAAAACATATACCAGTATCTGGCTCAAACCAGAGCCTGCCAGTATAATCCGTCCGGACTCCAAACGTGCACAAGTGCGCGGATGAGAACGAACCCTGTCGCAAAACCATGCGACCTCTACTCTGTTTTGCCCAGAGGCGAATACCCTCTGTGTGGGACTCTAAAGACTCGACACTACGCTGGCAGTGGGTTTAACCACAGACCGCAAGCGGCACTAGCTGTGCATAACGGTCCCCAGGTAGATGTCGACAAGAAGGCTGACGAGGTGAAACCCCATCTGAACTCCTACTGAGTCTGAATGTGACATTCTCCGTACAGTCCGGTCTGTTCGTCTGATACATCGCATGGCGGGCCTAGGGGGGTAAACGTCAGTCCCCTAATAGCGGTACAAGTCGTGTCGGAGTGAAGCCCAATACACCCTGAGATAACACTGGAACCTACCAGTACATCTCGCTTGCCCTGGCCAGGGACTACTTGTGTAATGGCTCTCCTAGACACAGCGCGATGTCAACCCCCAATACCGGGAGAGACGAATCCTGTCTAACCGTCACTGCCTTCAAGTGCTTCGGGACTGCTCCCAACTACTACCTGTTTGCACGACTCAGTAGAGCCGTGGTAGGGTAGTAATCAAAGAACAGTGGGAACACACTCGAGGCGAAGTGACAGTGTCAAGTCAGCGGACTAAGCTGTACTCATGTCACCTGGGAACTGATAACTGACGATAGGTATAATACCAACCATCAGTTCCCGACGAGTCCTGTCCAGTGTACTCGTAACCCAACGAGCACCCGCATACCATCTCAAGTACGACGTACTGACGGCTGTGGGACAGACCGTCTCCCGTGCTGGGATAAGAAGCGCATACGCTAGTCTACTCCGGAGTATCGATGCCCTATCTCGGTACTCCCACGACTAGGGACGTGTATAAGGATGTGCTTGTAGATTACCCAGCCCCCACGAGTGTGATCGCCATCACAACGCCGGTAATCAAGCAAAGATCCTAAGGGCTCTACTAATGCGTATAGGTGATATAATAAATAAACACACATGTACACATTAAAGCAGAGGCAAACCAAGTAGCATACTACTATATTGAGCAAGATTGTCTGTACAACTGTGAATATCCCAAGCTTCCATCAAGTAATATACATACTAGTATGATACAGTAATGGCCTCTAGGGCATATACACTAACAAGGTCGACCCAAAATCACAGGAATTTGGCCCCGTGGGTTTGCTACAGGTTGTGTATCGAGTACAATGAAGTCTACAGGGAATACAAATTCCCTGACCTTTATCAACACATCCTCTAGTTCACCCCTTGGTTTGGTGATTGAACGGTCTGCCATTTGGAGAGTGCAGTGAGCAGGTTTCAACTCTCCAATCCCTAGTTGCTCATATACAGAATATGGAAGTAGGTTAACACTTGCGCCAAGGTCTAAAAGAGCATGATTTTTGTTTTTACCTCTAATAGAAATCGATATCGTAGGACATCCTGGGTCCTTACGTTTTTTTGGTAGCTGGGGGATAAAAGCAGTGCTAATGTTATTAGACATGAAGACCTTCTTCGGCACTTGAGTCTTCCTCTTCCTAGTGCACAAGTCCTTAAGAATTTTCGCATAAGCGGGGACTTGTTGAATAGCATCTAGGAGAGGGATGTTGATGTAAACCTGTTTGAACATTTCCATAATTTTCTCCATATGTGGACTCGATTTGTTACCCCTTAACCGATTCGGGTAAGGAGCTTTCGCAATAAGCGCTGGGTCCATCATAGGAGAAGGAAGAGGGGGTAGACGTGATCCCAAAAGTGGAGTGGGGATCGTCTGTGGAGAACTAGAAGGGCTATACTGAGGTGTCAAGCCTAGTGGGAAATGGAGAATAGGCTCGCGAGAAGGCTGTGGGGTAGAAGAACAAGGATCAGAAGTAGAAGTGTGTGTGTGAGGAAAGGTCTCAGCCGGGGTGTTATTGATAGGATTTTCAATATCATCAATTCCTACCCCCGACATGGTTGTTCAGCACTCTTCCTGATCTCAACGTTGTGACGGCATTTACATTGTAATGCCCAGGATTCGGTAGGGGTTGAGACGGAAGTTTCCCTTTTTCTCTCGCACTCATTTCGGCTTTAGGTCGTGCGATTTCAGCTTCTATCGATCTGATACTCTCAGCTTGGGACGCTAAGTTTTTCTTTATCTCACTGACGGAAGATCTAACCTCAGCCGAAAACTCTATGAAATTTGACAAAAGTGATTTCATGGTTTGAGTGAATTGAGAGAATTCGTCAGAGCAGGACAACTGCATAAGATTAGACTGTGTAGGAGTGTTGACCTGGTTTTGGAAATTTTGTGACTGGTAGGGGTGCTGAGTGACTTGAAGTGGTTGCTGTTGTGGTGGAAGAGCCCTTTGAAAACTATTTTGGCTTGGAACCGTATTTTGAGATTGTTGTTGGTTCCAAGCAAAATTCGGGTGATTCCTCCAACCCTGATTGTACGTGGAAGAATATGAATCGTTTCTAGGTCTTTGAAATACAGCATTGGTATGCTCGTGACCTTGAAACGCATAGTTCAATAGACATTCTTCCGTTAAGTGAGACGGATCAGAACAGCACCCACATACAGTTTTGGGGAGCGACAATGGATTTAGGGAGGCTGCTGAAAATTTGTGTTCCATAGCTTCGAGCTTCTTTTGCATTGCTGTCATCTCAGCTCGAACACCTATGGACACATCTATTTGGTGTACGCCACCCCTATTCAATGATTAGGTTCCACTCTCCCACTGTAGTGATTTTTCAGCGAACTCTTCAAAAAATTTCCAAGCTTCCCCATCATCCTTTGTCATAAAGGTACCTTGACACATGTTTTCAAGGTTCTGTTTAGTATTTGGGTTAATGCCCTCATATATGATTCGGCAAAGATCCCATCTCGGGATGCCGTGATGAGGACATTGAACCAATAGATCCTTGAAACGTTCAAAGCATTTAGAGAATGGTTCAGTAGGAAGCTGGGTGAATTGATTCAGTTCACTACGGATTCGAGCTGTCTTTTGCATTGGGTAAAATTTCTTAAGGAATGCCGCGACGAATTCTTCCCAATTCGTAATAGAGTGTGCGGTAGTGTTATATAGCCACTTCTCGGCTATATCGTACAAAGTAAATGGAAGAAGTCGTAGACGAATAGCATCCACTGAAAGTTGTGACGTACCCATCATTGCGCATACGTTTTCAAATTTAGTAATGAAAACGTAAGTGTCCTCAGTCTCGAGTCCGTGGAATTTTTGTAAAAGGTTGATGTATTGGGGTTTAATTTCAAAATTATCCCCTTTGGCTGGTGGAATGGATAAGCAGGTCGAAAAAGGACCCCGCAATGGATAGCACCTCTCTTGGAGAGAGATGCGGGGTGGATTCTGCGCACCAACCGACAGCGGCAGATTAGTGGTAAAGAAATTCGATGGAGGAGGATCCATCGGTGTGGGTGTGTTGGTGGGTAAAGAAGAAGTAAATGGAGAAATACCGACTTCGGAGTCGATAAAGGGTACGCGGACTAAACGGGCACTAGAATCCCGTGTCCAGCCTATCTTGCACTAAAAAGGGTTAGTACAAGTGGCAGCGTGGCTTATAATTAGGGGAAATGAATGAATGAATGCGGTGTTTGTTTTGAAAAGTGGACGGATTTTTGAAAAAATGATGCAACACAACAAATGGAACACACAAAACCCTAATTCTAGGGGTCACCTAGGTCAAATCTCTAGACCGCTCCTAACTTTTAAAAGACAAGACGCAGGATAAATCCTCCACTGCCTCTTTGTCTCTCCTGTGGCCAGGTAAGTGCCAGGTAAGTGGGAGGTTCTCCACTGCGTAAGTAGTGGGCCTAATTAAGTAACCACTAGCCTTCGACACACTTGCCTTAGACACCACAAGAGAAACGTGGATAAGCAATGAATTACCCAGGGTCTTCTTCTGTCCTAAGTGAGCGCGATGGTCCTTAGAGTCATCTCTAGATATTTTTTAGTTAATTGGGGAAAATTCGGATGCAAATTTTGCGATTTTTGGGGCTTAGGAAGGGTAATGAACTCCCCACCTAATCTGGATTTGGTCTTTGCCCCATAATGTCCATATTAATTATGCAAACAACCACAAAAATCAAAACAAACACAATTTAATTTTGCTTTTTGCGTGGCGCTGTGATTTTTGCAAAGAAGCCTGCACAAAATGTTAATTGGAGCAGAATTGGAGAGAGATAAGAAAGTAAGAGTTTTACAGAGCAATTTGGGTGAAGAACTCAGCAAGAGTGCCGTGGAACCGCCGCAGGAGGGAGCTAGGGCCGCGGAATCGTGGTTGTTCAGTGCCTTCCCTGCACAAAATTTTTCCAGAGAGCTTAGGTTCAGCTCCTGAGTCCTATGCAATATTCTGGAAAAAAATTCACTTGCTCCACAGCTTCCAGATTCCTCGCAATCAAATCACAACAACACGTTTAGATTTTGCGCGAATTTTGATCAAAAAATTGTAATGGAATAAATCTTTCAATTCAAATTTCAATATAAAACGAATTAGCACGCGATCCCCGGCAACGGCGCCATTTGATTGATCGATTTTCCGTTGTGTGTAGAGAAAATTATGTAAAAATCACAGCCAAAAATATTTGACCGCAATCAATAACGGTGTCGGTTTGTAGCGCATTAATGAGTGCGGATCGTCCACAGGGATTGCGCGATTCATTCGTATTTTGTTTTGTTTGAATTGAAAATTTAATAGAAAAAGAAAAGAAAATGATTCAAGATTTATATTGATGATTTTCAAGAATCAATTATTCTAATCAAGAATCAAGAAATTGATAAACATCAAGAATCAAGCATCGATAAAATTCCAATCAATTTAGGTTTCAAGATTTGAAGTAAAGCTCGTAGGAATCGAGTAAATTGTAGATGTGAAGAAGATTCAAGAATACGATGTCTTATCCATTATCAAGTTGATGCTAAATCGATGTGGATTCATCGAGGATCAAGGATCTTGCGAAGAATTAGGGTTCCTCATCCAATCCTTTGTCCTTTCGATGAATCGCATTCACTAGATAGCTTCTAGGAAATCGAATGATCAATTTTTGATCTCTAGATCGTGCGAAAGGAATCAAGAACGCATTCGCATCAATCTAGATCATCGATCATTCGATTTTCAAGAATTTACAATTGTTTTAAGACTTAAGAAAACGTTTAAAGATTCATCAACATCATCATTCTACAGCCATTTCGATTCCTCCACGAGCGGAGTTTTATTCAAGCATCATCACAAAGAATATATTCAAGAATCGAAATATAAGCATAATGCTCGAATTGAAAATAAGCAATTTTAAAGAATCTTCGCCTTTATTACATCAACAAGTAGTTACAACTCTCAAGAATTACAAGAGGTAGGAACTTCGCTCGTCAAATCTAGCATCGCTCGGCACCTTGAGTCATGGATCGGCTTGGATCTCGTGCTCCGTTGATGTCCGTCTTCGCTTCAAAGGATCTTGAAGACTTGCTTGGCTTGCACTCAAAGGATCTTGAATTCTTGATCTTGATTGGGATTAGGGTTAGGGTTTTGAGGTGGTAGGAAATGGTTGAAGAACTAGAATGAGGGAGATTAGAGATTGATTAGCTTTCAACCCTAATTTTTGAACAACAATTAGCACTCCATATTCAACAACCTTTTTCAAGTGAGCATTGGGGTCTATTTATAGGTTTCCCAAACCCTAGCTCTAGAAATTTGAATTTTGAATTTCCCTCCAAAAGTTAGTTCTAGGGAGAGGCTTCTAGAAGTAGTTAGTTAGGGGCTTAGCTTCTACCCTAAGCTAGGAGGTTAGGGGGAAGGTTCTAGGTCCTTAATGGAGTTTAGATGAAGCTTGTTGTGGAAGCTTGGGGTGTTTAGTTAGGAACCCTAGGTTTGTTGAACTGGCAGAATCTTCTGGAGTAATCTGGAGAATGTCATGTCTTTATGAAGTGTGGAAGCTGAGATGGAAGGACTGCAGCAGAGAAATAGGGCTGACGTGGACACGCCGCCGCGGAACCGCGGCGCAAGGCGGCTCCGGCCGCGGTTCCGCGGCCAAGTGGCTGAGCTAGGGCTTCATCTTTGCAGTGTTGGCTTCTTCTGTACTTTGATGTATTTCCTGATATGTTGAATCTCTGAATTCATTCTAGATCATTGCCAGATTCCAATTCCTAGAGTTGGCGTATTTTTTTAGCAGTCTGTTATGTAATTTTGATCATTCTTCAGGGATTTCCGGCACAGAATTCGAAAGAGAAGTTGCGATATGCAAGAATGATGCCATGCTATGAAATACAGTCAATTTCCCTTAAAGTTTCAATTTTAAAGTCTAACACATGCAATCTGATATTTTACGACTGTGTTTCTAATATGTGCTATATGAATGCCGAACACTTCTAGATGAGTGCAAATGATAGGGAAATTGCCGGTTTAAAGATGCAGTATTTTCGACTGATCACATGGCACCATGCCCAATGTAACGTCTTCAAAATAATAAAATATGATGTTTGGGAAATTTTATAATTTAATATTATTTTAATGAATATTTTAATATTCTGGTATAATTAAATACAGATAAATGGGGAAAAATTATGGAAAATTCTAAAATAAGGTATTTTAAGGAATTGCCTCGTTTTCTGTGCATGCCCCCATTTCCTCTAGTTTTGACCCTGAGTATGTCTAGTTTTGACTGATTCCATCTAGGGTGAAATCTGGGTTGATTTTCCTATGTTGGTGTATAATTTGGGACTTGTTTTAGCATGGATTTTGGTATTTGGTGATTCATTCCTGTCGGGTGGCGTTTGGACGTCAACGACAAGTGGATTTTGATTGTGTTTACATGCGAGTCGATAGGTTTTTACCTATGCGGGTAGCGTGTGCTATTTTGGTTTCCGATGTGATTTTCATGTGCTTTAGCATTGTGATATACTTGTAGGTACCCCGCGTGATGTTGAGGCAAAGGAGGTGAAGATAGCGACATCGGCTTTGGCACACGAGAAGCAAGGTGAGTAGATTTATATCTACGGGGAGAAGTCGGGTGGATGGCGTATAGCACCCCCTCAGTCCGTGGTGATGTATACGAATACGTATACACACGAATATTTATTATGTGTTGTTTAGGGTTATTGATGGTAATAATGATATTTTGATGATAAGAATATATTGGTTTAGTATAGTGCGAACCCTAGAGTAGTGGTTGCACTCACACATACATTTACACACATACTTGCATTCATTCTTTCATTTATTAGAGTGCATATGATGGTGCGTATATCTACACATGGGTATGGGACTATGTGTTTATATACGGGATTTGAGGATGATACGTGGTTTGAGATGATACTTGATGTGAGGCCGTGAGATCGGCGATGTGACATAGCTTGTCTTCGAGGTGCGATATGATAGTTTTAGCGGGCCTTTGGACATGTGCTTTACCCGCATTCATATTTTTATAGATGGTATCGATTTGTACTAGACTTAGAGTAGTACCCCAGATTATGCGATCTGATGATAGTGATACCTGATATGTGATGAGGTACTGTGATATTGACCCCTACCCAGCTATTGGGATGCCGTACGACGATCTACCGTACGAGCCGATATTGATGATAGATCCGCACTCATGACTCGAGGATATCTTACGATATGTTATTGAGGCGGGATCACCGACTATCATATCTATATATATTGACTCAGATTAGGTGGTTTCTTACCCCTCCTGTCTAGATTACTTAGTAGACATTAGACTGGACCGAGTCATACCTATTTCAAACTAACGAATCGGGGATATTTTAAAGATAGGCAGAAGGGTCATACGGATATTTTCAAATGATGTATCTTTTCTTAAAACACCGTAGCCCTTGTTTTTCCAAAAGCCCTGATTCGTCTTATTTCAAATAGCACCCCTGCATGACTTGTACAGATTGGTGTAGATTCTTTACTTTTGCGTTGATTATTCGATTCCGCATATTCATGCTATTTGCATTGCATCGCTTGTACTGTGGTTATATTTCAGTCATGCTGCTAGGACACCAGCACCATTATCGATGATGCATATGTTCCACGTACACTTGTTGCCGGCTCACACACTCATCATCGATAATTGCCATGTCACTACACTGTAGTACTATTGCATTCAGTATATGATCCTTGCATGACATGATGATGTGCATACCTTCCTTTACATGTCGCATACTTCATGCTTTTGACTATACGCATTGAGATATGTTGTTTCTATGATATTTATGGATTTGGGAACCGAGAATGTTTCAAAAGAGAATATGTCATTGCTTTAAAAACCCGGTTACCCTTGATATGATATTTCAGTGCGTCCACCATGTGTTTTCTCGGTGCTGAGAGCGACATGTGAAACCCGAATCGAGGAGTGGATGAGCCGATTGCGGGTACATGGTGGACCCGGTATGGTTCCTCTCGGCAAGATGATCGATGAGCTTTGCCGATTGAGCCTGGAGGCGGGCGAGTACCTACCGGTGATTGGTTGGACCTGGCGGTTATCCGGAGGATACTGACCAGAGTCGATGGATAGATTTGGGCGTCCTGCCGGGGCCGAGGGCCGATACCGCAGACAGAGCCCGCGGGCCGATCCGGACTGACGGAGCCCGATATATGAGGATTTACGTGCCGATGCTGGGCACAGTTTTCATGATGTTTTCGAGTGCCGATGCTGGGCCTCCGGTTCCATGATTTTGACGTGTCGCGAGGGACACGGGTGGGTTATATCCTCATATTTCCATGCACAGGTTTCATGATATTTACTTGCATGATGGTTATTGTCATTGGGTGACGAGTGGACGGGATCCACGTGTGTGCAGATTTGATTACATTGATCATACCTCATATTCATGACATGCTATTACCTGAGGCACTAGCACGAGCACTTGGCATTACACTCATGTAGAGATTACATTGCCAGTTTAGCATGCTTCAGCTTTATTCATATTGAGGTTTATTTATATCTGATCGTATTGACCTAGGATGGGTCATGCATTCGATCTCTGCTTGTAGATATTTTCTATTCACGAGTTGGCAACTCACCCCCGTTGTGCCCCAGTCCTTGCAGGTTTTTGCC
This sequence comes from Agapanthus africanus, assembly GCA_030015575.1. Classification (NCBI taxonomy): domain Eukaryota; kingdom Viridiplantae; phylum Streptophyta; class Magnoliopsida; order Asparagales; family Amaryllidaceae; genus Agapanthus; species Agapanthus africanus. The sequence continues at coordinate 50,155,853 of CM057351.1, read as the reverse complement.
GTACAGATTCCATAGCGGCATTTCTGGCACACTGCTTCCTTATGGGTGACTTGCTTGGATAGGTGGGTTCTTTTGTATCAGAACCGCCATTGTTCATGTATCATTTATTGTATCTAGAATTTCCATCAACCAAAACTTGTTTATTGTTTCAGACTTAAAAAAACAGTGTTGTTTTATTTCGACCTTAGAGTCGCGCTAGTAGTATTACGGTTTTCTGGCTGTTTTGAGTTTCTTTTTTTTGGGTTTTGATCCTCGCCCTTTGGCGTTGTATATTATTATTGCTTGCGTGGTTGTGACCGTCGATGGACGAAGAGCTAGCTCCCGCTTGGGGATGCCTTTTATCATTTCATATATATTATTCTTGTTGTATCCCATTCGGGGCCAGTTTTTACAAAGGAAACTCTGCCGAAATTTTCAGGAAAGGTTACACATTTTAAAAAAATGCATATTCGGCTTAGTTATTTAAAAACTTTGATTTCCAAACATGATTTCCTTACTTTTCAAAAACAGTTTTCCTTATTTACTCTTAAAATGGTTTTAGATTGCTGGGCTTTTAGCTTACTTGGATCAGATGGGGTCCTATAGACTTCATATGGTTCAAGGGCCAGTCACGTGCTCTTTCGGGTCGTGACACCCAATCTCATCGACTCATTTCTAAACACAATATACAATCCTCATCATCCATGTGTAGGTATACGTATATATATAAACATAGTCTCAAACCTATGTGTGTGTGTGTGTATATACATATCCCCAAATACGCACAAGTATAACAAGCATGCATGTGTGTGCGTGTGGGTGTAAACCTATTCTAGGGTTCGTGACTAAGAAGCTATACTAGTTCACTTATAATAACCCTAATCTAACCATTGAACACCTAATCATAACTTGAATATCCATGTCTCACATAAAAGATATCAGATATATATATAGTGTATAAATATATAGCATACTATACATCGAACTACGGGGGTGCCATACTCCATCCAACCGACTTCCCCCGTAGATATAATCTATTCACATTGCTTTTCGCTTTCCGTTGCCGTTACCGCCACACACTTGCTTGTCGTCTCGAAGTCTTCGTGGGGGTACCTGCACATCATAACGTATCGTGCCGCATTAAAATCCAAATCAAACCAAAACGATACACTAAAGGCCTATAGGTTAGAACCTATGGACTACGCTTTTAAAACCACCAAATAATACTCGATTTCGACGTACAAACATCAAGTGATCGAATACAACATACATTACAAAAATCCAGAATTTGAAATACGCAAAACGAAACCCTGAATCAAAACAATAACTCTTGAAAATGGTCCCAGATTTTACCCTAGGTCGAATTAGCCAATTTCGCATATGCCGAGGGTCTAGATTACTGATGAAGGAACTACAGAACAAACAAGAGACACATTGGCCCAGGTGTGGCCATAAATTGTGGCCAGAAAGAGTATTTCTGCTGCCAAAGGGTGGAGTCAGGGGCTGGGGTCTTTAGGGTATGCTCTAAATCACCTGCACATCTCTCTGTATTTGCTAAATAATTTTCAGAGGCTCCGGGTGATAGCAGATGTCAAAATATCCTCACAGAATTCACCAAATACGATGTCGGGGATTTCTAAGTTCGCTAATTGGGGTTATAGTCTCTGTTTTAGTTCTCCAATCAATCAGCACAAGGGTTGCATAGGCTCTACTAAGCTTAATTTCACCTTTAGGTTCAACTAAAACCCTAATCCTCAACTCAAAGTTTTCAAAGCTCTAAAAATCACACAATATCTGTTCTAATTTAACATAGATGCTAAAGGAATGGAAATTCTTCACTAATGATGGAATAATTGTAAGGTTTGTCTAGCACCTTATGAAGAGTTTTGAAGCATCACATGCCTTAAAGTTTTAGTTTTGATGGTGCTAAACAAGCATGCAAAGGAATCGATCCTAGAAAATTAGGGTTTCGAAATGTAAAGCGAACAAAACAAGGGTTTCGAGACTACAACCTTTGTAGCTCCCTTTCGCTGGACTCCTTAGTCTCTAGGGTGTTGAGTGGAGGCCCTCTTGAAGTCCTCTTGCGTCTACGACGATCCACCCGGAGTTCCCCATCCAAGCTCGCAACTTCGCAAAACCGAAGAGAACACTCTAAACAAGTTGGCTAAACTTGCATAGAATGATGTTGTGGTTTAGAATCTCACTTCAAAAACCTTTCTTTAAGTGTGTTTTACTCACTAGAAAAACCTAGAGAGCAAATGGTGAAGGAGGATGAAGATGGTGGCTTTTCTTTTTAGCAAGTGTAAAAGATAAAAGATGACCCTTGAAAAAGAAATGAAATATAACCTTTTATATTTTATTCCTTCTTGCATCCAACCATGGTTAAGTGATGGAGAGTTTATTTAACTTGAGTTTTAAATGATAAAGAGAAGGATAACCCAAGGTTAGAGGTAGGTGAGCTTGGTTAGGTTAGAAGAAGAATGTAGAAGCTAGTAAAGATTATCCTTTTCTTTTCAATTTTGTTTTAAATACAAAATCAAATAAAAATCCATTACTTAATCCATGGTGTGAGTCTTATATTCCACCATTTCCATGTGCTAACAACCATGATAGATGGGTGTATGTATGTATGCATGTATGCACATCCACATGTGCATGAAACTAGAATGAAAGAAAGAAACACATGCATGCATGCATACATCCATCAAATTCTAGAAAGGTTTCAAGTGAGAAAACTAATGGTTATATGATAAATCAACACTTGATTTATCAATCCGGTCATATCTCATATGACCCCACCAAAAGCAGGTTACCCGATCAATGTTCGGTATCATATACGCACATTTTAATCGGGTGCATGCGCATATCGCATATGCGCACCACAACGTTTCGCCTGGGCTGGGTAACTCCTTTGTGGGACTCCAAGACTCGTCAATACACCGGCAGAGGGTGATGATCATATCAAGTACCCCCAAGCCGCAAGCGGTCAGCTAAACGTAACGGCCACCCGGGTATTGAGCGATCAGAAGAAAACAAGCGAACCTGCTACAACTCCCGTCGAGCCAACCGGCAACACTACCGTACAGTCCGGTCTCTTCGTCAGATATGCCGCATATCGAGCCTAGGGATGGTAACGTCGACCCTAAATAACTCAATAAGTCGTGCCGGTGAATGGTCTATAACAGATCGAGAAACTACTGATAACACTTATCAGCAATTCTCAGCAGCCCTGGCCAGGGACTTACTGATATAACCAGTCGGGCACAGTACAGCATCAACTCTCAATACCGGGAGAGACGAAACCCCTCCTATCGCTCATTGCCTTCGTGTGTCTCGGGACTGTACCCAACGGCCACCTGTTTGCACGACTCAGTAGAGCCGTGGTAGGGTGGCAATCAAAGTACAGTGGGAGAACACACAAGACTCCATGACGATCTCGGGTCTACAGACTAACCTGTACCAGTGTCACCTGAGAACTGCTATCCGACGATAGATATAATTCCATATAGTAGTTCTCGGTGAGTCCGTCCAGTGCACCCAGTCAGCACTGAGCACCCGTATATGATCTTGATGTCAAACATCGATGAATGTGGGAATATCCATCGCCCATCATATGGGTCTAGTATCATATACGCTAGTCTACTCTGGTATATCAATGCCCCGTCTCGATATACCTACGACTAGGGACTTTCCAGGATATGCTTATAGACTACAGATGTCCCACTAGTATGATCTCCATCATAATCAGAGCAGTCAAGCCAATATCCTCAGGGCTTTATCAGCATGTATGAGTGAATAATAAGCATGATCAAATCAACATGTCAGATAAAGAAGAACCAGATAGCATACTATCATGTCGAGCAAGAATGCATACTGAATATATATACATGTATAGATACATCCACTATCACATAATGGCCTCTAGGGCATACATATATCCAACAATCTCCCACTTGCACTAAGGCCAGTTATTGGCGTATCTCATACCCAACATCTCAAAAAGTCGCTCATGCTGCGGCTGAGGGAAAGGCCTTTGTGAATGGATCCGCGGCGTTATTCTTTGTGTCTACCCGCCTAATCTCGATCTCGCGGCGATCTACAATCTCCCGGATCAAATGAAAACGCCTCAGGATGTGTCTGGACCGCTGATGGGATCTAGGCTCCTTGGCTAACGCCATAGCCCCATTATTGTCACAATACAAAGGTATTGGATCAATAATGGTTGGAACTACTCCTAGCTCCGAGACGAACTTCTTCATCCAAACGGCTTCCTTGGCGGCATCATTTGCAGCAATGTACTCAGCTTCCATCGTAGAGTCTGCAACGGTATCTTGTTTGGAACTCTTCCAACTCACCGCCCCTCCATTGAGGGTAAATACAAACCCAGAGATAGATTTGCTGTCGTCCTTATCGCTCTGGAAGCTCGAATCGGTAAAGGCCTCCATTTGGAGATCTCCATTACCATACACCAAGAACAATTCTTTAGTCCTTCGCAAGTACTTAAGAATGTTCTTCACAGCTGTCCAGTGATTCTCCCCTGGGTTGGATTGATACCTGCTTATAACACTAAGTGCATAAGCTACATCTGGGCGTGTACATAACATCGCATACATTATAGATCCTACTGCCGAAGCATAGGGTATAATACTCATGCGAGCTCTCTCTTCATCGGTCTTTGGGCAAGAATCCTTGGAGAGAGTGACCCCATGGCAAGCAGGTAAGGCACCCCGCTTGGAGTCTTCCATACTAAACCTTTTTAGGATGGTGTCAATGTACCTGGTTTGGGACAATCCCAATAACCTTTTGGATCTATCCCTATAGATCCTTATGCCCAGAATGTATGTGGCATCACCCAGGTTCTTCATGGAGAACCTTAGTGACAAGAAAGATTTGACCGACTGTACCATAGGAATATCATTTCCTATCAGAAGAATGTCATCCACGTACAATACGAGGAATGTGACAGCTCTTCCTACAGCCTTCTTATAAACACAAGGTTCATCTGGATTTTTGATGAAATCAAACTCTTTAATGACATCATCGAAACAGATGTTCCAACTCCGTGATGCCTGCTTTAACCCATATATGGATTTAAGCAATTTACATGCTTTCCCGCTGCTCCCACTGTCAATGAAGCCCTCTGGCTGATCCATATAAACGCATTCTTCTAAATTTCCATTCAGAAATGCGGTTTTAACGTCCATCTGCCAGATTTCATAGTCGTAGTGAGCAGCAATAGCAAGTAGGATTCGAATGGATTTAAGTATGGCTACGGGAGAAAATGTCTCGTCATAGTCCAAACCTGGTCTTTGACGAAAACCCTTTGCCATAAGTCTTGCCTTATAGCTCTCCACCTGCCCATCTACACCAATCTTTCTTTTAAAGATCCATTTGCACCCCACAGGTTTCACCCCAGGGGGTACAACGTCCAAAGTCCACACTTTATTGGTGTACATAGACTCCATTTCGGATCTCATGGCATCCAGCCACTTCACAGAGTCTTTACTCGTGATAGCTTGCTAAAAACTGGTAGGATCATCATCATCCATGATGCAATCTTCTCCGTTACCATCAATGAGGAAACCATAGTACCTCTCCGGTGGGCGAGAAGTCCTACCAGACCTACGGAGTGGCCGAGGTTCTTCAGTTTCTGCTGCAACAGCTGGTTCAACCAAATCGTCATTTGTAGTTTGTGTCTCTAGAACCTCTTCTAGATCTACCACCTTGCCATTATCTTTATCTGTGAAAAACTCTTTTTCCAAGAATGTGGCATACTGAGAAACAAACACTTTTTGTTCCTCTTTGTGGTAGAATAGATATCCATAAGAATTCTTTGGATATCCCACAAAGTTACATAGGACTGACCGTGTCTCGAGTTTGTCCGGATTCTGCTTTTTAACATAGGCCGGGCAACCCCAAATCTTAATTCTCTTAAGAGATGGTCTCTTTCCATGCCATATCTCATATGGTGTGGTAGACACGGCTTTGGTTGGAACCCTATTTAGTAGAAACGCTGCAGTCTCCAATGCATGCCCCGAAAACGAGACGGGTAACTCAGCGTCACTCATCATGGACCGGACCATATCTAATAGGGTTCTATTCCTTCGTTCTGACACACCGTTGTGCTGTGGTGTGTAAGGAGGAGTGAGCTGAGAGAGAATCCCATTCTCTTTCAAGAAGTTTGCAAATTCTGCACTGAGATATTCACCATCTCGATCTGATCGAAGCAACTTGATACTCAAGCCGGTTTGTTTTTCTACTTCCTGTTTATATTCAATGAATTTCTCAAAAGTTTCGGACTTATGTTTTAATAAAAATACATGACCGAATCTTGAGAAATCATCAGTGAATGTAATGAAGTATGAAAAACCGCCTCTAGCCTGTGTAGACATAGGCCCACATACATCACTATGTATGAGGCCCAGGAGCTGAGTAGCTCTTTCTCCGTGTCCGGTAAACGGAGTTTTGGTCATTTTACCCTTGATACAAGACTGGCAAGTCGCATAAGATTTATATTCAAAAGAATTTAAATATCCATCTTTGTGTAACTTGTTTAGTCTTGTTTCGTTAATATGACCAAGTCTACTGTGCCAAAGAAAAGCTTCATTTAATTCTGAAAGTTTTCTTTTATTAGTGTGTTGTATACTGAAAACTGTGTGTTGATTTAGGACATATATTCCGTTGTTAAGCGTACCATACCCAACCAACATTTGATTCAGGTTAATGTTCATAACATTGTTCTGCAATACAAAATTATACCCTTCATTGTCCAACAAAGAAACGGATATTATATTACATAGCATACTTGGTACAAAATAACATGGATTTAAAACCAAAATACATCCAGATGGCAATCCTAAGTGATACTCTCCCACTGCGACTGTATGTACATTGGAACCATTTCCAACGCGGAGAGTATGGTCACCTATCCTCAAAACCTTGCTATTTCTCAGCCCCTGCATAGAATTGCAAATGTGAGAACCTGAACCGGTATCCAATACCTAGGAAGCAGAGTTTATAGAAAAACAGTTTTCAGTCACAAACGCACCTGAAGCAGAAGCATCACCATGCTTCTTCTTGAGACTTAAGTACTCCGTGCAATTGCGATTCCAATGTCCTGTCTTGTGGCAATGAAAACATTCGCCTTTCCCCGGGTCTCCAGCTTTGGACTTTCTCTTTCCCTTTACCTTTTTAACTCCGCCCTTAGGATTAGCGGGTTTCTTCTTTTTCTTTCCCTTGGCCTTAGCTTTCGGGCGAGAAGAAGAAGATTGTCCAATAGTCATAACGGGAGTTTTTGCTAACTTCATAGTGCTCTCTGCACTCCTTAACATATTAAGGAGTTCAGGGAGTTCCTTCTCCATGCCATGCATGTTAAAGTTCACTATGAACTGAGCAAAGGTGAAGGGGAGGGACTGCAGAATAATATCTATATATTGTTCATTCTCCATCGTCCATCCAAGGTCCTTAAGCTCTTCTATGAGAGCTATCATCTTCAGAACATGGTCTCCTACTGGTGTGCCAGGGGCCATCCGCATCTGAAACAATTTCCTTGATGCTTCGTATCGTAATACGCGGGATTGCTCCCCATACAACTCCTTTGTATGGAGCAATATACCGTGAATGTCCATGTCCTCGTGCTGCTTTTGATGTGTGTTGTCCATCGATGCAAGCGCGAGGCATTTGGCAGTGGCACAGTCAGCGTCCCATGTCTTGCGGACTTCAATGTCCGCAACTGAGGATTTTAGACCGGGGACGGGCGGGGCTGAAGCCGTGAGGACATATGATACTTTATCATAAGTCAAGGCGATTTTCAGATTCCTCAGCCAGTCTTCATAGTTGGTCCCATTCAGTTTGTTTTTATCTAGTAGAAGCTTGAGTCCAGTCATGGGTATCTGCCATTAAGAGAGAGAAAAGAATACACTCAACGAAAGCTCTTGCATAGATTAGATTGGTTATTATCTTGTCTAATCGATCTTTCCCACTGCTTTTTATCGAGTTTTCCTTTCAAACCTTAAAAAGAAAAACTAGCCAGGATTAATTACAGTCTACAACTTCGCTAACCGTTCAGCCAGGCCAGTGTCGATACTTGAGGGAGGTTCCCCGTGCTTTCGCACGGACCTAATTAGAGTAAACCTCGTTTTCCCAGAGGCGGAGCCCCGTTAACACCTTTCTAGACACCTAATGAGTTAGCTAATTGTAAACTGTAAAACTCTCCTAGGAGCAACTATTGCCCACAGTGGGATCGGGATCCAACCATCACATGGAAGGTATGCAATCTCATTGCAAATTTCAACTATTGAAATTCCCGATGTGGTTTTTACCCCTAGCACTTATGACCTTAACTAAGGTCAACAAATCATAAGTACCAGTCAAGTTCTACCCGTCATTTCTTGATTAATCAGACCCACTCATATGACCCTTAACTAAGGTCAACAAAGTCATAAGAATGTCCTAATTAATCTGCATCATATGCAATATAGGAAGACATCACTTAGCTACCGTACACTACGCCTTAACTAAAGTCAACAAACGTAGCACGAATACTAAGTACTCTACTTCCTAAAATGACAGAGGGTTGCGAATGATTTTTAAGAAAATCTTTAACGCTTTGAACTTGATATCGTTGTAGAATCAACTGGTTTTCAAAAGGAGTGGCTTAAGCTCCGCAGTTTTGAAATATAGCTTTTTCATAAATAGCCGAGTAGTTTTCAAATCTGATTCTACAACATCTTTTAGGTTTATTTTCTTTACATTAATCACATTAATGTAATCCCATCATTTAAGTCCTTAAGCCAGTCACAGAAAAGAAACGAAAATAACACGTACGCTTATGCCATCCGCATTCGCCGCAATGTTCCGTTATGCACCGTTAGGTTACTTAACTAACGGCATACCAGGACGGGACTAGCGCGGATGTAAAACATAAGCAACGTCTACTATATATCATATATATATAATATGTCATTCGTCTCAGATATCACAGAACACTGGCAACAGAAATATAGATATAACGTGGGATATACTAGGATGCCCGTATTTAGTATTTAGCCAGAATAGAAAATACGGATTCCACAGTCGCGATGAATAGCCAAGCCCACAGCCTGGACCCCTACGAGAGCGGCAAGTGACCCTGCCAATTCTGGAGTTTAGGAGACCCGGTCTCGACTCCTCGAGATGGCCTCCCACTGAACCCCAGAACCCGGTCACCTGTGCTCCCCTCCTTGGGTCCATCCTAATGCGGAAAAGTAAAATAATATACAACACTGGTGGCAGCAACCTCAACCCGGAAGTGCCCCAAATAAAAGAATATTAAATTACATTTGAATTTACATGAATGAAAATATAAAACTCTCATCTCATATAAAACCCCCCGGCTATTCAATCGCGACAATCCTGCACATCATATCTCAGCAACACATAATATCTCATATCATCAACGTAAGTAAGTATGCATACCCCAATTGTCGTTGATGTATAGCAACGAAACCGGCGATATCGAACATACTACACTTACGGTCACAGAAAAGAAAGTGTAAAACTGCAATATCTGGAATCCACATTCGCTTTAGACATCACAAATGCGAAATATCACATATTCCGTATTTCATGTCTAGTAATATGAATTCCACACATTGCATCACATGCCGGATAAACAGACAGTATTGAAGTTTTCGAACGAACGATCAAATACCCAGGATTCACTAAAGCCCAACACTTAAGCAGAGTTCAAACACCTGAAGTGTGACACAGTAGTAGCGGTCCAGCCGTAGAAGGGTCAAGCCAACGCCTCACATGTGGCACGCCGTACTGCCCCAAACCCTAAGGTTCAAAGGGCGGTTCAAGACGGTCACATAATCGAGTTAAGGTTTGTTGTCTTCTAGAGGGACCACCACAAAAAGACTTGCATGTATCTCCAAAGCATTTAAACCCCGTGAATAGTGAGCAAATGATACTCGTTCAAACACTTCAATGCTTTCTAATTTACCCGGAAAAACTACGAAATGAAAATACCGATCAAAACTACGCGTCCAAAACCATCTCCAGAAAATACAGTACTATATTCAGATTAAACATACCTAAAACAGTATACTAGCAGACCTAGGAATTATGGTGCAATTTTCATAGCATGATTCCACTGTACGGCCGCGGATCCGCGGCCTAAGCAAGGAATTGCCGTGGTTCCGCGGCCATATGAACAGTACACTGCATCGTTTTTCACCATTATTCTTAGTTTTCCCTGCTGTATTTTTTAAGTATTTTTAATTCTGAAAAAAGTTAGATTTTGAAATTTGTCCAGAGAGGGTCCAAAAAATCGTATTTTTTGTCCGATCGGGATTTTTACTTCGTAAAAGCGTCGCCTAATGTTCTAGGTCGGCTCTGATACCAATGTATGGTTTGTCTAGCACCCTATGAAGAGTTTTGAAGCATCACATGCCTTAAAGTTTTAGTTTTGATGGTGCTAAACAAACATGCAAAGGAATCGATCCTAGAAAATTAGGGTTTCGAAATGAAAAGCGAACAAAACAAGGGTTTCGAGACTACAACCTTTGTATCTCCCTTTCGCTGGACTCCTTGGTCTCTAGGGTGTTGAGTGGAGGTCCTCTTGAAGTCCTCTTGCGTCTACGACGATCCACCCGGAGTTCCCCGTCCAAGCTCGCAACTTCGCAAAACCGAAGAGAACACTCTAAACAAGTTGGTTAAACTTGCACAGAATGATGTTGTGGTTTAGAATCTCACTTGAAAAATCTTTCTTTAAGTGTGTTTTACTCACTAGAAAAACCTAGAGAGCAAATGGTGAAGGAGGATGAAGATGGTGGCTTTTCTTTTTGGCAAGTGTAAAAGATAAAAGATGACCCTTGAAAAAGAAATGAAATATAACCTTTTATATTTTATTCCTTCTTGCATCCAACCATGGTTAAGTGATGGAAAGTTTATTTAACTTGAGTTTTAAATGATAAAGAGAAGGATAACCCAAGGTTAGAGGTAGGTGAGCTTGGTTAGGTTAGAAGAAGAATGTAGAAGCTAGTAAAGATTATCCTTTTCTTTTCAATTTTGTTTCAAATACAAAATCAAATAAAAATTCATTACTTAATCCATGGTGTGAGTCTTATATTGCCACCATTTCCATGTGCTAATAACCATGATAGATGGGTGTATGTATGTATGCATGTATGCACATCCACATGTGCATGAAACTAGAATGAAAGAAAGAAACACATGCATGCATGCATACATCCATCAAATTCTAGAAAGGTTTCAAGTGAGAAAACTAATGGTTAGATGATAAATCAACACTTGATTTATCAATCCGGTCATATCTCATATGACCCCACCAAAAGCAGGTTACCCGATCAATGTTCGGTATCATATACGCACATTTTAATCGGGTGCATGCGCATATCGCATACGCGCACCACAACGTTTCGCCTGGGCTGGGTAACTCCTTTGTGGGACTCTAAGACTCGTCAATACGCTGGCAGAGGGTGATGATCATATCAGGTACCCCCAAGCCGCAAGCGGTCAGCTAAACGTAACGGCCACCCGGGTATTGAGCGATCAGAAGAAAACAAGCGAACCTGCTACAACTCCCGTCGAGCCAACCGGCAACACTACCGTACAGTCCGGTCTCTTCGTCAGATATGCCGCTTATCGAGCCTAGGGATGGTAACGTCGACCCTAGGGATGGTAACGTCGACCCTAAATAACTCAATAAGTCGTGCCGGTGAATGGTCTATAACAGATCGAGGAACTACAGATAACACTTATCAGCAATTCTCAGCAGCCCTGGCCAGGGACTTACTGATATAACCAGTCGGGCACAGTACAGCATCAACTCCTAATACCGGGAGAGACGAAACCCTTCCTATCGCTCATTGGCTTCGTGTGTCTCGTGACTGTACCCAACGGCCACCTGTTTGCACGACTCAGTAGAGCCGTGGTAGGGTGGCAATCAAAGTACAGTGGGAGAACACACAAGACTCCATGACGATCTCGGGTCTACAGACTAACATGTACCAGTGTCACCTGAGAACTGCTATCCGACGATAGATATAATTCCATATAGGAGTTCTCGGTGAGTCCGTCCAGTGTACCCAGTCAGCACTGAGAACCCGTATATGATCTTGATGTCAAACATCGATGAATGTGGGAACATCCATCACCCATCATATGGGTCTAGTATCTTATACGCTAGTCTACTCTGGTATATCAATGCCCCGTCTCGATATACCTACGACTAGGGACTTTCCAAGATATGCTTATAGACTACAGATGTCCCACTAGTATGATCTCCATCATAATCAGAGCAGTCAAGCCAATATCCTCAGGGCTTTATCAGCATGTATGAGTGAATAATAAGCATGATCAAATCAACATGTCATATAAAGAAGAACCAGATAGCATACTATCATGTCGAGCAAGAATGCATACTGAATATATATACATGTATAGATACATCCACTATCACATAATGGCCTCTAGGGCATACATATATCCAACAATAATTACCTCATTTTGCACTCATGAATCCCCTAGGGCACCAAAAACAAATTTTTCTTGGTCCACTGTGTAGCTTGTGAGCTTGTGCACAAAAATTGTGAAGAGGAGATGAGGTTTTGAAGTTGTTTTGATGGTGTTTTGTGAAGGTTGAAGATGGTGGAGGAGAGGGTGCTACCATGGGCTGAAGAAGGAGGGAAAAGATGAAGGAAAATGATGGAGGAGAGAATGGCCAAGTCAACTAAACCCTCACCCTCTCCCACTCTCTCTCATGCCCATCCCTCATTATCTTATTCATTTCATTTTCTTTGTTTTCTTTTCTTTTCTTTTTCTTTTATTTTCTCTTCTCACAAAACCAAAGACATGAATGAAAAATGAAGAGAAAGCCATGTAGGAAAATGTAACACAAGTGTAAAAATGATATGGTGTATGTTTTGCACCAAACAAGCTTAATGAGCGATTAACGATATTTAATCGCGATTAGCACTAAATAGCGTATAATTAATCGTAAAAACTTATAATTTGCATAATTCAGATAAAATATCCTCTTCTTAGTAATTTCCATAATTTTCCAATTTTTCCCCCAATTTATCAATATTTAATTATACCGCTTTATTAAAATATTCAATATTTTATTATTTAATTATAAAAATTTAAAAAATATTATTTTATTTTTTTGAAATGTTACAATCTTCCCCCTTTAAAGAAATTCGGTCCCCGAATTTAAATTTAAACCCCTCAATACTAAAACATTTCAGTAAAAATTCCAAGTCGTCGGGGCTCCGAAATCATCAATACATAAAACGCATCATAGCGCAATGCATGCGCATGAACAATGAGCAGATAACTCAAAATCAAAACTCCGTCAAGCATCCCGCAATCACCGGAGTCATGGTGAAGACACCAATGTCAAATCCAATACGAAACCCAACGTGATATACATCAAAACTATGCATGTAAACATCAAATTTATACATGTAAATATCTGAAGGAAATGCATGCCAAACCGTTCTAAATCGCTATGCGATGCACACAAAACTGCACAGTGGAGGACGTCTATTGTAAGAAAATAACCATATATGTATATATCCTTTGTTTAATATGTACGTCCCGCTGTTTTGAAAACAATTTAGAAGGGTTTCCTTATTTTTAAACGTTTCGTGTCATATCAAACACATAGGTAAATACTGAGACTATAGCTCCCTTTTTGGAAATCGCTTCGATAACTATCAATGCATGCAAAATATATCCAGGTACTGTCCTCTGACTAGTCCTGCTCAGTATGAAAACAAATAGCAAATATCATAAAAATGTACCGCTCCATAAGAAATCAATCCCAAAATGTGCATATGAATGCTACGTGCATCTGGTGCGGACGAAAATCAAAATCCATACATGTGCCATACATGTGCACAGAAACAACATCTAAGTGCAACGGGTGTGCACGAAACACCTGTCAAAGACAACGTGTGTACCTGACAGCAAAATCAGGTGCATCTGACATGCACGAAGAATCTCGATTTAGTGCATCTGGCGTGCACCCAAATTGTATCTCATAACATGCGCCCAAGATGCGCGAAAATCCAAATCAGGTGCATCCATCATGCACGAAAAAAATCTAAATCATGTGCATCCAACATGCACGAAATCATGAAATCCAATATCAAGCGCCGAACATGCGCAAAATCCAATCCAAGTGCGCCAAATATGCACAAGAATCCAAATCGAATGCACAGAGTGCACGAAATCAACATCAATATCAGAATTGAAAGCAACGCTATACAATAAACCTCAGTCCAAATCAGGTATACCGCATTATATAATCCTATAACCATGTGCATCAGCGTGCACAATTCAAATCAAAACACTAAAAGTGCATCAAAACTATGCCGAAAGCATAAGTCAAATCACATGCATAACATAGGCATGAAATTAAAATCAACATATCAAATGACATCAAACCGAAGTTAGGTGCAACCGTGGTGCACAAAATACGTATCAATGCACTGCAAGCATATATGAACTATACCGAGTGCAACAACCAAATCGTGTGCGTATCATATGCACAAAATCAACTCAACTATATAAAGTCCACGAAGTCATAAACATGTGCAGCCAAGGCACAAAACGATATCAAGTGCAATAACTGTGCACAAATCATAAATCAACACAACGGTGTATAAATCATATCTCAAGTGTAATAACTATGCACAAAATATAAATACCCAGTAGGTGCAACCATGGTGCGTGAAAACAAATATTATGAAACTCAGTCATCAAGACTAAATCATGCGAATAGATCGCCCAAAATACCGAAATCCACGGTGACGGATACGTGATAATCGAATCACCAAATCACAAATCATAAATACCGTCGTCGATATTTCCTCCTTCAAAGTCGAGAAGGTTTCGGTGCATCCAATGCTAGCAAAGCAAGATATCTGCATGCCTCTTGTTCATGGTCTGGCGCCTGGTGCTTTTAGGCTCTTGTCTCTCACTGTGCATTGCTAGATATATAGGTCCTCGGCTCAACGGCCCAATATGGAATGACGACGGAAATAGTCCCGCTCTGGCACATCCTCTAAAGATACTGTTAGGACACCAGCACCATTACCGATGATGCGTATGTACCACGTACACTTACTTGCCGGCTCACACACATCTTCATCGGTAATTGCCATGTCACGTACACCTTAGAAAATATTATTGCTTGACATAGCCTGTTAGCTAATAGTTTAGACATTGTAGTTATTGCCTGCTACTTCATGCATACTGTTATTCATTATTATGCCGCATTCATGGATTCTCATGCATATATTCACTATTTTACGTGTTATTGAGGTTTTGGATTCGGAGTTGCACGAGATTTTCTGGATTTGGAGGAAAACCGCAAAAACATAAATAAACCTTTTCTCTTTTTTAAAATAAAAAACACGGTTTTCCCATGATGTATGAGTCGTCCACCATGAGTTTGCTGATGGATTTCGAGACCCGATTCGAGGAGACGGATGAACCGTTTCGGGTACATGGTGGACCCGGTAAGGTACCCCGGGGCAAGAAGCGCGTGATGATGACGATGTGAGCCTGGCAGGGGAGCACTACCTACCGGTGATTTTACCCGACGCGTCGGATATCCGGAGGATACCGTCGTAGTCTTGAGATGGATGGTAGGGGCCGGTCTGGACTGACGGCGCCCTAGATATTGTGACTGAGACATTGAGATTTCGAGATATTGAGGTACAGAGACTGTGATACAGAGATATTGAGATATTGGGATTATGTTTTATGCCGATGCTAGGCACTGTTTTATGTTGATTCATTATGATATCTCATTTTAAAAATACAAAGGAAATCTCACTAAATTATGAAAACAGTTCTTCATTTACATGTATTCTGTTTTCATGCATTCATACCTCATTCATATGATATATTGCTACCTGAGGCACTGACACGGGCACATGAGAGTACACTCGGGTTAGATATTTACCCTAGCCTTGTTATAGGTTGCATGTTATATATATAATTGAGGATATATTATGATCAGTGACCTAGGTTGCGTTATTTATGCGATTTCTATTCGTAGATGTTTTTCTATTCACGAGTTGGCAACTCACCCCCGTTGTGCCCCAGTTTCTTGCAGGTTTGCCGTACAGGTTTCATTACGGCTTGCGGGCATAGTTTCCTTCGGGTGATTTGCTAGTAGGTGGGTTTACTTGTATCGTACCCCCCCCATTATATAACTTGTATATTATTACTCTGTTGTATCTAGAAGTTCCATCAACCAAACATGTATTTATTTGAGATAGAGACCAGTGATGTTTATTCTTTTGACCTTAGAGTCGCGCGTTGTATTTCTGTGGATTTCTTGTTGTTTTGAGTTTCCATTTGAGTTTTGATCCTCGCCCTTGGCGTTGTATATTATATTACTTGTGTGGTTGTGACCGTCGATTGACGAAGAGCTAGCTCCCGCTTGGGGATGCCCTTTTTTTGATTTCGTTTACTATTCATGTTGTATCCCGATTGGGGGGCAGTATTTACAAAGGAGACTCTGCCGAAATTTTCAGTAAAAATTTGATGTTTAAAAAAAAACCGCATAATTCGGCTTATGCTATTAAAACTACTTGATTTGAATTGGTTTTCCTTCACTCTACTACTTTTCTTGGTTTGGTTTTCTGGGGTTTCGGTTTACTTAGATTACGTACGCCTCGAGACGTTCGTAGTCTAAGTGCCGGTCTTGTTCCGTACTTTCAGGACGTGACAGAAGGATATTTGGATCCGTTCGAATATCAATCATATGCAACTTGTCAATCGTGTCTCAAAGGAAAGATGACAAAGACTCTGTTCAGTGGACACGGAGTAAGAGTGAGCGAGCTCTTGGGACTCGTACACAGCGATGTAAGTGGTCCAATGTCTACACATGCGCGAAGTAGTTATTCTTACTTCATTACTTTTACGGATGATTTTTCAAGGTATGGACATGTCTTCTTAATGAAGCATAAATCCGAAGCCTTTGAAAAATTCCAGGAATACAAGAATGAAGTAGAAAAACAAACAGGCAAAAGTATCAAGACACTAAGATCCGATCGAGGTGGTGAATACTTGAGTACCGAGTTCCTGGATTACCTAAAAGAGAATGGAATTCTCTCTCAACTTACTCCTCCATACACACCATAACACAATGGTGTATCGGAGAGACGGAACCGAACCCTATTGGATATGGTACGTTCCATGATGAGTAACGCTAAGTTACCGCGATCTTTCTGGGGATATGCACTAGAATCAGCTGCATATCTTTTGAACCGGGTGCCAACTAAGTCAGTGCCTACCACACCATATCTGATGTGGAGTGGGAAGAAACCCTATCTTAAACACATTAAGACATGTGGATGTCCATCTTTTGTCAAAAAGCAGCATACGGACAAACTCGAGGCACGCTCAGTACAGTGTAAGTTTGTGGGATATCCAAAGAACTCCAAGGGATATTTTTTCTATTACGCAGAGGAACAAAAGGTATTTGTTTCTCGTCATGCCTGCTTCTTGGAAACTGAATTTTTGGAAAATCAGATAAGTGGGAGCGCAATAGAACTGGAAGAAATTCCAGAACCACGAGCTATTACTGAAAGCAAAGCTTAGTAGAACCAGAATGTTCGAAAGAACAGGACATTCCTGCGCCGCTCCGCATGAGTAGTAGGCTTTCTCATCCACCTGAGAGATACTACGGTTTTCTCATAGACGGAGATAGAGAGGATTGCATCATTGATAATGATGAGCCGACTAGCTTCCAGCAGGCCATTCAGAGCACTGACTCAGTAAAATGGCTGGATGCAATGCGGGCCGAGATGGAGTCCATATACACCAACAAAGTATGGACTTTGGACGTTGCACCAGAAGGGGTAAAACCCATAGGCTGCAAATGGATCTTCAAAAGAAAGATTGGTGTAGATGGACAGGTTGAGACCTATAAGGCTAAACTTGTTGCAAAGGGTTTTCGTCAAAGACCTGGTTTGGACTATGACGAAACCTTTTCTCCAGTGGCTATGCTCAAATCCATTCGGATCCTTCTTGCCATTGCTGCCTTCCACGATTATGAGATTTGGCAGATGGACGTAAAAACCGCTTTTCTAAATGGTAATTTAGAGGAGTGTGTCTATATGGACCAGCCAGAGGGTTTCATTCAGAGTGGGAGCAGCGGGAAGTTGTGCAAGTTGCTTAAGTCCATCTATGGACTGAAGCAGGCATCGCGGAGTTGGAACATCTGTTTTGATGAGACGGTCAAAGAATTTGGCTTTATCAAAAATCCAGATGGACCGTGTATTTATAGTAAGATTGTAGCGCGAACTGTCGTATTCCTCGTTTTATACGTGGATGACATTCTCTTGATAGGAAATGACATTCCTATGCTACAATCTGTCAAAGGGTTCTTGTCACACAGGTTCTCCATGAAAGAACTGGGTGATGCCTCTTACATTCTGGGGATCCGGATCTATCATGATAGGTCCAAAAGGATATTAGGACTTTCACAGTCCAGGTACATCGACACCATACTGAAAAGATTCAGTATGGAAGATTCCAAGCGCGGTAATTTACCGACTTGTCACGGGATCACCCTCTCCGAAGAGATGTCTCCCAAGACTGATTTGGAAAGGGATCGCATGTCTATTATACCCTACGCCTCTGCGGTAGGCTCTATAATGTATGCGATGTTGTGTATCAGACCAGATGTAGCTTATGCACTGAGTGTAGTAAGATGGTATCAGTCAAACCCTGGGAAGAAGCACTGGATAGCGGTAAAGAACATTCTGAAGTACCTGAGAAGGACTAAGGATATGTTTTTAGTTTACGGCGGAAAAGACCTCCAGATCGCTGCCTTTGCTGACTCCATCTTCCAGAGTGACAAGGATGACTCCAAATCCATGTCGGGTTATGTCTTTACTCTCAATGGAGGGGCGGTGTGTTGGTAGAGTTCCAAACAGGAAACCGTTGCTGACTCGACGATGGAAGCAAAATATATCGCAGCATCTGATGCCGCAAAAGAAGCCGTCTGGATGAGGAAGTTCTTGACAGAACTTCAGGTGGTTCCGTCCATTGTTGATCCAATACCTCTGTATTGTGACAACAACGGGGCTATAGCTTTAGCAAAGGAACCCAGGTCCCATCAGAAGTCCAGACACATCTTGAGATGGTATCACCTGATCAGGGAGATCGTGGATCGCCGGGAGATCGAGGTTCGGAGGGTTGCTACAGAAGATAACACTGCAGATCCATTCACAAAGGCCATTCCTCATACGCAGTTCGAGAGGCTATTCGAGATGATAGGTCTGCGATATGCCAGCACATGGCCTTAGTGCAAGTGGGAGATTGTTAGTGTGATATGCCCTAGAGGCCATTATTGTATAATACTAGTTTGTATATTACATTTTGGAAGCTTGGGATATATACACGGATTGAGATTCTTGCTCAATATGGTAGTATGCTACTTGGTTTGTATCTATCTTAATATGTGTATGTGTTTCTTTTGACATATTGCTAATACATATTGATAGAACCCTTAGGATCTTTTGCCTGACTACCGGCGTTGTGATGGCAGTCACACTAGTGGGGGCTGGGTAGTCTATAAGCACATCCTTATACAGGTCCCTGGTCGTAGGATTATCGAGACAGGGCATCGATACTCCAGAGTAGACTAGTGTATACGCTTCTCATCCCAGGAGGGGAGATGGTCTGTCCCACAGCCAACAGTACGTCGTACTGGAGATAGTATGCAGGTGCTCGTTAGGTTACGAGTACACTGGACAGGACTCACTGGGAACTGCTGGTTGGTATTATACCTATCGTCAGTTATCAGTTCCTAGGTGACATGAGTAAGCTTAGTCCGTTGACTTGACACTGTCACTTCGCCTCGAGTGTGTTCCCACTGTTCTTAGATTACTACCTTACCACGGCTCTATTGAGTCGTGCAAACAGGCAATAGTTGGGTGCAGTCCCGAAGCACTTGGAGGCAGTGACGGTTAGACAGGATTCGTCTCTCCCGATATTGGGAGTTGATATCACGCTGTGTCTAGGAGAGCCATTACACAAAGTCCCTGGCCAGGGCAAGCGAGATTTACTTGTAGTGTTTCCAGCATTTTCTCAGGGTGTTCTGGGCTACACTCTGGCACGACTTGTACCGCTATTAGGGGACTGAAGTTTACCGCCCCCTAGGCCCGATATGCGATACTCTCAGACGAACAGACCGGACCGTATGGAGATTGTCACATTCAGGCTCAGTAGGAGTTCGGATGGGTTCACCTTATCGGTCTTCTTATCGGGATCTACCTGGGGACCGTTATGTACAGCTAGTACCGCTTGCGGCCTGTGGTTAAACCCACTGCCAGCGTGGTGTCGAGTCTTTAGAGTCCCACACAGAGGGTTGTTCACCTTTGGGAAAAACAGAGTAGAGGTCGTATAGTTTTATGACGGGGTTCGTTCACATACGCGCACTTATGCACGTTTGGTGTCCGGGCAGTTATTACTAGTGGGCTTTGGTTTAAGCCGGATCCTAGTATTTGTTTTGGGATTGGTCTTGTCTCATTGTATTCGTGTTTCTTCGGAACACGAATGCGGGTACGTACGTACAGTTAATAGAGGCGGAGAGGGAGAAACCTCATTAGGGTTTTTGACCATTGACTTGATCAAAACCCTAATGAGAATGAGAAATATGATTAATAATATTAATTAAGGATAATTGTATCATGGTTAGGGTTGGGTTGACCATTTGACTTGTTGACTTTCATTGACCTTGATATTTTCTTTATGCAAAAGATGCTTCTTGAAGCTTGCTTAGCATTAAATGTGAAATGATAATGGTCAAATCAACTAACCATCACAATTTTCTTAATTATTATTATTATTAGCATATATCTCTAATTTGATGTAGGGTTCCTAGGCACTCTAAAAAGGTTCTACAAGGCATCAACCATGCCCGATTCAAAAAATAGCCATGCCGAACAACCCTAACCAAGATCGTATACTAGAGATTATGCGAAAACTAGCAAGTAAACAACTTTAACACTAAGTGAAAGGGATTACAACCTTTGTAGATCCGGTCCTTCACTTCTAAAGCTCCATGTTGACGTCCCTTCGCTGCGATCATCAAGATCCTGGACTCGAGTGATGGTTTCCTCGGAGAAATGAGCGGGCTAGGTTGTTGACTTTGAGGCCGAAGATGATCTACGTCGAGGAGACTCAAACTCAAGCTCCATCTTCACTAGGTCAAGAACTTTGTGAAGAGAACACCCTAAACTAAATGGCAAGTAGTAGAGTATGATGAAATAGGAAGTGGGTTCACTTTGGATTTGGGTTTCTCACTTTATTTCTTCACTTAAAAAAAATTCTAGAAAGCTTTTCTTCTTCTTGAAAAAGAAGAAGAAGAAAAGAAAAGAAAGAATGAAAAATGAATTATTTCAAAATGAATAATCAAGTGAAGTCTATCATAATGCAACCAAGGGTGAGCTAACCTTTGTAGATACTAAACCATAGTTAATTATAATGGTTTGGTTAATGAATATCTTAATCAAGACAAAATGAGTGGACTTTGTCAAAGTTGCTTCAAGCTTCATGAAGCTTCAAGCCATGACAAAAGAAGCCACCATTTTGAATAATTAAGATAAATAAAAACCTAAATTATAATTAACATGGTGTATGTCACACACACACCCATGTTTGCATGTATCATCAATCATGATACAAACTAGTGCACAAACATATATCACATATACAACTTGTGCATATCAAGTGAGAAAATAAATCTTAAGTGAACCAATACTAGTTAATGTAAAGTAATATATCACATATATAATTATACATTAAATCATTAAATCAACACTTTATTTAATGATCCGGTCATATCACATATAACCGACTAATATCTAGTGTATCAATATATCGAATCAACACTTGATGCGGTAACCCGGCTATATCACATATAACCGAGTGATGATAACAATCGCGAGAATAGAATACAGTATCACATACTGGTATTATTCTCGGTCCCGCACATATCTCATATGCGCTCCTATTTTGTTTCGCTTGAGCCAGGAAACCTCTGTGTAGGACTCTAAAGACTCGTCAATACGCCGGCAGTAGGTGGTGATCATATCAATAACCCACAAGCCGCAAGTGGTCTGCTAAACGTAACGGCCACCAGGGTATTGAGCGATCAGAAGATCAACGAGCAAGCCTGCTCACACTCCTGCGAATCCAATCAGTAACACTTACCGCTGTAAGTACACGGTAGCGCCCCGGCCGTCTAACAGACGCCAATATGCGGAACAAAAACTTTTACAACTGGCGCTATCGCGTACTATAAACCGGATCTGTCATTAAAGCTAAACTAACATATTACAAAGAGGGTAGAAATGTTATACCGAACGATCTGAGTCTTTCGGTCTTCAACCATCATCCGACGCTTTGTTGCGGCGGCTTCGATCTTCTGAAACACCAGTCTCGTCGTCTAGGTGGCACCACGTCGACGGATCTTTAAACGGGCTCCCGCCTCTGAACCGAGGCAACTCGGTCGTCAAGTTTGCTAAAAGAGACGACCAAGATGATATAAAGAATGAGTAAAACACTTTGTCTCGTTACGTCCAAAACTATGGACGAACGGTTAATGAAGTTGCCAATTGAAATTGTGATGGAATGAACTAAGAAATTTCCATACACCAAACTATCATAATCTTTTCAAGCAAATAACCATATCCATTCCCACAAGAGGGGGTCGGCCATATATAGAAGAGGGAAAGTGAGTGTAGGAGAGGGGAGGTAACCATAAAGCAAAAGATCAAGGAAAAATATCTTAAGCATAACCAAAAAGCATTAATGGAAACAATGACTCATAACCTTAGTCATCCTCCATCATTAAATGCACAATTAATGATCTAATGACTCACATGCCTTGTCACCATCTAGAACCATCTAGAAACATGACTCACCCAAGTGACGAAAAGATAAATCCGCATTTAACCGAATGTTAAATACGGGTGATAGAAAACTGGAAACTGGCAACTTCCAAAAGTGGTCCTGAAACGAATTTCAGGATAACCCCGTAACAGTATAAACATACCCGCATTTGTATTACGACCGAATACAAATGCAACTAAGACAAAGATATTATATCTACACGGTATAATACTGGGATCCGGCTTAAACCAAAGCCTACCAGTATTATCTGCCCGAAAAATGACACGTGCGAAAACGCACGTGCACTTTCCGAACCCTGCCATAAAACCATACGGCATCTACAACGTTTCGCCCGAACTTAGGAAAGTGTCTGTGGGGGACTCTAATGACTCATCAATACACTGGCACTGGGTATGACCTCTAGCACGTCAGAGGTATAAGCTGTACGTAACAGTTTGCCTATATATTGATTGGAAGGGAAGCTGACGAGCGAACTCATCTATAAACCCTACTGAGCCTGACAGTGACAATATCCGTACAGTCCGGTCCATTCGTCTATGAGTATCGCATATTAGGCCTAGGGGGTCGGTAAACGTCAGACCCCCAATAGCTGCATAAGTCGTGTCAGAGAGCAGCCCAGAACACCCTGAGATACTACTGGTATTCCTACCAGTATATCTCGATTTACCCTGGCCAGGGATTTCGTGTAATGGCTCTCCTAAACACAGCGCGATCTCACCCCCAATACCGGGAGAAATGAATCCCTGACGATTTGCTCACTGCCTCCATGTGGCTTGGGACTGTACCCAAAATATACCTGTTTGCATGACTCTTTTGACCCGTGGTAGGGTATAAATCAAAGTACAGTGGGAACTCACACGAGACAAATGACGACCTCAGGTCGATAAACTAACCTGTACACATGTCACCAGGGAACTGCTATCTGACGATATGTATAATACCAACTAGCATGTTCCCGGCGAGTCATGTCCGCTGTACTCATAACCCAATGAGCACCTGTATACATCTTAGGTGAACCAACTAACACCAATAGCTTGTGAGACCGGCCACCGCCCCTCGTCGGGGTCTCGAATGTATACACTAGTCTACTCCGGAGTATCGATGCCCTGTCTCGAAACTCCCACGACTAGGGACACTTTAAGGATGTGCTTATAGACCCCCAGCTCCCACATATATGATCGCCATCATACTGCTAGTAGTCAAGCAAGAATCATATGGGCTCTATCAACATCTACATGATGATAAAGACAAACCAGATAGCATACTATCATCTTGAGTAAGACTGTTCTATCGGTATAGGTCCTCCCTCAATCATTGCAACCACGTACCTGCGATCCAATAATTGACTTAGAGGGCACTATATCCAACAATCTCCCACTTGCACTTAAGGCTAATTATTGCGATGTCGCGTACTCACAGCTCATGTGATACCGAGCATCCAACTCCTCTACTAATCAGTTTCACAAAGCTCGTTTGCAAAACTATTGTGTTCGAGAAATAGCCTCAGTGAGTGGATCCGCTTCGGTGTTTCTTTCTGTATCTCTCTATATCTCAACCTCGCGGAGAAAACCATCTCCCGAATTGAGTAATACCTGTCTTAGAATATGTCTGGATATCTGATGGGACCTAATTCATAAATGAACTCCAAATCCAAACTTCTTAGACTGTATCAATCACTGAAACTAATCAGTGTCCAGCACCATGCCTCCCACAGTATCCTCTTGGACCACCTGTCCATAATACTTTCCCTCGTTTGAGGGAAAACTATAACTCTGACAATCACTCTGTCATCCATGTCACCTTTGAAGCCTGGAATGATAACTGTCTCCCGAAGGAGGCTGCCGTCATCAAATCCGTAGAACATGCACTTGTGTTCTAAAACTGCTTCCGTATGTTTCTTCGGGATTGGATTAATATAAACTTATCGCATCTAGTGTAAAAACGACATCTGGTGTGGTACTTGACATCTCACGATTGACTCAATTGCCTAAGCAAGTGATATGTCAATCATGTACGTCCCTCTCCCCTTTAGTCTGTAAGACACCTTTAGAGAGGGTGACTCCATCACCTGCAGGTACACCACCATGCCAGGAGCCATCTATTCTAAAATACTATTAGAATACTGTCAAAGTACCCACATTAGGAAACTACCCAAATCTAGATCTAAAACCATAGATCTAGTAACCAGAATGTCAGATATTATATCCATATCTTTTGTGGAGAAACAACTGTGTGATGACCACAGTACAACCGATCGTAGTATAGGAATTTTACTTCCTACTCTGTGTATGTCATCCAAATACCAGGACATAACACCCTACTACCTTCTTAACAGATCCATCCCATATTCTGATGAAGTCAAACCCATGACCGTCACATCAAAATTAGATGATCTATCTCCGCTATAAATGCTCAAGTCTATAAATAGACATAAGCTACTTGCCTACTACGCTTCCGCTGCTCCCACTGACTACGACAACCCTCTGGCAGAATAATATATACGTACACTTCTAAAACTAGTTTAGAACGACGCTATACATATCCTCCTGCCGGGTGTCATAGTCTGGAATAACAGTAGTGTCAAGTCTGGGTAAACAAGAACCTCCCTGTCACAGTCCTTGAGGCTACCGGAGTACCTCTCCGGTGTCTGAGGTTACCCACCATATCTGCGGAGTGGCTATTGGAATGTCAAACCTGATTGAATATATAGGTCCTATTAAATTTTTCATAATCGTTTGCGGTTCTGGAATTACTTCCAGTTCTACAATACTCCTACTACTGTTTTCTGAAATAATCTATTTTAATAAAACTGTGGCGAGTCAAGAAAAATATCACTATTGATCTTCCAGATGGTAGAAAATCAACCCTCGTCAAAGCTAGGGTCAACCCACAAACTGTCATTATAGAAACGTGCCTTGAGTTTTCCAGTGTCTGTTTTTAAGCATAAGCTGGAAAACTCCCCTTACCTTAAGATCGTTAAGATATGAAGCAATCTATATCCAATATAGAAACATAAGCACTTATTTAATTGGAACCAAATTCAAATCCTGCAGCTGTCTCCAATGCATATCAACTTAATGGAGAGAGGCTAATCAGCATTACTCAACTTAGGAATCCATCCAATTATGAGTAACCTGAAAGAGAAACAAGTTTCTCAAAACCATTACTATCAACTGAATACTAATCACAAGAATCTACATCTTCGATTTCTTTGAAGAATCCCGATACTTGCGATACATGGTTCTCTACTTTATTCCTATACCCACAACTTCTCAATACTTAGACATTGTATTTCTACGAAACACTTGTCTATAAACTAGAGAAGTAACAAGTAAATAGAATATAGTACGAGGACCAACCCCTTTGTCCTGATGGACACTGGACAACATACAATACTCTGTATAAGTCCGCTGAGTTAAATAACTCAAAACCTGTGCGTCGTAGGTTGAAAACTGTCCCTAGGCAATTTCCTCAAATATCACCAATTACAACGAATTCTGATATAATGAGGATGATCACCTAATTCCCAATAACTTGCTCCCACTCAGTCATCTGTAAAACTATACAGATGTGAGAATCATACCTGGTAAATACATACCCCTGGAGTAAGCATCTAATCGGGAAATCAGTTTTTCAATTAACAATGCACAGTGTAACTGAAACATAAAAATGTTTCGAAGGAGTGTCCTTGTATTCTTAGTAATGCCTCTTCCATAATCCAATTCATGACTTTAACCATATATTTCCCTGCCATCTTTCCAATTCCCTTTATTTGTCTTTAGTCGTTACCTTCTGTACACCATCATTAGGCTAAATGGTTTTCTTCCTTTCCTACCGTTCGGCACCAGCCTATGGTTTGGAAGAAGAATATCCAGTAAGCATAATAGGTGTACCCTCCTAATCCTAGGAGTACTCGCAACTTGAGAGAAGGTGATGATAAAAGACAACTGAATAATCCTTATTCCTATTTCTCCTGAACCAGAATCCATCCTCGAAAAAATATCCTTCGAGTTCGTATATAACCATACGATGGATTTATCCAATGGAATTGGATGTTCGTAGTGTTACGGGTTGTTTTGGAGAAATCAAAGGTGAAGTAGGAGTGGCGATGAAATACGTGGTTTTGGTCGTGAATGTTAGTAGTCGCAATTTACTTTGCCATCTTTCTAATTCCTTTATTTGTCTTTACATATTACCTTCTGTACACCCTACTTAGGCTAATTGGTTTTCTTCATTCCCTACCTTTCGGCACTTGCCTATGGTTTGGAATAAGACTATCCAATAAGCGTAATAGGTGTACTCTCCTAAACCAAGGAGCTCTCGCAACCTGAGAGAAGGTGATAATAAAAGACAACTGAATAAACCAATTCTATTTCTCCTGAACCTGGATCCATCCTCGAAGAAGTCCCTTCGAGTTCGTATATAACCATACGATGGATCTATCTAACGAAAGTGGATATCCGTAGTAATACGGGTTGTTCTGAGAAATACAAAGGGTAAAAGAAGGAGCGGCAATGACTTATGCAACTATAAACAATCCAAAAGCCAGTAAATTAAGAAGGTTCGGTCAACTTTGGTCACTGAGTTATAGTCTAGGGTCGGTCAAAGGTCGCTGCCAAAAGAGAGAGAGAAAAGAAACACTCTGCGTGCACTCAAAACTAGATCAGAATGGCTATCACTTTATCTAATTTAGAAAACCTCCCACTGTAATCTCAAATTCTCCTCCAAACCTGAAAGAAGAATTAGTCGGGATCACCTGAAGAGTAAACTAACTCATCAGTAGGAATTGGGATCCAACTCTCATCGCATGATAACGTGACGGTATCCACTCACGTTATTATACTCCAGAAGGTATGCCCAAGTTTGGCAAGTTTCCTGTATGTTTGAAACTCCCGATATAATTTTTATCCCATGCTCTTATGACCTTGACGTAGGCCAACAAATCATAAGTCACATGTCAATGTTCTACCCGTCGTTGTCCTGATTAATTTAGGTCATCGTACATGCCCTTGACGTAGGCCAACAAGGCTGTACGTCTGTCCTAAACTAATGCATCTATCTATGCAACAAATGAATACTCCAGTAGCTACCAAACACTATGCCTTGTCGTAGGCCAACAAACAAAGCTTGAATACTACTGACCATCCATAAGAAATGACGGAGGATTACGGCTGGTTTTTGGCAAAAAACCTTTAACGTAATGAACTTGATCTCGTCGAAAGAACCTGATAGAATAAAAATATAGTGGCGAAAACGTTTTGCTAAAGAAGTCACTCCCGGTGAAGGGATCTTGGCTCTTTCCTCGTGGAATGAGGTGCAGGATATTCTAACTGAATACCGCTATGCAAAGCAACTTGTGATCGACTATATTTAAGTTATTACCCTGACGTAAACTTCTGCCCAAGGGGTCACTCCCGGTGAAGGGATCTCGGCCCTTGCCTCGTCGAATGAGGTGCAGGATATTCTAACTGAATATCACTGTGCAAAACAGAAGGAAACATCTTTGTAATTTGTTCCAACAACATCAAATATAGGTTTGTTTTATCTTGCTTTGATAAGAATCAACGCAGTCCCATCAATCAATCACACCAGAAAAGAACAAAAATAAAAATGTACGTATATGCCATCCGCATTCGTCACTGGGTCCCGTCATCACCCGTTAGGTTACTTAATTAACGACATAGCGGGGGCTGGACTAGCGCGGGTGTAAAACATATACAACATTTAATAGTATATAGACTAATATACAATAATCGCTCCAGGCGTGATAATATGCAACATTACAAAAAAGTAATAAGCATCACAGAACAATACAGATAATCTGGGATCCCCGGGTTTTACAGAGCCGCTGCTGAAACCCGACGTTCCCCTGGTCATGTGGATAGCCTGTACAATGAAACCTAGACCCCTACGGGTGCGGCAACTTACCCGCCAAAACCTGAAGCGAGGTAGTCCCCACATCATAGTGAATGGAACACCCGGCACTTCACGGAATCCGGTAAATTGAGCACCCCTCCTTGGGTCAACCTGTACCCCCTACGAGTGCGGCGAATAGTCTGCCAATTCTAGAGTAGGGTCCCTTTGCCTCTCAAAGGCATGAGATACGGACCCGTTGGCCTCCAGAACCCGGCTGCCCGTGCACTCCTTCGCGGGATAAACCTAGTACGGAAATAAAAATATGTACAACGGGTACATCGACCTCAACCCGGTCGTGCCCCAAAAGAATATTATACAACAGGCAGTGACGGCAGTCCATATGTTGGACGCTCGCCCCGCAATATCAAATGTACAAATAAATCCAAACTGCACTATCATTGTACCCTGCTATCCACCACGACAAATCCGCAACATCACAGCACAACACAGAACATCAACGCGAATGTCACATTCGCAAACCCGTCTAAAAGAACTATAGCAATCAGACACGGTTTACCGATCAAATGACATTCCCGGTCGGAGATATAAAGTAAGTACTATAAACTAACACGTTTAAATTTCAATCGACAAAATTTCCCGAAGTGAGCCCCACGTACATCTGGTGTACAGTAACAAAATTTTGGCCCAAAAGACGTATACCAAAAACCACCATTTCCTATGGAAAACTTACTAGAAAAATTTGGCGCACTGTTCCCACAAAAGCGCGGCGGATCAGCCGCTAAACCCTGGTTTGGGCCGCGGATCCGCGGCCGTTCTGTGGGATCACGTGACCGAATTTCACCAGTTTGCTTAGAATTGTCTGCTTAGTTTTCTGTGATATGTAAAATAATTTTTAGACCAGATTAAAAATCGACATAAACTTGGAACAGAAAATTGTAGTTTTGCAAAAATCCGTTCGATCGATGTTTTAAACACGTTAGCACAAGTTAGTAAAGCTTAATGGTGAGTCTCTGATACCACTGTAAGTACACGGTAGTGCCCCGGCCGTCTAACAGACGCCAATATGCGGAACAAAAACTTTTACAACTGGCGCTATCGCATACTATAACCCGGATCTGCCATTAAAGCTAAACTAACATATTACAAAGAGGGTAGAAATGTTATACCAAACGATCCTAGTCCTTCGGTCTTCAACCATCATCCGACGCTTTGTTGTGACGGCTTCGATCTTCTGAAACACCAGTCTCGTCGTCCAGGTGGCACCACGTCGATGGATCTTTAAACGGGCTCCCACTTCTGAACCGAGGCAACTCGGTCGTCAAGTTTGCTAAAAGAGAC
Source organism: Agapanthus africanus (assembly GCA_030015575.1). Taxonomy (NCBI): domain Eukaryota; kingdom Viridiplantae; phylum Streptophyta; class Magnoliopsida; order Asparagales; family Amaryllidaceae; genus Agapanthus; species Agapanthus africanus. The sequence goes on along the minus strand of CM057351.1, from coordinate 50,125,706 downwards.
GACCAAGATGATGTAGAGAATGAGTAGAACACTTTGTCTCGTTACGTCCAAAGCTATGGACGAACGGTTAATGAAGTTGCCAATTGAAATTGTGATGGAATGAACTAAGAAATTTCCATACACCAAACTATCATAATCTTTTGAAGCAAATAACCATATCCATTCCCACAAGAGGGGGCCGGCCATATATAGAAGAGGGAGAGTGAGTGTAGGAGAGGGGAGGTAACCATAAAGCAAAAAATCAAGGAAAAATATCTTAAGCATAACCAAAAAGCATTAATGGAAACAATGACTCATAACCTTAGTCATCCTCCATCATTAAATGCACCATTAATGATCTAATGACTCACATACCTTGTCACCATCTAGAACCATGTAGAAACATGACTCACCCAAGTGACGAAAAGATAAATCCGCATTTAACTGAATGTTAAATACGGGTGATAGAAAACTGGAAACTGGCAACTTCCAAAAGTGATCCTGAAACGAATTTCAGGATAACCCCGTAACAGTATAAACATACCCGCATTTGTTTTACGACCGAATACAAATGTAACTGAGACAAAGATATTATATCTGCACAGTATAATACTGGGATCCAGCTTAAACCAAAGCCTACCAGTATTATCTGCCCGAAAAATGACACGTGCGAAAACGCATGTGCATTTTCCGAACCCTGCCATAAAACCATACGGTATCTACAACGTTTCGCCCGAACTTGGGAAAGTGTCTGTGGGGGACTCTAATGACTCATCAATACACCGGCACTGGGTATAACCTCTAGCACGTCAGAGGTACAAGCTGTACGTAATGGTTTGCCTATGTATTGATTGGAAGGGAAGCTAACGAGCGAACTTATCTATAAACCCTACTGAGCCTGACAGTGACAATATCCGTACAGTCCGGTCCACTCGTCTATAAGTATCGCATATTAGGCCTAGGGGGTCGGTAAACGTCAGACCCCCAATAGCTGCATAAGTCGTGTCAGAGAGCAGCCCAGAACACCCTGAGATACTACTGGTATTCCTACCAGTATATCTCGATTTACCCTGGCCAGGGATTTCGTGTAATAGCTCTCCTAAACACAGCGCGATCTCACCCCCAATATCGGGAGAGACGAATCCCCGACGACTGCTCACTGCCTCCATGTGGCTCGGGACTGTACCCAAAATATACCTGTTTGCACGACTCCTTTGACCCGTGATAGGGTATAAATCAAAGTACAGTGGGAACTCACACGAGACAAATGACGACCTCAGGTCGATGAACTAACATGTACACATGTCACCAGGGAACTGCTATCTGACGATATGTATAATACCAACTAGCATGTTCCCGGCGAGTCCTGTCCGGTGTACTCATAACCCAATGAGCACCTGTATACATCTTAGGTGAACCAACTAACACCAATGGCTTGTGAGACCGGCCACCGCCCCTCGTCGGGGTCTCAAATGTATACACTAGTCTACTCCGGAGTATCGATGCCCTGTCTCGAAACTCCCACGACTAGGGACACTTTAAGGATGTGCTTATAGACCCCAGCTCCCACATATATGATCGCCATCATACTGCTAGTAGTCAAGCAAGAATCATATGGGCTCTATCAACATCTACATGATGATAAAGACAAACCAGATAGCATACTATCATCTTGAGTAAGACTGTTCTATCGGTATAGGTCCTCCCTCAATCATTGCAATCACGTACCTGCAATCCAATAATTGACACTATATCCAACACTTACCGCACAGTCCGATCTGTTCGTCTGATATGTCGCATATCTCGCCTAGGGGTGGTAAACGTCAGATCCCAGTAGCTTAATAAGTCATGCCGATGTAAGGTCCATAACAAGCATGAAACTATTGATAACACTTACCAGTAAATCACTGCAACCCTGGCCAGGGATTTCCAATTATGGCCAGTCGAGCATAGCGCAACATCAACCCCAATACCGGGAGAGACGAATCCCCTCCTATCGCTCATTGCCTCCATGTGAATCGGGACTGTACCCAAAAACCACCTGTTTGCACGACTCAGTAGAGCCGTGGTAGGGTGGAAATCAAAGCACAGTGGGAGACACACAAGACTCTATGACGATCTCGGGTCAACAGACTAAGCTGTACCAGTGTCACTAGAGAACTGCCATCTGACGTGAGGTATAATACCATCTGGGAGTTCTCGGCGAGTCCGTCCAGTGTACCCAGTCTCCACTGAGCACCCGCATACCGTCTCTGATGTCAAACACCAATGGATACGGGATCATCCATCGCCCATCACATGGGTCGAGAAGATATACGCTAGTCTACTCTAGAATATCGATGCCCTGTCTCGATATTCCCACGACTAGAAACATTGAAGGATGTACTCATGGACTACCCAGGCCCCACTAGTATAATCTCCATCATAATCCTAGAAGTCGAGTACACATCCTAAGGGCTTTATCAACATGTAATAGAGAGACAGTCAGTGTACATGTTAAGATAAAGAGCAACCAGATAGCGTACTATCATGTCGAGCAAGAAAGTCCTACCTATATATGTCCCAGCATCCACTACAATATACATCTCATGTACAGTAATGGCCTCTAGGGCATACATATAATTAACAATCTCCCACTTGCACTAGGGCCATCTGTAGCAATGGTTGCAGTATCTCATACTCAACCATCCCATAAAAGTCTCTCTCTGGGAAAAAGCCTTTGTGAGTGGATCTGCCGTGTTGTCCTCTGAGTCTACTCTCCTAACCTCGATCACCCTGGAGATCAACTATCTCCATGATCAGGTGATACTGCCATGGAATATGTCTGGGTCACTGATAGGACCGGGGTTCCTGGGCCAAAGCCTCATCTCCATTGTCATACAATGGTAGGAACCTAGTTCATCACATGAACTTGTATACACCCAAACTACCTCTTTGGTAGTATCTTTGATAACGAAGTCACTAGCCTTTATCGTCTAGTCTGCCACGGTATCTAGCTTGGAACTCTTCCAACATACTGTCCCTCCACTGAGGGTAAAGACAATGTCTGTGACTGACATTCAGTCAACCTTACCACCCTGGAAGCTGTCCAGTGATTCTCCCCAGGATCGATTGATACCATCTCACTACACCTAGTGAGAATCCTAATATCCATTTAGATCTATCTCATAGATCCAAAACCCAGGATTTAGGAGGTATCACCTTTATCCTATTTGGAGAATCATTGTGATAAGAGGAGATTGACCGTGCGTAGCATAGGAAACTCTTTTCCTATCAAGAGTATGTTGTCCACGTACAATACGAGGATCATACTCCCTACTACCTTTTTTTGTATATACAAGGTTCATCTACCATTTTTGATGAAGTCAAACTCTTTGACTACCACATCAAAACAGATGTTCCAACTCCGCGATGCCTGTTTTATCACATAAAACATCTTGCTCACTTTTCCGCTGCTCTCACTGTCTACGAAGCCCTCTGGCTGTGTACTTATAGATGCTCCCTTCTAAATCAATATTTAGAAAAGCAGTCATAATACCCAACCACCAGATATTGCGGTCATGGTATGCAGCAATGGCAAGTAGGATCCGGATGGACTTAAGCATAGCCACTGGAAAAGGTTTCATCATTATCCACGCCTGGTCGATGACGAAAACCTTTAACAAGTCTAGCTTTGAAAGTCTCAACTTTTCCATCTACACCAAGTAATCTTCTCAAGATATACTTGCTCCTGATGGGAATTTAACCCTTCAGATACAGAAAGCAAAGTCCATACTTTGTTGGTGTACATGGATTCCATCTCAGATCGCTAAGCATCCAACCATTCTTACAGAGTCCCCGCTCTTGATGGCCTGCTCGAAACTAGTTGGGTCATCATCTCATGATGCAATCCTCGCTCCCACTTTCATCGAGAAACCGAAGTATCTCTCAGGCGGTTGAGAAACCCTGCTAGATCGGCGGAAAGGCTGAGGTTCGTCGGAATCTATTGAATCCTTTGGTTCTACCAAATCATCTGCTGTAGTTTGTATAGCTGGAACTCCTTACAGTTCTACCTCATGACCACTAATTTTTTCTTAAGAAATTCCCTTTCACAAAGATGGTATGTTGAGAAACAAAATATATTTTGTTCCTCTGTTGGGTAGAAGATATTCCCTTGCGAATGCTTGGGATATCCAACAAACTTCTACAGAACTGACTTTGCCTCGAGCTTGTCCGGATTTTGCTTTTAAACATAGGCCGGACAACCCCAAATCTTAACAAACTTAAGATATGGGGTCTTCCCATTCCATATCATATATAAAGTGGTAGGCAATGGATTTGATTGGAACCCTATTCAATAGGTATGCAGCTTCTCAAGTGCATAACTCCCAAAAGGAAATAGGAAACTCAGTAGTACTCATCATAGTGCGCACCATATCACATAGGGTGTGATTGCTCCGTCCCGATACACCGACATGCTGTGGTGTATACGGAGGAGTAATGCTGAGAGAGAATTTCATTCTCCTTTAGAATAATCCTGGAATCCCGTGCTCAAGTATTCTCCTCCCTGATCACATCAAAGGACATAATACTTATACTCGTTTTTGGTCTTCTACTTCTAACTTATATTCGGTGATTATCTCAAAAGTTTCGGACTTGTGTTTCAACAGGAATATATGTATGAATCTAGAGAGATCATCAGTGAATGTAATGAAGTACAAAGAACCGGTCCTGGCATATGTAGACTGGGGATCTACATACATCACTATGTATCGTTCCCAAGGGTTTACTAACCCTTTCTCTGTTTCAAGTAAACGGAGCTATGGTCATCTTATCTTTGTGACATGACTGGCAAGTTTCACAAGATGTAAATCCAAACTAATTTAAATATGCATCTAAATGTAACTTAGCTAATCGGGTCGCATTGATATGACCTAGTCTACAATGCCTCAAGAAAGATTCATTCATTTCTGAACTCTTCCTCTTGTGTGTGTTCTGTACGTAAGGAACTGTGGTTTGATTTAGAATGTATATGCTTTTAGATAACGTGTCTGAACCGATCAACTTTTGATATAGGAAATATTCAAAACATTATCCAACAATACAAAATTATATCCTTCTTTATTAAAAAGAGACTGATATGATGTTGTATATCAGGTTCGGTATCTAATAACATTCGTTCAGAATCAATTTATTCTAGTAATACAGGGTGATAACTATCAACAGACTTGGCTGCAACACTTGCACCGTTTCTATCTCATGAAATTTATTACCCGTTCTCGGTTCTCTACCTATCTGTAGCCCATGTAACAGATTACATTTGCGGGATCCTGATCAGGTATCTAATACCCAGGACGTAGAGAATACAGAGAAATAGTTCTTTGTAATGAACACACCCGAAGAAGATGCATCATCATGCACTTTCTTCGTTTGGGCGGCATGGGAATCCTGGTATTCCCCTAATTCCTGCTCGGTCTTATAACAATTATAAGTTGGAGCGGGGCCAACATTCCCCAGCTCAGTATAACAAGCGGGTTCGGTCAATACATCCATATTATTATCTTGATTAAGGCGTGACATGGTCGCTACCTGGAGAGAGAGAGAAGAAAACACTCTGTGTGCGCTCTTGTAAGATTAGATTGGTTATATATTTTATCTAATCAGGATGGCTCCCACTATTTTTATCAAATCTTCCTTCAAAGCTTAAAAGGAAAGACTAGCCGGGATTAATTACACTCTACAAGTTCGCCAATCTTTCGGCCAGGCCAGTGCCAGTACTTTGAGGGAGGTTCCCCGTGCTTTCGTACGGACCTAATTAAAATAAACCTCGTTTTCCCAGGGGCGTAACCCCATTGACACCTTTCTAGACACCTACTTGATCGGCTAATTATAAAGTGCAAAACTTTCCCAGGAGTAACAATTACTCGCAGTGGGTATCAGGATCCAACTATCATATAGAAGGTATGCAATCTCATTGCAAATTTCAACACTTGAAACTCCCGATAATGGTTTTTACCCCTAGCACCTATGACCTTGGCTATGGTCAACAAATCATAAGCACTAGTCAAGTTCTACCGTCATTTCGTGATTAATTAGACCCACTCACATGACCCTTGGCTAAGGTCAACAAAGTCACATGACTGTCCTAACTAATCGCATCATATGCTGTGTAAGAAGACATCACTTAGCTGCCGTACACTACGCCTCGGCTATGGTCGACAAACGTAGCACGAATACTAAGTACTCTACTTCCTAAAATGACGGAGGGTTGCGGAGGGTTTTTAAGAAAACCTTTAACGCTTTGAACTTGATCTCGCTGCAGAATCAAATGGTTTAAAATGGAGTGTTTTTTAGGCTTTTGCTAGTTTCGCTAAAGAGGTCACTCCCGGTGAAGGGATCTCGGCTCTTTCCTCGTTGAATGAGGTGCAGGATATTCACAATACCACTATGCAAAGCAAGAACTATAAAAGCAATCAAAATACAAACCGAAGGTTGTAGCATCTACTAGTTATTTCTAAAGAGGTCACTCCCGGTGAAGAGATCTCGGCTCTTTCCTTATCGAATAAGGTGTTGGATGTTCTACAAGGAACACCGCTATGCAAAGCAACAACCAGAGCTACCTAATTTTTTTTTTTTGAAATTCGATTCCACAACATCATTTAGGTTTATTTTCTTTCATTTATTTCATTAATGAATGTCCCATCATTTAAGTCCACCTAAGATAAATACAACGTACACTTATGCCATCCGCATTCGCCTCGATGTCCCGTCTGCACCATTATGTTAGGTAACTAACGGCAAAGCGGGGCAGGGCTAGCGCAGGTGTAAAACATAAGCAACGTCTATATAATATATCATATATAATATATACAGTATTTATCTGAACATATCACATGATCACATCACAAATAACGCAGCAGAAAATATCATATGAAATATTGGATATACTAGGACGTCCGTATTTTATTTTGAGCCTGTATAAAACACGGATTCCACGATCGTGATGAATAGCCAATCCCACACCCTAGACCCCTACGAGAGCGGCAAGCAACCCTACCAATTCTAGAGTTAGGAGACCCGGACTCGACTCCTCGAGATGGTCTCCCACTGGACCCTGGAACCCGGTTACTTATGCTCCCCTTCTTGGGTCTATCCTAATGCGGAAAAGTAAATAATATACAATGGTGACATCATCCTCAGCCCGGAAGTGTCCCAATAAAAGAATATTACATACAATAAATTTTACATGAATGAAAAAGAAAAACTCTCATCTCACATAAAAAAAACCCGACTATTCAAACATGACGATCCAATATAACATATCCAGCAACACATAACATCATATATCATCAACGTAAGTAAATATGCGTATCCCAATTGTCGTTGATGTATAGCAACGAAACCGACGATACATCATATATTACACTTACGGTCGCAGAAAAGAAAGTGTAAAACTACAACAGTTGGAATCCGCAACCTCCTTAAACATCGCATGTCTAACCAAATGAATTTCTTAGACATCGCATGCCTAACAATTAAAAACCCCGCATTTTAGTCTCATTATCGAAAACACTTTTCAATATCTAGTCGGGCAATTCAACAAGATTCCTGACATCCTGATCGAATGCTCGTCGCAAACTTTAGTAGACGGCCATACCCCAGGATGCCGACGACGAAGTGCACTAAGGCGGAACACCGCTGCCGTGAGCACCCGAACGGATGCTTTTGGCAACGGGGTTCTCCTACAGTCACTTAGTCGGGGCTATGGGGTGTGGCGGTCTATTAAGTTTACCCGGCGAGTATCCGCATACACAACGTGATTGCGACGGACTTTTGATCACATCAAAATTTCCGTGGCAACCGATCATTTGAGACTGAAGTGCTAGATTTATAACATTCAAATTAGTTATCTTATAACTATTTTTGGATTCCAAATATTGTATCACATTCCAGATAAATAGACAATGTTAAACTTTCCGATCGAATAAACAAACACCCAAGTTTTTCCAAATAGCTCAACACTTGAAGGGAGTTTAAAAACATCCATCACATGCCACAGTACCAATGGTCCAGCCGTAGAAGGGTCAAGCCAACGCCTCACATGTGGCACGCCTTACTGCCCCAAACCCTAAGGTTCAAAAGGCAGTTCAAGACGGTCACATATTCGAGTTAAGGTTTGTTGTCTTCTAGAGGGTCCATCACGTTACTTGCATGACTTAGAACGTTCTTAAATTACGGAAAAATCCAACACTTGGAAATTTTCCGGCAGGGGAAAAAGTGAGTTATTGATATACGTTCGAACTTTTTAACACGTTCTAAAATTACCCGGATAAAATAAACAAAGTTAAATAATCCGATCGAATCATCGAGTCCCCAATACAACCCAGAAAACTCAACTCTTGAGTATAATTAAAAATTCCCAGAAACATACAGCAGTACCAATGGATGTTACTGTACCAAAATGAATCTATAATCCTACTGTAGCGACGCGGAACCGCCGCGCAAGCAGGGTACGGCCGTGGTTCCGCGGCGCTTTAAGCGCATTAATGGGTCGTTTTTCACAGTAATTCCTCAAATAGCCTGCTGATTTTTTTAAGTATTTTTAATTCACAAAAAAACACGATTTCAAAAAATGTCCAGAGAAGGGTTTAATCGGGGTTATCTAGGTTCGATCGGACTTCTAACTTTGTCTAGACTTCGCCTAAAGCTCTAGCTTGGCTCTGATACCACTGTAGGGTTCCTAGGCACTCTAACAAGGTTCTACAAGGCATCAACCATGCCCGATTCAAAAAATAGCCATGTCGAACAACCCTAACCAAGATCGTATACTAGAGATTATGCGAAAACTAGCAAGTAAACAACTTTAACACTAAGTGAAAAGGATTACAACCTTTGTAGATCCGGTCCTTCACTTCTAAAGCTCCATGTTGACGTCCCTTCGTTGCGATCATCTAGATCCCGGACTCGAGTGATGGTTTCCTCGGAGAAATGAGCGGGCTAGGTCATTGACTTCGAGGCCGAAGATAATCTACGTCGAGGAGACTCAAACTCAAGCTCCATCTTCACTAGGTCAAGAACTTTGGGAAGAGAACACCCTAAACTAAATGGCATGTAGTAGAGGATGATGAAATAGGATGTGGGTTCACTTTGGATTTGGGTTTCTCACTTTATTTCTTCACTTAAAAAATTCTAGAAAGCTTTTCTTCTTCTTGAAGAAGAAGAAGAAGAAAAGAAAAGAAAGAATGAAAATGAAATATTTTTAAATGAATAATCAAGTGAAGTCTATCATAATGCAACCATGGGTGAGCTAACCTTTGTAGAGACTAAACCATAGTTAATTATAATGGTTTGGTTAATGAATATCTTAATCAAGACAAAATGAGTGGACTTTGTCAAAGTTGCTTCAAGCTTCATGAAGCTTCAAGCCATGACAAAAGAAGCCACCATTTTGAATAATTAAGATAAATAAAAACCTAAATTATAATTAACATGGTGTATGTCACACACACACCCATGTTTGCATGTATCATCAATCATGATACAAACTAGTGCACAAACATATATCACATATACAACTTGTGCACATCAAGTGAGAAAATAAATATTAAGTGAACCAATACTAGTTAATGTAAAGTAATATATCACATATATAATTATACATTAAATCATTAAATCAACACTTTATTTAATGATCCGGTCATATCACATATAACCGACTAATATCTAGTGTATCAATATATCGAATCAACACTTGATTCGGTAACCCGGCTATATCACATATAACCGAGCGATGATACAAATCGTGAGAATAGAATACAGTATCACATACTGGTATTATTCTCGGTCCCGCACATATCTCATATGCGCTCCTATTTCGTTTCGCTTGAGCCAGGAAACCTCTGTGTAGGACTCTAAAGACTCGTCAATACGCTGGCAGTAGGTGGTGATCATATCAATCACCCACATGCCGCAAGCGGTCTGCTAAACATAACGGCCACCCGGGTATTGAGAGATCAGAAGATCAACGAGCAAGCCTGCTCACACTCCTACGAATCCAATCAGTAACACTTACCGCACAGTCCTGTCTGTTCGTCTGATATGTCGTATATCTCGCCTAGGGGTGGTAAACGTCAGACCCCAGTAGCTTGATAAGTCATACCGATGTAAGGTCTATAACAAGCATGAAACTACTAATAACACTTACCAGTAAATCACTGCAACCCTGGCCAGGGATTTCCAGTTATGGCCAGTCAAGCATAGCGCAACATCAACCCCAATACCGGGAGAGACGAATCCCCTCCTATCGCTCATTGCCTCCATGTGAATCGGGACTGTACCCAAAAACCACCTGTTTGCACGACTCAGTAGAGCCGTGGTAGGGTGGAAATCAAAGCACAGTGGGAGACACACAAGACTCTATGACGATCTCGGGTCAACAGACTAAGATGTACCAGTGTCACCAGAGAACTGCCATCTGACGTGAGGTATAATACCATCTGGGAGTTCTCGGAGAGTCCGTCCAGTGTACCCAGTCTCCACTGAGCACCCGCATACCGTCTCTGGTGTCAAACACCAAAGGATATGGGATCATCCATCGCCCATCACATGGGTCGAGAAGATATACGCTAGTCTACTCTAGAATATCGACGCCCCGTCTCGATATTCCCACGACTAGGAACATTGAAGGATGTACTCATGGACTACCCAGGCCCCACTAGTATAATCTCCATCATAATCCTGGAAGTCGAGTACACATCCTAAGGGCTTTATCAACATGTAATAGAGAGACAGTCAGTGTACATGTTAAGATAAAGAGCAACCAGATAGCGTACTATCATGTCGAGCAAGAAAGTCTTACCTATATATGTCCTAGCATCCACTACAATATACATCTCATGTACAGTAATGGCCTCTAGGGTATACATATAACTAACATATGAGAGAAAGGTTCATTCTAGACTCTCATTCTCTCATGCTCTTTCTCTCTCATGGTTTGCTCTCCCTCTTCCTCTCTCTCCAAAGCTTATTTCATGTGTTGAAAATCCAAGCTTTGAGACTAAACTATCAAAACACCTCTCCACTCACTCTAGGGTTCTTAGTCTACCAAGCCAAGCACTCTAGTTACTTCTTTGTTGAGGTAGGAGCTCAAGGTAGAGGCTTTCGGGTGGATCTTTCTTCGGCAAAGAGAAGACGAAGAGGAGGAGCCGTCTACACCACTCAAAGGAGCACACAAGAAAAGGAAGCAACACAAGAAGAGAAAGAGTTCAAGCTTTTGGTATAACCTCTTAACCGAGTAGTTAAAGATTCTTGTATGTTTGTTAGTTTTTGTTTAGCAAAGATCCTTCATGGTTAGTCTATGTTTCCTTGTGATAAAAATCCGATTCTTACTCTTTCCGTCTCCCCGTAAATACCGGGGTGGGTTACATAGACTTACACATAATATGCGTTATATGTTGACCCTCGATAGATGAGTCTGTATGTGTATAACAAATAGAGGGGTCAAACAACAACGTATTAACGAAGTCTAGATCGGTATCGTGAAGCTGTTCAAATTCGCTGCTGTCGACATCCATTAATTCGACAAAACATAATTAAGAAGAAGGTTCGGAGGGTTCACTTCCCAACTTGTAAATGTTAAACTCAATTGACATCTTCCCGAAGGATAGATTCATAGAGCCATTTTGACAATTGATTACAGAGTTGGAAGTCGCTAAAAAGGGTCGACCTAAAATCACCGGAATTTGGTTCCATGGATTCGCTACAAGCTGTGTATCTAGAACAATGAGGTCTACAGGGAATATAAATTCCCCGACTTTTATCAACACATCTTCTAACTTACCCCTAGGTTGGGTTATAGATCGATCTGCTATCTGTAGAGTGCAGTGCGATGGTTTTAACTCTCCGATACCTAGTTGCTCATACACGGTAAGGAAGCAGGATTATTCTAGCTCCAAGGTCGAGGAGAGCACGATTGATATTTTTACACCCAATAGAAATAGAGATTGTAGGACAACAGGATCCTTATGTTTCTTTGGTAATTGCTGGGTAAAAGTTGTGCTAACATTACTCGTCATAAAAAAAAATTTAGGTACTTGAGTTTTCCTCTTCCTACTGCACAAGTCCTTTAGAATTTTCGCATAGGCCAGAACTTGTTGTATAACGTCTAGGAGAGGGATATTTATGTTAACCTGCTTAAACATTTCCACAATGCTCTCCATTTGTGGACTTGGTTTGTTTCCCCTTAACCTATTTGGATAAGGAGCTTTATCAATAAGAACTGGTCCAACATTGTAGAAGATCGTGGGGGTGGAAAGGATCCCAAAATTGGAGTTGGGATTATGTTAGGTTGACTCAAGGAGGTGGGCGGAGGGTTCGAGCCTTGGGGAAAACGGAGAATAGGCTCGGAAGAAGATGGACTAGACGAAATAGGGTTAGAAGTGGAAGCCGGGGTATCATTGATTGATTCTACATTATCATCATGTTCACCGACTTGATTATTAAGTACTCTTCCGGATCTCAACGTGGTGATTGCATTCACATTATGATATTGTGAGTGGCCAGGATTCGGTAAGGGTTGAGATGGAAGTTTCCCTTTCTCTCTAGCACTCATTGCGGTATTTAATTGTGAAATTTGTGCTTCTATCAATTTTATACTCTCACCGTGTGAGGCGGAGTCCTTCTTTATGGTATCGATAGAAGACCTTATATCAGTTGACATTTGCATGGTATGTTTGATAAGCAAATCCAAGGTTCGTTCGAGTGAAGAGGAGTTTTCGGTACCGGCCGTTTGGAAAGAATTATTATAAGATGCAGAATTATTGGCAGGATTTTGAAAAGTTTGTGGTTGAAAGGGGTATTGATTCTGTGGTGGTTGATGTTGCTGTGGAGGAGCCCTTTGATAGTTATTTTGGTTTGGAACCGTGTTTTGAGTTTGGTGTTGGTTCCAAAAAAAATTAGGGTGGTTCCTCCAACCCTGATTATATGTGGAAAAATAAGGATCGTTTCTAGCTCGCTACTGAAAAGCAGCATTAGTGTGTTCTTGACCCTGAAACGGAGAATTCAAAAGACATTCTTCTATCAAATGTGATGAATCGGAACAGCATCCACACACATTTTTAGGGAGCATAAATTGGTTTAGGGAGGCTGAAGAGACTTTGTTTTCTATAGCATCGAGTTTCCTTTGTATCGCGGCCATTTCGTCTTTCATTGCGATGGAAACCTCCAGCTGATGGATACCTCCCCTAGACGATTGTGGATTGCAAAGTGTGTTCAACGAGATCTTCCAGGTATTTCCAAGCTTCACCATTGTCTTTCGATAGGAATTGACATTGACACATGGTTTCAAGCATCTGTTTTATTGCGGGATCAATACCCTCATATATAATTCGACACAGATCCCATCTATTGATTCCGTGATGAGGGCATTGTAAAATAAGATCCTTAAACCGTTCAAGCATTTCCAAAATGGTTCATTGGGAAGTTGGGTAAACTGGTTGATCTCGCTTCGAGCGCAGGCGGTCTTATGATTGGGATAAAATTTCTTAAGAATGCTATAACAAATTCATCCCATTTGAAAATAGAGTGTGCGGTTGTGTTATAAAACCATTTTTCGGCTAGATCGCATAAAGTAAAAGGGAGAAGACATAAACGCATAGCATCCACAGAAAGTTGTGACATGCCAATTATTGCAGATACGTTTTCGAATTTGTTTATAAAAACGTATGCGTCTTCGGACTCAAGCGCGTGAAATTTGGGTAACAGTTTGATAAATTGGGGTTTAATTTCAAAATTATCCTCATTGGCTGGTGGAATAGAAAAAAAAGTAGGAAGGGGACCACGTATAGGGTAGCATCTCTCTTGGAGAAATATATGCGGTAGATTCTGGGTATCTGCGGGTGGTGGCAGAGTGGTGTTATTGAAATTTGATGGAGAACCGTCCATCTCGGTGGATGTTGTGGGCGGTGAGGAAAAAGAAGATGAAGAAATACCGACTTCGGAGTCGATAGAAGAAACGCGGACAAGACGGGCACTACAATCCCGTGTCCAGCCGAGCATGCACTAAGCAGGTTTAGCGCAAGTGCCAGCGTATGTGTAAATTAAAAGAAAGAAAATGTTTGTTTTTGAAAAAGACGGATTTAGACAAATCACAAAAATGCACAATCAACCCTAGATCTAAGCTCACCTAGGTCAAGTCACTAGACCGCTCCTAGACTTCCAGGGGACAAATCGCGGGATAAATCCTCTACTACCCCTTTATCCCTCTTGTGGCCAGATAAATGTCAGATAAGTGGGAGGTATCCGCTATGTAAATAGCGGGCCTAATTAAGTAACCACTTGCCTTAGACACACTTGCCTAGACACCACAAAAGAAATGCGAATAAGCAGTAGATTACCCATGACCTTCCTCTGTCCTAATTGAGCGCGACGGTCCTTAGAGTCTTGGTCTAGATATTTTTTAATTAATGAAGGGTGATGCGGATGCTAGTTTTGTGATTTGCGGGGCTTAGGAAGGGTAATGAAATCCCCACCTAATCTGAATTTGTTGTTTGCCCCTTAATTTTCCGTATTACAATATGCACAAACAAGCAACAAACAAAACACGCAACAAGAATTTTTTTAAGCGGCAAATTTTTGCAAAGAATCCTGCAGAGAAATTGTTATTGGACTTTTGCAGAGGAGAGAGAAGAAGATAGGAAATATACCAAAGAAAGATGAAGCTCTAATTCACCAATACCACCACGTTCCGCCACTATAATGGCCTTCCTGCCGCGGTTCCACGGCCAACTTGATGGTTCTTTGAACTATTTTTAGAACGGGTGCTTCCCTTGCTCCTCTGGTCTTGATGATTTGCTCTGAATCCTTATCTCCCTAGTACAGTGATTCCATATTCCCTCACGAAAATCACACACTAATTGTTAAGCACAAGATGCGTTCTTGATTTATATTTTGATGGAATAATAATATTTTGTAGAGTTCCTAGGCACACTAATGAGGTCTCACAAGGTATCAACCATGCCAATTTCAAAAATTACAAGTGCCAAGAAACCCTAATACGGATCGTTAACTAGAATTTTAGGCGAAACAATGAAACTAGTTAACAACTTAACTAAAAGAACGGAAATACAACCTTTGTAGATCCGGTCCTCCACCTCCATAGCTCCATGATGAAGTCTCCTCGCTGTCCAAATAGAATCCCGGGCTCTAGCGTCGGTTTCATCGGAGAAATGGACGGGCTTGGTCGTCGGCTTCGATGCCGAAGATGATCTACGTCGAGGCAACACAAGATCAAGCTCCAACTTCACCAAGTCAAGAAACTTGTGAAGAAAACACCCTATACTACTTGGCAAGAGGTAGAGGATGAAGAAATAGGAAGTGGGTTCACTTTAGAATTGGATTTCTCACTCTTTTCATCAAGTCACCATTGATGGTTGCAAGCTTCTTCATCTTGAAGAAGAAAAAGAAGATAATAGAATATCATAAGTCTTATTTAAAAATAGAAAATAAAAGGAATACTTATCATACTCTAACCATGGTTTAGTGTATAGAATAGACTATGGTTAGGTGGAATGGTTAGGGTTAAGCATGAGACAAAATGGTCACTAAGTCAAAGCTTCATGAAGCTTCAACAACAAACAAAGAAAGCCACCATTTTTCTCTTTATCTTTTCCATAATAAAAGAATAAATAAATAGATATGAAAATCAAAACCCTAACCATTTAAATAACCATGGTTTAATCTTTACACAAACACAAGTAAGCATGTATCATCAAACATGATACAAAAGAGTGCACAAAAGTATATCACATATACAACTTGTGAACATCAAGTGAGAAAATCCATTTAAAGTGAACCAATACTAGTTAATGCAAAGTAATATATCAAATATATAATTATGCATTAAATCATTAAATCAACACTTGATTTAACGATCCGGTCATATCGCATATGACCGACTAATATTCAATGTATCGGCTTATCAAATCAATCCTTGATTCGATAACTAGGTTATATCGCATACAACCAATCGATACATTCATCGCGAGAATAGAATACGGTATCACATACACGCATTATTCTCGGTCCCGCACATATCTCATATGCGCTCCTATTTCGTTTTGCTTGAGCCAGGAAACCTCTGTGTAGGACTCTAAAAACTCGTCAATACGCCGGCAGCAGGTGATGATCATATCAAACACCCACAAGCCGCAAGCGGTCTGCCAAACGTAACGGCTACCCGGGTATTGAGCGATCAGAAGATCGACGAGCAAGCCCGCTCATACTCCTGTGAATCCAACCAGTAACACTTACCGTACAGTCCGGTCTCGTCGTCTGATATGTCGCATATCTCGCCTAGGGGTGGTAAACGTCAGACCCCAATAGCTCGATAAGTCGTGTCGATATGAGGTCTATAACATTTCGAGAAACTACAGGTAACACTTACCAGTAAATCTCAGCTACCCTGGCCAGGGATTTCCGGTTATAGCCAATCGAACACAGTGCAACAACAACCCCTTATACCGGGAGAGACGAATCCCCTCCTATCGCTCATTGCCTCCATGTGACTCGGGACTGTACCCAAAAACCACCGTTTTGCACGCCCTCTTGGACGTGGTAAGGTGGAAATCAAAGCACAGTGGGAACCACACAAGACTCTATGACGATCTCGGGTCAACAGACTACTCTGTACCAGTGTCACCAGAGAACTGCCATCTGACGTAAGGTATAATACCATCTGGGAGTTCTCGGCGAGTCCGTCCAGTGTACCCAGTCTCCACTGAGCACCCGTATATGATCTCTGATGTCAAACACCAATGGATATGGGATCATCCATCGGCCATCTGTATGGGTCGAGAAGGTATACGCTAGTCTACTCTGGTATATCGATACCCCGTCTCGATATACCCACGACTAGGGACTTTGAAGGATGTACTTATGGACTACCATGTCCCCACTAGTATGATCCGCATCATAGTCCAGGTAGTCAAGTACACATCCTAAGGGCATTACCAACATGTATCAGAGAGACAATCAGCGTACACGTTAAGGTAAAGTGCAACCAGATAGCATACTATCATGTCGAGCAAGAAAGTCCTCCCTATATATATCCAAGCACCCACTACAATATACATCCTATGTATAGTAATGGCCTCTAGGGCATACATATAACTAACAATCTCCCACTTGCACTAGGGCCATCTGATAGCAGTGGTTATAGTATCTCATACTCAACTATCCCTTAAAAGTCTCTCTCTGGGAAATGGCCTTTGTGAGTGGATCCGCCGTGTTGTCCTCTGAGTCTGTTCTCCTAACCTCGATCACCCTGGAGATCAACTATCTCCATGATCAGGTGATACTGCCTTAGAATATGTCTGGATCACTGATGGGACGGACGTTCCTTGGCATAAGCCACAACTCCGTTGTCACACAATGGGAGGAACTAAGTTCATCTCATGAACAAATATACATCCAGACTGCCTCTTTGGTAGCATCTTAAGTAGCGATGTATCGAGCCTTTATCGTCTAGAATGCCACGGTATCTAGCTTGGAACTCTTCCAACATACCGTCCCTTTACTGAGGGTAAAGACAATGCCTGTGACTGACTTTCAGTCGTCCTTATCACTCTGGAACCCTTCCAGTGATTCTCCCCAGGATCGGTTGATACCATCTCACTACAACTAGTGAGAATCCTAACATCCAATTAGATCTATCTCATAGATCCAAAACCCAGGATTTAGGAGGTATCACTTTGATCCTATATGGAGAATCATTGTGATAAGCGGAGATTGACCGAGCGTAGCATAGGAAACTCTTTTCTTATCAAGAGTATGTCATCCACGTACTCTACAAGGATCATCACCATACTCCCTACTACCTTTTTGTTTATACAAGGTTCATCTACCATTTTGATGATATCAAACTCTTTGACTAACACATCAAAACAGATGTTCCAACTCCGTGATACCTGCTTTATCCTATAAAGCATCTTGTACACGTTTCCGCTGCTCCCACTGTCTACGAAGCCCTCTGGCTGTGTACTTATAGACGTCCTCTTCTAAAACATTATTTAGAAAAGCAGTCATGGCACCCAACCGCCAGATATCGTAGTCATGGTATGTAGCCATGGCAAGTAGGATCTGGATGGACTTAAGCATAGCCACTTGAAAAGGTTTCATCATAATCCACGCCTGGTCGATGACGAAAAGCTTTAACAAGTCTAGCTTTGAAAGTCTCAACTTTTCCATCTACACCAAGTAATCTTCTCAAGATATACTTGCTCCTGATGGGGATTTAACCCTTCAGATATAGCAACCAAAGTCCATACTTTGTTGGTATACATGGATTCCATCTCAGATCGCTAAGCATCCAGCCATTCTTACAGAGTCCTACTCCTGATGGCCAGCTCGAAACTAGTTGGGTCATCATCTCATGATGCAATCCTCGCTCCCACTGTCATAGAGAAACAGAAGTATCTCTCAGGTGGGTGAGAAACCCTACTAGATAGGCGGAGAGGCTGAGGTTCGTTGGTAACTATTGAATCCTTTGGTTCTATTAAATCATCAGCTGCAATTTGTATAGCTGGAACCTTTCCAGTTCTACATTACAGACCTTGCCTCGAGCTTGTCCAGATTTTGCTTTTCAGACATAGGCTGGACAACCCCAAATCTTAACTAACTTAAGAGATGGGCTCTTCCCTTATCATATCAAATATGAAGTGGTAGGCAACTGATTTGATTTGAACCCTATTCAATAGGTATGCAGCTTCTCAAGTGCATAACTCCCAAAAAGCAAATAGGTAACTCAGTAGTACTCATCATAGAGCACACCTTATCATATAGGGTCAGATTGCTCCGCCCCGATATACCATCGTGCTATGGTGTATACGGAGTAGTAATGCTGAGAGAGAATCTCATTCTCCTTTAGAAAAGTCCAGGAATTCCATGCACAAGTATTCTCCTCCCTGATCTCATCATAGGACATAATACTTATACCCGTTTTGGTTCTCTACTTCTAACTTATATTCTGTGAATATCTCAAAAGGTTCGGACTTGTGTTTCAACAAGAACATATGTCTGAATCTAAAGAGATTATCAGAGAATGTAATGAAGTACAAAAAACCGGTCTTGGCATGTGTAGACAGGGGACCTTACATACATCAACATGTATCATCCCAAGAGTTCACTAACTCTTTCTCTGTTTCCAATAAACAGAGCTGGTGTCATTATATCTTTGTGACATGACTGGCAAGTTTCACAAGATGTAGATTCAAACTGATTTAAATATGCATCTACATGTAACTTCAGCTAGTCGGGTCGCATTGATATGACCTAGTCTACAATGCCTCAAGAAGGATTCGTTCATTTCTGAACTCTTCCTCTTTTGTGTGTTCCGTATACTAAAGAACTGTAGTTTGATTTAGAACATCAATGCTTTTAGATAACGTGCCTGAACCGATCAACTTTTGATATAGGAAATGTTCAAAACATTATCTAACTATACAAAATTTTATCATTTCTTTACTAATAAAGAGATTGATATGATTTTGTATATCAGGTTTGGTATCTAATAACATTCGTTCAGAATCAATGTATTTGGAATACAGGGTGACAGTGACCAACAGACTTGGCTGCAACACTTGCCCCGTTTTCTGCCTCATGAAACTTATCACCCGTTCTCAGTTTTTTTTTATCTTTTTGCAGCCCTATGTAACAGATTACATATCTGGGATCCTGATCCGGTATCATATACCCAGGATGCGGAGGATACAGAGAAACAGTTCTTTGTAATGAACACACCCGAAGATGATGCATCAGCATGCACTCTCTTCGTTTGGGCGGCACGGGAATTCTGGTAATCCCCAATTTCCTGCTCGGTCTTATAACAATTATAAGTTGGAGCGGGACCAACGTTCCCCTGCTCAGTATAACAAGCGGGTTCGACCAATATTCCGTATTATTATCTTGATTAAGGCATGATATGGTCGCTACCTGGAGAGAGAGAGAAGAAAACACTTAGCGTGCGCTCTTGCAAGAATAGATTGGTTATTATTTTATCTAATCAGGATGGCTCCCACTGTTTTTATCAAATCTTCCTTCAAACCCTAAAAGGAAAGACTAGCCGGGATTAATTACACGCTACAAGTTCGCCAATCTTTCAGCCAGGCCAGTGTCGGTACTTTGAGGGAGGTCCCCCGTGCTTTCGCACGAACCTAATTAATGTAAACCTCATTTTCCCAGAGGCGTAATCTCGTTAACACCTTTCTAGACACCTACTTGATCGGCTAATTGTAATGTGTAAAACTCCCAGGAGTAACTCTTACTCGCAGCGGGTATCGGGATCCAACTATCTCATAGAAGGTATGCAATCTCATTGCAAATTTCAACACTTGAAATTCCCGATAATTTTGCCCCTAACGTGCTATGACCTTGACGAAAGCCAACAAACCATAGCCCGCTAGTCAAGTTCAACCCGTACATTTCTTGATTGAATTAAACCCACCCGCACGACCCTTGACGAAAGCCAACAAAGCCGCATGACTACCCTAATCCAATCGCATCGTATGCTGTAGATAAGCAGCATATAGCTACCGCACACTACACCTTGACGAAAGCCAACAAATGTAGCACGAATACTATATACAACTTATCTGAAATGACGGAGGGCTACGACAGGTTTTTCTGAAAACCTATTGCGTAATGAACTTGATATCGTTGTAGAATCAAATGATTTTAAAATGGAGTGCTTTTGAGGCTTTTCTAGTTTTGCTAAAGGAGTCACTCCCGGTGAAGGGATCGTCGGTCCTTTCCTCGTCGAATGAGGTGTGGGATATATCATATATATCACTGTGCAAAGAAAAAACTCTTAAAAGCAATCAAAAGACAAACCGAGTGTGTAGCATCTGCCAGTTATTGCTAAAGGAGTCACGCCCGGTGAAGGGATCTCGGTCCTTTCCTCATCGAATAAGGTGCAGGATATATCACATATACCGCTGTGCAAAGCAAGAACTGTAGCTACCTGTTTTATTTTTGAAATTCGATTCTACAACATCTTAGGTTTCTTTTTATTTCATTAATCTCATTAATGAAGTCCCATCATTTAAGTACCTAAACATCACAGATAAATACGACGTACACTTATGCCATCCGCATTTGCCTCGATGTCCCCTCGTGCACCGTTAGGTTAGGTGACTAACGGCAGAGCGGGGCAGGGCAAGTGCGGGTGTAAAACATAAGTAATGCCTATATAATATATCATATATACAATATACGGTATCCATCACAGAACATATCACATGATCACATCACAGATATCGCAGCAGAAGAATCATATGAAATATTGGATATACTAGGACGTCCGTGTTTTCAATACGAGCCAGTATAAAACACGGATTCCACGGTCGTGATGAATAGCCAAACCCACACCCCTAGACCCCTACGAGTGTTAGTTATATGTATGCCCTAGAGGCCATTACTATACATAGGATGTATATTGTAGTGGATGCTGGGACATATATAGGGAGGACTTTCTCGCTCGACATGATAGTATGCTATCTGGTTACTCTTTACCTTAACGTGTACACTGATTGTCTCTCTGTTACATGTTGGTAAAGCCCTTAGGATGTGTACTTGACTACCTGGACTATGATGTGGATCATACTAGTGGGGACATGGTAGTCCATAAGTACATCCTTCAAAGTCCCTAGTCGTGGGTGTATCGAGACGGGGCATCGATATACCAGAGTAGACTAGCGTATACCTTCTCGACCCATACAGATGGGCGATGGATGATCCCATATCCATTGGTGTTTGACATCAGAGATGATATACGGGTGCTCAGTGGAGACTGGGTATACTGGACGGACTCGCCGAGAACTCCCAGATGGTATTATACCTTACGTCAGATGGCAGTTCTCTGGTGACACTGGTACAGAGTAGTCTGTTGACCCGAGATCGTCATAGAGTCTTGTGTGATTCCCACTGTGCTTTGATTTCCACCTTACCACGTCCAAGAGGGCGTGCAAAACGGTGGTTTTTGGGTACAGTCCCGAATCACATGGAGGTAATGAGCGATAGGAGGGGATTCGTCTCTCCCGGTATAGGGAGTTGATGTTGCGCTGTGTTTGATTGGCTGTAACCGGAAATCCCTGGCCAGGGTTGCTGAGATTTACTGGTAAGTGTTACCAGTAGTTTCTCGAACTGTTATAGACCTCATATCGACACGACTTATCGAGCTATTGGGGTCTGACGTTTACCACCCCTAGGCGAGATATGCGACATATCAGACGACGAGACCGGACTGTACGGTAAGTGTTACTGGTTGGATTCACAGGAGTGTGAGCGGGCTTGCTCGTCGATCTTCTGATCGCTCAATACCCGGGTGACCGTTACGTTTAGCAGACCGCTTGCGGCTTGTGGGTGTTTGATATGATCATCACCTGCTGCCGGCGTATTGACGAGTCTTTAGAGTCCTACACAGAGGTTTCCTGGCTCAAGCGAAACGAAATAGGAGCGCATATGAGATATGTGCGGGACCGAGAATATAGCGTGTATGCGATACCGTATTCTATTCTCGCGATGAATGTATCAGTTGGTTGTATGCGATATAACCTAGTTATCGAATCAAGGATTGATTCGATAAGTCGATACATTGGATATTAGTCGGTTATATGCGATATGACCGGATCGTTAAATCAAGTGTTGATTTAATGATTTAATGCATAAATATATATTTGATATATTACTTTGCATTAACTAGTATCGGTTCACTTAAGATGGATTTTCTCACTCGCATGTGCACATCGTATATGTGATATATTTTTTCTGTGCACTTGAACGTATCATGTTTGATGATGCAAGATTGCTAGGGTATGTGTGAAGAGTTAAACCTTGGTTAAGTAAATGGTTAGGGTTTTCTTTTATTCATTCATTTATCTTTTTATTTGGATTAAAAGAAAAGAGAAAAGAAAAACAAAAGGTTTCTTTCTTTCATGAAGCTTGTTGAAGCTTCATGAAGCTTTGACCAAATAAACCCTTTTGTCTTCATCTCATTAACCCTAACCATTCATTTAACCTTAGTCAATTCTCTACACATAACCATGGTTAATATTATGATAAGAATGATTTTATTATTCTTTTTAGATATACTTATCATAATATTCATCATCTTCTTCTTCTTCTTCACTTGAAGAAAAGCTTGCTTGATCAATGGTGATTTGAGCAAAAGTGTGAGAAATCCAATTCTAAAGTGAACCCACTTCCTATTTCTTCATACTCTACCTCTTGCCAAGTAGTATAGGGTGTTTTCTTCATAAGTTTCATGACTTGGTGAAGTGGGAGCTTGATCTTGTGATGCCTCGACGTAGATCATCTTCGACATCGAAGCCGACGACCAAGCCCGCCCATTTTTCCGATGAAGCCGACGCTAGAGTCCGGGATCCGATTTGGACAGCGAGGGGACTTCATCATGGAGCTATGGAGGTGGAGAACTGGATCTACAAAGGTTGTATTTCCGTTCACTTAGTTATATTGTTAACTAGCTTCTTGTTTCGCCTAAATTTCTAGTTAACGATCTGTATTAGGGTTTCTCGGCACTTGTAATTTTTGAAATTGGCATGGTTGATGCCTTGTGAGACCTCATTAGTGTGCCTAGGAACCCTACAGTGGTATCAGAGCCTAGCTAGAGCCTTAGGCGATGCATAGACGGAGTTAGAAATCCGATCGAACCGAAACCCCATTGCAAAATCGCTCTCTGTACATTTTTCAAAACTGTTGAATTTTGTGAATTAAAAATATGCAGAAAAATAATCAGGAAAAATTAAGAATTACTGAGAAGTTTGGGCTCCTAATTCCATAATTTGACCGCGGAACCGCGGCCAAACCAGGGGTTTAGCGGCGCTTTCGCGGCCTAAATTTGGACTTAGTCCCTCAAATTTCATATATTTATTCTTAGGTCCTTTCTTGGCAATTTTTTATGTGAATTTTTTAATTCCACACAAGTGTTGAGTTTTCTAGGGTTTTATTGGGGATTCGTTAATTTGATCAGATAATTTAACTTCGTTTATGTTTTTCCGGATATTTTAGAAACTGTTAAAAAGTTCGACTGGATATAAATACCCACTTTTTCCCCTGCCGGAAAATTTCCAAGTGTTGGATTTTTCCATGGTTTAAAGACGTTCTAAGTAGTGCAAGTAATGCGATGGACCCTCTAAAAGACAACAAACCTTAACTCGATTATGTGACCGCCTTGAACTGCCCTTTGAACCTTAGGGTTTGGGGCAGTACGGCGTGCCACATGTGAGGCGTTGGCTTGACCCTTCTACGGCTGGACCGTTGGTACTGAGGCATGAAGTGAATGTCTTTGAACTTATTTCATGAGTTGAGCTGTTTCGGGAAAACTTGGGTGTTCGACTGTTCGATCGGAAAGTTTAACATTTTCTGTTTATCTGGAATGTGATACAACAATTGGAATTCACAAGTAGTTATGAGATAACTGAATAAATGTTATAAATATAGCAGTTTAGTCTCACTTGATCGGTTGCCACAGAATTTTGATGTGATCAAAAGTCCGTCGCAATCACGTAGCGTACGCGGATACTCGCCGGGTAAACTTAATAGACAGTCTCGCTCCATAGCCCCGACCAAGTGACTGTAGGAGAACCCCATCACCGAAAGCATCCGTTTGGGTGCTCGCGGCAGCGGTGTCCCGCCTTGGTGCACTTCGTCGACGGTATCGGGGGTGCGGCCGCCTACTAAAGTTTGCGACGAGCATTCGATCAGGATGTCGGGAATCTTGTTGAATTGCCCGACTTGATATTGAAAAGTGTTTTCGATTTTGAGACTAAAATGCGGGGTTTATAATTGTTAGGCATGTGATGTCTAATGAATTCATTTGATTAGGCATGCGATGTCTATACAGGTTGCGGATTCCAACTGTTGTAGTTTTACACTTTCTTTTCTGTGACCGTAAGTGTAATATGTGATATCGCCGGTTTCGTTGCTATATGTCAACGACAATTGGGATGCGCATATTTACTTACGTTGATGACATGTGATGTTATGTGTTGCTGGATATGTTATATTGGATCGTCGTGTTTGAATAGCCGGGGGTTTTTATGTGAGATGAGTGTTTTTCATTTTCATTCATGTAAAAACTTGTATGTAATATTCTTTTATTGGGGCACTTCCAGGTTGCGGAAGATGTCACCCTTTGTATATTATTTACTTTTCCGCACTAGGATAGACCCAAGGAGGAGGGCACAAGTAACCGGGTTCTGGGGTCCAGTGGGAGACCAACTCGAGGAGTCGAGTCCGGGTCTCCTAACTCCAGAATTGGTAGGGTTGCTTGCCGCTCTCGTAGGGGTCTAGGGGTGTGGGTTTGGCTATTCATCACGACCGTGGAATCCGTGTTTTATACTGGCTCGTATTGAAAACACGGACGTCCTAGTATATCCAATATTTCATATGATTCTTCTGCTGCGATATCTGTGATGTGATCATGTGATGTTCTGTGATGGATACTGTATATTGTATATATGATATATTATATAGGCGTTACTTATGTTTTACACCCGCACTTGCCCTGCCCCGCTCTGCCGTTAGTCACCTAACCTAACGGTGCACGAGGGGACATCGAGGCAAATGCGGATGGCATAAGTGTACGTCGTATTTATCTGTGATATTTAGGTACTTAAATGATGGGACTTCATTAATGAGATTGATGAAATAAAAGAAACCTAAGATGTTGTAGAATCGAATTTCAAAATAAAACGGGTAGCTACAGTTCTTGCTTTGCACAGCGGTATATGTGATATATCCTGCACCTTATTCGATGAGGAAAGGACCGAGATCCCTTCACCGGGAGTGACTCCTTTAGCAATAACTGGCAGATGCTACACACTCGGTTTGTCTTTTGATTGCTTTTAAGAGTTTTTGCTTTGCACAGTGATATATATGATATATCCCGCACCTCATTCGACGAGGAAAGGACCGACGATCCCTTCACCGGGAGTGACTCCTTTAGCAAAACTAGAAAAGCCTCAAAAACACTCCATTTTAAAATCATTTGATTCTACAACGATATCAAGTTCATTACGCAATAGGTTTTCAGAAAAACCTGTCGTAGCCCTCCGTCATTTCAGATAAGTACTAGTTAGTATTCGTGCTGCGGTTGTTTGGCATGCGTCAAGGCGTAGTGTATGGTAGCTAACTAGTGCTTATCTGCTAGCATACGATGCGATTGGATTAGGGTATTCGTACGGCGTTGTTTGGCATGCGTCAAGGGTCGTGCGGGTGGGTTTAATTCAATTAAGAAATGTACGGGTTGAACTTGACTAGCGGACTATGGGTTGTTTGGCATGCGTCAAGGTCATAGCACGCTAGGGGCAAAATATTATCGGGAATTTCAAGTGTTGAAATTTGCAATGAGATTGCATACCTTCTATGAGATAGTTGGATCCCGATACCCGCTGCGAGTAATTGTTACTCCTGGGAGAGTTTTATACATTACAATTAGCCGATCAAGTAGGTGTCTAGAAAGGTGTTAACGAGGTTACGCCTCTGGGAAAACGAGGTTTACATTAATTAGGTTCGTGCGAAAGCACGGGGGACCTCCCTCAAAGTACCGACACTGGCCTGGCTGAAAGATTGGCGAACTTATAGTGTGTAATTAATCCCGGCTAGTCTTTCCTTCTAGGGTTTGAAGGAAGATTTGATTAAAACAGTGGGAGCCATCCTGATTAGATAAAATAATAACCAATCTATTCTTGAAAGAGCGCACGCTGAGTGTTTTCTTCTCTCTCTCTCTCCAGGTAGCGACCATATCACGCCTTAATCAAGATAATAATACGGATATTTGACCGAACCCGCTTGTTATACTGAGCTGGGGAACGTTGGTCCCGCTCCAACTTATAATTGTTATAAGACAGAGCAGGAAATTGGGGAATACCAGATTTCCCGTGCCGCCCAAACGAAGAGAGTGCATGCTGATGCATCATCTTCGGGTGTGTTCATTACAAAGAACTGTTTCTCAGTGTCCTTTACGTCCTGGGTATATGATACCAGATCAGGATCCCACATATGTAATTTGTTACATGGGCTACAGATAGGCAAAGAACTGAGAACGGGTGATAAGTTTCATGAGGCAGAAAACGGGGCAAGTGTTGCAGCCAAGTCTGTTGGTCACTGTCACCCTGTATTACCAATACATTGATTCTGAACGAATGTTATTAGATACCGAACCTGATATACAAAATCATATCAGTCTCTTTAACAGTAAAGAAATGATAAAATTTTGTATTATTGGATAATGTTTTGAACATTTCCTATATCAAAAGTTGATCGGATCAGGCACGTTATCTAAAAGCATTGATGTTCTAAATCAAACTACAGTTCTTTAGTATACGGAACACACACAAGAGGAAGAGTTCAGAAATGAACGAATCCTTCTTGAGGCATTGTAGACTGGGTTATATCAATGCGATCCGACTGGCTGAAGTTACATTTTAGATGCATATTTAAATCAATTTGAATTTACATCTTGTGAAACTTGCCAGTCATGTTACAGAGATAAGATGACCATAACTCCGTTTACTGGAAACAGAGAAAGAGTTAGTGAACTTTTGGGATGATACATGTTGATGTATGTATGGTCCCCTGTCTACAAATGCCAAGACCGGTTCCTTGTACTTCATTACATTCTCTGATAATCTCTTTAGATTCAGACATATGTTCTTGTTGAAACACAAGTCCGAACCTTTTGAGATATTCACAGAATATAAGTTAGAAGTAGAGAACCAATACGGGAATAAGTATTATGTCCTTTGATGAGATCAAGGAGGAGAATACTTGAGCACGGAATTCCTGGACTATTCTAAAGGAGAATGAGATTCTCTCTCAGCGTTACTCCTCCGTATACACCATAGCACGATGGTATATCGGGGCGGAGCAATCACACCCTATGTGATAAGGTGTGCTCTATGATGAGTAATACTGAGAAACCTGTTTCCTTTTTGGGAGTTATGCGCTTGAGAAGCTGCATACCTATTGAATAAGGTTCGAATCAAATCAGTTGCCTACCACTTCATATGTGATATGGAAAGGGAAGAGCCCATATCTTAAGTTAGTTAAGATTTGGGGTTGTCCGGCCTATGTCTAAAAGAAAAATCCGGACAAGCTCGAGGCAAGGACTGTTATGTAGAACTGGAAATGTTCCAGCTATACAAACTGCAGCTGATGATTTGAAAGAACCAAAGGATTCAATAGTTACCAACGAACCTCAGCCTCTCCGCCGATCTAGTAGAGTTCCTCACCCGCCTGAGAGATACTTCGGTTTCTCTATGACAGTGGGAGCGAGGATTGCATCATGAGATGATGACCCAACTAGTTTCGACCTGGCCATCAGGAGTGAGACTCTGTAAGAATGGCTGGATGCTTAGCGATCTGAGATGGAATCCATGTACACCAACAAAGTATGGACTTTGGTTGCTATATCTGAAGGGTTAAATCCCCATCAGGAGCAAGTATATCTTGAGAAGATTACTTGGTGTAGATGGAAAAGTTGAGACTTTCAAACCTAGACTTGTTAAAGCCTTTCATCATCGACAAGGCGTGGATAATGATGAAACCTTTTCAAGTAGCTATGCTTAAGTCCATCCAGATCCTACTTGCCACGGCTACATTCCATGACTACGATATCTGGCGGTTGGGTGCCATGACTGCTTTTCTAAAATGATGTTTTAGAAGAGAACGTCTATAAGTACACAGCCAGAGGGCTTCGTAGACAGTGGGAGCAGCGGAAACGTGTACAAAATGCTTTATAAGATAAAGCAGGTATCGCGGAGTTGGAATATCTGTTTTGATGTGTTAGTCAAAGAGTTTGACATCATCAAAATGGTAGATGAACCTTGTATAAACAAAAGGGTAATAGGGAGCATAGTGACGATCCTCGTAGAGTACGTGGATGACATACTCTTGATAGGGAAGGAGTTTCCTATGCTACGCTCGGTTAAATCTCCGCTTATCACAAGGATTCTCCACATAGGATCAAAGTGATACCTACTAAATCCTGGGTTTTGGATCTATGAGATAGATCTAAATGGATATTAGGACACTCACTAATTGTAGTGAGATGGTATCAGTTGATCCTCTGGAGAATCACTGGAAGGGTTCCAGGGTGATAAAGACGACTGAATGTCAGTCAAAGGCATTGTCTTTACCCTCAGTAAAGGGACGGTATGTTGGGGGAGTTCCAAGCTAGATACCGTAGCATACTAGAAGATAAAGGCTGGATACATCGCTACTTAAGATGCTACCAAAGAGGCAGTCTGGATGTATATTTGTTAATGAGATGAACTTAGTTCCTCCCATTGTGTGACAATGGAGTTGTGGCTTATGCCAAGGAACGCCCGTCCCATCAGTGATCCAGACATATTCTAAGGCAGTATCACCTGATCATGGAGATAGTTGATCTCCAGGGTGATCGAGGATAGGAGAGCAGACTCAGAGGACAACACAGCGGATCCACTCACAAAGGCCTTTTCCTAGAGAGAGATTTTTATGGGATGGTTGAGTATGAGATACTTCAACTACTGCTGTCAGATGGCCCCAGTGCAAGTGGGAGATTGTTAGTTATATGTATGCCCTAGAGGCCATTACTATACATAGGATGTATATTGTAGTGGATGCTGGGACATATATAGGGAGGACTTTCTCGCTCGACATGATAGTATGCTATCTGGTTACTCTTTACCTTAACGTGTACACTGATTGTCTCTCTGTTACATGTTGGTAAAGCCCTTAGAATGTGTACTTGACTACCTGGACTATGATGCGGATCATACTAGTGGGGACATGGTAGTCCATAAGTACATCCTTCAAAGTCCCTAGTCGTGGGTGTATCGAGACGGGGCATCGATATACCAGAGTAGACTAGCGTATACCTTCTCGACCCATACAGATGGGCGATGGATGATCCCATATCCATTGGTGTTTGATATCAGAGATGATATACGGGTGCTCAGTGGAGACTGGGTACACTGGACGGACTCGCCGAGAACTCCCAGATGGTATTATACCTTACGTCAGATGGCAGTTCTCTGGTGACACTGGTACAGAGTAGTCTGTTGACCCGAGATCGTCATAGAGTCTTATGTGGTTCCCACTGTGCTTTGATTTCCACCTTACCACGTCCAAGAGGGCGTGCAAAACGGTGGTTTTTGGGTACAGTCCCGAATCACATGGAGGCAATGAGCGATAAGAGGGGATTCGTCTCTCCCGGTATAGGGAGTTGATGTTGCGCTGTGTTCGATTGGCTGTAACCGGAAATCCCTGGCCAGGGTTGCTGAGATTTACTGGTAAGTGTTACCAGTAGTTTCTCGAACTGTTATAGACCTCATATCGACACGACTTATCGAGCTATTGGGGTCTGACGTTTACCACCCCTAGGCGAGATATGCGACATATCAGACGACGAGACCGGACTGTACGGTAAGTGTTACTGGTTGGATTCACAGGAGTGTGAGCGGGCTTGCTCGTTGATCTTCTGATCGCTCAATACCCGGGTGGCCGTTACGTTTAGCAGACCGCTTGCGGCTTGTGGGTGTTTGATATGATCATCATCTGCTGCCGGCGTATTGACGAGTCTTTAGAGTCCTACACAGAGGTTTCCTGGCTCAAGCGAAACGAAATAGGAGCGCATATGAGATATGTGCGGGACCGAGAATAATGCGTGTATGCGATACCGTATTCTATTCTCGCGATGAATGTATCGATTGGTTGTATGCGATATAACCTAGTTATCGAATCAAGGATTGATTCGATAAGTCGATACATTGGATATTAGTCGGTTATATGCGATATGACCGGATCGTTAAATCAAGTGTTGATTTAATGATTTAATGCATAAATATATATTTGATATATTACTTTGCATTAACTAGTATCGGTTCACTTAAGATGGATTTTCTCACTCGCATGTGCACATCGTATATGTGATATATTTTTTCTGTGCACTTGAACGTATCATGTTTGATGATGCAAGATTGCTAGGGTATGTGTGAAGAGTTAAACC
Organism: Agapanthus africanus; assembly: GCA_030015575.1. Taxonomy (NCBI): domain Eukaryota; kingdom Viridiplantae; phylum Streptophyta; class Magnoliopsida; order Asparagales; family Amaryllidaceae; genus Agapanthus; species Agapanthus africanus. The sequence goes on along the minus strand of CM057351.1, from coordinate 50,094,685 downwards.
TTGGTTAAGTAAATGGTTAGGGTTTTCTTTTATTCATTCATTTATCTTTTTATTTGGATTAAAAGAAAAGAGAAAAGAAAAACAAAAGGTTTCTTTCTTTCATGAAGCTTGTTGAAGCTTCATGAAGCTTTGACCAAAGAAACCCTTTTGTCTTCATCTCATTAACCCTAACCATTCATTTAACCTTAGTCAATTTTCTACACATAACCATGGTTAATATTATGATAAGAATGATTTTATTATTCTTTTTAGATATATTTATCATAATATTCATCTTCTTCTTCTTCTTCACTTGAAGAAAAGCTTGCTTGATCAATGGTGATTTGAGCAAAAGTGTGAGAAATCCAATTCTAAAGTGAACCCACTTCCTATTTCTTCATACTCTATCTCTTGCCAAGTAGTATAGGGTGTTTTCTTCACAAGTTTCATGACTTGGTGAAGTGGGAGCTTGATCTTGTGATGCCTCGACGTAGATCATCTTCGGCATCGAAGCCGACGACCAAGCCCGCCCATTTTTCCGATGAAGCCGACGCTAGAGTCCGGGATCCGATTTGGACAGCGAGGGGACTTCATCATGGAGCAATGGAGGTGGAGAACCGGATCTACAAAGGTTGTATTTCCGTTCACTTAGTTATATTGTTAACTAGCTTCTTGTTTCGCCTAAATTTCTAGTTAACGATCCGTATTAGGGTTTCTCGGCACTTGTAATTTTTGAAATTGGCATGGTTGATGCCTTGTGAGACCTCATTAGTGTGCCTAGGAACCCTACAACGAGAGCGGCAAGCAACCCTACCAATTCTAGAGTTAGGAGACCCGGACTCGACTCCTCGAGTTGGTCTCCCACTGGACTCCAGAACCCGGTTACTTGTGCTCTCCTCCTTGGGTCTATCCTAGTGCGGAAAAGTAAATAATATACAAAGGGTGACATCTTCCGCAACCTGGAAGTGCCCCAATAAAAGAATATTACATACAAGTTTTTACATGAATGAAAATGAAAACACTCATCTCACATAAAAAAAACCCGGCTATTCAAACACGACGATCCAATATAACATATCCAGCAACACATAACAACACATGTCATCAACGTAAGTAAATATGCGCATCCCAATTGTCGTTGACATATAGCAACGAAACCGGCGATATCACATATTACACTTACGGTCACAGAAAAGAAAGTGTAAAACTACAACAGTTGAAATCCGCAACCTGCATAGACATCGCATGCCTAATCAAATGAATTCCTTAGACATCACATGCCTAACAATTATAAACCCCGCATTTTAGTCTCATTATCGAAAACTCTTTTCAATATCAAGTCGGGCAATTCAACAAGATTCCCGACATACTGATAGAATGCTCGTCGTAAACTTTAGTAGGCGGCCGCACCCCCGATACCGTCGACGAAGTGCACCAAGGCGGAACACCGCTGCCGCGAGCACCCGAACGGATGCTTTCGGCGAAGGAGTTCTCCTACAGTCACTTGGTTGGGGCAATGGGGCGTAGCTGTCTATTAAGTTTACCGGCGAGTATCCGCGTACGCTATGTGATTGCGACGGACTTTTGATCACATCAAAATTCCGTGGCAACTGATCGAGTGAGACTAAAGTGCTATATTTATAACATTCAAATCAGTTATCTCATAACTGCTTGTGGATTCCAAGTATTGTATCACATTCCGGATAAATAGAAAATGTTAAACTTTCCGATCGAACAATCGAACACCCAAGTTTTCCCGAAACATCTCAACACATGAAATAAGTCTAAAAACATTCAGTTCGTGCCTCAGTACCAATGGTCCAGCCGTAGAAGGGTCAAGCCAACGCCTCACATGTGGCACGCCATACTGCCCCAAACCCTAAGGTTCAAAGGGCAGTTCAAGACGGTCACATAATCGAGTTAAGGTTTGTTGTCTTCTAGAGGGTCCATCGCGTTACTTGCACTACTTAGAACGTCTTTAAACTACGGAAAGATCCAACACTTGGAAATTTTCCGGCAGGGGAAAAATTGGGTATTTATATCCGGTCGAACTTTTTAACATATTCTAAAATTATCCGGAAAACACATAGACAAAATTTGACAATCCGATCGAATCATCGAATCCCCAAAACAACCCCAGAAAATTTAACTCTTGAATAAATATTAAAAATTCCATAAAACTCAGCACTGTGAAAGAGGAATTACTGTGCAAATATGGAGGGCTGACATCACCAGAGAGCCGCGGAACCGCCGCAGAAGCTAGGCTTCTGCCGCGGTTCCGCCGCATGTTTGAGGTATCATTGGTCAAATTTTGCACCGTAATTCTTATAATTCCCTGCTGAATTTTTTAAGCATTTTTAATCTAGAAAAAACCCAGTTTTTGAAAAAAGTCCAGAGAGCGTGAAATTTTAGGGTTTCGGGTTCGTTCGGGTTTCAAACTTCGTCTACGCATCGCCTAAGGCTCTAGATAGGCTCTAATACCACTGTAGGGTTCCTAGGCACACTAATGAGGTCTCACAAGGTATCAACCATGCCAATTTCAAAAATTACAAGTGCCGAGAAACCCTAATACGGATCGTTAACTAGAATTTTAGGCGAAACAATGAAACTAGTTAACAACTTAACTAAAAGAACGGAAATACAACCTTTGTAGATCCGGTCCTCCACCTCCATAGCTCCATGATGAAGTCTTCTCGCTGTCCAAATAGAATCCCGGGCTCTAGCGTCGGTTTTATCGGAGAAATGGGCGGGCTTGGTCGTCGGCTTCGATGCCGAAGATGATCTACGTCGAAGCAACACAAGATCAAGCTCCAACTTCACCAAGTCAAGAAACTTGTGAATAAAACACCCTATACTACTTGGCAAGAGGTAGAGGATGAAGAAATAGGAAGTGGGTTCACTTTAGAATTGGATTTCTCACTCTTTTCATCAAGTCACCATTGATGGTTGCAAGCTTCTTCATCTTGAAGAAGAAGAAGAAGATAATAGAATATCATAAGTCTTATTTAAAAATAGAAAATAAAAGGAATACTTATCATACTCTAACCATGGTTTAGTGTAGAGAATAGACTATGGTTAGGTGGAATGGTTAGGGTTAAGCATGAGACAAAATGGTCACTAAGTCAAAGCTTCATGAAGCTTCAACAACAAACAAAGAAAGCCACCATTTTTCTCTTTATCTTTTCCATAATAAAAGAATAAATAAATAGATATGAAAATCAAAACCCTAACCATTTAAATAACCATGGTTTAATCTTTACACAAACACAAGTAAGCATGTATCATCAAACATGATACAAAAGAGTGCACAAAAGTATATCACATATACAACTTGTGAACATCAAGTGAGAAAATCCATTTAAAGTGAACCAATACTAGTTAATGCAAAGTAATATATCAAATATATAATTATGCATTAAATCATTAAATCAACACTTGATTTAACGATCCGGTCATATAGCATATGACCGACTAATATTCAATGTATCGGCTTATCAAATCAATCCTTGATTCGATAACTAGGTTATATCGCATACAACCAATCGATACATTCATCGCGAGAATAGAATACGGTATCACATACACGCATTATTCTCGGTCCCGCACATATCTCATATGCGCTCCTATTTCGTTTCGCTTGAGCCAGGAAACCTCTGTGTAGGACTCTAAAGACTCGTCAATACGCCGGCAGCAGGTGATGATCATATCAAACACCCACAAGCCGCAAGCGGTCTGCCAAACGTAATGGCCACCCGGGTATTGAGCGATCAGAAGATCGACGAGCAAGCCCGCTCATACTCCTGTGAATCCAACCAGTAACACTTACCGTACAGTCCGGTCTCGTCGTCTGATATGTCGCATATCTCGCCTAGGGGTGGTAAACGTCAGACCCCAATAGCTCGATAAGTCGTGTCGATATGAGGTCTATAACATTTCGAGAAACTACAGGTAACACTTACCAGTAAATCTCAGCAACCCTGGCCAGGGATTTCCGGTTATAGCCAATCGAACACAGCGCAACATCAACCCCTTATACCGGGAGAGACGAATCCCCTCCTATCGCTCATTGCCTCCATGTGACTCGGGACTGTACCCAAAAACCACCGTTTTGCACGCCCTCTTGGACGTGGTAAGGTGGAAATCAAAGCACAGTGGGAACCACACAAGACTCTATGACGATCTCGGGTCAACAGACTACTCTGTACCAGTGTCACCAGAGAACTGCCATCTGACGTAAGGTATAATACCATCTGGGAGTTCTCGGCGAGTCCGTCCAGTGTACCCAGTCTCCACTGAGCACCCATATATGATCTCTGATGTCAAACACCAATGGATATGGGATCATCCATCGCCCATCTGTATGGGTCGAGAAGGTATACGCTAGTCTACTCTGGTATATCGATGCCCCGTCTCGATATACCCACGACTAGGGACTTTGAAAGATGTACTTATGGACTACCATGTCCCCACTAGTATGATCCGCATCATAGTCCAGGTAGCCAAGTATACATCCTAAGGGCTTTACCAACATGTATCAGAGAGACAATCAGCGTACACATTAAGGTAAAGTGCAACCAGATAGCATACTATCATGTCGAGCAAGAAAGTCCTCCCTATATATGTCCAAGCACCCACTACAATATACATCCTATGTATAGTAATGGCCTCTAGGGCATACATATAGCTAACATATTTCAACCCAAATAGCAAGAAAAAACAAATTACGCATGAATCCCCAGCAACGGCGCCGTTTGATTAGATCAAAGAAAAGCAGTAGTAGTAGTAGTAACCGCGATCAATAACGGTGTCGCATTAGCGAGCGTTAGTGAGTACGGGTCGTCCTCTGCGATTCGAGGAATTCGTAAATTCTTACTTTAGACAAGTCGAAAGAACTAGTAAAGAAATTCAAGAAATAGTTCAAGATTTAGTTGAAGTAATAGTTTCAAGAAACTCAAGAAATTGTTTTCAAGAAAGGAAATCAAGAAAATGTCAAGATCTAATTATCAAGAAAATATAAAGAAGGCATGTAGGATTCGATCGGATTTAGTAGGCATGGATGACGAATAAAGGTGACCCATCTTATCTATTGACAGTTTAACACCAGATTGATGGCGATGAATGTGGATTAGAGTTTTTTGGAAGAAACTAGGATTTCTTCACTATAATCCCTTGTCCTTTCATTGATCTCATTCATTTTCTACCCCTTCACAAAAAGATCGTTAATCTTATCTCATATTGTGGTCAAGATAATCAATAATTTGATATCATACCCAATGAGGATGTTAAAGATTCTTTTGCGAAGGTTTTAAACTTCATAAGACTAAAGAAAAATATAGAATTCTATCATCCATCGATCTATCCTAATCCTACGAATCGTATCAAGCGGAGATTTACTCACGCATCCTGAAAATAGAAGAAAGATTAGAAAAAGAACTCATAATGCGGAATTTTAAAAGAAAGCGAAATTGAAACTAATTATCACCTTTATTATTCAACTTCAAATTACAACTTCTTCAGTCCTAGATTACAAGAAGAATTGCTCTCGATCACTCCCTTGAAGAGGTAATTTTTCCGTCGATCTTTACGTTGCTCGATCACCGTGAGTCTTGGACCTGTCGTGGATCGCCTGCTCGTTGATGAAGATCGGCTTCGTATAAAGGATCTTTTGTTGAATCGCTTGATGAAATTCTCGATAATTCTTGATTTTGGATCTTGGATTTGATGTTGGCTCTTTTCTTGATTTGATTTGATGAATGAATTTGGGGAAAATTAGGAACTAATTGGGGAACCCTTTTCGTCATGATCTTGGTCCTTTTTATAGCCCCCCTCTTTTAGCTTCCTCAACAAGTTAGGTTGTTACAGAGAAGTTTCCAGAACAAGATTTTTACAACGAGGCTTCCCCAGCAAGCTAGAAGGTTGATAAGAAATTTCCAGAGAGTTCCCGACCCCGAAGCCCCTGAATCGGCCGCGGATCCGCGGCGATTCGGCCTGACTCGGCCGGGGTTCTGCAGCCGATTGGTGGCTTCATTGGTTGAAACTTCAGTTATTTTCTTCTGTTGGTCTTTGGGTCTTCTTGTGATATCTGGAATCTTCTAATCATTTCTGAATTTCTGCCAGTATTTAATTCTTCGATTTCCTGTATTTTATCGGCAGATTCCCGATTCCTGATATCTGACCTGAGTTAACTTTGCACAAGATCTCGATGAAGAATATGAGATACAAAGTATTATGCGTAAAAATATTAAACATACAATTTCCTTCATAATGTTGATTATAATGTATAACACATGGTAAATGATATTTTGCAGATGAATTTCTAATATGTGTTATATTTAAAGCAAATACATTTAGATGATTAGAAAAAGTAAGGAAATTGTCATGTTAAAAATGCAATAATTTCGACTGAACACATATTCCAAAACAAAATTTAACGGTAAAGATGAATTACTTTCTCTGATTTTTACCTTGTGTTCTTCATGGACAAGAGTAGTAAAAGGAAAAAATGATCAATCCTGTCACGACCCGAAAATATTAGCTCGTGACCGACACTTAAATCACGCCACGTCTACAGGCGTAACGTAATTCAAGTAAGCCGAAGCCCAGAAATCTAAACCCTTTTTAAAGAAAATAAAAGAGGTGAAGTTTTGAAATAAAGGTATGGTGAAATCAAAAGTTTTCATAAAACATAAATAATGGAACATAAAAATGCAAGTGGGTTTACTAGTTGAAAAACATGTTTCGTCTTTTAAATATTTGGGCAGCACCTCCTTTGTATATTTTGATCCAAAACCACATATACATAATAATAATAATAAAAGCATCCCCAAGCGGGAGCTAGCTCTTCGCCAACCGGCGGAATCACAACCACGCAAGTCATAATATAAGTATACAACGCCCAACGACAAAGATTAACATCAAAAAGATAATGTAAAGCAAGATATCAAACCCACCAAGCGAACATAAACCCTCGCTCTAAGTCTCGCAACTACAAATCTTGCTAAGTCTTACTACATATACAAATACTAATTTCTGATTGATGGAGTTAACTAGATACAGCGAAATAGTAAATACAAGAGTGATACGATTCAACATGTACCACCTACCAAAGCAAGTCATCCGAAAGCAAGTTGTGTGCCAGCGATGCCGCTACGGATCCATGCGGTCAACGTACAAGAACTGTGGCACAACGGGAGTGAGTTGCCAACTCGTGAGTGGAAAACATCATCAGGTAGAAATCGAATAAAACAACGATTCCTAGGTCAACTACATCATAAATTCAATACTATGATATCTAGGGTGACCGTATCTGCATGTGTGCCAACAATATAATCAATACCTATCAGCATGTAGATAACATCCACGTGTCCACCAATGACACAACAACATCATGCATGTAAATATCATGAAAGCATATGTATGTAAATATGAGGATATCAATCCGTGTGTCCATCAACGACAAATCAAAATCATGGAACCTGAGCGTCCAACATCGACACTCGAAACATCATGAAACCCGTGTCCAACATCGACACGTAAATCCTTATATCTCGGGCTCCGTCAGTCCGGATCAGCCCACGGGTTCCGTCTGTCCTGATCGGCCCTCGGGCTCCGGCAGAACAGATCGGCCCATATCCATCTCTCGACTCCGGTCGGTATCCTCCGAATAACCGCCAAGTCCAACCAATCACCAGTAGGTAGTAGTCCCTCTGCCAGGCTCATCGTCTACTGCGCGACATCCTTTTCTTGCCCGGGGGTACCATACCGGGTCCACCATGAACCCTCAAACGGATCATCCAACTCCTCTAATCGGGTTTCACATATCACACGTCTCAGAACCGAGAAAACGCATGGTGGACGCACTGAAATATATAAACCAGTTCTTTTTTAAAACAATACATACTTTTTTTTGAAATAACCACGATTCTCAAATCCAGAAATCTCACGAAAACAGCATATCTCAACGCGTATAATCATAAAGAATGATGTATGCGACATATAACAGAATGTAAGCATATCCGTATATCATGCAATATGGAATAGTGATGTGAACATAGCAAGTAAATCATGCAAGGAGTCATATCATGATGCAGCAATTCTACTATGTAAGTGACATAGCAATTATCGATGATGAAGTGTGTGAGCCGGTCAATCTGTGTAAGTGTAACATACGCATCATCGACAATGGTGTAGGTGTACTAGCATAGGTATATGTAATACAATGAGAATGACATGAACGTAGCATAAAGTACATCGTCGGCTAAATGCTATAAGGTATACTTATCTAACATGACCGAGTTGGTGAATCTATCAATCGGCATCCAGCCTCACAATATCACATACAGTAAATCATCGTACGGCATCCTCTAGTCAAGAGTATGGATCAATCATCATAAAACTCATCACGTACGGTAAATCATCATACGGCGGCATTAAACCATTAGGGAACCTATCAACCTATATGACGCTGAGGGTACGGACCTAACGTCTCGTACGGTATATCACTCATGATTCACAACATTATATATATCTATATACCTATATCTCAGGTCGCATCCATAACAATCTCATATCAGGGGACCGACAAAGGTATCAATCCTCTCATATCGACTCACATCCGTATACCGATATATCAATCAAGCCATCATATCCCATCGTATATTATTTTCATCACATTTATATCCCATATCAAGTCATATATATATATATATATATATATATATATATATATATATATATATATATATATATATATATATATATATTTATATATCCTATCTTATAAATCCCATGCCATGCTACTCTAAATCTCATACTTATTCTTGTGCACTACCTATCTATATATCGTGATTCACGTTCACTTATTATATCGTTATATATATATCAATTCGAGACATCATTTTTTTCGTATCATGTTGCACTAAACCTTTAATCATATCCATAGGTTCCTAGAATAGGTTTCTCTAACCATATCCTATATATCAGTTTCCATCAAAATTTGCAAGGGTGATATACGTCATCCACCCGACTTCCCCCGTAAATATAGATCTACTCACCTGCGGATCTTCTTGTTCAGCTGTAGTCGATGGCTTCGTCGTCTCGGAATCCACGCGAAAGTACCTACAATAAATACACAATCGCAAATGCTATTAACATCAAGTCCGGAAAACCAATACGGCGCACGGTGTGCTCATAGGTTAGAACCTATAGCCTACGCATGCAAAACAACTAATCAACTCTTATCGTTGACGTACAAACATCCAACGACCTAATACAATATCGAATATCAAATCCTAAATTCAGAAATCGGAAAACCAAATTCAGCAACGAAGGAAATCACTTCCAGATTTCACCCCGGGCCAAACTATAAAATTTTGCATATTGGGTTGCTCTAAATATCACATAACGAAGCCACTCACCAAAAATCTCCCAATTTCACTCTGATGTGGCCGCAATTTGCGGCCACAGGGAATTTATTTGCGGCCAGATATTGGCATTTGGGTCTCGGGTTTCAGGGGTTGCTGCAAAATTGCCTCCACGTATCACTGTCAAGGGAACTTATTTTATGGTGGTCTCAGGTCATCCCAGATTCCTATATACCATCAAAATTTGTCACAAATCCGACGTCGGGAAATTCTAAGTCCGTATTTGAAATCTATTTTCTGTTCTTGGCCAGTAAATCAACACTGGGGGTTAAGTAAACACCCACTACAGTTCATAAGTGCACACAATCATCCAAACCCTTCTCTAGGAATTTCTAAGCATCACTAATCTAAACAAGATAGGATGCTATTAAACTCAAAACTAAATTAGGGTCTAGAATTATACCTCATTTGGTTCAATATCCAACTTTGCTTGGTTCAATGTGTTGAGAATGAGATGGGGATCATTTTTAATGAAAGGGGTATAGGGTTTTGATGAAGATTTTGAAATGGGTCATGAGGGTAGAAGATGGAGTGGTCCCTCTTATTGGTTTTGATTCTATTGTCTAGGCTTCCTATTTTTTTTTCTTTTTTGGCACGGGCCCATAAGCCCAAACATATGCACACAACACACATAACACACCCACTCACACATTACACGCAAGCACATAACACACGCATCAAGGAGACCTACGAATTTGTCCCGAAAGCCCCTCCTGAGGATCCTTGGATTCGAACCCCGCACTATTCCCATGAAGAGAAGTGCTCGTACCAATTTAGCTATTGCTCATTGATTCTAGGCTTCCTTTTTGCTTCTTTATACATTGACAAATAAGGATGATTGGCCCCCTTTCCATTGTGTGTGCAGGGCATTCCGAGTTAGCCAACAATTACCTAAATGTCACCGGTTTATTAGATATACTGGTTTTGAACCTTTTGGTACTTCATATATTGATTTTTTGAGTATATCTCCTCACCCTACTTTCTGATTTAAAAAAAGAATTGGGTAAATTGTCAAAAAAAAAAAAAACCAAGCACTTATTCTGCTGTCAAAAACCTCCTAGCCTCGTAGCGGTAGTCAAAAACCCATGAAAAAGTTTTTAGTTGTCAAGAAACCCCTTAACTGTGATATTTAGCAGTTGCTTGCTATATCTAGTTTCCTTCGATATCTAAGCAGTTGCCAGCGATATCTAAGAAATTGCCTGCAATATCTAAATTGTTTTATACGATATCTAAATAGTTTGAATGAATTGGTTAAATATAACAGGCTATTATGTAAATAATGTAGGAAAAATTTTCATCAGGGTTTTGACTACCACTTGGAGGCCAAATTTCTGACCGCGGAAGAAAGTGCTTGGGTTTTTTTTTTTGACAATTTACCCCAAAGAATTATGCCAAACATATTTATCATAATAACTACACAAATATGTAACATATAAGAGAATAATGAAGAAAAGAGGTAATAGAAGAATAACGAAGAAAAGAGGTCATAGGAGGAGGGATTTTTCTCCTATGACGTCGAAAAAAACACTATTCATGATTTTCCCGATGATCGGCATTTATCATCATCTTCTTTATCATCTAAAATATTGATACACTACTACAAAGAAGGGTTGCCCCTACGGATATGTCCGTAGGTGCAACCCACTGCCCCTACGGTTATATACGTAGGGGCGAAAAAATACCCCGTAGGTGCAAAGGCCGCAGGTGCAAGTCGAGGCCCTGAACTTATCCCTACGGTTAAATTCTTGCCCCTACGGATATGTATGTAGGTCCAGTTTCCCCTACGGAGTAAGCCGTAGGGTATAAGATTTTATATTATTTACAGTTTATTTTAATAAATTACTTGGACCTACGGCTATATCCGTAGGGGAATGTACTACCCCCTACAGATATATTCGTAGGTACTTTTCAGTAGGGGCACAAATTCAGGATTCCTGATATGTGCCCCTACGGATAACCCCGTAGGGGAATGTCAGTGGCCCCTACGGATATATCCGTAGGGGGATTCCCAAACACCTGGCACTGACATCTGGGGGAAATATCAGTTACTGCTGATATTTAGCCTCTACGGATATATCTGTAGGGGTAACGTGTAGGCCTACGGATTAATCCGTAGGTACATATTATCTGAAAATTTTTTTAAAAAATGTCCTGCTTGATTTTTTCCCGCCCTGTGCACATTAATGTATACATCAATCAAATTATATATTGCAGTATTCATAATCACATCTCACGCATATATATAATATACAAAAGAAACACAAAAACTGAATATGATATAAATACAAACCAATATGAATATCGTTTCAAAATGTAGTACAATGTGTATGATATAAATAAATACATGTTTCAAAAAAAAAGAACCAAAAATCTACCCTAGCTCGGTCCAGCTCGGTCCTGCTCCTCGGTCAATAAACTCTGCAATTCGTCGCGAGCGGGAGTCTGAGTGGGCGGTGGAGCTACAGGAGCTATCTGCGGAACCGCAGCCGAAGGAGATGCGTGTGGAGGTCGGCCGATCTACCCTGTCGCGTCTGGATATAACTTGTGTAAGAAGCGTGTAAGAACTGTTTATTATTCGAATTCGTATCATTATTAAGTTATTTCGAAACCCTGTTTGGATATCTAGTTTGGAAAAGCGTTGTTTATTTCAATTACATATGTATGTATGATTAATAAAACATAAGTCTACAACCAAATAAGCTCAGGCTATGTACTGATATTGGATATGTTGATATCTATAATATGACATTATATTTTACTATTAAGTAGTATACATACCAGCATCCCATTCAACTCCTGAACGGTGGCCTTCAAGCTCTCCTGTTCCTGCTGGATACGTCGCTGACTGGAGACGGAGGAAGTAACCACCGGGGTGGAGTCCAACCTCATATGGGCCCTGCTAGAGCCCAGTCCTCGGCCTATCTCCAAACCTCCGTGGTGCCGTCCGTGTGCGGCGTCAAGGACTGGGGTCAGCAGCCTCGAATGTTGCCTTCCCCCTAGCAACTGTCAGAACATTATATTTAGCACATACTGGTCTATAAAATTGACAAGAAATACCAAAATCAACAAATTCAAAGCCTTACCTACAGAGATAGAAGATGTGCTCCTCTGGTATCTGCATGTATCAAAATTTGAATAATATTAATTAATTTCAGTACATACATACTAACAAGGTAAACTCGCATATAGCGCTGCTTACACATATGACAGGGAGTGAACAAGCTCTTGTAGATGCGCAAATCTAATCTCATCAAGCAGCCCATGATAATGAGTTGGACGACTAAGAGCAAAAGAAATGTGTGTATATTTATGATATAGCATTCTAAATCAATATACATGCCCTATATAATATATAAACATACCTGGAGGAACGGGAGTGACCTCTGTCCCTGATATGGACGCATCACCAACAACTAGACAATCAAACATTGACAATATAAGTAATTTTGACATAAACATGCATGGATATCTATAATATTACATTCAAAATGGATATTAGAGAGCGCACCTGCAGTGAGAAGTGGTAAAAGTATCACCCAACTAGGGTGTAATTTACAGAATCAGTTGAGACTCTTAAAAGTCATAGAAGAACCCGACCTGCACAAATCTGATGTATGCTTTCCATTGGACACTAAGAAGTCTCTAAAGGGAAAAGCCTATGTGAAAGCCATCATTAGTTCATATCAGAAGATTGATGCTGAAACAGAAAACGAGAAATGTTATTTTTTTCTTCTTCCGCCACATTACTGTCTTCTCCTTCTGCCACATTACTGTCTTCTCCTTCTTATGATGTGCGCGTGCAAATTCAATGACTATATTGAGAATATTGATTAATAGTGGGTAGGAAAAGTATTTCTCAAATGGCTTTTGCGTCTTAAAACCATAAACTACTAAGTAATGACATACATAATTTTTTTAGTATAAAGGTTGTTATTTTAAGTTTTCCCTTATAGAGATATGATCTAACTGCATCTATCAACTATAAGTGTGCAGAAAATTATGATAAGAAATCATAAGAAAGGGTCGTAGCCATGCATAACTTTGAATCTACATACCAAATCATGCACTTATTGTCATCTTGCCTTAGAATATAAAATATCTTGGAAGACAGTAAGCGAGCATTTAAATCTCGATAGCTTTTGACTTCAACATATATTTTTCTCAAGTACCATGAAATATACTTGCTCCGTATAAACCGTTTTCAGGAAGATGGATTAATAATGACAAATTATCCATTGTGGCTCACTAGGTTAGCATTTTCTCTTCTATTGACCATCTTTCTAATCAGCTTGGTAAATTTATTCGGAACCGGCTGCGAATCATTAAAAGACGTGCATAAGAAAGAGAACTAAAATACAGATATATAGCATACCGATACATCGAAACTTCATATTTGCGATGGCAATCCAGAGATATTTATTTCTACACACGTGGTGCGCGTGCGAATGCGTCAGGCATCATGGACAAATATTTCAGAACATGGAAAGTATTATTCGTATAAAGTAATTAAACTTTTAAACACCTTGAGTAGATATTTTCTTAGTTGATGCAATCATATCATGAGGACTAAATTTAAGCTATTATATATATGCTTATGTATTTTTCTAACCTAAAATATCACACACACACACAGAGAGAGAGAGAGAGAACACCTGGTAGGTAAATAAATCAGGTAGCAGGATCCTGAAGAAATAAAGTCCATAGCATTGCTCATCATCATCATCCATGATCCCTTTGATAATATTTTTTCAAAGGGATCACGGATGATGATGATGAGCAATGCTATGGACTCCATTTCTTCAGGATCCTGCTACCTAATTTCTCTATCTACCTGGTGTTCTCCCCCCCCTCTCTCTCTCTCTGTGTGTGTGATATATTAGATTAGAAAAATATATAAGCATATGTATAATAGCTTAAATTTAGTCATCATGATATGATTGCATCAACTAAGAAAATATCTACCCAAGGTGTTTAAAAGTTTTAATTACTTTATACGAATAATACTTTCCATGTTCTGAAATATTTGTCCATGATGCCTGACGCATTCGCACGCGCACCACGTGTGTAGAAATAAATATCTCTGGATTGCCATCGCAACTATGAAGTTTCGATGTATCGGTATGCTATATATCTGTATTTTAGTTCTCTTTCTTATGCATGTCTTTTAATGATTCGCAGCCGGTTCCGAATAAATTTACCAAGCTGATTAGAAAGATGGTCAATAGAAGAGAAAATGCTAACCTAGTGAGCCACAATGGATAATTTGTCATTATTAATCCATATTCTCAATATAGTCATTGAATTTGCACGCGAACATCATAAGAAGGAGAAGACAGTAATGTGGCAGAAGGAGAAGACAGTAATGTGGCGGAAGAAGAAAAAAATGACATTTCTCGTTCTCTGTTTCAGCATCAATCTTCTGATATGAACTAATGATGGCTTTCACATAGGCTTTTCCCATTAGAGACTTCTTAGTGTCCAATGGAAAGCATACATCAGATTTGTGCAGGTCGGGTTCTTCTATGACTTTTAAGATTTGTGCAGGTCGGGTTCTCTCTAATATCCATATCGATACTTACATTCAAAATGGATATTAGAGAGCGCACCTGCAGTGAGAAGTGGTAAAAGTATCACCCAACTAGGGTGTAATTTACAGAATCAGTTGAGACTCTTAAAAGTCATAGAAGAACCCGACCTGCACAAATCTGATGTATGCTTTCCATTGGACACTAAGAAGTCTCTAATGGGAAAAGCCTATGTGAAAGCCATCATTAGTTCATATCAGAAGATTGATGCTGAAACAGAGAACGAGAAATGTCATTTTTTTCTTCTTCCGCCACATTACTGTCTTCTCCTTCTGCCACATTACTGTCTTCTCCTTCTTATGATGTGCGCGTGCAAATTCAATGACTATATTGAGAATATTGATTAATAGTGGGTAGAAAAAGTATTTCTCAAATGTCTTTTGCGTCTTAAAACCATAAACTACTAAGCAATGGCATACATAATTTTTTTAGTATAAAGGTTGTTATTTTAAGTGCGCGTGCAAATTCAATGAAAGTTAGATTTGCGGATACCCATGTATGAGTTGTATTCTATATATGTGTGTTTCGATTTATGATTTCGCTTAAGTGTAGGGTTGTTTTTACTTAAAGAAGTATCACCATCTACTATATATAAAAAAAATATAGCAAACTAGGATTGGTATTCAAATCCCAGTCCAGATTGGTATTCAAAATTTATTTAATTAGTTTGTGATCCACATCATTTGATTCGTTGTTTGAGGCATCAATGTAGGCACAAATATCGGCGACGAGGAACTCGACGAAGAAGAACGAGGGCGGTGGCGGGCTGAGAACGGAGGGCGCGCGGTGGCGACGGAGAGAAAATTGGAGACGCGGGAACGAGAGAATTTTGGGAACGAGAGGGAAAGATATCGAGGCGTATATTGGTATCGATGGGAATATGAAGGTTTCATATTATCATCGAGTATCATATATTGGTTTTAACCTGAATATCTTGAGTCGCTCTCTAATTATGCGTTTGTTGTGCATTCGTGTTGTATGTGTAACATGATTTTAAACCATTGAGATCAAGATTGATAGAACTGATCATCCTACATTGCAATAGCATTCATCGACCAAAAATAGATTGCGGTCTGGATATGGCATATTGGCAGATGTTACCTATATGCATAAATCTTATGTCTAATGACCATAAGATTGTCGGAGACAGTTTTGATGTTTTGTGGGTTTGGTTTTATACTTGGGACAATCCAATGTTGACACACACACATAAATAACAAATTAAAGTAAACTAACTAAGAGGCATGTTTGAGTTTTATACTGGGATCACAAATAGCATGATGGCTGCAAACAGGTTGCTTGAATACTTGCAGACAATCCAATGTTGCCTCGCCATTTCTATAAATTTTAAACTCCCTGGAAAATTATCATCACTTAGGATTACTTTAGGGCCAGTTTGGCTGCTTCTTGCTTGTGATTCAACATTCAGCTTTTTGTTGATTTGGAACTCAGAGAGTGTTGCAAAACAAATCCAAAACTAAATAAACCTCAAACTAGCTACAGAGAAGGCAAACAGCAAACCCCATGAAGTTTGGCTTTCAAGGGTTTTCCCACTAAAATACACTTAGATGCAGCACTTTAAGGAAGCTTGCAGCAATATAAAAACTTTTAGGTAGTTTAGTCAAAAACTGCAGTGCTTCAAGATTGTTTAAGTTTTATGTGTGCTTAAGCTGTCATACAGAAATTATCGTTGCAAAAATGTTCGCAACCCTAGCTTTTCCAGCAACGATACTGGAATACGAGCCTCAGATATGCCAGCTTAGGAATCAAAATAAGAAAGAGATTTGGGGTTATCCTAAGTCCAAAGTCAAACGGGCTCGAGAAATATATAAACCCAAAAAAATGACTGCATAAAGATCTCATAAAGATGAAAAGGATGTTATGCAAGCTCTGAACAAATCTTGAACGGAACTTTCACAAGAATTTACAATACCCGACCAAAATCCAATCCTGAGTTTGATGAAGCTTCAGGCCTTCAGCTTCCTCACAGAAAATAGTTAGGGCAAACCCTTTGCAAAACCATAGCTTTCATGCAGAGATGACGCTCAGAACATGTCAGCTTCCAAACACATTGAATAATACATAATCTCCCATACTCTCTCTCTCTCAATCAGACAGTTTATATTTGGATTTGAATTTAGGAAAAGAAATAAGAAGGCTACAAACCAGCTTGCCTCGCCAATCTCATAACTATAAAGCTCATAAAAGTGGAAGCTTGAGGGCAAGCCATCATCGCCTCCATTCAATTGAAGCCAAATCATCCACAAAAAATAGAAATAAATATAATAATTGATCGATAGGCAAAATTGCAAGAAACCTATTCAGATTTTTGCATGAAAAAATAAGAGATGTAAATTAAGTAAAAGATTACCAAATGAAATTATCCCATCACTTGAACCCCCTCTCAAGACATTTTAGCAAAAATTCCCCCAGTAATTTTCTTCGGTTTAACCGTTTTATATCATAGAAGAAAGATAAATTTCAAATGTATATACATGCATACACACACACACATCATATACACAGTTTTTGAATGTTGCCAGAATTTCAACGGTAATTCTAGATTTTTCCAAACTCTGAAGGCTTCACAAAAATTTTAAATACAGATAATAATATGATTGAAGAGATCAATCACCAATTTTTTAATGAGGATCAACTGAAACCCCAAACAGAGCAAGCAAATTACAAAGATCCCAAAACCCCGCCTGGCCCAGCCCCAGCCCCAGCCCCCAGCCCCAGCCCCAGCCCCCAGCCCCAGCGTGGCCAGCTAAACCCCAACACCAACCCTAAGGCAAACCCTAACCCCAGCCCCACCCCAGCAGCAGCCGAACCCCAACCCTAACCCTACCCTGACCCCGACCCCGACCGCGACCGCGACCGCGACCCCTGCCCAACCCCAACTCGCGCGCAACCCCAGACCCAGCCATGAACCCTAAGCCCAAAATAATCCAAAAATTCTTTAATTTACCTCGAGATTTACTCACCTGAACGGCTGCTGCTGGGGCTGGGGCGACGACCTGAACCGCGGTGGCGACGAGAACTGCGGTGGCGACGAAACCGGCGGTGGCGACGAGGAGAACGACGGTGGCGACGACTGCGTGGCGATTTGGGGATTTTTCTCGCGCCAGATCGAGAGAGAGAGAAAGAGAAAGTGAGCGTAGACGATCGGTCTGGGATCTTAATAAACCGATATTTACTTGTCCCTACGGATATACCCGTAGGTCCTTTATTTGCGCCACCGTAGGGGCAAATACCAAATTAAGAATTAATTTTTTAATTCTTGAACGTCAGTGCCCGTAGGGGCAACCATTTAGCCCTACGGAGTAATCCGTAGGGCCAAGTAAAATCTGCCCCAACGGATAACTCCATCCGTAGGGGCAACCCCCTATTTTACTAGTGAACATTAAACCTACATTCACCTTTTCTTTTATTTTCTTCTCCAAAGGAAAGAAAAGAGTAAATATAAATAAAAATAAAAATTACATCAAACAATCTTCTCTCATATGTACACAAAAGAGGGACTACTAAAAAAAGAGATACAAAGCAAGAAAGAAAAAGAGGAGGAGGAGAGAGAAAGATATGGGGAGGGGGAGAGTTGAGCTGAAGAGAATTGAGAACAAGATCAACAGGCAGGTGACCTTTGCGAAGAGAAGAAATGGGTTGTTGAAGAAAGCATATGAGCTCTCAGTTCTCTGCGATGCCGAGGTTGCCCTCATCATCTTCTCCAATCGCGGTAGGCTTTTTGAGTTCTGCAGCAGCCCAAGGTACTTTCTTGTAAATTCATCAATTTCTAGGGTTTTACTATTTACGAGTAGATCTATATTTTTTCCCCTGTTTGATATATGGTTTCATGGAGTTAGAAGTTGAGTAATGAATATTTAATTTATGACTTGATTCTTGGTTCTTCGTGTCCTAGAATGAAATAGATTTTGTTTTTTTTGTTCAAGTCGAAAAGTTGAGATCTTTGCTTGAACTAGCTATGTTTCTTTTTTTCCCTTTCTTTTTTTCTTTTGTTTGGATGCAACCCCTTCAGAAATGGAACGTGCCACCACGATCTCTTTTAGGAAAGTTATACCATCTAGCTCAGTTGGTATAAGCTAGGTTTCTTTTAGCTTCAAAAGAAAAGAAGGAAATACCTATACAAAAATAGAGGGTTTCTTTGTTGCAATCAAGCATGACTTAAAATATGTTATACCAACTATAACATTTCAGTGGTTTCAATTTAGTTAGCTTTGTTATGCTGATCTAGATGATGAATGCTTTTATGAGTTTGTTACCGTACTGACCCTATATATATATATAGATATATATATTAATAATGCAATGCTTTGCATGGTACTGTTGGTCAGCTTTGATTGCTGTGCCTATCTTTGATTGGATATTACAATAAATTAATAAGATTTTGCATAATCATGTATTATGATTTTGGAGTAAAGTAGACAAGACTTGTCACAATGGCTTCACTTATGAGTGAGTCCATTTTGTCTATGGCCTTCATCTAATTGTGATTTCATTTTGTAAATAACCTTCATCTAATTGTGATCTCTCTCTCTCTCTCTCTTCTCTCTCTCTCTCACACACACACACACACATATCAAGTC
Source organism: Agapanthus africanus (assembly GCA_030015575.1). NCBI lineage: Eukaryota > Viridiplantae > Streptophyta > Magnoliopsida > Asparagales > Amaryllidaceae > Agapanthus > Agapanthus africanus. Next base: position 50,075,098 of record CM057351.1, on the reverse strand, counting down.
TCTTGAAGATGAACTTCACTGGGTCGTCAGCAAGGCTGTATTCAGATCCATATGTGATAATTAATCTAGGGTTATGTAGTTAACAGTACTGTTGGAGCAAATGCACAGAACAACGGAAAAATCCAAACTTCTCATGATGGATTTCAGTCCCACATTGTCCACACCAAGAAATGAGAAAGTGTTTATGTAACACTTCTATCCTTTGTTATTTTGAGTCCAATAAAAGAGGATATGGTGGAAACACATCTTTGTGCCGCAGTGCTGAGCCGATACGGGCTTGCACTAGCGGGCCACAAATGCTGCTCCTATTTCAGTTCACAATAGTCTTAAAGTTTTCTTCTTAAAAAAATTATATTAATATATATTTTTGTAAAATATTTTAACTATTTCACAAATGGTTTCGGGCGGTTGCCAACGATTGAGATCGGACGGTCACAATCTAACGGTCACGAATAATCGGTTGCAACTGTTGGAGTTCCAACCTTTTGGGAGGCTATATAAAGCCCTTCTTGAAGGCAAAAGAAAGATAGCACAAACCCAATAATCCAAAAACCACAGACACACATAGATCTTTCTTCTTCTTCTTCTTCACTGCATTTATAAACATCCTGAGTATCTGACTTCGAAACAAAAAGGGACCCAATAATCCAAAAACCACACACACATAAATCTTTTTTCTTCTTCTTCTTCACTACATTTATAAACATCCTGAGTATCTGACTTCGAAATAAAAAGGGTACTAATACTACTTTGACGCCTTATGCAAGCCGAAATACCAGAAGAGCTGGGGGGTTGTATATTGGGATTGAATCACCGCTGTAAATCTGCCAAGAGATGGACGATATTTTTCTTAAGTCGGTGCACTCAAGTGCGTGTCTCTTTCCCATAAACTTCAATTTTCATACCTGTGATTCACAAAGGTTAAAATTTTGTTTATTCAATTTTTTCAGATATAAAACGTATTAACCATCAAATTTTTCCAACGAACACAACTACAAAATAATTAAAGTAATAACTTTCTCTTTTGAAGAAAAATGAATTAGAGTGAATGCATGTGAGTGTATACTTTTTCTTTCCACGTGCCATGCACGTGAATAAGCTTAAAAATTATCAAATTTCCATAAAAAAAACTCTATATAAACTTTGAATTCTCAAAACATTTAATCTTTTTTATTGATGAGGTCCTAAGACGTAAATCCAATCAAAACAACCATTGTACATAACCAATTTCTTGACCACTTGGATAGCCTTACATATTTTTATCTTTAAAAGAAGATTTTTGTACGGGAATAAGTAAAAAATCATAGATTGTTCGAAAAAAGTTTGAGTTGGACTTTAATCTCATGGAAAATTACCTTTGATAACAATTAGGCTTCAACTCTAAAGACATTTTTTAACAATATATGAAACCTTCTTCTTTTTCGGAGCGGAAACGGATATGGCCAAAACATATAAGAATCCCAAACAACATAGAGTACGGCTCCGTTAGGACGGGCTCGCGTTTTTAAATTCACGAACCTGAATAACAGTCATTGGATCTACCCTTTAGTTTCAACGGCTCCGATTAAAACAAATTAATAAATCCATTAAATAACAAAGTAAATATTCACTTATCTAATTTTTAGGATCATTGATTATATATTAAAAAAACGTTTCTAAATATAGAATTATAACTAATTTGGATGCAAATTTATCATGATGTTGGGCAACACCACTATTAAATTTAAATATATTCATGAACGCGATTATATATTTATATATATGAGGACACACACGGGTTTTAGATATAAGCGGGTTCCATCAATAAGTCTCCAGCCTTTTTATACTCATGCAATTTTTATAGTTTTTCCAATACGGACTTATACTCTTTTGTCTAATTTCAAATATCTCATAATCTAACTCGATCACTATCACTATTATCACTATGGCAAAGAAACACATTCTGGATATATCATTAAATTTATAAGGGCATATGACCTGACTTATTTCGATGCAGTTCGACAACAATCCACTGACTTGATTTGGTGCTAATTTCACATGTACTTATCCTGCTTTCGATTCTTCAAAAACGAAAGTGATGGAGGTCCTTTTCGGGTCTCCTTCAGATGTTATCTGCCGTCGATCTCCCGGTGGGTTCTGATGGGATCCCCTGTTATGTGTGGGTCTCAATGGGTTTTGATGAGATTGGTGATTGGAGGAATTTAGCGCCCAGTATCTGCAAAGAAGTTCCGGGATGGTTTGGTGCCACCGAGGACCCTCCGACAATCAAGATAGTACTAGATCCGAGCAGCGTAACGGCTAAGTGGAGTAAAAAAATGGCTTACTTGACCCCTCTGTGATGGGGGTTTATATAGTGGTGGCGGCACGCAGCAGCGAGCGCGAGAATCTCGCCAGCGGTTACGCTCCCGACGTCACGCCCGCATAGAGAGCGGATCGCCCATTAATGGGGATCGTGGAGACGTGGAACATGGGATGCTGCTGGCGGAGAATCCGTGCATGGCGAGATACGCGGAGTGGCGGTTACGCCTGTGAGCGGTGAAGCTGGTCGGAGGACCAAGGAAGACGGCCTCGGCCGGGGTCTCGGGAACGAGCGAGAGGGCCGACGGACCTTGGTCTTGTGGCAGCTCAGGGCGGGCTGAGGGGCCGAGGAGGCCAATCAACATCAGGGAGCCCCGAGGAAGGCTAGCTTGTGCTTGCAGGTCGGGTACAGGGACGGTCGGGTCAGCCTCTGTGGGCCCTTTCTTCTGATTTCTGGGACATGTCATCCGCCACGTGTCCTGATCTTGGGGATCGCCAATATTGAGCATCATCAGAAAGGCTCACTAAGGTAATCAGAGCTAGTTACGAGAATATGGAAAGGATGAAGACCAATAAGAATAAGAAGGAAACACATATATAGCTAGTGATATGAAAATGAGAGTGAAGAGTAATTAAGGTGGATGTGGTTTTATATATAGTTGAGTCAGGAAGAGTAAGGTCTTTAACGTGTTTGCAAATTAAATGAATTTATATTGAATTTATTTGTAACTTTTTGTAGAATATCAAAGGAATGATATAAAGCACCAACCATTGAGGAGAGGGATAAATGCTAGAGTGAGGCTCGGGGACGAAAGGTATGGCATGAGTCGGAATAATGTTACGGATGATCGAGATAAACGCGGAAATAAAGATTAAACAAATTGCAGAAAACAGAAAAGATAACTCAAGAATAAAAGTGTTTCTTAGCACCACCACAAGGTCAATACAAACATCAAGCACGCTATTTTAAAATTTTTTGGGTTGCTAAGCAACGCTAATGTAGGATCTAACTAGATTATTAGGGTTTATATGATCATAAAACAAGATCTATGCTAAGAGATGGAATTACAACCTTTGTATACCAAGTCCTTCTCTTCTCAAGCTCCGAGTAGTATTCTCTACGACTCCTCTTGGCTACACTTGAAGAAGAGATCGAGCTTGCTTCGCGATCTTCGTGGCGAAGATGATCCACCTTGAGTGGATTGTAGTATTTGCTAGTTTTGCTAAAGAGGTCACTCCGGTGAAGAGACCTCAGCTCTTTCCTCATCGAATGAGGTGCTGGATATTCTCCAAGGAATACCGCTATGCATAGCAAGAATTAGAGCTACCTTTCTGAAAAATTTGATTCTACAACATTTTTAGGTTTCTTATCTTTTCATTAATCTCATTAATGACGTCACATCATTTATATTTCCTAAACATCACAGAAGAAACGAAAATAGAACGTACGCTTATCCCATCCGCATTCGCCATGGGGCCCCGTCATGCACCGTTAGGTTACTTAACTAACGGCAGAGCGGGGGCTGGACTACCGCGGGTGCAAAACATAAGCAACGTTTATTATATATAGCATTCGTCTCATGCAGTTATATGATCACATCACAGAACTCAAGCAGCAGAAATCAACATATGAAACATTGGATATGCTAGGAGGTCCGTGTTTTAAATTCAGCCAGTAATGAAAAACACGGATTCCACGTTCGTGATGAATATCCAAACCCACATCTCTAAACCCCTCAAGCAATCCTACCAATTCTAGAGTTAGGAGACCCGGTCTCGAGTTCTCGAGATGGTCTCCCACTGGACTCTAGAACCCGGTTACTTGTGCTCCCCGTCTTGGTCTATCCTAATGCAGAAAACTAAATAATATACATCAATGGTGACATCATCCTTAACCCGGAAGTGTCCCAATAAAACAATATTACATACAATTTTACATGAATGAAAATTGAAAAACTCTCATCTCACGCAAAACCCCCTAGCTATCAATCACGATGATCTAATATAATATATCACAGCAACACATAACATCACATGTCATCAACGTAAGTAAATATACGTATCCCGAATATCGTTGACATATAGTAACCAGATAGAGGATACACCACATATTACACTTACGGTCGTAGAAAAGAAATGAAAACTACAATAATTAGAATCTATATATTCCTTAGACATCATAAACCCGGAATATCACATATTCCGAATTTCATATCTAACCTATAAACCTTGCATTTTAGCCTCGGATTGAAAACACTTTTCAATAACCAGTCGGCTAATTTAACAGAATTCCCGATAAAATGATCGAATTCTCGTCGGGAACTTTAGTAGATACCGCACCCCCGATGCCGTCGACGAAGTGCACTTAGGCGGAACACCACGGTCGTGAGCACCCGAGTGGATGCTTTTGGCAACGGGGTTCTCCTACAGTCACTTGGTCAGGCTATGGGGCATAGCTATCTAGTAGTGTTTCCCGGCGAGTGTTCGCGTACAATACGAGATTGCGACGGAGTTTTGATCCGAATCAAAACTCCGTGGCAATCGATCAAACGAGACTAAACTGCTAGATTTACTAAACACTAACTAGTTTTCTCAAAACTAATTATTTTGGATTCCAAATATTGTATCACATATCATCATAATCTAGACAATATTAAACATTTCGATTGATCCATCAAACACCCACAAATCACAGAGACCTCAACAACTTGAGTCTCACTAAAAATACCCAGAAAGTGTCAAATATCATAATAGAGCAGCACAAGAAACATGAGTCTCACTAAAAATACTCAGAAAGTGTCAAATATCATAATAGAGCAGCACAAGAAACATGAGTCCTCAACTCACCATAGTAACGGCGGAACCGCGGCAAAACCTTAGGTTTTGCGGCGGTCCCGCGGCCATTTGGTCGAGTTAGGCCCTCGTATTTCTTGGGGCTCCATAAAACACCCTGCACAATTTTCTGCATATTTTTAATTTTAAAATTTTCAACTTTTGAAAAATGGACAGAAACTTAGTAAAAAATGGGTTTCGAAGTTCGATCGAACACTTTAATATCGTTTAGACATCCCCTAATGTTCTAGCTTGGTTCTGATACCATGAAAGTGTTTCTTAACACCACCACAAGGTCAATACAAATATCAAGCATGCTATTTTAAAATTTTTTGGGTGCTATGCTACACTAACCTAGAATCTAACTAGATTATTAGGATTTATATGATCATAAAACAAGATCTATGCCAAGAGATGGAATTACAACATTTATAGACCAAGTCCTTCTCTTCTCAAGCTCTGAGTGGTAGTCCCTACAACTCTTCTTAGCTCCACTTGAAGAAAAGATCGAGCTTACTTCGCGATTTTCGTGTCGAAGATGATCCACCTTGAAGCTTCTCTAACTTAAGCTACCTCTTCACTAATTAAGTATTAGTGAAGGAAGCATCCTATACTTATGGGCTAAATGAGTGTAGGTTGATGAATTAGGTATTTTAGCTCACTAAGAATTCTCACAAGTCCTGGGGTTCACAACTAATGTGAGGGTTAAGGCTTGGAGGAAGATGAAGAAAAATGGAGAGAGCTAAGAAAAAGAGCTATCTTTTTTCAAGCAAGTGAAGAATGGCTCTTATACCCATCTCACTTATTGAAGCATAGATTTTTTCTCAATAATAAAATCCAACCATGCTTCAATAGTGAATACAAACTAATAACAAATAATTTGTGCCATACTTTACACATGCCCAAAATATCTCCCCATTTTCCATCTCTTTTTCTATTTTCTCAAAATAGAAAATCATGCTTCACACACACACACACACATATCACACACACACATACATGTTAATATATATAAAGAGAAGAAAATAATTAGTGAGCAATGATATTAGTTAATATATAATTATATCAAATATAAATATATATTAAATTATTAAATCAACATTTGATTTAATAATCCGGTTATATCATATATAACCGACTAATATCATTTATATGTATATCATATTATCAAATCAACACATGATTCAATAATCCGGTTATATCACATATAACATAATCGATATCAAATGTCGCCAGATTAGAATACAGTATCACATACTCGTATTTCAGGCTCCTGCACATATCAACATATGTGCCCTACTTCGTTTCGCTTGAGCTAAAAAATCTCTGTGTGGGACTCTAAAGACTCGTCAATACGCCAACAGTAGGTAATAATCATATCAGTTACCCACAAGCCGTCAGCGGTACTAGATGGACGTAACGGCTACCCAGGTTTTGAGCAATTAGAAGATCAACAAGCAAGTTTTTCCAAACTTCCATGAAATCTATAAGTAATACTTACCGTACAGTCTGGTCTCTTCGTATGATATGTTGCATATCGAGTCTAGGGGTGGAATCGTCAGACCCCAGTAATTTGATAAGTCATGTCGATATATTGCTCATAACGGTTCGAGAAACTACTGATAACACTTATCAGTAAATCTCATCAGCCCTGGTCAGGGACTTACTGCTATAGCCAATCGAGCATAGCGCAACATCAACTCTCAATACCGGAAGAGACGAAACTCCTCATATCGTTCACTGCCTCCATGTGACTCGGGTCTGTACCTAAAATCCACCTGTTCGCATGACTCGTTTGAGCCGTGGTAGGGAGGAAATCAAAGCACAGTAGGAACCACACAAGACACTATGACAATCTCGGTTCTACAGACTAACCTGTACCAGTGTCACCAAAGAACTGCTATCTGATGATAGGTATAGTACCATCTAGGAGTTCTCGACGAGTCATGATCGGTGTACCCATTCTCTAATGAGCACCTGTGTACAATCTTTGATGTCAAACACCAATTGTTATGGGATCAACCATCGCCCCCTACAGGGTCAAGAAACGTATACACTAGTCTATTCTGGAATATCGATGCCCTGTCTCGATACTCTCTCGACTAGGAACAGTTAAAGGATGTGCTTGTGGACTGCACAAGTCCCAGTAGTATGATTCGCATCATAGTCCTGGTAGTCAAGCAAACATTCTAAGGGCTTTATCTCAACATGTATCCGAGAGACAGTATAATAATACTGTAGGGTTCCTAGGCACACTAATGAGGTCTCACAAGGCATCAACCATGCCAATTTAAAAAATTTCCGGTGCCGAGAAACCCTAATACGAATCGTTAACTAGAGTTTAGGCGAAACTACAAGCTACTAAACTACTTTAGTGCTAAGTGAACGGAAATAAAACCTTTGTAGATCCGGTCCTCCACCTCCATAACTCCGTGATGAAGTCCCCTCGCTGCGATCATCGGATCCCGGGCTCTAGCGTCGGCTTCATCGGAGAAATGAGCGGGCTAGGTCGTCGACTTCGATGCCGAAGATGATCTACGTCGAGGCAACACAAGATCAAGCTCCAACTTCACCAAGCCATGAAACTTTTGAATAAAACACCCTATACTACTTGGCAAGTGGTAGAGAATGAAGAAATAGGAAGTTGGTTCACTTTAGAATTGGATTTCTCACTCTTTTTCTCAAATCACCATTGAAGCTAGCAAGCTTCTTTCTTCCTGAAGAAGAAGAAGAAGAAGATAATATCATAAGTATTATTCAAAAAAGAAAATAAGGTGACTCTTATCATATAGCAACCATGGTTAAGTGTAGAGAATAAACCAAGGTTAGGTGAATGGTTAGGTTTAGGAAAGAAACAAAATGGTCAAAGCTTCATGAAGTTTCAAGTAAATCCAAAGAAAGCCACAATTTTATTTCATGCCAAATAAATAAATAAATAAATAAAAACCCTAACCATTTACTTAACCAAGGTTTAAATCATACATACACCCAAGTTTACATGTATCATCAAACATGATACAATCAAGTGCACAAAAATATATCACATATACAATGTGCACATCAAGTGAGAAAAACATCTTAAGTGAACCAATATTAGTTAATGTAAAGTGATATAACAAATATATAATTATACATTAAATTATTAAATCAACATTTGACTTAATGATCCGGTCATATCATATATAACCGACTAATATCAATAGTAACAACTTATCGAATCAACACTTGATCCGATAACCCGGCTATATCGCATATAACCGATCAATGTCACAAATCGCAAGAATCGAATACACTATCACATACTGGTATTATTCTCGGTCCCGCACATATCTCATATGCGCTCCTATTTCATTTCGCTTGAGCCAGGAAACCTCTATGTAGGACTCTAAAGACTCGTCAATACGCCGGCAGCAGGTGATGATCATATCAAACACCCACAAGCCGCAAGCGGTCTGCTAAACACAACGGCCACCCGGGTATTGAGCGATCAGAAGATCGACGAGCAATCCCGCTCACACTCCTGTGAATCCAACCAGTAACACATACCGTACAGTCCGGTCTCGTCGTCTGATATGTCGCATATCTTGCCTGGGGGTGGTAAACGTCAGACCCCAATAGCTTGATAAGTCGTGTCGATATGGGGTCTATAACAGTTTGAGAAACTACCGGTAACACTTACCAGTAAATCTCAGCAACCCTGGCCAGGGATTTCCGGTTATAGCCAATCGAACACAGCGCAACATCAACTCCCTATACCGGGAGAGACGAATCCCCTCCTATCGGACTGTACCCAAAAACCACCGTTTTGCACGCCCTCTTGGACGTGGTAAGGTGGAAATCAAAGCACAGTAGGAATCACACAAGGCTCTATGACGATCTCGGGTCAACAGACTAACCTGTACCAGTGTCACCAGAGAACTGCCATCTGACGTAAGGTATAATACCATCTGGGAGTTCTCGGCGAGTCCGTCCAGTGTACCCAGTCTCCACTGAGCACCCGTATATCATCTCTGATGTCAAACACTAATGGATATGGGATCATCCATCGCCCATCTGTATGGGTCGAGAAGGTATACGCTAGTCTACTCTGGTATATCGATGCCCCGTCTCGATACACCCACGACTAGGGACCTTGAAGGATGTACTTATGGACTACCATGTCCCCACTAGTATGATCTGCATCATAGTCCAGGTAGTCAAGTACTTATCCTAAGGGCTTTACCAACATGTAACAGAGAGACAATCAGTGTACACGTTAAGGTAAAGAGTAACCAGATAGCATACTATCACGTCGAGCAAGAAAGTCCTCCCTATATATGTCCAAGCATCCACTACAATATACATCCTATGTATAGCAATGGCCTCTAGGGCATACACATAACTAACAATCTCCCACTTGCACTAGGGCCATCTGATAGCAGTGGTTGTAGTATCTTATACTCAACCATCCCATAAAAGTCTCTCTCTGGGAAAAGGCCTTTGTGAGTGGATCCGCCGTGTTGTCCTCTGAGTCTACTCTCCTGACCTCGATCTCTTGGATATCAACCATCTCCATGATCAGGTGATACTGCCTTAGAATATGTCTGGATCGCTGATGGGACAGACGTTCCTTGGTATAAACCACAACTCCATTGTCACACAATGGGAGGAACTTAAGTTCATCTGATGAACAAATATACAACCAGACTGCCTCTTTGGTAGCATCTTAAGTAGCGATGTATCCAGCCTTTATCGTCTAGTATGCCACGGTATCTAGCTTGGAACTTTTCCAACATACTGTCCCTTTACTAAGGGTAAAGACAATGCCTGTGACTGACATTCAGTCGTCCTTATCACCCTGGAACACTTCCAGTGATTCTCCCCAGGATCGATTGATACCATCTCACTACATCTAGTGAGAATCCTAACATCCATTTAGATCTATCTCATAGATCCAAAACCCAGGATTTAGTAGGTATCACTTTGATCCTATGTGGAGAATCATTGTGATAAGCGGAGATTGATCGAGCGTAGCATAGGAAACTCCTTCCCTATCAAGAGTATGTCATCCACGTATTCTACGAGGATCGTCACCATACTCCCTACTACCTTTTTGTTTATACAAGGTTCATCTACTATTTTGATGATGTCAAACTCTTTGACTACTACATTAAAACAGATGTTCCAACTCCGCGATGCCTGCTTTATCCTATAAAGCATCTTGTACACGTTTCCGCAGCTCCCACTGTTTACGAAGCCCTCTGGCTGTGTACTTATAGACGCCCTCTTCTAAAACATCATTTAGAAAAGCTGTCATGACACCCAACCACCAGATATCGTAGTCATGGTATGTAGCCGTGGCAAGTAGGATCTGGATGGACTTAAGCATAGGCCCCAGAAAAGGTTTCATCATTATCCACGCCTGGTCGATGACGAAAAGCCTTTAACAAGTCTAGCTTTGAAAGTCTCAACTTTTCCATCTACACAAAGTAATCTTCTCAAGATATACTTGCTCCTGATGGGGATTTAACCCTTCAGATATTGCAACCAAAGTCCATACTTTGTTGGTGTATAAGGATTCCATCTCAGATCGCTAAGCATCCAGCCATTCTTATAGAGTCCCACTCCTGATGGCTAGCTCGAAACTAGTTGGGTCATCATCTCATGATGCAATCCTCGCTTCCACTGTCATAGAGAAACCGAAGTAACTCTCAGGTGGGTGAGGAACCCTACTAGATCGGCGGAGAGGCTGAGGTTCGTTGGAATCTACTGAATCCTTTGGTTCTATCAAATCATCAGCTGCAGTTTGTATAACTGAAACATTTCCAGTTCTACATAACAGATCTTGCCTCGAGCTTGTCCGGATTTTGCTTTTCAGACATAGGCTGGACAACCCCAAATCTTAACTAACTTAAGATATGGGCTCTTCCCTTTCCATATCACATATGAAGTGGTAGGCAACTGATTTGATTTGAATCCTTTTTCAATAGGTATGCAGCTTCTCAAGTGCATAACTCCCAAAAGGAAATAGGTAACTCAGTAGTACTCATCATAGAGCACACCTTATCATATAGGGTGTTATTGTTCCACTCCGATATACCATCGTGCTATGGTGTATACGGAGGAGTAATACTGAGAGAGAATCTCATTCTCCTTTTGAATAGTCCAGGATTTCCGTGCTTAAGTATTCTCTTCCCTGATCACATCAAAGGACATAATACTTATACCCGTATTTTGGTTTTCTACTTCTAACTTATATTCTTTGAATATCTTAAAAGGTTCGGACTTGTGTTTCAACAGGAACATAGGTCTGAATCTCGAAAGATCATCAGAGAATTTAATGAAGTACAAAGAACCGGTCTTGGCATGTGTAGACAGGGGACCTACATACATCAACATGTATCATCCCAAGAGTTTACTAACTCTTTCTCTGTTTCCAATAAACAGAGCTATAGTCATTTTATCTCTGTAACATGACCAGCAAGTTTCACAAGATGTAAATTCAAACTGATTTAAATATGCATCTTTATATAACTTAGCTAGTCGGGTCGCATTGATATGACCTAGTCTACAATACCTCAAGAAGGATCCGTTCATTTCTGAACTCTTCCTCTTCTGTGTGTTCTGTATACTATAGATTTGTAGTTTGATTTAGAACATCAATGCTTTTAGATAATGTGCCTGAACCGATCAACTTTTGATATAGGAAATGTTCAAAACATTATCCAACAATACAAAATTATATCCTTCTTTACTAATAAAGAGACTGATATGATTTTGTATATCAGGTTCGGTATCTAATAACATTCGTTCAGAATCAATGTACTTTTCATACAGGGTGACTGTGACCAACAGACTTGGCTGCAACACTTGCCCCGTTTTCTGTCTCATGAAACTTATCACCCGTTCTCAGTTCTCTACCTATCTGTAGCCCATATAACAGATTACATATGCGGGATCCTGATCCGGTATCAAATACCCAGGACGTAGAGGATACAGAGAAACAGTTCTTTGTAATGAACACACCCGAAGGAGATGCATCATATGCACTTTCTTCGTTTGGGCGGCACGGGAATTCTGGTAATCCCCTATTTCCTGCTCTGTCTTATAACAATTATAAGTTGGAGCGGGACCAACGTTCCCCAGCTAAGTATAACAAGCGGGTTCGGTCAATACATCCGTATTATTATCTTGATTAAGGCATGATATGGTCGCTACCTGGAGAGAGGGAGAAGAAAACACTCAGCGTGCGCTCTTGCAAGATCAGATTGGTTATTATTTTATCTAATCAGGATGGCTCCCACTGTTTTATCAAATCTTCCTTCAAACCCTAAAAGGAAAGACTAGCCGGGATTAATTACACACTACAAGTTCGCCAATCTTTCAGCCAGGCCAGTGTCGGTACTTTGAGGGAGGTCCCCTGTGCTTTCGCACGAACCTAATTAATGTAAACTTCGTTTTCCCAGAGGCGTAATCTCGTTAACACCTTTCTAGACACCGACTTGATCGGCTAATTGTAATGTGTAAAACTCTCCCAGGAGTAACTCTTACTCGCAGCGGGTATCGGGATCCAACTATCTCATAGAAGATATGCAATCTCATTGCAAATTTCAACACTTGAAATTCCCGATAATATTTTGCCCCTAGCAGCTATATAACCTCAACATAGTCAACAAATCATAAGTGCTAGTCAAGTTCAACCCGTCATTTCCCGATTGAATTAAACCCACCCGCACGACCCTTAACATAGTCAACAAAGTCGCACGACTATCCTAATCCAATCGCATCATATGCTTATGCAGATAAGCACTAATTAGCTACCGCACACTACGCCTTAACATAGTCAACAAACGTAGCACGAATACTAACTAGTACTTATCTGAAATGACGGAGGGCTACGACAGGTTTTTCTGAAAACCTATTGCGTAATGAACTTGATATCGTTGTAGAATCAAATGATTTTGAAATGGAGTGTTTTCGAGGCTTTTCTAGTTTTGCTAAAAGGGTCACTCCCGGTGAAGGGATCGTCGGCCCTTTCCTCATCGAATAAGGTGCGGGATATATCATATATATCGCTGTGCAAAGCAAAAACTCTTAAAAGCAATCAAAAGACAAACCGAGTGTGTAGCATCTGCCAGTTAGTGCTAAAGGAGTCACTCCCGGTGAAGGGATCTCGGTCATTTCCTTATCAAATAAGGTGCAAGATATATTATATATACCACTGTGCAAAGCAAGAACTGTAGCTACCTGTTTTAATTTTGAAATTCGATTCTACAACATCTTTAGGTTTCTTTTATTTCATTAATCTCATTAATGAAGTCCCATCATTTAAGCATCTAAACATCACAGATAAATACGACGTACACTTATGCCATCCGCATTCGCCTCGATGTCCCCTCGTGCACCGTTAGGTTAGGTAACTAACGGCAGAGCGGGGCAGGGCTAGCGCGGGTGTAAAACATAAGTAACGCCTATATAGTATATCATATAAACTATATACAGTATTTATCACAGAACATCAAATGATCACATCACAGATATCGCAGCAGAAGAATCATATGAAACATTGGATATACTAGGACGTCCGTGTTTTCAATACGAGCCAGTATAAAACACGGATTCCACGATCGCGATGAATAGCCAAACCCACACCCCTAGACCCCTACGAGAGCGGCAAGCAACCCTACCAATTCTAGAGTTAGGAGACCCGGACTCGACTCCTCGAGTTGGTCTCCCACTGGACTCCAGAACCCGGTTACTTATGCCCTCCTCCTTGGGTCTATCCTAGTGCGGAAAAGTAAATAATATACAACAACGGTGACAACTTCCACAACCTGGAAGTGCCCCAATAAAAGAATATTATGTAAGTCTACGCTAGCGCCCCGGCCGTCTACAGACGCCAAATGCGGAACAAAAACTTTTTATCTGGCGCTATCGTATACTTTAACCCGGATCTGCCATTATTGCTAAACTAACAAACTGTAAAGAGTGTAGAAAGGTTATACCGAACGATCCGAGTCCTTCGTTCTTTAACCATCATCCCACGCTCCGTTGCGGCTGCTCCGATCTCGTCGATCTCCGATCTGCTCGTCCAGGTGGCACCACATCACTGATTCTTTAAACGGGCTCCCGCCTCTGACTCGAGGCAACTCGGTCGTCAAGTTTGCTAAAAGAGACGACCAAGAATGATGTAGAGAATGAGTAGATGACTTTGTCTCACTTCGTCCAAGTCCGTGGACGATCGGTAAATGAAGTTGCCGTGGGAATCGGGTGATGGAATGAAATGAGCTTCGAAATTTCCATGCACCCCAAATACTATCATAATCTTTTACTACAAATGAAACATCAAGTGAGAGTGTGTGTGAGGAGAGAGAGGGGGCCGGCCTCTTATATGGAGGAGGAGGTGATCGTGGGAGTAAAGAGGGTGACCACAAGGAAAATATCATGTGTGAACACATGAAAATATCAAGCACAAAAGATCTTAAGGAAAACAAGAATACATTGAAATCAAAGCATGAGTCACAATCCTTGTCACCGCTTTCTAGAAACTTCTAGAACCTTCTAGAAGCATGACTCACTCTCATCCAAGAAAAGATAAATCCGTCTTTAACCGAATGTTAAAAGACGGCTGATAGAAAACTGGAAACTGGCAACTTCCAAAAGTGATCCTGAAACGACTTTCAGGATAACCCCGTAACTGTATAAATATACCCGCATTTGTATTACGACCGAATAAAAATGCAACTGAGACAAAGATATTATATCTACTCAATATAATACTCGGATCCGGCTTAAACCAAAACCGACCAGTATCATCTGCCCGAAAAATAACACGTGCGTAAACGCACGTGCATTTTCCGAACCCTGCCATAAAACCATACGGCCTCTACAACGTTTCGCCCGAACTTGGAAAACTGTCTGTGGGGGACTCTAATGACTCGTCAGTACCCTGGCAGTGGGTTTAACCACAAACCGTCAGCGGCACTAGCAATGCGTAACGGCTGCCCATGGACTGACCTCAAGGGAGGCCGATGAGCGAACTCATCCGGAAACCCTACTGAGCCTAACAGTGACAATGTATATACAGTCCGGTCCATTCGTCTATGAGTATCGCATATCTGCCTAGGGGGCTAGAAACGTCAGACCCCCAATAACAGTATAAGTCGTGTCGGAGTGAAGCCCAATAACACCCTGAGATACTACTGGAGTACCTACCAGTAAATCTCCTGCCATGGCCATGGACTTTGTGTAATGGCTCTCCTAGACACAGCACGACCTCGCCCCCAATACCGGGAGAGACGAATCCCCTGCCGATCCGCTCACGTGCCTCCATATGGCTCGGGACTGTACCCAAAAACTACCTGTTTGCACGACTCCTTTGAGCCGTGGTAGGGTAGAAATCAAAGCACAGTGGGAACTCACACGAGAAAAATGACGACCTCAGGTCGATGAATTAACCTGTACACATGTCACCAGGGAACTGCTATCTGACGATAGGTATAATACTAACTAGGAGATTCCCGGCGAGTCCTGTCCGGTGTACTCATAACCCAATGAGCACCTGTATACATCTTAGGTGATCCAACTAACACCAGTGGCTTGTGAGACCGGCCACCGCCCCTCGTCGGGGTCTCGACTGTACACACTAGTCTACTCCGGAGTATCGATGCCCTGTCTCGAAACTCCCACGACTAGGGACCACAATTAAGGATATGCATATAAACTACCCAACTCTCACGTATATGATCGCCATCATACTGTTGGTAGTAAAGCAAGATCCTAAGGGCTCTATCAAAGTGTAACATGTAATCAGTCACCTGAACATGTACACGACTGATAAAGGCAAACCAGATAGCATACTATCATCTCGAGTAAGACTGTCCTACCGGTATAGGTCCTCCGCAATCATTGCAATCACGAACCTGCGATCCAATAATTAACCATGAGGGCACTATCTCCAACATATTACATACAAGTTTTTACATGAATGAAAATGAAAAACACTCATCTCACATAAAAAAACCCCGGCTATTCAAACACGACGATCCAATATAACATATCCAGCAACACATAACATCACATGTCATCAACGTAAGTAAATATGCGCATCCTAATTGTCATTGACATATAGCAACGAAACCGGCGATATCACATATTACACTTACGGTCACAGAAAAGAAAGTGTAAAACTACAACAGTTGGAATCCGCAACCTCTTTAGACATCGCATGCCTAATCAAATGAATTCCTTAGACATCGCATGCCTAACAATTATAAACCCCGCATTTTAGTCTCATTATCGAAAACACTTTTCAATATCAAGTCGGGCAATTCAACAAGATTCCCGACATCCTGATCGAATGCTCGTCGCAAACTTCAGTAGGCGGCCGCACCCCCGACGCCGTCGACGAAGTGCACCAAGGCGGAACACCGCTACCGCGAGCACCCGAACGGATGCTTTCGGCGAGGGGGTTCTTCTACAGTCACTTGGTCGGGGCTAAGGGATGTAGCAGTCTAATAAGTTTATCCGGCGAGTATCCGTGTACGCTACGTGATTGCGACGGACTTTTGATCACATCAAAATTCCGTGGCAACCGATCAAGTGAGACTAAACTGCTATGTTTATAACATTCATTCAGTTATCTCATAACTACTTGTGAATTCTAATTATTGTATCCCATTCCAGATAAATAGAAAATGTTAAACTTTCCGATCGAACATTCAAACACCCAAGTTTTCCCGATACAGCTCAACACATGAAATAAGTTTAAAAATATTCACTTCGTGCCTCAGTAACAATGGTCCAGCCGTAGAAAGGTCAAGCCAACGCCTCACATGTGACACGCCGTACTGCCCCAAACCCTAAGGTTCAAAGGGCAGTTCAAGACGGTCATATAATCGAGTTAAGGTTTGTTGTCTTCCAGAGGGTCCATCACGTTACTTGCACTACTTAGAACGATTTTAAACCACGGAAAAATCCAACAATTGGAAATTTCCCGGCAGGGGAAAAAGTGGGTATTTATATCCGGTCGAACTTTTTAACATATTCTAAAATTATCTGGAAAAACACATAGACAAAATTAGACAATCCGATCGAATCTACGAACTCCCAATACAACCCAGAAAGCTCAACTCTTGAGTAAAAGTAAAAATATTCCAGAAAATACAGCACTAAAATATAGGAATTACAGTGCAAATTTTATTGGGAGAACCGATCGTACGGCCGTGGAACCGCCGCGAGAGCCAGGCTCCGGCCGCGGTTCCACGGCGGTTTAGTTGAGTTAGCCTCTCGTATTTCATAGTAACTCCTAAATACTCCTGCTGATTTTTCTGCATATTTTTAATTTGGAAAAATGCACCATTTTGAAAAATGTACAGAGAAGGGGTCGGATTAGGGTTTCGGGGTTCGTTCGGATTTCTAATATCGTTTACGCATCGCCTAAGACTCTAGCTAGGCTCTGATACCACTGTAGGGTTCCTAGGCACACTAATGAGGTCTCACAAGGTATCAACCATGCCAATTTAAAATTTTTCCGGTGCCGAGAAACCCCAATACGGATCGTTAACTAGAGTTTAGGCGAAACTACAAGCTACTAAACTACTTTAGTGCTAAGTGAACGGAAATACAACCTTTGTAGATCCGGTCCTCCACCTCCATAGCTCTGTGATGAAGTCACCTCGCTGTGATCATCGGATCCCGGGCTCTAGCGTCGGCTTCATCGGAGAAATGGGGGGCTAGGTCGTCGACTTCGATGCCGAAGATGATCTACGTCGAGACAACACAAGATCAAGCTCCAACTTCACCAAGCCATGAAAATTATGAAGAAAACACCCTATACTACTTGGCAAGTGGTAGAGGATGAAGAAATAGGAAATGGGTTCACTTTAGAATTGGATTTCTCACTCTTTTTCTCAAATCACCATTGAAGCTAGTAAGCTTCTTTCTTCTTGAAGAAGAAGAAGAAGAAGAAGAAGATAATATGATAAGTATTATTCAAAAAAGAAAACAAGGTGATTCTTATCATATAGCAACCATGGTTAAGTGTAGAGAATAAACCAAGGTTAGGTGAATGGTTAGGTTTAGGAAAGAAACAAAATGGTCAAAGCTTCATGAAGTTTCAAGTAAATCGAAAGAAAGCCGCCATTTTATTTCATCCCAAATGAATAAATAAATAAAAACCCTAACCATTTACTTAACCAAGGTTTAAATCATACATACACCCAAGTTTACATGTATCATCAAACATGAAACAATCAAGTGCACAAAAATATATCACATATACAATGTGCACATCAAGTGAAAAAAACATCTTAAGTGAACCAATATTAGTTAATGTAAAGTGATATAACAAATATATAATTATACATTAAATCATTAAATCAACACTTGACTTAATGATCCGGTCATATCACATATAACCGACTAATATCAATAGTAACAACTTATCGAATCAACACTTGATCCGATAACCCGGCTATATCGCATATAACCGATCAATGTCACAAATCGAGAGAATCGAATACAGTATCACATACTGGTATTATTCTCGGTCCTGCACATATCTCATATGCGCTCCTATTTCGTTTCGGTTGAGCCAGGAAACCTCTGTGTAGGACTCTAAAGACTCGTCAATACGCCGGCAGCAGGTGATGATCATATTAAACACCCACAAGCCGCAAGCGGTCTGCTAAACGTAACGGTCACCTGGGTATTGAGCGATCAGAAGATCGACGAGCAAGCCCGCTCACACTCCTGTGAATCCAACCAGTAACACTTACCGTACAGTCCGGTCTCGTCGTCTGATATGTCGCATATCTTGCCTAGGGGTGGTAAACGTCAGACCCCAATAGCTCGATAAGTCGTGTCGATATGAGGTCTATAGCAGTTTGAGAAACTACTGGTAACACTTACCAGTAAATCTCAGCAACCCTGGCCAGGGATTTCCGGTTATAGCCAATCGAACACAGCGCAACACCAACTCCTTATACCCGGAGAGACGAATCCCCTCCTATCGCTCATTGCCTCCATGTGAATCGGGACTGTACCCAAAAACCATCGTTTTGCACGCCCTCTTGGATGTGGTAAGGTGGAAATCAAAGCACAGTGGGAATCACACAAGACTCTATGACGATCTCGGGTCAACAGACTAACCTGTACCAGTGTCACCAGAGAACTGCCATCTAACGTAAGGTATAATACCATCTGGGAGTTCTCGGCGAGTCCGTCCGGTGTACCCAGTCTCCACTGAGCACCCGTATATCATCTCTGATGTCAAACACCAATGGATATGGGATCATCCATCGCCCATCTGTATGGGTCGAGAAGGTATACGTTAGTCTACTCTGGTATATCGATGCCCCGTCTCGATACACCCACGACTAGGGACCATGAAGGATGTACTTATGGACTACCATGTCCCCACTAGTATGATCCGCATCATAGTCCTGGTAGTCAAGTACTCATCCTAAGGGCTTTACCAACATGTAACAGAGAGACAATCAGTGTACACGTTAAGGTAAAGAGCAACCAGATAGCATACTATCATGTCGAGCAAGAAAGTCCTCTCTATATATGTCCAAGCATCCACAACAATATAAATCCTATGTATAGCAATGGCCTCTAGGGCATACACATAACTAACAAATACAAGTGTAAATGTTAAGATACAGAGCAACCAGATATCATACTATCATGCCGAGTAAGAAATTTCTCTCTATATATATGTCCAAGCATTCACTATACCATACAATAATGGTCTCTAGGGCATACATATTTCTAACAAAGAAGACACAGATTTTACATGGAAACCCAAATAGGAAAAAATCACGAGCAACGACAGAGAATGTTTCACTATTTGTGGAAAATCACAGAATTTCTCCTCTTTCAATTTTCTCTCTCTCTACCCTAGACAATTGGCTTCATATTAATAACCTACAATTAATCCTTAGAGATAAGTATGAAATTTAAATTTGGATATAATCAAATATACAATTTAAATCAAATATTTGATTTAAATCTTATCTCCGATTTAAATCTTCTCTAAATAACTAATTTGGATTTATCACTAATAAAAAAAATCCTATAGCAAATAGGATTAGAATTATAGATACAATTCTAACAATCTCCATCTTAATTTTTAAATCTTTCAACTGTGAACCGTCCTATTAGAAGTCTGCTGCTGCCAATCGTCCCTATGGCTAATTCCATCTATCAACACTGTGCAAGTCCAAACAATGTCTGAACTTGCAAATATATACCGGCTTAGTACACATATCTGTTGGGTTGTCTTTTGTACCAACCTTCTGTATCTTGATCCTTTTCTCAGTCTAGATGAAATGATTTCTCACATTGATGTATTTAGTCCTGTCATAATACACATGATCCTTTGCTAAACATATAGCACTCAAGCTGTCACAAAACAACACAACTTGATCTTGATGCCGAGATCACCAGCTAAACCTTTTAACGAGATGCCTTCCTTCGCTGCTTTCGTCAACGCCATATACTCTGCCTTTGTAGTAGATAAGGCGACTGAAGGCTGCAATGTAGCCTTCCAACTAACGACAGAAACCAGCTAATGTGAAAATGTAACCTGTCACCGATCTTCTCCTATCAAGATCTGCTGCATAATCCGAATCATAATAACAAGCTACTTCACAACACGTATCAACTCCTCCATAAATAAGACCAACATCAGTCGTTCCTCTGAGATATCGAAATATCCGCTTCATTGCTTGCCAGTGTTCCTTTCCAGGCCGAAACATATACCTGATAACAATGCTAACTGCATGTGCAATATCTGGCCTAGAGCACACCATATCATACATCAGACTTCCCACAACACTAGCATATGGGACTCGAGACATATACTCTCCGACTGAGGTGAGAGAGCTGCCGAAAGAC
Organism: Agapanthus africanus; assembly: GCA_030015575.1. NCBI lineage: Eukaryota > Viridiplantae > Streptophyta > Magnoliopsida > Asparagales > Amaryllidaceae > Agapanthus > Agapanthus africanus. The sequence continues at coordinate 50,054,086 of CM057351.1, read as the reverse complement.
GAATATTAGCAGCTAATAGAGCTCATAGGCTTCGCATCTGACATGTTGAACCTTTTCAACATCTTCTGAATGTAGCTCTCTTGTGATAAAAAAATCTTCCGCTGCTTGCGATCCTTGTATATCTCCATACCCAAAAATCTTTCGAGCTACTCTAAGATCCTTCATCTCGAACTCACCACTAAGAAGCACCTTCAATTTCTGAATTTCCGATTTGTCTCGAGCTACAATAAGCATGTCATCTACATATAGGAGTAAATAAACAAATGAGTTGTCCTCCAGTCTCATATGATAAATGCAGCAATTATACGGACTCCTATAGTTGTATCACTGCCTCGAAGACTTCTTTAACCCGTACAACGATTTCCGCAATATGCAAACATGATCTTTTTTACCGTGAAAAGTGAATCCCTCTGGCTGAATCATCAAGATATCTTCCTCTAACCCTCCATAAATAAAATTCGTCTTCACGTCGAGTTGCTCTAACTCCAGATCCTGATGTGCTAACATAGCAAGCAACACACGAATAGAAGTATGCTTCACAACGGGGGAAAAAATCTCGTTGTAATCTACTCCCTCTTTCTGAATGTAGCCCTTAGCAATTAAACGAGCCTTGAATTTTATTCTTTGTTCATCTAGGATTCTGGACTTCTTCTTAAAGATCCACTTGCATCCTATAATTTTTCTTCCCTCTAGCGGCTTGACAAGTTCCAATGTCTGATTCTTATGAAAATATTCCATCTCTTCTTCCATTGCAGCAATCCACTGAATAGATTTGGTACCAGAAATAGCCTCTTTATAACTAGAGGGCTTAGAAGACTCCACCTCTTCTGCTGCATTAAGCGTATACACTGCCATATCCTCGTAACCATATATCTGAGGGGGACGGATATGCCTCCGCGGACAGTCGATGACAATACTGTATGGTTGTGGCTGAGGTTGCTGTTGTGTACTGGCTCGGGTACATTCTTCTGATCAGACTGAAATGGAGTGATTTCAAACTCCACATGTTTACTGGCATCCTTCTCTTTATCTGCAGAAACATCAAGCTCCTTTCTCAGAAGAAACATAGAATGTTTTTCAAAAGTCACATCTCTACTATGTATAACTTTCGAATCAAAAGTCCAAATTCTATAACTCTCGACCTCAATACCATACGTGAGAAAAATACCCATCTTTTTCCTAGACTCCAACTTTCCTTCATTGATATGATAATAAGTAGGGCATCCAAATACTCTAAGGGTAGAATAATCTGCAGGTTTTCCAGACCATACCTCCATAGGGATTTTGCAATCAATGGTTGTTAAGGGAAAGCGGTTCACCAAGTAACACGACGTAATAATAGCCCCGGCCCAGAAATCCTTAGACAAGCCAGCAGAAGAAAGCATGTGCCGTGCTCTCTTTAACAATGTTCTGTTAATATGTTCTGCAACACCATTCTGCTGCGGAGTCTGGCCTTGCAATGCCCTCATCTTTGCAGAACTCATTAAATTGATTTGAACACAACTCCATGCCATTTTCAGTATGAAGACGTTTAATCTTCCTCTCGGTCTGGTTCTCAGCCAAAACCTTCCATACCTTGAAGGCCTTAAAAATATCGCTCTTGTGGTTCAGTATAATGACCTAAACCATCATGGAATAATCATCAATTAAAGAAAGAAATACCGAGCACCACCTTTCGATGGAACATGAGAAGGTCCCCAAACATCAGCATGAATATAGTCGAGTATTGCCTTCGTCCTATGCACTTCTATGCCAAACCAAATTCGGCGCTGTTTGCCGAAAATACAATGCTCACAGAAGCCGGCTGTCGCTGTCTTGTGGCCTCCAGGAAAGCCTTGTTTGTTGAGAACCGCCAAACCTCTCTTGCTCATGTGTCCAAATCGCATATGCCACAACTTAGTATTCTCTGCCTCTGATTCTTCTATAGGCGATACTACTGCAGAACCTGTCATTGTCTTTCTTTGCAAAATATACAAGGTCTTCTCCTTTACTCCTCTCATCACCATCAAAGCACCTTTTGAGACCCGAAGAACTCCATCTTCAATCACACATTGGTAACCTTTGGAGTCCATAATACCCAAGAAAATCAAATTATTTTTCAGATTTGAAATATATCGAACATCAGACAGAGTCCTCACTACAACATTGTGCATACGAATCCGAATAGATCCAATACCAACAGTCTTGCATGGCACATTATTACCTATCATGACATTACCGTCATCGAACTCATCATATGTTGAAAATCGGTCTCGATTGGGACACATATGATAAGAACAACCGGAATCTAGCATCCATTCATTCATTGGCCGAACATGATCAGTAATGGATAGAACTTTTTTGGCTTCACCGGATGACTCATCTTTTGCTACACCAGCAACCGAAAAATTGTTTGCCTTCTTTTCCATCTCCTCCTTTTTTAGACATGAATACTGCATATGTTCCTCCTTTTTGCGGTAATGAAAAATAATATTCCCACCACGAGTCCTTGACTTAAATTTGTCTCTCCACTTCTGTTTGCTTTTGTCCCTATTATAATGTCTTCTTTGATTAGAACGCCCTCTTTGATCGGAACCTTTCGCTATCAATCCATCCGCCTGACTCTCCACATTGCTTCCTGATACCTTGTACCGAAGTTCATGAGAGTGAAGCGCTGATCTGAAATCTTCTAGAGATATGGTGTTCTTACCAACAATAAAAGAATTTACGAAATTCTCGAAAGACGGTGGTAAGGAGCATAACAGAATTAGGGCATAATCTTCATTCTCTACTTTAACATCCACGTTTTTCAAATCCATAAGAATCGTATTGAGCAGATTAAGATGTTCTTTTAAAGGCGTACCTTTTTCATATGGAGAGAAAATAATTGTTGGTTTAGATGCAATTTGTTCGTGAGGGATTTCGTCATGTAAAAATTCTCCAATTTCAGCCAGAGATCCGACACGGTTTTCTCGTTTGCAACTTCGCATAAGACTTTCTCTTCTAAATATAGTTGAATCATCGCATGTGCCTTCTTCTCCATCTTTTTATAGTGTTCATCAGTCATCGACACCGGCCTCGTTCCAGAAAGCGGTGTCCACAGATCCTTTTGCTTCAACAGAGCGCACATCTTAATACGCCAGAGACTGAAACTATTCTTTTTGGAGAACGTGTCGATCTTAATATTGTGTGTTACCATCTTTGTACTCGATCGGTTGAATCAACTAAACCTCTGATACCAGATTTTTTTACGGATGATCGAGATAAATACGGAAACAAAGATGAAACATATCGCAGAAACTAGAAAATATCAACTCAAAGAGAGAGATTTTATGTGGAAACCCAAACAGGAAAAAACCATGGACAGCAGCAGAGAATGTTTCACTATTTGTGGAGAATTACAGAATTTCTCTTCTCTCTCAATTTTCTATCTATCCAACCCTAAACAATTGGCTTCATATTTATAGCTTGTAATTAATTCTTAGAGATTAGTATAAGATTTAAATTTGAATCTAATCAAATATAGAATTTAAATCAAATATCCAATTTAAATTTTATCTCCGATTTAAATGTTTTCTAAATAACTAAATTGGATTTATCTCTAATAAATAAATTATAAAACAAATAGTATTAGGATTAGAATCAATTCTAACAGATAATTACATGCCACAACCAATACTTTAATTTCTTAATTGAAGCCAACGTAGCCATAGGAGGCTACTCATTTTTCACCATGTTCCAAATCATTCATAGCAATTAATTGATGATATTAATAGTTTAATACCTTATTTTTATCTTAAATATATTTTCTACAACAAATAGATTTTAAATTATAAGAGAGTAGACATAGAACAAAGAGTGAGCATTAAAAAAGAGACTATCAAAACTTATATCTCATTTTCACTTTGTAAAATATTATATATACAGGGGAGTGATCTATTGCAAACCGGTCCGCGTTTTTTAAAAACGAGAACTCGCGATCCATGACATATTTGAACGATCCAAACCGTTTAAGTTGATCACGCTACTCTTAAATGTATGTGTTTGAAAAATCAAAGAATTTGAAGATTTCTAACCCACGTATCGAATGAGTGCAAAATGAACGTCTTTCAATATAGCAACATAAACTTAATCTAATACATTAGTTAGAGGTCTTCAAATCTTTTGATTTTTCATACACATAAACTTGAAGGTAGGGTGATCAACTTAAACGGTTCGAATCGTTCGAATCGTTCAAATATGCCGTGAATCGAGAGTTTCCGTTTTCAAAAACACGGACCGATTTGCAATGGAGCGCTCTTATATGTATATAGGAGAGTGATCCATTGCAAACCGATCCCCGTTTTTTAAAAACGGGAACTTCTAATCTTCGCAATATTTTGACGGTACGATCCATTCAAGTTGATCACCATACGCTCGATATATGTATATGAAAAATCAAAGGATTTGAAGACCTCTAGCCTATGCATCGAATGAAGTTTATGTTGCATTATTGAAAGACGTTCATTTTTGCATCCATCGATACATAGGCCAGAGGTCTTCAAATCCTTTGATTTTTCATACACATATATGTGAGAGTATGGTGATCAACTTTAACGAATCGGATCGGATTGTCAAAATATTGCGTAGATCAAGAGTTCCCATTTTTAGAAAACGGGGACCGGATTGTAATGGAGCACTCGTGTGTGTGTGTATGGGAAAAAAGTTCTTAAGGCGGTATCTTAGGATGCAATCTAAGAAGTCGTCTATATGGCACTTCATGAGAGACCATATCTTATAAATAAATACCAATTTAATGAATGAAGCCCCATGCATTTACCAGCCAAGGATATTCATGAAGTACAAAATGTGATATATATATATATATATATATATATATATATATATATATATATATATATATATATATATATATATAGAGAGAGAGAGAGAGAGAGAGAGAGAGAGAGACTTAATTTAGGGCGGGTTCGTATTTTTTCAAATTCACGAACTATTTTCATGTGACGTCCTTTCATCAATCCGCTCCATTCTAGTTGTGCTATACGTTTTAGATAGCTTATGGATGAAAAATCACGTTAATGAGGTGTTTTGCTTCTCGGAAAGAAAAGTGTATGAAAATAGCAGGATTTGGTGACTTTAATTAAAGCAAAATATTATGAGTTGACAGAAGGGTAAAGGAAATAGGAAAAGAACTACTATGCAAGGGCTTGCATGGTGCAAGCCCTTACATAGCTCTTAGATGGGCTCCTCCCACATGCAAAGAGAGCCCATCCAAGCACTCTAGAGGGGCTTGCACCATGCAATCCTTCTAGAGTAGTTTTTTTAGGAAATAGAGGATGAAATCATCACGGATTCAGGTCCTTTCCAAACCTTGAAAAGGCAAGTCTTTAATATGAGCCATCCATTTATTTGAACATTTGAACGGTGGAGATTCATAATCACGAGTGCAAAAATATTCATCCTTTCCTTAATTAACAGAGTTGTTCCAAAGAAATATTATTTTGAGTTTTCACCAAATATGGAATGTCCATTTATGTCGATCTTTATTTTTTCCTCTTCTTAATAAGATACATGTAAGCCTAATAAAAAATTATTAAATATTTAATAAATTTACTAAAGAAAAAATTATTAATTAAATAATATATACAATTTTTCCCCCTATTCTTACATGTATCTTGAAAAAAATGAGGACAAAATAAATTTTGCCAAATTCCTACTAAGACAAATAAGAGCAGATTTATTAAAGTTTTAATAAATTTAACTAAATTTAAAAGTATTAATGAAATAATATATGCAATTTTTTAACTTATGCTTACATGTACCTAAAAAAGTACAAGATAGAGTTTGTGATCAATGAAAGCTCAATATTAGGTGAAATCTCAAAATCTCTACTGTTATAATGCTAAAAGAAAGTGGTTTCAAAATGTAGAATCCAATTTCAATGATAGTATTATAAAATGCTATAAAATTTTCTCCATTTCTCAAGCAAAAGAAATAAAAAAAATTAAAAAAATTGCTAACTACTCCATCTCCTTCCCTCTCCAGTAACTACCCCTCTCTCTACTCTCTCTGATGTGGTATCCACCGGGAAAAACCCATTGAAAATTAATATTTTCTAATTAAATAATAACTATCTTTATAGAATTGAAGGTATTTCAATTGCAATATAGAATTTTCTGCTTCATGTGCACCGTACATGTGAAATACTAATAGTATTTAGTTAGAACCACTCCCTCAATTAAGTGAAGGATTAATATTTTTTAATATCTTTATAATTATATATGGTTATGAATCCCCATCATCCAAATAAATGGACGGCTCATATTAAAGACTTGGCATGTCCAAGGCTTGGAGAGGATCCGACTCCAAACATGCATCGCAGTGCTATTTAATAATTTTAATAACCTAACTCCTAATATACTTATATAAAAAAAAAATCTTTCCTCATAGGTATTCTAAATGCAATACTAACTGATCTTGAACAACAATAATTGATTTAGGATTTTTGTAGTTGACACCATCATTAATTCTAATTTTTCCGGTTTACCTTTCTTTCTCACGTTTTACTTATATCATTTCCTACTTTTGTAGTTACTTTCACAACATACAAACTTAATTATGCTTATAATATTTTCTTCATACTTAATTTTCAGAATTAGCTAGACATGAACTCCTCTTGATGATAACTGTATATTTCTTCTTTTTATTGTATAGTTCTCCTTTGTTGAAGAACGACCCCGGACTTCTTTAGCCTCTCTTGGTCATTTCGGTTTCTATAAAGATTAGAGTTTCTTATCAACATTGCAAGTTGATGCTGGATGAATTTCCCTCTAATTCTTTTGGCCTCTTGTTAGGGATATTTGTAGGCCTACATGACATTGTTTAGAACATGTCTAGAGTATTCTATAAAAAGCTTTCTACATAAGTTTAAGAGTCTTCTACTTCGACATTTTAAAACTTTTTTAATTCTTCTTTCGCCATCTTACAGTCTTCAAGTTTAGTATGGATGGTTCTAGATTCTTCTTCAAAGGCGAGAGATATCATCTTGAAGATTCTAGCGATCTTGAGAATGTTCTGCAGAATCCTATGCTCTCTAGAAAACTTGATAGTGCTTGATTTCCAACAGAAACAAGTGATTATGAAAATTTCATATGCAATCTTTTTGAAGGAGAATGGTTGGGTTTTTCCTTAGGGAGGCAATTATAGCTCTTATTACATTGCGTGTGATTTTTTATTCTATTTGTCAGCTTATTTGGATCTTAAGTAATCGAAGTAGCGTAAATGGTATTTCCATATCATTCCCACATCACCCATAGGCTTCTTCAAAGCTTGCGCTGACCTTTCTCGGTTTAGTTTTCTTTTAAGACAGGTAAATTTTGAACTCCTGTGAGGTAGGTTAGGCCTTTTCATGGATTGCAAGTAAATCAACTGAATATTTTGATTTTATGCTATGAGAAAAGTGGGGATCCGTCGATCTAAGAGAAATTTCTTTTTGTTTAGTCACAAACCAACGCTCTACAATTAATTGCATTTAAATGATCAGCATCATCTACTTGATTTTCAAGGACTAAACATATAACACAATATTATTCATGTGACTGACTGACTTTATAATTTGAATCTAAACAAAAACATCTTTCTGCATGATGACAGTTATAGCTTGGTAGAGGAATTATATATGCAAAGCTTTGCATGGTACGTACAATTTCTCAACTTTGGCTGCTGTGCCCTGTGCCAACCCTAGATGGTTGGTTGGATATGATATGATAACACTGCAGTACATATCTTGTATGACATAACATAAAGTAGATCAAAGACTAAGCACACAGCACAGTGTCAGTGGTTTCTTAAGCAGGAAACAAGAGTTCCAATTATTTAGTACCCTTTATATTTAAGTTTGAATTAGCACTCTGTTTCTTTTGATCATTTCATTAATTGGGTTGCTAGCTTCTCTTTATAAATAGTTCTTTTTAGGACCTGAGGGAGTTAAGACCCTTAACACTTTTGTGATAGTTAGATCTGACAAATTTTAAAGTAATACCATATATATCTGTACTTCAGAGAAATTCTGGCTTTTCTGGAGATCACTGGACAAAAGAATAATTAAAATTACTCAAATGATTAGTATAGTTATTAACTTGTGATAAAAAGAATGAATGCAACTTGAATAGATTTTAGAAAGAAATCACCAAGATAAGCATGATTTCTTGAAGTCGTATAAAGTAATTAGAGTTAAATTTATATGCGTGTGAACTAATGCCAGTTAAAGCATGTGCATTATACTTGTTAGATTATAGGATATTTGAATATAACTGTATTAGATATTATGATTATCATATATCAGCTAAGTTCTGATTTATATTGTTGAGATTATAATTAATTTATTAGATGTTTAAGATTTTTAGTTATCAGTTAATTATGTTATAATGTGTTTAAATTGATATGATTTATCTTTTAATAAAATTAATCGAGTTCATGTGATTCTTATTATGGTATCAAAGCAAACACAAAAAACAGAAGCAAATCTTTTAAGCATGTCTCCTTGAGCTGGGAAACTGAAACCGTCTCCTCTTCTACACCGAAAGCGCTTGATTCCGATCAAGTGTTTTAAGATCTTCGACAAAACAGAGGGCAGAGGGATTCGAGGCGTACCCGAACTTTTTGAAGGTATAATATTGTTTGTCGAAGATAAAAGGTTAGATCGAGACGTCCTCAACGAAGCCAAGCTTGTGGTTGTGCATATGCGGCCTGGGGCATAGAGCCATGGACCGAGGCCCACAGCTGGGTTGAAGTTGAAGATGGAGCGCTGCGAGAGACGATGGGATAGAGAAATCAAGAAAGGATGCATGTATCTCGGAATGAGAAAAATACGGCACATTCTCGAAAAACCCGACTTTTCGAGAAATGTGAAGCTGTCTGCTATTAGAATCGTAACATCTATATTTTTTATGAGACGGGCTGTACCTTATCATAAAACACTTGACTGAACGAGAAGAGAGTTTATCTCGTTCATGAAAAGGATGAAAAACGAAACAAACACAGCCAAAAGTGCGTAAAATGGAATAGTCAGAAAGGGATTTATAAATCCTTAAGTATGGAGTGACGTTAGGAAATAAAGAAGATGGAGTAATGTTGATGAGAAGTACATCAGTCAAGAGAGCCTCAGCCTAATAAGAGCGAGGAGCAGATGCAGAGAGTAAGAGGGCTCATGTGGTGTCAAGTATATGTCGATATTTTCTCTTTTCTATACCATTTTGTTCATGAAATAAAGAAGGTATAATATTGATGAGAAGTATGCCGTGAGATTTAAAGATAGCTTGCATTGATGATGAAATATACTCACAAGTATTATCAGATTTGAAAATTTTAATTCGTTTTTGAAATTGGGTGTAAATCATGTTTGTAAATTCAGTATAAATGGATGAAATCTTAGATCTTGCATGCATAAGATAAACTCAAGAACAACGAGAGTAGTTTTCAATAAAATAAACATAATGTCGATAACCGGACATAGATATCATAGGAGCAGGCCCCAAATATCAGAATGAATCAAGTCAGAAGGTTCCAAAGAAGTTTTATTATGTGACAAAATTGGTAAGGAAGTTTGTTTGGATAATCGACATCCAACACAATTATTTAAGACAGTAGCACGGAAAGACCCTAAGACTCCACACTTAGATAAGGACTTAAGATGAGAATGCAAAATATGACCCAGACGGCGATGCCACATGTTAGAGATAACTGATCCAGCTACAATCTTACTCGAGACAGGTAACTAAAGATACTCCAATTGATATAAGCCATTCACTATTTGGGCCGTCCTAATCTTCTGACCAGTGCTCAAATTCTGTGCAATACAAGAAGTGGATGAGAAAGTTATAGTGCAACTAGAATCAGTAATCTGACTAACGGATAGAAGATTCGTTGTTAATTTGGACACATGCAATACAGATGAAAGAGTAAGATTGTCAAGAGAGTACGAACTAGGTGTGATATCACTACACTGAGTAACTGCAAATGATGAATCATTAGTAGTATGTATGTATTGTTGGAGTCAAAAATTACACCCCGGTTGACCAAGTCAAAGTCAAAGTCAACCCCAGGTAAACGGGTTCAAGCCCAGGTCAAGTGGGCCATACCCAAGTCGAGCCCCGCGGCCAGTCTCCCCCATGCCAATATGAAAATTATGTAATAAATAATTTTGATATAATTTTTATGAATAAATATAAAAAAATGGGCATAAAACCAAATTTTTGTAAAGCCCATGGCTCTTGTACAAAAGAAATGAGCACATGAGGCATGGAATGGGAAAAATGCCATTTTGTAAGGCCCAAAGGGCTATGTGTAAATTTGTAAGTTTATATAAAGCAACATGATAATGAAATGAAAAAACAATAATTGATTCCCTCAAAAAGTTAAGGTTTCTGCGCCTCCTCCTTCCTCAAGGTTCTAAACCTTCTTTTTCCTTCTTGAATTAAATCAAGAGTTTAACTCTCCTTTTTAGAAAAAGAAACAGTTTTTCACCATAAAACCCTTAAAGGAGAGCTCGGGTCTTTGATCAAATCCTTAAAATGGATGATTTTTAAGTCCCGTCCCTCTTTTTTCTCCAAGATCCAGCCAACAGAGAGGAGGAAGAAGGAGACCCATCTCCCAAACCCCACTTTGGGAAGATCCAAGACTCAAGAGAAGATCTAAGGGTTAAGAGAGAAGAAAGAGGTCCCCTTTCATCATCTCCGAAAATCTCTTAGGAGTTAACTCCACAAATATATATATATATATATATATATATATATATAATATTAATAAATCTTTCTTTTTAGGAGTTCAACTCCCAGTGCAGGGGTTAAGCACCTTTGTCCTTTTTTCCAAAAGTCAATTGGGAGTATAACTCCCAGTATAGGGGCAAAGCCCCATTTTCCCGCTGGCGCTCAGTGCCCGCGTGCCAAACACGTGAGGCGCTTTCACCCGGCGCCCACGTGCCAAGCACGTGAGGTGCTTGCTCCCACGCGTACTTTCGACGCTATTTCCCTTTATATATATATATATACACAATTAACAACACTTTCCCCCGTTAGAAAAAATTTCTAATGGGGCGCTGTCCCGCACCCCGCAAGGGGGCTGCTAGCCCCCTTGACCCCTAACCCGCTATCCGGGTAGCGGGACCCTCGTAAAATCTGCGAGGCCCCCGATATACCCAAGACCCCTCAAAACACAACACACGTACACTGCACATTGAGTTCGCATGACCAGTTTGACCCGTCAATCGGAGGTTCCTTCGCTCCAAAGACGAGAGGTAATTAACGGCAGCTTAGTCCACGGCTGCCGGAGATTCGGATCCCCATAATCAATAAACCCCAGCCTACCTTAGGCAGGGGGAATTTGTAATGCGCCTGACAAGCGACGCGTATTTCTCATCTCAATGGGGTGACGAAAAACACCCTACAGATTCTGACACGCCCGGTGGGACGTTATCTCTCCTCCCATATTTCGGGTTAAACGTTCATGTGAACTTAATCAATATATACGTCTATCGTATGTACTAAAATCATGCTTCTATTTATAGGTTGACAACTTTCGAATGCAATCTCGGACGCAACAAAATGTCTCCAAGGACAAGCTCAGCTCTCAACACAGCTCCCATCTCCTACACGATGAAGATGGACGCCAGGACGGTCCTCCCGGCCAGTCTCGGGCGACAGTGGGAGGAGCCGCTACTACCATTTGGCTCTATTCTGTTCGTGCCAGCTAATGCTATCCCTGCTTTTCAAGCCCCGGTGATGGATAAACCGGCCTCAAAAGGAAGATGCCAAATGTCATGGTCACGTAGGCACCTCAGCCCAAGCATAAAGCTATCTCCGAACAACTCTTCGGTGCTCCAGCTGGGGGCAAGACCATCAACACCAACAAAGCAATAAGGCATTTTGGGCAAGCTCCAGCGGTGCCCCTGACAACTGCTCAATCAGATATCTTCTTTAAGCTCCCCGTCAATCGACTCATGATGGCTTCCTGGATGACGGATGCCCGTCAAACCCTCAAAATCGAGAAGCTAAGACAGAAAAGGCTTAGATACAGAGCCAACAAAAAGGCTAGGGCTCCTGCTAGGCTGAACTTCATGAGGTTCCAAGAACAGGGTTCCCCTGCAACAACAGCTGAATCGACTGTGAAGCTCGCTAACTTTTTTGAACCGCTAAAATTGCTTCAGAAGAATGCCATGACCGCAAGAGTCAAGAAAGCTGCAATTCGGACAACGCCACCCAAGGACCCAGTCAGACCAACCGTTTTCAGTTGCCTGTCCTTTCCCGAAGAGGAAGGGCAACGACGATGGTCCGAAAAAGCAGCCGCCAAAGATAAAGAGATGGCTGGATATGTGGTCCACATTGTCTACATGGTGGGCACGCGCAGCAAGAGCAAGGACGAGGCCAACACATCTCAAATCCAATCTGGTGTGAATGTGGCTGCCACTTCCCAAGACCAGCCTCCCTTGAAAGGTAATGAAAACCCTTCCAGTGAGGCTGATAAACAGAGAGACTCCTCAGTTCATGAGGAGTCAGGCTCGGAAAGCGAAGAGGGGCCAATCTTTTGTCCCAAGGCCGCAGAGCAGTAACTTCTCCAAGAGCTCCGAAAATAGCTCAGAAGTAAAGATAAGGAGATGGCCAAACTTTACTCTAAAATTGACGACTTGACGAATGTCGTAATGTAGCTCATAACCCAAGTTGCCTCTCAGCCGTCCAATCAAGCGCAGGGTTCTGCGCATGAACCGGGAAATGGTGTCCCGAGGCAGCCGACGCCTATTCCCTCAAATCCAAAGGGCGGATCGCATGAAAGTCGGTCGCATCCTATCTTGGGAAATGTCTTGGCTACCGATGACAGCAACCTAATAACTCAAGATCAAATCATGGATTTGGTTGCCAACAAACTCAAAATATTGGTAGCCGAAGCCGAAACGCAGAAAGATATTAGCAGTAGTGGGAGACCATATTTTGCTCGGTATGATCTGGTAGAGTTTTCTAGCGGCTATATCATCCCCAAGTTCAGAAGATTCGATAGGACGGGAAATGCGAATCAGCACATCGCCCACTTTAAAGCCTCATGCGGGAATACTGGGGGCAATGATGCGCTTCTCCTCCGCCAGTTCGTTAATATCTTAACCGATGTCGTTTCGACTGGTACGCGAGCATACCGTATGGCTTCGTTACTATTTTCGTCCAAATGGAATCTCTGTTTCGACAACGGTTCATGAGTGTCAGCGATAAGATCATTATTGCTGACCTCGTAAGAACCAAGCCAAAGAACAACGAAAGCGTCACGGATTTTATAACCCAATGGCGCAATCTCTCCGTCAAATGTGAGCCACCGTTGGAACAAGACCAATTCGTCAATCTCCTCATCGGAAATCTCGATACCTGGATGAATCCTTTTCTATGCACCGCAGGTCTCAAGACGTTCCAAGAACTGACCAAGAAAGTTCAGATGTTGGAGCGTTCAAAGTAGGAATCTTCCTCTGATTCCCAAAATAACAATGAATCCTGGAGAAACCGAAAGAACAATAATCGCAAAGGCGGAAATTCCAACGATACTGAATCTTTTAACATTTCGGCTAACCAAAATAAGCGAGGAATGAGCGGGCCTAATGCCAACCAGCCTCGGAAGCCAGTGTTCGGAGAGGGAGGAGAATCTTTACTGAAAGAGAAGATGGATAAGGTATATTCCTTCAAAAGGGACAAAGTCCGTAAAATATTCAAGGATGCCATAAGAAACGGTCTACAATTGTCAGAATCAAAAAAACCTCAAGAAGCGAATATGACCGATGACCCTAAATATTGCCCCTATCATAGAGTGATATGTCATGCCATTGAGGACTGCTTCGTCTTCAAAGATTGGGTCGAAAAGCAATACAAGGCGGGAGAGATAGAACTGTCTAAAGGCGTGTTAGTAAACAATCAAGCTACGGCCGCTAATTTCATATAAACAGAGACCGAAGCCCTTCGGGAACCTGCTTCTCTCAGTGGTCTGCCCTTCTCTGAAAGGAACGGGTTAAGGCAACAAGCTAAAAGCCAAATGAGCAATATTGCCAATGAAGAAGCGGTAGATGGGTACACAATCCATACGGTCTACATGATGGAGCCCAGAGTAACAAGTCCTCCTACGCCTTATAGCCATGACGATGACGTGGTTGTTTCCATCCAACACCGGCTCGGTCTAGATGACGGAAAGCCCGCTTATGCAATTAAGCTAAAGGAGTCCAGGGTTCCTGCAGAATCGAGCCCAGACTCCAACATATGACCACCACGTCGTTAAACTGGGAACAATCGACTACCACGTCGTTAAACTGGGAACAGTCGACCACCACGTCGTTAAATTGGGAACAATCGACCTCTAAGTCGTTAAACTGGGGATGTAAAAATGTGTAAAAAAAATAAATGAAAAAATGCAAAAATGCAAAAAAAAAAGCTGAAATAATAGGGCAACCGCGAATAAATAGCTAAAATGATAGGGCAATCGCGACCTTCGCGATAAGAAAAGCTGAAATGGTGGAGCAATCGCGGAAAAAAAAAACTTGTATACAAATAAATATCCCAAATCCCTAAATGGCGAATGATGAGTCACTCCTGGTACCATATTCCAGTGCAGCGATGCAGACGCCAACCAAAATTTCAAATCCCTGAATGTCCCAAACGGCGAATGATGAGTCGCTCCTGGTACCCATATTCCAGTACAGCGATGCAGACGCCAACCAAAATCCAAATCCCCAAATGGCGAATGATGAGTCGCTCCTGGTACCATATTCCAGTGCAGCGATGCATACCCCAACCAAAATTTCAAATCCCCGAGTGTCCCAACGGCGAATGATGAGTCGCTCCTGGTATCATATTCCAGTGCAGCGTTGCAGACGCCAACAAAGTCCCAAAATTCTTTGAGCCCTACGGTTGGTCCCCAAGTTGATTATCGTATACAATCCACGGGCTCAAATAATTTTCATCACACTAATACCCCACCGCAATCACCAGTCTAGCGGCCAGTCCCCGCCCTTGGAATTATGCTCCATTTGGGAAGACGCATTCATGTGTCTTCACGATACCTGAAGAGAACAAAACTTACGAGATCCTCTCGACTCGTAAGAAAATACCTTCATAGGATCCTTACGACTCATAAAGGAAAAAGCACACTTGGGGGTCCCCTCGACTCCTAAGGAGAAAATACACCTACGAGATCCTTTCGACTCGTAGGGAGAAAATACTTTTATGAGACCCTTACGGTTCATAAAATTGAAAAGCCTTAGGTGATAGGGACCTAAACCTGTCTTCTAAGCCATCGCTCCCCAGCAGGCAAAGACAAATGATGAATTGCTCCTAGCACCCGTGCTTCAGTGTTAACAACGCCGATGCCAACCCCAACCTCGAAATTCTAAATCGATCCAATAGACCCCTAAGTATTTAAACTGGGAACAGATGACCTCTAAGTCGTTAAACTGGGAACAGATGACCCCTAAGTCGTTCAACTGGGAACGAGGGAAATCCCCTCACGGCAAATGATGATTCGCTCCTGGTACCATATTCCAGTGTAGTGGTGCTGATGCCAAACCAAAACCAAAATCTCCAAATCCTCTCATGGCAAACGATGATTCGCTCCTGGTACCATATTCCAGTGTAGTGATACTGATATCAACCCAAATCACATCAAATCACCAAGACAACCAACGACCTCCCTAGCGGAATCAAGCTCCACCTCGAAAACAAAGTTCCGACACCGCGGAAAGTGGAGCAAGTCAACTTCAACCACTGACATCGTAGAAAGCGGAGTAAGTTAAATCCAATCTCTAACGCCGCAAGAACCGAAGCAAGTTAAATCAAGCACCGACCGTCCAAGTCGCAAAAAGGGCAGCACCGACTGTCCAAGTCACAAAAAGGGCAGCAATGACCTCTCCGTCGGAATTATGCTTCGACTCGGAATCAAGTCAACCAATGATCTCCCCGTCAAAATTATGCTCCGTCTCGGAATCAAGTCAATCAATGACCTCCCTGTCGGAATTATGCTCCGTCGTCTCGGAATCAAGTCAACCAATGACCTCCCTGTCGGAATTATGCTCCATCTCGGAATCAAGTTAACCAATGACCTCTCCGTCGGAATGATGCTCCAATCCCGGAATTATGCTCCGATCCTAGGAATTATGCTCTGGTCCCCGGAATTAAGGTCCGGTCTCTGGAATTATGCTCTGATCCCTGGAATCATGCTCTGCTCTTCGGAATGATACTCAAAACCCGGAATTATGCTCCGATCCCCGAAATTATGCCCCGATCCCCTAAATTATGCTCTCGGAATGATGCTCCACCTCGGAATGATGTTCCACCTCGAAGTTCAACTCCAAGGTCCATCAATTTCATGCAGACAACTCATATACGCGGTATGCATTTATTGATTGGGGGCACTTTGTTGGATTCAAAAATTACACCTCGGTTGACCAAGTCAAAGTCAACCCCAGGTAAACGGGCCTAAGCCCAGGTCAAGTGGGCCATGCGCAAGTCGAGCCCCGCGGCCACCCTCCCCCATGCCAATATAAAAATTATGTAATAAATAATTTTGATGTAATTTTTATGAAGAAATGTAAGAAAAATGGGTATAAAGCCAATTTTTTGTAAAGCCCGTGGCTCATGTGCAAAAGAAATGAGCACAAGAGGCATGAGATGGACAAAATGTCATTTTGTAAGGCCCAAAGGGCTATGTATAAATTTGTAAGCCTATATAAGGCAACATGATAATGAAATGAAAAAACAATAATTGATTCCCCTCAAAATGTTAGGGTTTCTGTGCCTCCTCCTTCCTCAAGGTTCTAAACCTTCTTTCCCCTTCTTGAATTAAATCAAGAGTTTAACTCTCCTTTTCTAAAAAGAAACAGTCTTTTACCATAAAACCCTTGAAGGGGAGCTCGGATTTTCGATCAAATCCCCAAAAGGGGTGATTTTTAAGTCTCACCCCCCTTTTTTCTTCAAGATCCAGCCAACAGCGAGGATGAAGAAGTAGACCCATCTCCAAAAACCCCACTTTAGAAAGATCTAAGGCTCAAGAGAAGATCTAGGGCTCAAGAGAGAAGAAAGGGTATATCAGGGGCCTTACAGTTTGAGTTCACATGACCAATTTGACCTGTCAATCGGAGGTTCTTTCGCTCCAAAGGCAAGGGGTAATTAACGGCAGCTTAGTCCGCGGCTGCCGGAGATTCGGATTCCCACAATCAATAAACCCCGGCCTACCCTAGACAGGGGGAATCTGTAATGCGCCTGACAAGCAACGCGTATTTCCCATCTCAATGGGGTGACGAAAAACACCCTACATGTATGACATAGGAATGATAATACAGTTTGCAAGAAAAGATTTTTCAAATGTCATATGATGTGAGGCACCTGAGTCAAATATCCAAGGAATAAAAATACCAGAATTAGCAATTGAGACAGTACGATCAGAAAATATAGATGATAACCTCTCGACTTTTGAGCCTTCTTTCAAGCCTCGTGCTCTCAGCAATCAAGCTGTCGTGCTCTCTCGTGTTCTCATCTCGAACTCTATTCCTCTAACCATGGATAGTGCTTACAAGGCTCCAAAATATCCCTCTTATCAATCTAAAAAAACTTTTTTAGCAGCAATTTGAAATGAAGGATCTTGGATATTTACATTATTTCTTGGGGATCGAAGTTGCTTACTCTCCCCATGGTTATTTTCTGTCACAGTAGAAGTACGTTTTCGGTTTTCTTGCACGAGCCACGATTGATGATTATACTATTACTGCCAGTACTTTTAAGGCTACACCGATAGAGCTTCTCATCTGAAGCTTCGTCAATCAGATGGAGTGACCTTATCGAACCCCACTCGGTATCATGAGTTGGTTGATGCATTTATTTATCTCTCTCCTACCAGGCTAGACATTGCACATGATTTTCATGTTCTCAGTCAGTTTATGAGTACTCCTACATCTGTTCACTATGAGCTCCCATACGGGTTCTTTAATATCTTCGTGATACTCATACTCGGTCGCTGTTGTTCCTTCCAATTCTAACCATACTTTATACGCATACTCTGATGCTAGATGGGCCGACAACCCTGATACTCATCGATCTACCACTGGGTTCTGTGTCTTATTGGATACAGTTTTTATTTTCTGGTGCAGCAAGCGCCAAGATACTGCTTCTCGCTCCAGCACTGAACCTGAATACCGTGCAATGGCTGATACTGTTGCAGAGCTTAAATGGCTTCTAGTTTACTTACTGATATAGGTGTCATCATTCCTTCTCGCTCTTCATTTTATTGTGACAATAAGAGTGCTGTTTGTATTGCTGAAAATCCAGTTTTTCATGAATGTACTAATCATATTAAGATGGATTATCACACAGTTCGCCAAGAGTACGACTGAGGTCGGATTTCACTTCCTTACATCCATTCTAATAATTATGTCGATCTCTATACGAAGTCTCAAACACGTACTCAATTTTTGCATTTCTTGTCCAAACTCTCAGTTTATGATCCACCGTGAATTTGAAGAGGGGCTGTTAGATTATAAGATATTTGAATATAACTGTCTTAGATATTATGATTATCATAAATCAGATAAGTTCTGATTTATGTTGTTGAAACTACAAGAATCACCCCTTTATTCCGTCGGGCATCACCCGAAGAAATAAATACGCAACCTGAAGAAATAAGTTTATTCCGTCGGTCGATGTCCGACGTAATAAAAGACTACAAAATAAATTTATTTCGTTGAGTGTTTTTTTTATTTCGTTGGGTACTTCATTTCGTTTGCAGATAACCGAAGAAATAAGGTCATAAAAAACTGGGCAAAATTTGCCTGTACGCAGCTTATTCCGTCGGGCAATTTCCGACGGAATAAGTTATTTCATTGGAAATTTCTTGAAGGAATAAGCTGCATACAGTGAAAAAACAGAGCATGTTTTGAGCATTCGATACAAATGCAATTCAATTACTGATATTATAACCAACAAACAACCAATACATATCATAATACTCACGGTCATACCGCATACAAAGTCAATCTATTCCACAATCAATTCAAAACAAAAAAAATAGATAATAAACACAAATCCGATACGTACGATACGATATTGAAATAAAATTCATTACTTAAACAACTTCACGAAATTATAGAATCGGAGAATCTGATACGAAATATAAGTAATATATTATTTATATAATCGTATTTTATAACTTCTTAAAACGTAAAAACATATGAAATAGTGATTCGTCGATGCACGCGCGTTTTGTACTTCTCCACTCCATCTCGAGCTCACTTACCGCCGCCGCCGCCGCAGCCGTCCAGAAAGTCATCGAAATCAAGCAGGTACTATAATATTATCAACAGACAAGTATTAGTACACAATATTCTCGATAATTATATGAAAATTATATTGAAACTAAGGATTATCAAACTTACATCTGATATTTGCTTCTCTTGAGACTTCAAGCTCTCCATGATCTGTATTCTTGTGTCAAGTGACCTAGCGAATTCTTCTCTGGTCATTCTCCTTCGCGAACCAGAAGATGACGAAGGTCCAGATGAAGGAGTAGACGAGAAGACGCGTGCTTGAGAACCCACTGGAGTATGAGGAGAAGAACCTTCTCCACGGAATACCGAAATGAGTAGAGAAGTGGATGGGGGCGCTGGAGGCGCGGGCTCCTGAATGAATATCCCTGCACGTATCTCAAAAGGATGCAACTCCGGATCCTGATAGGCGTGATATACTGTAAGCGACATACCCTGGCCATCCAGATGAACTCTCCTATACCGATCCGGGTTGTGTCGCTGAATGACATCATCATTAATTCCATGAAGCTCAACGGGAGTAGGATCTCAGCTATACTCCTCGACAAAAGTTTTTCATTACAACTTAAGGTTTTGGTTACAAGTTACTGTTTTGGTTTCACATCAAGTTTTATAGGTTATCCGAGCTAATTTATACTAGGACATCAACTACAATATCTCTTTTATCAACAATCCTAACCACAATATTTCTTTTATATATCAATAATTTATAATAGAATATCAACCAAAATTGCAATATCAACCAACAAACAAACAAATAAAATTGGGGGGAAAATATATTTATAAAGAAAATATCTTTACTGAGCTCAGAGGAGGCGACGATCGCGAGCTTGGAGTCGACATGACGACTTAAGCTTGGAGGAGGAGGTGGTGGAGACGACCTGCGCTTGGAGGTGAAGGCGACGACGGCTTGGAGAAAGAAGAGGAAGAGTAGGGTCGACTTGGAAGGCGTCGGTGGCTTGGAGGGGGAGGCTTGGAGGGGGTGTGCTTTGAGGAGGAAGGGGCCTTCCTGGAGGAGGACGGGGAGGCGATGGAGAAGGTCGAAGACGAGGGGATAAAGGGGGAAGAGATCGAAGCAGAAGGGACCGGGTCGAGGGAAGGGGGAAGAGGTCAAAGCCGAAGGAAGGAGATCATCACCGGCAATAGGAAAAGGATGAGGGAAGAAGGAGGTCGGAGCCCTTGGGAGAGGGGGAGGGGTTTTGGGCAGGGTGGGGGGCTAGGGTTTGGGATCATCTCAAACTCGAGGCCCCCTGGGCTTTTATATTTAATTGGGTTATTTTGCCAGGTAATAGCTGACAGAATAACCCAACAAAATTTTAAATGCTTTTGGTGCCAGGTTTGGTTTGTTTGGGGGTTTATTCCATCGGATAATAACCGACGAAATAAGCCATAATTTCTTGTAGTGTTAGATATGATTAATGTGTTCGATTGTTAGGATTATTAGTTATCAGTTAGTTATGTTATGAGGTGTATACATTGAGATGATTTATCTCTTAATAAAATTGATCAAGTTTATATTATTCTTATCAATACTAGTTTTGATTTCAAAGATCTTACTATAGCGTACTTTCTTTGTTGAAGATATGGATTCTAATCCTCCATTATTCTAGTCATGTTTCCCCACTTCTTGTATGTACCCGTTTGGAATTTTTTTCTTGTTTTATATATTTTAGGATTTTAAGACATGAATTACTAACACAGAATGTTCAATTTGAGGGGAGTTTTAAAGTTTTAAACTGTCTAACATAACTTAGGAAAAAAACAAGAATATTTCTTATGTTACCTTGATTTTGGAGCAAATGTATTTGGAAATTCATATTGTCGCAAATTCTGAAATTCAGCGGAAACCTGTAATTTTTTAGTTCCATATTTTTAAGTTCCATATGGATCAAGAATTTGATGTCTAATGAAAACTCATAGTTTTCAGCTCCAGTTGTGATATATGACTTTAGGTGTAAGATTATACCACAGGACCTTTCTGATCTCTGGCAAACTACACAAGTCCTTGGGCAATGCAGTTGAGAGTTCATAGTATTGTAGTCTAAATCATATTGTTTGTTGGCTAAATTGCACATAAGTATCAAAGGTTTCAAGCGTTTGACAGGTAAATACCTAAGTTATTGTGAGTTTCACTTAAATACCTATCTTTGACACTAACAGTTTGATAACTACCGGGCATTAACGGAAATTACAAAATTACCGTTATACCCCCAGTTAAATAACCCTAATCCTCTTCCCTTCTTCTTTCTCGGCCTCGCTGCCGTTGACTTCAACCAACCTGTCAACTCCAACTCCAACCTCGCCACCGTCGACTCCAACCTTTCCATCGACTCCAACCTCGCCGCCGTCGATTTGTATCGGGGACTTGCCGCCACCAACTTCAAGCTAATTGAACCCAAATATTGAGACAACTTCAAGCCAATTTTGTAATTTATGAACTTTAGTTTAGATTTTAGTTTAATTTCATTAAATATTTGTGAATCTTGAAGAATTTCATTAACTAGGTTAGGATTAGGAATTTATATTTAATTTGATACAATTATAACTTATTTGACAAGGAAAGAAGAAGAAGGGAGGAAAAGGGCTAGGCTTAAAGTTTAATTGAAGAAGAAGATGATGAAGGAAAGAGGGCTAAGCATATGGTTTAATTTGAGAAGAAGAAGAAGGAGAGAAGATGGCTAGGATTAGGATTCAATTGGAGAAGAAGAAGAAAATAGGGCAATGAGTTTGTGTCCATTTTGAGAAGAAGAAGAAAAAGGAGAAGAAGAAGGGATAATGGTTATGGTTTTGGGTTCAATTTGAGAAGAAGAAGAAGAAGAAGAAAAAGAAGGGCAAAATAGTCAAGAAATATCACATGCATGCAATGCATATAAGGATAAAAAAGAAAATATTATGGCGGTTGACTGACGGTGGGTAGGTAAGTGCTCACGGAGAAAAACGTTAGATATTTATGTGCTATTATAAAAACCATAGGTATTTATCTGTTAAATGGCTGAAATCTTGGGTATTTATATGCAATTCAGCCTTGTTTGTTTTTTTAAATTTTACCACATTTCAAATAGGCTTATTTACCCAAAAAAATCCCGCTAGGTTTTGGCCCATGGCAAAAAACCAGTCTTTCTTGAGGAATATAAAAAACCATCATATTTCATGGCGCCACATCATCACCATCTGTATCATGTCAACGCCATGTCAACTAAGTTGGCACGTCAGAAAAAAATTCTAAAAATCCCAAAAATATCTCTGTACTAACCCTATCCTTAGTTTTTAAAGAATAAAAATAAAAAATAAATTATAAAAAAAAATCCAACCCAGTTTCATCCTTCTCCCCTAGCTATCACTGATGGTGTAAAGATTTAGATTATTTAAAGTTGAGGGGGGTGAAAGTATATATTTTATGTTTGAGTGTACACGAACTTTGATATATGTGGCATTCAACAATAAAACTCAAGGCTTGTTGAGTTTTGCCCGCTCTTATATCTTATACAGATGTACTTCTTATAATTTTTCCAATATGGGACTATTTTAATCTCATCATCTCAACACCCCCTTCACGTATAACCATCACTTTTTCTTGGTGTGATTGTCACGTAGAAAGTACAACACTTGTAGAGCCAGTCTCTCAGAGGCACTTTTTTTGTGCTTGTAAACTGCTTCTCTCAGAAGTGGTGTTGAGTTTTGGATTGAGTATTAGCGCTGATACCATATAAAGGTTTAGATTATTTAAAATTGAGGGGGTGAAAGTATATATTTTATCTTTGAGTGAACATGGGCTTTAATAGATGTGAGTTTCAACAATAAAACTCAAGCCTTTGTTAAGGTTTGGCTCATCTTATATCTTATACTTATGTACTTTTTATAGTTTTTCAACGTAGGACTATTTTAATCCCATCATCTCAACTGATGGCAACGGCACTGGCTCCGGTGCCCTTCCCCTTTCTTCCTCCCTTTGTCGACCCTACCTCCCTGCCCTCATCCCTCCATCCTGTGCTGCCATCATCATCATCATCACCATCATCATCATCATCATCATCTTCTTCTTCTTCTTCTTCATCATCTGGCTCCCCCTCTGCGACTATCCCCTCTTTCCTCCACCGCCCCTTCTCTTGCACACACTCGGCCTTCCCCTTCCACGGGCTTCACCTCTCCTCTTTTCATCCCCATCGCCACGCCCTTATCTCCACCGCCAATGAAAGCACAGATACTTGTAAATGTCGCACGAATCATCCTGTTGGATATGTATGCCTTAGAGGCCTTCATTGTATACGATGCTAGGAATATGTATGTACAAGACAATCTTGCTCAATCTGATAGTACGCTCTTTGGTTTGTCTTTATCTTAACATGTGATATGTTTTACTTAGTATTTCACATCTTGTATACATGTTGATAAAGCCCGTAGGATCTTTTCCTGACTACCAGCGTTGTGATGGCAATCATACTTGTGGGAGCTAGGTAGTCGATAGGCACATCCTTAAAGTGTCCCTAGTCATAGGAGTATCAAGACTGGGCATCGATACTCCAGAGTAGACTAGTATATACATATCTTAACCCTGACGAGGGGCTATGGATTGGTCCCGCAGTCATTGATGAGGTGCACCTAAGATTGTATGCAGGTGCTCATTGGAGGTGAGTACACCGGACGGACTCGCCGAGGACTGGCTAGATGGTATTATACCTAGCGTCAGATAGCAGTTCTCTGGTGACATGAGTGCAGATAATCTGTCGACCTGAGATTGTCATTTGTCTCGTGTGAGTTCCTACTGCGCTTTAATTACTACCCTACCACGGCTCTACTGAGTCATGCAAACAGGTTTTAGTTGGGTACAGTCCCGAGCAATATGGAGACAGTGAGCGACTGTTGGGGATTCGTCTCTCCTGGTATAGGGAGTCGATGTCGCACAGTGATTGGTTGGTCAACACCATAAGTCCCTAGACAGGGCGGATTGAGAATTACTGGTGGTTGGACCAATAGATTCTCGGATGGTCTTGAACCACACCGACACGACTTGTCTTGTTATTAGGGGTCTGATGTTTTTCACCCCCTTAGACCTTACATGCGATACTCTCAGACGAACAGACCGGACTGCACGGAGATTGTCATGGACAGGCTCAGTAGGGGTTCGGATGAGTTCGCTCGTCGGCCTTCTTTTCGACAGATACCTGGATAGCCGTTATATACAGCTAGTACCGCTAACAGACTTATGGTTAAACCCATTGCCAGCGTATTGTCGAGCCTTTAGAGTCCCGCATAGAGGGTTTCTCTAGTTCAGGCGAAACAATGTAGAGACCATATGGTTTTACGGCAGGGTTTCGATCATATACGTGTACTGGCTACACGGATGGTGTTCGGACGGATAATACTAGTGGGCTTTAGTTCAAGCCGGATACTAGTATTATATTATTGGATTATTATTATCTCATTATATTCGTATTTTTCGGAATACGAATATGGGTATGTATATACGGTGAGGGCATTCTTGTAATTTTCACAAGACATGCTTCTAGAAGGAGACGTCTCATTATTAGATTTATCTATTTATGCAAATAGATTAATGAGGTGGAAATTGGAAATATTTGTGGCATGGATGAAAGCATGGCTAAGTCATTTATTTATTCATTTGACTTTACTATTCAAGCATGGTTGCTTATTTTCTATTGAAAATAATCCATGCTTTATTATTGCAAGGACGTAGCCATTCTCATTTTGCCTCCACACCCTAGCTCATTTGCACTTGTTCATTCTCTCTCCATTTTCTCTCTCCTCCTTCTTCCTCAAACCCTAACCGTCACATGAGTTGTGAATCCTATGGTTCTTGAGATAAAATACTCTATTCATCTTTCTCTGCATGTTCTAAGTTGTCTAGTCTAGCAAACTAGACATCTTAGTTATCTCACACTTGAGGTTGAAGTTTGAACCATATACTGTCGGGTGGATCATCTTCGACAAAAAGGAGACCGATGATCGAGTTCTATTCAAGCTTTCTAGGAGCCAAGAAGAGGAGAAGAAGATTCAAGTTTGAACCAAGGAGCTAAAAAGGAAAAAGAAGACCCGAAGGACTTGATCGAGAAGGTATAACTCTCACCGAGTAGTTAGAAACCTTCTTGTAGTTAGTCGTAGCTAGTTATGGTTTAATTATGATCCTGGGTTGTAAGTCTACGGTAGCGCCCCGGCCGTCAATCTGAGGCCAAACGCGGAATAAAAACTTTTACAACTGGCGCTATCGCATACTATAACCCGGATCTTGCCATTAACATTAAACTAGCTAACTACAAAGATGATAGAATGGCTATACCGATCGATCCGTGTCCTTCGGTCTTTAGCCATCATTCCACGCTCCTCACGGCATCTCCGATCTCCTGTCTACTCGTCCAGGTGGCACCACGTCAACGGATCTTTAAACGAGCTCCCGCCTCTGAACCGAGGCAACTCGGATATGAAGTTTGCTAACCGACATGTCCAAGATTGATGTAGAGATAGTGTAGAATACTTTGTCTTATGGCACCCAAGCCATTGGGTGAAGGTAAATTGAATTTGCCAATTTGGGTGAAGGAATGAGCTTGGAAATTTATCAAAAATGAATCATTCTCACTCACTAATGGGGGTCGGCCAAGTGAGGGGCTGAAATAGATGGGGGGTGAGTGTAGGAGCAAGTGGTGACCATAAACAATACTTATCCTCACAAAAGATCTCACAAAATACCTTAAGCAAATACAAAAGGAATTAAATGCAATGAATGGGTCACTTAACACCTCATCCATCAAGAAGAGGCCGGAAAATTCTGGAGCCCCAGGAACCACAAAAACACCCCTCATCTTATAAATCCACATTTGCAGGCCCCAGGAACCACAAAAACACCCCTCATCTTATAAATCCACATTTGCAAAAAAAACCTTCTCAACTAAGAATTTCAGCCAATAAGGAAAGAAGGAAAAATGGCCAAAACAAAGATACAAACTGGCAACTTCAAAAAGCGATCCCGTAACTAATTACAGGATAACCCCACTACAGTATAAACATACCCGCATTTATATTCCAACCGAATACAAAATGCAAAGAGACAAAAATACTTCTACACAATATAATACTAGAATCCGGCTTAAACCAAAACCCACTAGTATTATCTGTCCGAACCATGACACGTGCACAAGTGCACATGTATGTTCGAACCCTGCCATAAAACCATACGGCCTCTACAGCGTTTCGCCCGAACTTGGGAAACTATCTGTGGGGGACTCTAAACACTCATCAATACTCTGACAGTGGGTTTAACCACAAGCCGTCAGTGGTACTAGCTGTACTTAATGGCTGCCCATGTATTGATAGAAAGGGAAACCGATGAGCGAACTCATCCTGGAACCCTACTGAGCCTATCAGTGACAATATCCGTACAGTCCGGTCCGTTCGTCTATGAGCATCGCATATCCGACCTAGGGGCTGGTAACGTCAGACCCCCAAAAGCTGTATAAGTCGTGTCGGAGGGTAGCCCTGAACACCGTGAGAAACTACTGGAATACCTACCAGTAATTCTCACCTGCCTTGACCAAGGACTTGGTGTAATGGCTCTCCTAGACACAGCGCGATCTCACCCCCAATACCGGGAGAGACGAATCCCCTGCCGATCCGCTCACTGCCTCCATGTGGCTCGGAACTGTACCCAACTAAAACCTGTTTGCACGACTCCTTTGAGCCGTGGTAGGGTAATAATCAAAGCACGGTGGGAACTCACACGAGACAAATGACGACCTCAGGTCGATGAATTAACCTGTACACATGTCAACAGGGAACTGTTATCTGACGCTAGGTATAAAACCAACTAGCAGGTTCCTGGCAAGTCATGTCCGGTGTACTTATAATCTAATGAGCACCTGTATATATCTTAGGTGATCCAACTGACACCAATGGCTTGTGAGACCTGCCATCGCCCCTCGTCGTGGTCTTGACTGTATACACTAGTCTACTCCGGAGTATCGATGCCCTGTCTCGAAACTCCCACGACTAGGGACCACATTTAAGAATGTGCTTATAGACTACCCAACTCTCACGTATATGATCGCCATCATACTGTTGGTAGTCAAGAAGGATCCTAAGGGCTCTATCAGCGTGTAATGGTGAACAGTAATGTCACCTAAAACTGTATACGACTGATAAAGGAAAACCAGGTAGCATACTGCCATCTCGAGTAAGACTGTCCTATCGGTATAGGTCCTCCTCAATCATTGCAATCACGTGCCTGCGATCCAATAATTGACTTTGAGGGCACTATATCCAACAACCTTCCACTTGCACTTAAGGCTAATTATTGCGATGTCGCATACTCACAGCCCTTATGATACCGAACACCCAACTCCTCTACTAATCAGTTTCACAAAGCTCGTTTGTAAAACTCTTGTGTTCGAGAAATAGCCTTAGTGAGTGGATCCGTCCTGATGCTTCTTTCTATGTCTCTCTTAATCTCAAGTTCGCGAAGAAAGCCATCTCCCGAATTGAGTAATACATGTCTTAGAATACGTCTAGATATCTGATGGGACCTAGTTCATAAATGAACTCCAAATCCAAACTTCTTAGACTGTATCGTCAACTGAACCTAATCAGTATCATGCACCATACCTCCCACAGTATCCTCTTGGACCACCTGTCCATAATACTGCCCCTTTCGTCAGAGGAAAAACTATAACTCTGACAATCACTCTGTCATACATGTCACCTTGGAAGCCTGGAATGATAACCGTCCCCGAAGAAGGCTGCCATCATCAAATCCCTAGAACATCCACTTATGTTCTAAAACTGCTTCTGTATGTTTCTCCAGAATTGGATTAATATAAACTTATTGCATCTAGTGCAAAAACAACATCTGGTGTGGTACTTGACATCTCACGATTGACTCAATTGCCTAAGCAAATGATATGCCAATCATGCACATCCCTCTCCCCTTTAGTCTGTAAGACACCTTTAGAGAGGGAGACTCAATCACCTGCAGGTACACCACCATGCCAGGAGTCGTCCATTCTAAAACACCTTTAGAATACTGTCTAAGTACCCAGATTGGGAAACCACCTAAATCTAGAACTAAAACCATAGATCTAGTAACCAGAATGTCTGATATTATATCCATATCCTGTGTGGAGAAACAACTGTGTGACAACCACAGTATAACCGATCGTAGTATAGGAATTTTACTTCCTACTCTGTGTATGTCATCCAAATACCAGGACATCACACCCTACTACCTTCTTAACAGATCCATCCCCTATTCTGATGAAGTCAAACCCCTGACTGTCACATCAAAAATAGATGATCTATCTCCGCCATATCTGCTTTAGTCTATAAATAAACATAAGCTACTTGCCCACTATGCTTCCGCTGCTCCCACTGACCACAACAACCCTCTGGCAGAATAATATATACGTGCACTTCTAAAACGAGTTTAGAACGACGCTATACTCATCCTCCTGCCGGGTCTCATAGCCTGGAACAACAGTAGTGTCAAGTCTGGGTAAACAAGAACCTCCCTGTCACCGTCCTTGAGGCTACCGGTGTACCTCTCGGGTGTCTGAGGTTACCCACCATATCTGCGGAGTGGTTAATAGAATGTCAAACCTGATTGAATCTTTAGGTCCTATTAAATTTTCCGTAATCGTTTGCGGTTCTGGAATCACTTCCAGTTCTACCATACTCCCACTACTGTTTTCTAAAAAAATCCATTTTACTAAAACTGTGATGAGTCAAGAACAATATCACTATTGATCTTCCAGATGGTAGAAAGTCAACCCTCGACATAGCCTGGGTCAAACCACAAACTACCATTACAGAAACGTGCCTTGAGTTATCCAGAGTCTGGTTTTAAGCATAAGGCAGAAAACTCCCCGTACCTTAACATCGTTAAGATATGAACAATTCTATATCCAATATAGAAACTTTGACACTTATTTAATTGGAACCAGATTCAAATTATGCACCTATCTCCAGTGCATATCAACTTTAATGGAGAGAGGCCGATCATCATTACTCAACTTAGGAACGCATCCAATTATGAGTAACCCGAAAGAGAAACAAGTTTCTCAAAACCATTACTATCAACTGAATACCAAACACAAGTATCTACATCTTTGATCACCTTGAAGAATCCCGATACTTGCAACACCTGGTTCTCTACTTTATTCTTTTACCTATAACTTCTCAAAACTTAGACCTTGTATTTGTACGAAACACTTGTCTAAAAAATAGAGAAGTCACAAGTAAACAGAACATAGTACGAGGACTAACCCCTTTGTCTTTATGGACATTGGACAACATACAATACTCTGTATAAGTCCGCTGAGTCTAATAACTCAAAACCTGTGCATCGTAGGTTGAAAAGTGTACTTATGGTTAAGAACTACTCCGCTGTTCAATACTCCTTACCCAATCGTCAACTGATATAGGTAAATGTCACGGACATAATTTCAAAAAGTTATATCTCACTTTATAAAAATAAACGTACAGATATATCAGTTTGAAATTGGTGCACAACAACGGATACTCAAAACCAAATACTTACCGTCCGGCAAAAACCCAAGCGATTTCCTCAAATATCACCAATTACAACGAATTCCGATATAATGAGGATAATCACCTAATTCCCAATAACTTACTCCCACTCATCATCTGTAAAACCATACGGATGTGAGAATCATACCTGGTAAATACATACCCTGGAGTAAGTATCTAATCGGGAAAACAGTTTTCCTTTAACAACGCACAGTGAAACTGAAATATGAAAATGTTTCGAAGGGGTATCCTGGTATTCATAGTAATGCCTCTTCCATAATCCAATTCATGACTATAACCGTATATTTCTTTGCCATCTCTCCAAATCCCTTTATCTGTATTTAGTCGTTACCTTCTGTACACCATCATTAGGCTAAATGGTTTTCTTCCTTCCCTACCGTTCGGTAACAGCCTATGGTTTGGAAGAAGACTATCCAATAAGCGTAATAGGTGTATACTCCTAATCCTAGGAGTACTCGTAACCTGAGAGAAGGTGATGATAAAAGACAACTGAATAATACCTTATTCTATTTCTCCCGAACTGGGGAAAAAAGTAAAGGTGAAGTAGGAGTGGCGATGAAGTACGCGGTTTGGTCGTGAATGATAGAAGTCGCAATTTACTTTGCCCTTTTTCTTATCCCTTCATTTTGTCTTTACTTATTACCTTCTGTACACCCCATTTAGGCTAATTGGTTTTCTCCTTTCTTTACCTTTCGGCACCTGTCTATGGTTAGGAAGCAGACTATCTAATAAGCGAAATAAGTGTACCGTCTCCTGAACCAAGGAGTACTCTCATCCTGAGAGAAGGTGATGATAAAAGACAACTGAATAAACCAATTCAATTTCTCCTGAACCTGAATCCATCCTCGAAGAAGTCCTTTCGAGTTCGTATATAACCATACGATGGATTTATCCAATGGAAGTGGATGTTCGTAGTAATACGAGGTGTTCTGGAGAAATGCAAAGGGTAAAAGAAAGAGCGGCAATGACTTATGCAACTCAGACAATCCAAAAGCCGGTATTTTAAGAAGGTTCGGTCAACTTGGTCACTGAGTCATAGTCTAAGGTCGGTCAAAGGTCGCTGCCAAAAAGAGATAGAAAAGAAAAACTCTGCGTGCACTCTAACCTAGATCAGAATGGTTATCACTTTATTTAATCAGGAAACCTCCCACTGTACCGTCAAATTCTCCTCCAAACCTGAAAGAAGAATTAGTCGGGATCACTCGAAGAGTAAACTAACTCATCAGTGGGAATCGGGATCCAACTCTCATCGCATGATAACGTGAAGGAATCCACTCACGTTATCACACTCCAGAAGTTATGCGCATGCCTGGCAAGTTTCAGTTTCTTTAGAAACTCCCGATGTAGATTTTTGCCCCATGCTCTTATGACATTGACTAAGGGCCAACAAATCATAAGTCACATGTCAAGTTCTTCCCGTCATTATCCAGGTTGATTTGAACCCACCCGTACTTACTCTTGACTAAGGGCCAACAAAGTAATACGGCTGTCCCAAACCAACGCATCTATCTATGCAACCTGTGAACACCCCAGCAGCTACCAATCATTATGTCTTGACTAAGGGCCAAACAAACATAGCTTGAATACCACTGACCATTAATATGAAATGACGGAGGGATACGGCTGGTTTTTGGCGAAAAACCTTTAACGTAACGAACTTGATATCGCTGAAGGAACCTGATAGCTTTTTACAAAAATATAGTGACGAAAACCTTTGCTAAAGAGGTCACTCCCGGTGAAGGGATCTCGGCTCTTTCCTCGAGGAATGAGGTGCAGGATATTCCAACTGAATACTACTATGCAGAGCAACTAGTAATCGACTATAGTGAAGTTATTATCCTGACGCAAACTTTTGCCCAAGGGGTCACTCCCGGTGAAGGGATCTCGGCCCTTGCCTCGTCGAATGAGGTGCAGGATATTCCAACTGAATACCACTATGCAAAACAAAAGAAAATGTCCTTGTAACAACACTTTTTGAAAATTGTTCCAACAACGTAAAACAGGTTTGTATTCCTTGTATTGATCAAAATCAACGCAATCCCGTCAATTAATCACACCAGAAAAGAACGAAAATAAAATGTACGTATATGCTATTCGCATTCGTCACTGGGTCCCGTCATTACCCGTTAGGTTACTTAACTAACGACAGAGCGGGGACTGGACTAGCGCGGGTGTAAAACATATACAACATCTATTAGTATATATACCAATATACAATAATCGATCCAGCATGATAAATGCAACATTACAGAAAAGTAATAAGCATCACAGAACAATACAGATAATCTGGGATCCCCGGGTATCACAGAGCCGCTACTGAAACCCGACGTTCCCTTGGTCGTGTGGATAGCCTGTGCAATGAAACCTAGACCCCTACGAGTGCGGAAAGTTACCCGCCAAAACCTGAAGCGAGGCAGCCCCCTACAGCAAAGTGAATGGACCACCCTGCACTTCACGGAATCCAGTAACTTGGGTACTCCATCTTGGATCAACCTGTACCCCCTACGAGTGCGGCGAATAGTCTGCCAATTCTAGAGTGAGGCCCCTTTACCTCTCAAAGCCATGAGATACGGACCCGTTGCCCTCCAGAACCCGGCTATCCGTGCACTCTATCGCGGGGTAAACCTAATACAGAAATGAAAAAAATATGTACAACGGGTACATCGACCTCAGCCCGGTCGTGCCCCAAAAGAATATTATACAAACAGGCAGTGACGGCAGTCCACATGTTGGACGCTCGCCCCGCAATATCAAATGTACAAATAAATCCAAACTGCACTACCATTGCACACAGCTATCCACCACGATAAATTCGCAACATCACAGCACAACACAGAACATCAACGCGAATGTCACGTTCGTAAATCCGTCTAAAAGAACTATAGCAATTAGACACGATTTACCGCTCGAATGACATTCACGGTCGGAGATATAATATAAGTACTGTAAACTAACAAGTTTAAAATTCCGATCGATAAAACTTCCCGAAGTGGGCCCCACGTACAACTCCAGTACTCAAACAAAATCTGGGCCCAAACAAAATATTCCAGAAACCACAATTCCACATGAAAAACACCTAGAAGAAAAATGGTGTACTGTTGCCACAAATTGGCGGCGGAACTGCGGCCAAACCATGGTTTGTGCGGTGGTTCCGCGGCAGTATAGTGGAATCAGTGGACCAAATTTCTTCCAGAGTCATAAAAAAGCCTGCACGATTTTCTGAGATATTCAAAATGATTTTTAGACCAGTTTAAAAATTTGACAGAAACTTTGACATGAAAAATGCCGTTTTGGAAATTTTGTTCGATCGATATTTTAAACACGTTTGAACAAGTTAGTAAAGGTTAATGGCGTGGCTCTTATACCATGTAAGTCTACGGTAGCGCCCCGGCCGTCAATCTGAGACCAAACGCGGAATAAAAACTTTTACAACTGGCGCTATCGCATACTATAACCCGGATCTTGCCATTAACGCTAAACTAGCTAACTACAAAGATGATAGAATGGCTATACCGATCGATCTGTGTCCTTCGGTCTTTAGCCATCATTCCACGCTCCTCGCGGCATCTTCGATCTCCTGTCTCCTCGTCCAGGTGGCACCACGTCAACGGATCTTTATACGGGCTCCCGCCTCTGAACCGAGGCAACTTGGACATGAAGTTTGTTAACCGACATGTCCAAGATTGATGTAGAGATAGTGTAGAATACTTTGTCTCATGACACCCAAGCCATTGGGTGAAGGTAAATTGAAGTTGCCAATTTGGGTGAAGGAATGAGCTTGGAAATTTATCAAAAATGAATCATTCTCACTCACTAATGGGGGCCGGCCAAGTGAGGGGCTGAAATAGATGGAGGGTGAGTGTAGGAGCAAGTGGTGACCATAAGCAATACTTATCCTCACAAAAGATCTCACAAAATATCTTAAGCAAATACAAAAGGAATTAAATGCAATGAATGAGTCACTCAACACCTCATCCATCAAGAAGAGGACAGAAAATTCTAGAGCCCCATGGACCACAAAAACACCCCTCATCTTATAAATCCACATTTGCAAAAAAACCCTTCTTAACTAAGAATTTCAGCCGATAAGGAAAGAAGGAAAAATGGCCAAAACAAAGATACAAACTGGCAACTTCAAAAAGCGATCCCGTAACTAATTACAGGATAACCCCACTACAGTATAAACATACCCGCATTTGTATTCCAACCGAATACAAAATGCAAAGAGACAAAAATACTTCTACACAATATAATACTAGAATCCGGCTTAAACCAAAACCCACTAGTATTATCTGTCCGAACCATGACACGTGCACAAGTGCACGTGTATGTTCGAACCCTGCCATAAAACCATACGGCCTCTACAATGTTTCGCCTGAACTTAGGAAACTATCTGTGGGGGACTTTAAAGACTCGTCAATACTCTGGCAGTGGGTTTAACCACAAGCCGTCAGTGGTACTAGCTGTACTTAACGGCTGCCCATGTATTGACAGAAAGGGAAGCTGATGAGCGAACTCATCCTGGAACCCTACTGAGCCTATCAGTCACAATATCCGTACAGTCCGGTCCGTTCATCTATGAGCATCGCATATCCGGCCTAGGGGCTGGTAACGTCAGACCCCCAAAAGCTGTATAAGTCATGTCGGAGGGTAGCCCTGAACACCCTGAGAAACTACTGGAATACCTATCAGTAATTCTAACCTACCTTGGCCAAGGACTTGGTGTAATGGCTCTCCTAGACACAGCGCGATCTCACCCCCAATACCGGGAGAGACGAATCCCCTGCCGATCCGCTCACTGCCTCCATGTGGCTCGGGACTGTACCCAACTAAAACCTGTTTGCACGACTCCTTTGAGCCGTGGTAGGGTAATAATCAAAGCACAGTGGGAACTCACACGAGACAAATGACGATCTCAGGTCGATGAACTAACCTGTACACATGTCACCAAGGAACTGCTATCTGACGCTAGGTATAAAACCAACTAGCAGGTTCCCGGCAAGTCCTGTCCGGTGTACTCATAACCTGATGAGCATCTGTATACATCTTAGGTGATCCAACCGACACCAATGGCTTGTGAGACCGGCCATCGCCCCTTGTCGGGGTCTCGACTGTATACACCAGTCTACTCCGGAGTATCGATGCCCTGTCTCGAAACTCCCACGACTAGGGACCACATTTAAGGATGTGCTTATAGACTACCCAACTCTCACGTATATGATCGCCATCATACTGTTGGTAGTCAAGCAGTATCCTAAGGGCTCTATCAGCGTGTAATGGTGAACAATAATGTCACCTAAAACTGTACACGACTGATAAAGGCAAACCAGGTAGTATACTGCCATCTCGAGTAAGACTGTTCTACCAGTATAGGTCCTCCTCAATCATTACAATCACGTGCCTGCGATCAAATAATTGACTTTGAGAGCACTATATCCAACAATGGTCGATATTGCGAAGCCACTCTTTTGAAATAGAAAAATCGTTTTTTGTGTATTTCGCCTCTCCGCGGACTCGCGGGGTGCGCGATATCGACTTACACATCCTCAATTATGTATCAGAGTCGGAAACTCTCGGATTCTTTTAGATTCGCTCGGACTTGTATATGTCAAACCAAACTCTCTCGAATCGACATCTCTTCTCTTTCTCTCGAAAATTAAGGCTCTCAAAAGTTTGAAAGTACATGGAATATCTATATAATGCCTTTATTTAGTTATATTATTATATATTTATATGTATGTTGTAATATATATTCATATTTAGTTAATTAAAAACGATATAAAACGTATCCTGTACTCGAGGATTTTGAAAAATTATGAATCCGTTAATATGTATCGTATCGTATTCCATATCCATCTGAACCGGTGCTACATAGGCCGCCACCGCCAGCACCATCATCATCTCCTTCTTCTTTTTCCCCTTTTACCACCCCTCACTGGATCTCTTCCTCCCTCAACCCCCTAACCCTGACGCCCTCTGGATCTCCTCCATCGCTTCTGACCTCTCTACGTCTCTCCAAGCTCGCCGCTTGATCCTTCTCGGCCTAGTTCCTCCACCATAATTAATCATTTAATTAATATTAAATTTTTAATTAAATTTATTAATAATATAATTAAAAAACCATATTATGATAAGGATAAAATTGTCTTTTACCACGAAATTTAACACTGTTAAAAGTTGTTCGTTAAGTTAGGATAGTTTTTTGTAAGTTTCAAAGGAAATGTTAGTTTTCTGCCACGGACCGAAATCTGATAGAAGTTTTCGATAAATAAGCCTTTCTAATGTATTGTTTAATGGATTATATGTTGTATAAAATTTCAAATAATTTATAATAGCCTAATAACCTCAACATTTTTATACTTCACTTGTGATCCTTGGGTTTTTTATACAACACCTCTTCCCCTTATTTTCTTTTAAAATCACCTATAATAGCAATGTTTTATAGATTTGTTTACCAAAAACTCTTCTTAGATTTGAGCGCGTTACAGAAAATTATTCTTTCCATTCAAAATTACAAAAAACTATCCTACTTAACCCTAATTAATCCTCTTTCTAACCTAACCCTAATTTCTAAAATGTAATAAAAGAAAAAAAACTAACCATAATCTTTATCTTCCTCCTTAATCCTCTGTCCCCACCACTTCTAACAACAGCCTCTTCTCGCCGTTGACCCCACCTCTCTTCACCCCATCATCATCATCATCATCATCATCATCATCGTATTTATCATCAAATTCATCCTCATCACCCCGGCTATCTCCTCCCCTCTTCATGCCCCTCCCTGCCTTCTGCCGCCCTGACCTCCCCCCTCACTTCGTCCCCTCCCCTAAAGCCTCTCCCTTTTCTGTGATCCCTATCCCTCAACCCCCTCGACCTCCCCCTACTTTGCCACCCTGACCACTCCCTCGCCTGTCCCTTTTATCGGCCCCGACCTCTCCCAACTTTGCCCTTCTCTCCTGTCAGCCCCTATCGCCATCTCCGTCTTCAACATCACCTTTTAACTCTTTGCCTCCATTCCGGGCGCCGACAACTTCTTCCACCCGCCACCGCGGCCACCGACCTCCTCCTATACCCTTCGCAATTATCAATTAGTTAGTTAATATTTAATAACTATTTAAAATTATTACAAATACAATTAATAATTAAATGATAGTATTATGAAAATTGCAAAAAGGTCTTTTGGCATGGAAATTAATACTGTTAATGTTGATCGTTAAGTCAGGATAGTTTTTCATAGTTTTAAAAGGAAAAGGTAGTTTTCAGTTACAGGTCCAAACTGTTGGAGAGTTTTCAGTAAATAAGCCTATTTTATATAGAGATAATAGGTATTTGTATTCACTGGTTTCATCCTTCGCACAAATATATATCCCTCACAATCTATTAAATTTTTACAGAAGCATCTTTTTTGCTGATATTTGTTGAAAGATGGTTAGTTAAGAGTTGCAATGCTCGAATTTTCTATATTATATAGTAATAAAGAAAAATTGAACATCATCTTCTAATTTATTGCATCATTTTCTATTAAATATGATAAATGTATTCCTTAGGACTTTCATCAAGATTTTTAAATTTGGTTACTCTAATATATCCTTTCACCTGCTTCTCTCCATCCTTTCTTCTTCACTTATCCCTGTACTCAAATTGCTGTATTTCAAGGGGTGAATCTATGGATAAAGTAAGGTTAGTGTAACACAACTATTTGAATTAGAAATTAAAGTATATATGTAGTTATTATAAACATAGTAACAGTAAATAAGCTGATAATGTTTATGTACACTTGTATTTTTGAAACAAAAAAAGTTCAAAGGGAGGTTATGAATAAATATGAAAAATGCAAGGGATATTATATATATATATAGAGAGAGAGAGAGAGAGAGAGAGAGAGGAGAGAGAGAGAGAGAGAGAGAGAGAGAGAGAGCGCTTTTGCTAGTCTAATCATGAATTAGGGTTCAATTATCTAGGATTTCCTAAATGAGATTCTACAAGGAATAATGCAACGAAAATATAATTTAATCCAGGTTACCTCAAGCAATTGAAGAAACGATCTTATACTACTCTCATCACGATTTTCTTTTCCCAAAGGGTCGGAGGATGACCAGACGGCGAGAAATCCTCATGTAATCCCCACCTGACCAACTCTCAGGAGAAAGAAGAGAAAAGGAAGAAGATGGAGTCGTTTGATTGGAAACAAAAACTCTACTCTCATATATCTTGCGATCCCTAGGCATGGATATATAAAGGAAACCTGGTGTTGTTTTGGTTCAGTTCGGATTCGAGTAGACTAGACTTGTCCAATCACTTGGGAGGATATAGATTGGGGCCCAATTGTCCAACATACTCCCACTTGCACAAGTGAGTGGGCATCATACAGAACTCCTTTCGCTAGCTCCCTTAGCCGTCAACTCCTCGAGTCAATATCTTCTTGAAAATCTTCCTCTTTTCGTTTATTCCTCTTCATACATGTTAGAGCGGTGTGGATTATTGAGAATATGCAACTGGATAGCCTTATAGCCAGATTTGTTAGGACCAATATAAGGATCTCCCTAAGATTAAGAACATAAATAAAATGTTAAGATCGTGAAATCTCGTATCCATATCTGAATCAATCATGTTTGCTTAAGTATCTTCGATCTCTCTAAAGCGTACATGAACACCGCGGTTACCCTCGATTCATCGCACTCGACATTCATTAGAGTTGACAAAGTGATGCAATCAGGATACATGTTATTGTATATTCCTCTAGCTCTGAATAGTCAGGCCTATTATTCATCTGCTTTTCTGAACCGCCCTATATGTGTGGTATGTATGTCATCGGTAGGAAACAACAACTAAAGTAGCAGACTCTTATAACAAATCTATCCAAACAGCTCAATGACACTAAGGGTACATTTAACTACCCTACTTTCAATGATCGTCTATGATGAGAAAATTTTTAAGTTCTATTTATATACCGCAAGTGCATGGTGTACGATTGTAGCATTTGTGCAGATTACGGGTCGATCCATAGGAAAGATGGTATTTTTAGTTAAATCCGGGTGAATTAAAAATAGATGTTTTGAAAAGAATTTTATTAAATACTAGATGTAATGATAAAGTAAATAAAAGTAAATAAAAGTAAAAGACTTTTAGAAAATATTAAATAAGGAAACATACCTAGGATATTGAATCCGCTAGATTCATTCATAGATTAATTGATTGCTAGGGTTTCTCTAATTATTACTATCATGTAATAATTATGGATTTAGAATCAAAAGCATAAATTATTTGTCCACGGTCATAGCCTATCAAACCCTAGGGAAGTATAAGCTATTTGGTCCTCAATATAAATTTTCTATCGATTTAATTCCTTTAATTATTATTAAAATTCATTTCTACTTATCGTTGTAATAATCTAATCTCTACCTTCCCCTAGATAGATCTCATGTTTGTCAACACTTAGATCTACTTAGATTTATCGTTAAGTTAGAATTAATCTTATGATAATTATATCAAACCTAAATATTATCAATCCCCTCGATCTTTACTTTTCGTAGATTAAACCTCATGGTTGTCAGGTGTAAGATTTAACCTAGTTTATCAGTATAGTTAATTTCAAAGGCCAGATTCATATTATTTAGATTTGTCATTAAGTGCATTAGTGAAAAGTATAATCAACTACAACTAACCCATCCTAAACCTAGGTTCATCAACCCTAGGTATTCTACAATTAGTTACACATAGTATTAAAAGAAAAGTAAAAGCAATAATTAAAAGGCATGATTGAAATAAAAAAATAAAGTCAATAAAAAAGATATCATGAATTAAATTGCAATAATAAAATTTGAAATTTGAATTAAAGTGCTGAATAAAAATTAACTTACAAGTGCTTAAGCCGCAAAACATAAGAGAAGAAGAAAACCCTAGAAAAGATAAAAGACGGTGAGATAGAGAGACGCAAACCCTAATCGGCCTTTATTTATAGTCTACAGAGCCGAGAGATATTTTACAAATAAGTATTTGCTTTTAACTTAATCCTTAAGAAAATTCCAGTGCATGACTAGAACCCCGAACAACCGATCAGCGCCTCAAGCCTCCAAAGCACGGTCCTTCAGGCTCCGTCTGGCTCGAGTCTTCTTGTGTTGGGTTGGATCGCCCTGTTGACCTTATTTTACTTATGTTTACACTCCCATCTTGTCCCGTTGCGTCTGGTCTTTAGTTAACTTGAATTGTAGTCTTGAGTGCACGTGTTTCCTTCTTTCTTCACTTTTTTGCAATTAAATACCTAGATCCTGCAGTTATTCAAAACATACCTCGAGTAGAAATCATTATGGATAAAACTAGATAAATAAGGTTATAAAATATGCATTAAAATACACCAATCAGTCAATAAGGACTCACATTGTGAGAGATGAGATCCATCACTTTCAACCTCCTTTTATACATAGTCTTAGCACACGTCAATAACATCATATTATGGTATAAGTCCTCTTCTTGAGAGCATACAATATTTAAGCTATATCATACAGGACTAAGTCCATCATCCCATGATTGACTTGTCCAGTTATACCGTCCTGCAATATACCTAGGATCTACCGATAAGCCCGTATCTCATATGACAAGTCAGATCCTAGTCCAACCAATTAGTTAATAAGTAAATTTGTTCGTGGGTTCTCCACTTTGGTCGTCCTGCATATAAATACATTTTGACCTCTACGAAGAAATAGGGGAGAGAGGGAGAAATTATGAGAGAGATGTTTTAGGATAATGTAATGGATTGATAGGACTATGCCAAATCCTCCTCTTTATATAGGCAATACCATTATACTATTACATCTCTATTAAGTATCTAATTATATATAAGAGACCCGTGTATAATACGAGTATTCTAACACTCCCCCTTAAGCTGGAGCATACATATCATACATGCCCAGCTTATTACAAATAAAATATAATATAATATTTTCGAAAGGTTTTGTGAAAAGATCTGCTTACTGATCAACAGATTGAACATAGTAAGTATCGATGATCCTATCTTCAACCTTCTCTTTCACGAAGTGGCAATCCACTTCAATATATTTCGTTCGCTCATGGAATACAGAATTATAGGTGATAAAGATTGCAACTTTATTATCACAATATAGCCGCATAGAGGAAGTGGGCTCAAAACCAAGCTCTCCAAGCAGAAACGAATCCATACAAGTTCACAAGTGGGATTCGCCATGGCTAGGTACTTTGACTCAGCGCTGGAGCGAGAAACTACACTATGCTTCTTGCTCTTCCGGAAGACCAAGCTACCTCTTACAAACACACAATACCCTGTAGTAGATTTGCGTTCAGATGGAGACCCGAACAATATGTATCAGTGAAACCTACTACCCGAGAATGTACATGATTTGAGTATAGTAGACCCTTCCCTGGAGCATTCTTCAAATAGAAAAGTATCTGAATCATAGCATCCCAATGAGTCACTCGAGGATCGGCCATGAACTGGCTCACAACACTAACTGGGTATGCAATATCAGGTCGAGTGACTGTGAGGTAATTTAGCTAACCGACCAATCATCGGTATCTTTCGGGATCTTCAACCAAGTCACCTTATCCCGGAAGCAGTTTAGTGTTGGGATCCATTGGAGCCCCTATGGGTCTGCACCCTAACATCCCGAATTTAGTCATCATATCAAGCACATACTTCCGCTGGGAGATATAAATGTCATCCTTTGATCGAGCAATCTCGACACCCAAAAAGTATTTAAGGCTTCCAAGGTCCTTATTCTGAAAATTCGTTTGAAGGTGGTGCTTAAGCTGTGAAATACTGGCCACATCGTCTCCAGTAATCACTATGTCATCAACATATATCTCCAATAGAATATGAAGATCATTGGTGTAGAACACCGAATGATCATGAGCATATCGTCTTAGTCAAAACGAAATAACCACCTCAGTAAATTTCCCAAAGAGACTGTATCAATCCATACAATGACTTTTTCAATCGACAAACTAGACCAGATTCCCCTTGAGCAATAAAACTAGGTGGTTGCTCCATATAGACCTCTCCGACCAAAAATCCATGAAGAAATGCATTCTTCATATCAATCTAATGCAGTAGCCAATAATGGGTAGCCGCAAGAGATATAAGGAGACGAACAGAGATCATCTTGGTCACAGGAGAAAAGGTCTCCTCATAATAAATGTCGTAAGTCTACGAATACCCTTTGGAAAACAAACGAGTATTCAAGCGGTAAAGGGTCCCATCAGGGTGAAACTTCACAGTATATACGCATCGACACTACCGCCTTCTTCCCAACAGGAAAAGAAACAAATCCTAAAGTTGATTCTATTCGAGGGTAAGCATTTCATCAATCATAGTTTCGGTCTACCCTTTATGAGACAATGCATCAAAGTGGGACTTGGGCAAAGCATAAGAATCGAGGGATGAGAGAAACTCCATATATGTCGGAGATAAATGAGAAGTCACCACATGATTAGCTATCGAGTGAGAAGTGCAGCTGCGGGTGCCTTTGCGTAAGGCAATAGGGAGATCAATGTCGGCCTCCGGTGGAGCTTGAGACTCTGGAAGATCAGCAGCAGGAGGCTGAGTTATAGGAGCCGTACGGGCTCGACGTGCATACACCCTTGTAACCGATAGTATAGGACCCAACAGTTGGGAATCAGGGGGTGGGAAGTAAGTCAAAAGGAACAGTACAGATTACCTCCAACACAGGAGGTGGAGAGTCAACCGACTTAGAAGGGGTGTCTTGTTATGAAAAATATGAGATATCTAAAGGAAAATCTCTGTCCATATCTACGGGAGTGTAAGATGTAGAAAAGTATAGGGTAGACTCATGAAAAATCACGTCAGCCGATATAAACCGATGACGTAATCCATGACTATAGCAACGATATTCCTTTTGAGTTCGAGAATACCCAAGAAAAACGCACTTAATGGCCTTGGGGTTTAGTTTAGAACTCCCAAGTTGTAGATCATGGAAAAAAACAAACACATCCAAAGCGCCGCGGAGGGACAAGAAAAGAGACCACCATGAGAACAATATAGAATGATGAATTTTTCCATCTAGAACAGAGGAGGGCATACGATTGATCAAGTAATTAGTTGTAAGGACTGTATCTCCCCAAAAGGATTTAGGCACTCGCATATGAAACAAAAAGGTTCGAGTGATCTTTAACAAATGCTTATTCTTCTTTTCTGCCACCCCATTTATGTTGGGAGGTATAAGGACAAGAAAATTCAGGACTAATGCTAAGTTTCTCCATATATGCTCTAAAGGGTGTACTAATATACTCCTTGGCATTATCACTCTTCAAGGTACACACAGCAACTCAAATTGAGTCTTAACTTCATAATAAAAGGTCTGGAAATGAGAAAACGGTTCATTTCTAGATTTCATCAAACATAACCACAAGACTCAATAAAAATCATCAATAAAAGTCACAAAGTAGCGAAATTCTCCTTGGGTAACAACAGGGCATAGCCCCCAAACATCAGAATGAACTAATCAAAAGTTTTTTAGTTATCTTATTAATATGAGATGGGTAGCTAAAACGATGATACTTACCCAACTCACAGGACTCACACTCTAAGCTAGACAAACTACCAAGTGTGGGAACACTTTTCTTCAAGGTTTGTAGAGAAAGTAGGACAAACCGACAAATGGCATCGAAGGAAGATGTAGATGCTATTGGGTAGGCTATAGGACATGGATGCTCATCGAGGTGGTACAATCCATCAACCTTAGTCCTTATGCCAATCGTTTGCCTCGACCCAAACTTCTTAAAAACA
Organism: Agapanthus africanus; assembly: GCA_030015575.1. Taxonomy (NCBI): domain Eukaryota; kingdom Viridiplantae; phylum Streptophyta; class Magnoliopsida; order Asparagales; family Amaryllidaceae; genus Agapanthus; species Agapanthus africanus. Next base: position 50,010,452 of record CM057351.1, on the reverse strand, counting down.
CATCCATCAGAAAAGAAAGTTACGTCACTGTTCAAATCTCGAGTCAGCTGGCTTAAAGAGAATAAATTGAAAGGAAATCCAGGCAAGTATAAGATAGTAGAAAGAAGTAACTGTGATGTGGTATGAGTAGAACCCACTCCTTCTATGGCAGAGGTGGTGCCATTTGCTAAGGTCACTGGGGTAAACCCAGGCCTTAGCTTATATAAGGACAATATGCCTCTCTCTCCTGTCATATGATCCGTCACGTCCGTATCAATCACCCAAGGCTGATGACATACAGAAGTCGAAGTAATAAAAGCTATATAGTTACCTCTCGTAAGATCCAAGGTGCTCACAGCTGAAACACGAGGTGTAGCCGATCCAGCCTGGCTACTAAAAATAAACGAGGTCACATGAAACCTCAATCGAGCAATCTCCTCCTCCAAGGATTTAACAGATGTCTTGGATGATGCTAAATCCGTCAAAGTGGAGGAAGATGCAGGAGATGCGGTGCCCACATGTACATAGGCAGCAGGGCGAGGAGGGCTCTCATTCAATTTCCAGCCGGTACTGCGAATATGTCCCTCCTGACGGCAGTAGTCGCAAAAACGAGGCTCTCTCCACTATCCATACATCCTGCTCCCCCTCTCCTTCGTGGAGAGTACTATATGGGAGAACTCACCGGCCTAAGAAGTGCACTGTGTTCACCAGATGCAGGTTGCTTCTCATTAGCGATCTCCGACTAAAATATCTGGTGAAGTGTATAATATATGGTCGCAAGAGTAATATCTGCCTTCCCAAGTAAGGCTAGATGTGTTGACTAATATTTGGGTCGTAGCCCACCTAAAAAATGATCACTAGAAGAGCCTCATGTCGTCTCCTTATCTGCATAATATCATTAGTAATCGGGAACAACTCCGATACAAGCTGAGCAAGACGCCGAAACTGAGTAATACTAATGTAATGAGCAAGTTTCCTATCGAATCTTATACATATGATGTACCAAATCATAAGCCTTTGAGAGGCTCTGCTAGGAAGAATAGAGCTCATGAAGCTGATACCAAATTGCATTCACGGATCCCAAGTGAATAAGGCTATTCATGATGTGTCTCTCTATCGAACTAAGCATGAGATGACTAAGCTATCATCATCTGCATCATCTGCCTCCTAATCAACAGTCATCGAATCAGGGGAGGTTTTGTTAAGTGATCATGCTTCTTCCTCCCCTTGATATACCTCTCAACCATAAGCTCCCCTTGATATACCTCCTAATCAACAGTCCACCATCTTGGTCGCTAAAACATCGATGGAGGAGATCGATTTGCAAATTTGCTCTCCATTGCCATCTCCAAGAACCACTCCTTAATCAATAATAAAGAAAGGAATCTATAGATTCCACCCAATGAGATATGATCGATCCATCAAGATCTGATCCGCAATCAACTAACCACTAAAGCAAATTAAACGGATCCAAACTCGAACTCCGATAACATAATCACTTCAGCAACACAACCAATCGAGAATATCATCATAAGAAAAACTCCTTAAATTCTCAAATCAGCACCACACACCCTTCAAGAATTCCTTAAATCAACTCCATATAACAAAAACAACAGTAAACAGTAGCTTCAAATAGAGCTGATCTTAAATTGACTCAAGAAACAAGCTCTGGATATCGAAAACAAGCTCTGGAGATCGAAGAACCGAACCTCAAGACTTTGTCGTTATTCTTCTATCCAAGTCGAGACCTTAAACTGCTCCAGGATACCAAGTCGACGCTAAACGATGACAAGTCGATGTTGTCGAGGTCAGGGATCACTAAATCGAGGTCGTCGAAGTTGAGATATGAGATCTGAGTGATCTCAGATGAAGTCGATGGTGAGGAAGGGGATCTAGCTCACGATCGACGCTGAGGAAGTGCTCTATGTCATCATCAAGGCCGCAATCGCCATATCAACAAGATTCAGATTTGGATCTGGTCAAAGGCAGCCATCGATGGGCTTCTAGAGGTCGTGGCGGGGTCGATCGGCTTCAAGAAGACTCTGGTAAGACTCATGAGCGAAGGCGAGGTGTGGTCGACGACTATGGTAGTTGTCACGACCCGCAGGGTACGGAACGTGACTGGCACTTAAGTTTACGAAACGTCTAAAGGCGTCCGTAAAATAAGTAAGCCAAAGCCCAGAAAACAAAACCAATGAAGCAAAAGAGTGAAGAAAACCCAATCATTTGCAAGCAAGTTATCAAATAAGTCATGTAAAACCCTTTTTAAAAACAATACCAATTTTTCCCGAAAATTTCGGCAGAGTCTCCTTTGTAAATACTGACCCCCAAAAATGGGTACAACAAAATATATACATGAATCCAACAAAATAGGGCATCCCCAAGCGGGAGCTAGCTCTTCGCCATAAGGCGGCCACAAATCCCACGCAATGTAAATGACAGCAAGCATAATAATCATAATAAAGCATAAGGAAGCATGAAAAAGTAGCATGTCGGCTCAAGTGAGCTCGACCCCAAAATACAGCATAAAATCCACAAATCTCACAGTCTCATCTCTAGGTCAATATACAATAATCTGGTAGAAACAGTAGATGGAGTACACTAGATATAAAGAATATACAAGGTGGTACAAAAATGATAACATAACCCACATATGAGCAAATCTCGAGTCCAGGCAAAAGAGGCAAAAGAAGCGAGCGCACCCGCCGCTACTGAACTGACGGAGCGGACCTGCAACAGGCTATGGCACAACGGGGGTGAGTTGCCAACTCGTGAGTAATAAATAACATCTACACAGGCTATCGAATGCATGCACACAAGAATCCTAGCATCTATATACAGGTAAGGCAGGACATAATGGCGAGTATGTATGCAATATGGATATGCTAGCAGGTGTGTATACAACATCAGTGTACGAATATGTATGCAGCATGAATATCTGAGGTCTCAATAGGTTTATATATAAAAATATTTTATCTCTTTTTTGTTTTTGAAACTCTTTTAGAATGCCAGCAAATGTCAATGAATCGACGAAAATCGGTGTCCAGCAACGACACCTAAAAGCTGTCTCAAATCTCATAAATGTATCTCTGGCTTCAGCCGTCCGGCTGACCCATCTCAAATATCAATATATCATCATCTAGCGGCCACGGTCGGTATCCTCTGGATATCCGCCGTCCCAAACAGTCACCGGTAGGTAATCCGTCCCCTGCCAGGCTCAACGTCATCACCACATTCCTCTTGCCCCGGGGTACCTTACCGGGCCCACCATGTACCCGTGCCGGTTCCTCCACTCCTCGACACGGATTTCCAAATCCACAGCAAACTCATGGTGGACGACACTTACATCACTAGAAAACCGCAATTTACATATTTTAAAAATATAATAAGTTTAGAAATTTTTGCGGCTTTCCCCCGAAATCCAGCAATATCATAAAATCTCAAGAAATCCTCATAAGTGCATATATCAATGATAATGAATGCGTATGATATCAATAATCAAGGTGCGATGTGTGATTAATGTATTAAGCATGAACAATTAATATGATGAAGTACATGCACATGAATAGCAATACTACGGTTTCATTTTTAAGGAATTAAAGGCAATAATACCAGTTTAAGTATCAATTAGTAAAAGGTTTCAATTTAAAAGTTATCTAGTGTGGTGGCATGGCAATTACCAGGGTGTGTGTGTAAACATGAATAGTGCTCGTGCTGCATATAAAACCCTGGTAATGGTGCAGGTGTCCTATGAAATGGTTTCGTATATGGGTATAACATATTGATCTAATTGCAGCAATTATCATGCCAGTATTATTATTCTAATGTCACAAGTGATTATCCAGTTTACTATTTTTCAGTTTACTAAATCTATCGGGCGACTTGCGCCATCCAAACGATCGTCCCCCGTAGATGTTAAATCTACTCACCGGAATCCCTGGCTAGCTGTGTCCAATCACTGCCTTTCCCTTTCGCGCCGCGTCTGACGTCTCCGCGACCGAACCTGGAATTTACATCAATACCAGGCATAAGGTTACATATCAAGAACGACGCAAAACCCCAACGAAACTACTAAAGTTCGCTAGCTAGGTACAACGTGCACAAAGTGCGCGGACACACGCGAAAATCGCAAAAACTGCCAAAAACGCCGATTTGGGTCGCCCGGCAAAACTAAAACCCGACTACCCAAAAACCGCACTCACGCATCCTAAAAGTCGTAGGACAAGCCAACACAATCATCAAGATGTCACAATTAATCCATCACATAATTTATATAAAAATCTAGTAAGCATATACATTCCAAAAATCGGTGCAACAATCGCCGATTTGCGACAAAACGACTACAATAAAGCATAATTACCCAAGCACACTACAAGCAATCTACAAACACTAATTACAACACAATAGTAATGATTCCAATCCTATTTTCCATAACCACCAATTCTTGAATTAAAACCTAGCAAATTCCAAATCAATTCCACACTTGAAAACTTAAATTAACACAACAAAGCCCACTTAAGAAAATTAACCTCTTAGGTTAAGGTTAGCAAAACACTAGATAGCAAATTAGGTTTAATCAATTAAAAAATGCTTTCTAAAACTTAATCCACTCACTAATCAAGCTTCACAAACCAATTCCATACAAAAGCCCTCTCTTGAAAATCCTAAAAAGCAATTTCACACTTCTTAATTTTAACCAAATTAGCATAATTGAAACTACATCAACAAGCTAACTATATGGATTAGTTCATTAACAACTAGATTAACTATAAAACAATCTAATTAAGTATTATGGCTTCAAACCCTAGCTAAAATTTTTCAAGCAAAACCTAAGAAATTAGATTAAACTACACTAAATTAACACTAAACCATCTAACATAAGAACTTAAACAAAAGAATTTAACATGATAGAAATTATACCTCTTGATCAATGGATCAAGCAAGAAAATTTGCTCCAAAGATGCCTCCTTTCCACATGTTTTCAACTATATTAGGCTTGAGAAGAGGTAGCACAAGGATTTGTTTTGGTTTTGTAAACAAATTTGTGGATTTATATGGATTTTTGTAGCAATTTTGATGAAATTTTGGAGGAAATGAAAAGAGGAAGGTGAAGGGGGAGGGCTGCTGGAAATTCTCGGCCAGAAGAGGGATGGGGAAGGGTGTGGGCAAGTGGGGAAGGTCATGGGTCAATTCTCCAAGTCAATGTATCATACTTTATTCATTTAAATTAAAATAAACCGAAAAAACCCCTTAAATCAACTCAAGAAACAACTAAAGAAAAGAGGCCAGAAATTTCTGGACTTGGTCATGGTTGGGCTGTCCTAGGGCTGAGGGAAATGAGAGAGGGGTTTTACAAAAGAAGTTTTATGCAAAAAGGCCCCCTACAACTCAAAAATTGCAAGTTTTAGCTCAAAAATTCAATAAATTCGTTTCAAATCATAAAAATTTGTTAAAAATCAAAATAAATTACTAAAAATTTATGTTATCACTAGATTATAATTATCATAATTTTAGAGATTAAAATTAGCCCGGAAAAATTTGTATTTATCGCTTATTTAATGTATTTTCTTACCGGCTTAAAATAATATTAAAAAATTGAAAAATAGGGAAAAAATTTTAAATGACCAAAATTTCATAATTAACTCATTAGCTACTAAAAACAAGTAATTACCTATCCATTTTAGGTATAATTAGCCCTAAACTGCAAAATATCGAGAAAGACGGTTTTCGGAAAAATACCGAATTTTCACCGAATTTCAGGAAAACACCAAAACGACTTTTCAAGACGCTACAATCTTCCCCCCTTAAAGAAATTCGGTCCCCGAATTTAAAAATATATCTACGCGTACCTTCGAAGAGATGGGGATATTTCTTCCTCATCTCGCCCTCGGTCTCCCAGGTAACCTCCTCGCTGCTCGGGCTACGCCAAAGGACCTTGACGGTTGGTATAATCTTCGACCTCAACTTCTTCACCTGCCGATCCAAGATGGCCACCGGCTGCTCTGCAAAAGAAAGGTCGCGCTCTAGCTGGACTGTCGGGTGCTGAATCGCATGCGAAGGGTAGTGAAGGTACTTGCGGAGCATCGAAACATGGAAGACGGGGTGAACATCGGGAAAGCTGGGAGGAAGAGCCAAACGATATGCAACAGCGCCAACCCGCTCGAGGATCTCGAAGGGACCTACGAATCTAGGGCTAAGCTTCCCCTTTCGCCCAAAACGCATCACGCCCTTCATCGGGGAGACTTTCAGAAAAACATGGTCGCCAACTGCGAACTCTAACCTGCGACGGCGCCTGTCTGCATACGATTTCTGCCTGCTCTGAGCCGCTCTCATCCGGTCTCGGATCAACTGTATCTTCGCTGTCGTCTCCTCAATAAGCTGCGGCCCTAAAATGCTGCTCTCGCTGAGCTCTGTCCAACAAACGGGCGATCTGCATCTCCTCCCATACAATGCCTCGAAAGGTGCCATCTGAATCGCATCCTGGAAGCTGTTGTTGTAGGAGAACTCTACTAGGGGTAAATGACGATCCCAGCTACCACCAAAGTCTAAAACGCACGCTCTGAGCATGTCCTCGAGAGTCTGAATGGTCCGCTCTGACTGTCCGTCTGTCTGCGGATGAAACGCTGTGCTGAAGCTCAAACGAGTGCCCAAAGCCTCCTGAAGTCTCTGCCAAAGTCGGCTGGTGAACTGAGTGCCTCGATCTGACACGATACAAGTCGGTACGCCAGGTAGTCGCACGATCTCGTCAGTATAGAGCTGAGCATACTGAGCGAACCTGAAAGTCGTCTTCACCGAAAGAAAGTGAGCCGCTTTCGTCAATCTATCCACGATCACCCAGATGGAGTCGTACTCTCGACTGGTCCTGGGTAGACCCACAACGAAATCCATCGAAATCTGTTCCCATTTCCACTCTGGAATGGGTAACGGCTGTAGCTCTCCTGCGGGCCTCTGGTGCTCGGCCTTGACTTGCTGACAAGTCAGGCATCTCGAAACGAACTCCGCAATGTCCCTCTTCATCCCGTCCCACCAGTAGGTCTCTCTCATATCATGGTACATCTTGGTGGAACCGGGGTGGACACTATACACTGATCGGTGTGCCTCCTCAAGAATGTCGCGCCGCAATCCATCAGCATCTGGTACGCACAGTCTAGATCCATATCGTAAAATCCCCTGATCGTCAACCATGAACTCGGAAAATCTGCCCTGTCCCATCTGTGCCATGATCTCTGACCAACGGTCGTCACTGCGCTGTGCCTCATATATACGGTCAAGCAACTGTGGGCGTGCACGAACATACGCGAGCTGTCCCCCTGTCTGAGTGAACTCGAACTCAACTCGGCTATCGCATAACATCTGCCAATCTGCTGACGACTGCCTCTGAACTGCGCGCAAAAAGGATAGACTACCCCCGGGCCTCCTACTCAACGCATTTGCCACCACATTTGCCTTGCCGGGGTGATATAAGATCTCGCAGTCGTAGTCTTTCACCAACTCCATCCAACGACGCTGTCTGAGGTTCAGGTCTCGCTGCTGAAATATGTACTTTAAGCTCTTGTGATCGGTGAATATCTGACACGACTCGCCGTACAGGTAATGTCGCCAAATCTTCAGTGCAAAGACCACTGCAGCCATCTCCAAATCATGAGTGGGGTAGTTTTGTTCATGCTTCTTCAACTGCCGAGAAGCATAAGCGATCACCCGGCCATGCTGCATCAATACGCATCCTAATCCCACTCGCGAAGCATCACAGTAGACAACAAATCCGCCTGATCCCGAAGGCAAAGATAATACCGGCGCCGTAGTCAAACAAGTCCGTAGCTGCTGAAAACTGCGCTCGCACTCCTCTGTCCAGACAAAAGGAACTCCCTTCCGGGTCAAACCGGTCAACGGTGCAGCTATACGGGAGAAGTCCTGAACAAAACGTCTGTAGTAGCCCGCCAAGCCTAGAAAACTACGGATCTCAGTCACCGATGTAGGTCGGGGCCACTGCTGAACAGCCTCAATCTTCTTCGGGTCCACACAAATGCCGTCTCTCGTAACCACGTGACCCAAGAATCCGACGCTGTCCAGCCAGAATGCACACTTGGAGAATTTCGCGAACAGCTGGTGCTCCCTCAGAGTCTGTAACGTAATCCGCAAGTGCTGCTCGTGCTCCTCTCTGCTCCGGGAGTACACCAAGATATCGTCGATAAACACGATGATGAACAAGTCAAGATACGGCCTGAATGTACGGTTCATCAAATCCATGAATGCTGCTGGGGCGTTGGTGAGTCCGAACGACATCACCAAAAACTCGTAGTGGCCGTAGCGCGTGCGGAAAGCTGTCCTCGGTATATCCTCCTGTCGAACTCGCAGCTGATGGTATCCTGATCGCAAGTCGATCCTCGAAAAATACCTCGCACCCTGAAGCTGGTCGAACAAATCATCAATGCGCGGCAACGGATATCTGTTCCGAACGGTAACTTTGTTCAGCTGGCGGTAGTCGATACATAAGCGCAAACTTCCATCCTTCTTCTTGACAAACAGGACCGGAGCACCCCACGGAGAAACACTCGGCCGAATAAGCCCCTTATCCAACAGATCCTGCAACTGATCCTTCAGCTCTCGAAGCTCTGCCGGGGCTATCCGATAAGGCGGTATAGAAATAGGCCCCGAGCCAGGAATCAAATCAATGCAGAACTCAACATCGCGCTCAGGCGGTAGCCCAGGTAGCTCATCAGGGAAAACATCAGGGAACTCACAAGCTACCGGGACCCGGTCCAACGGAACCTCTGCAGCTCGAGTATCACAAATATACGCTAAGAATCCCTGACATCCCTTCCGCAAGAGCTGACCAGCGCGAAGAGACAAAATTAAACTGGGAAGGGCGACACTGCGGTCTCCCTGAATAACAAGGACTGGCTCTCCCGGAAAGCTAAATCTGACTGCCTTCTCACGGCAGTCCACCGAAGCATAACAAGTGGCTAGCCAATCCATGCCCAGAAGCACATCAAAGTCCAACATATCGAGGAGTATCAAATCAACTGATGAATCCCTCTCCCCGATACGAACGGAACACAAACGAAATACAAACCGAGAGACAAACGACTAGCCTACCGGAGTAACAACAACAAGCGGCTGATCTAACGACGACGACTCACGGCCCAACATCGGTGCAAAGTGTGTAGATACGTACGAATGTGTGGAACCTGGGTCGAATAATACCCGTGCGTCGAAAGAACAAACTGGCAAAGTACCTGTCACAAGGGCATTGGATGCCTGCGCATCCTGCGGTGTCAAAGCAAAAACTCGGGCCTGTCCTCCACCGATAGCGGGCTGACCTCGACCTCGGCCTCTGCCTCCTCGTCTTCTCTGAACAGGACCGCCGCGTCCACGGCCTCTCGGTGCACCTAGCTGGCGTGGAGCATCGCCTGGGGTAGGAAGTAGGGCTCTCTGAGGAGGGGGTGGTGATGGTGGTAGGGTCACGTGCGGAACTGTCGCTGCTCCCTGCCGTCTCACCGGACAGTCTCTGACAAGATGGTGCAGACTACCACACCAAAAACATCCTAAACATGGCTGCTGATCATATGGGTGAAGGCGATATAACTGGCCCCTAAAGAATCCACCACGGCCTCTGCGAACCCTCCTAGGTGCTAACATATCAGTGCGAATCCGACTCGGTCTCGAAACGACTGCAGGGGGAGTAATATCCGATCTCTGTGCTCGATTGACCTTTACTAACGATTCCACCATCTGTCGTAACTCCTGCATGCCTCCCATCATCTGTCGCAGCTCCTCCATACCGGTCTCGAGCCTATCCATACGGCCTGGGGAAGGTGGATCGGTCTGTCCCTGCGGCGTAGGCATACCACCCTGCTCAGTCCTAGTCTCGGACGAGCCAGCTCGAATCTCGTCTCTGGCGGCAGCCCTCTGTGCCCTCGTAGCCTTCGGCGGCATAGTGGCTGTTACAGGAAAACGGATAATAAGAACAGTGCAATAGGATCATAGGATACACGGAATTGAAGAAGGAATTTTCAAGCAAGTATATCCTAAAGTCACTTAGGCGGAGTACCGTATCGTAAGTATGCCGCGGACATACGCACGCTACGTTACCCTGCTTAAGTCACTTACTCCATCTACCAAGGGTCATCCTACACTCACAAAGGTAAAACCTATCGCTCTGATACCAACTTTGTCACGACCCGCAGGGTACGGAACGTGACTGGCACTTAAGTTTACGAAACGTCTAAAGGCGTCCGTAAAATAAGTAAGCCAAAGCCCAGAAAACAAAACCAATGAAGCAAAAGAGTGAAGAAAACCCAATCATTTGCAAGCAAGTTATCAAATAAGTCATGTAAAACCCTTTTTAAAAACAATACCAATTTTTCCCGAAAATTTCGGCAGAGTCTCCTTTGTAAATACTGACCCCCAAAAATGGGTACAACAAAATATATACATGAATCCAACAAAATAGGGCATCCCCAAGAGGGAGCTAGCTCTTCGCCATAAGGCGGCCACAAATCCCACGCAATGTAAATGACAGCAAGCATAATAATCATAATAAAGTATAAGGAAGCATGAAAAAGTAGCATGTCGGCTCAAGTGAGCTCGACCCCAAAATACAGCATAAAATCCACAAACCTCACAGTCTCATCTCTAGGTCAATATACAATAATCTGGTAGAAACAGTAGATGGAGTACACTAGATACAAAGAATATACAAGGTGGTACAAAAATGATAACATAACCCACCTATGAGCAAATCTCGAGTCCAGGCAAAAGAGGCAAAAGAAGCGAGCGCACCCGCCGCTACTGAACTGACGGAGCGGACCTGCAACAGGCTATGACACAACGGGGGTGAGTTGCCAACTCGTGAGTAATAAATAACATCTACACAGGCTATCGAATGCATGCACACAAGCATCCTAGCATCTATATACAGGTAAGGCAGGACATAATGGCGAGTATGTATTCAATATGGATATGCTAGCAGGTGTGTATACAACATCAGTGTACGAATATGTATGCAGCATGAATATCTGAGGTCTCAATAGGTTTATATATAAAAATATTTTATCTCTTTTTTGTTTTTGAAACTCTTTTAGAATGCCAGCAAATGTCAATGAATCGACGAAAATCGGTGTCCAGCAACGACACCTAAAAGCTGTCTCAAATCTCATAAATGTATCTCTGGCTTCAGCCGTCCGGCTGACCCATCTCAAATATCAATATATCATCATCTAGCGGCCACGGTCGGTATCCTCTGGATATCCGCCGTCCCCAAACAGTCACCGGTAGGTAATCCGTCCCCTGCCAGGCTCAACGTCATCACCACATTCCTCTTGCCCCGGGGTACCTTACCGGGCCCACCATGTACCCGTGCCGGTTCCTCCACTCCTCGACACGGATTTCCAAATCCACAGCAAACTCATGGTGGACGACACTTACATCACTAGAAAACCGCAATTTACATATTTTAAAAATATAATAAGTTTAGAAATTTTTGCGGCTTTCCCCCGAAATCCAGCAATATCATAAAATCTCAAGAAATCCTCATAAGTGCATATATCAATGATAATGAATGCGTATGATATCAATAATCAAGGTGCGATGTGTGATTAATGTATTAAGCATGAACAATTAATATGATGAAGTACATGCACATGAATAACAATACTACGGTTTCATTTTTAAGGAATTAAAGGCAATAGTACCAGTTTAAGTATCAATTAGTAAAAGGTTTCAATTTAAAAGTTATCTAGTGTGGTGGCATGGCAATTACCAAGGTGTGTGTGTAAACATGAATAGTGCTCGTGCTGCATATAAAACCCTGGTAATGGTGCAGGTGTCCTATGAAATGGTTTCGTATATGGGTATAACATATTGATCTAATTGCAGCAATTATCATGCCAGTATTATTATTCTAATGTCACAAGTGATTATCTAGTTTACTATTTTTCAGTTTACTAAATCTATCGGGCGACTTGCGCCATCCAAACGATCGTCCCCCGTAGATGTTAAATCTACTCACCGGAATCCCTGGCTAGCTGTGTCCAATCACTGCCTTTCCCTTTCGCGCCGCGTCTGACGTCTCCGCGACCAAACCTGGAATTTACATCAATACCAGACATAAGGTTACATATCAAGAACGACGCAAAACCCCAACGAAACTACTAAAGTTCGCTAGCTAGGTACAACGTGCACAAAGTGCGCGGACACACGCGAAAATCGCAAAAACTGCCAAAAACGCCGATTTGGGTCGCCCGGCAAAACTAAAACCCGACTATCCAAAAACCGCACTCACGCATCCTAAAAGTCGTAGGACAAGCCAACACAATCATCAAGATGTCACAATTAATCCATCACATAATTTATATAAAAATCTAGTAAGCATATACATTCCAAAAATCGGTGCAACAATCGCCGATTTGCGACAAAACGACTACAATAAAGCATAATTACCCAAGCACACTACAAGCAATCTACAAACACTAATTACAACACAATAGTAATGATTCCAATCCTATTTTCCATAACCACCAATTCTTGAATTAAAACCTAGCAAATTCCAAATCAATTCCACACTTGAAAACTTAAATTAACACAACAAAGCCCACTTAAGAAAATTAACCTCTTAGGTTAAGGTTAGCAAAACACTAGATAGCAAATTAGGTTTAATCAATTAAATAATGCTTTCTAAAACTTAATCCACTCACTAATCAAGCTTCACAAACCAATTCCATACAAAAGCCCTCTCTTGAAAATCCTAAAAAGCAATTTCACACTTCTTAATTTTAACCAAATTAGCATAATTGAAACTACATCAACAAGCTAACTATATGGATTAGTTCATTAAAAACTAGATTAACTATAAAACAATCTAATTAAGTATTATGGCTTCAAACCCTAGCTAAAATTTTTCAAGCAAAACCTAAGAAATTAGATTAAACTACACTAAATTAACACTAAACCATCTAACATAAGAACTTAAACAAAAGAATTTAACATGATAGAAATTATACCTCTTGATCAATGGATCAAGCAAGAAAATTTGCTCCAAAGATGCCTCCTTTCCACATGTTTTCAACTATATTAGGCTTGAGAAGAGGTAGCACAAGGATTTGTTTTGGTTTTGTAAACAAATTTGTGGATTTATATGGATTTTGTAGCAATTTTGATGAAATTTTGGAGGAAATGAAAAGAGGAAGGTGAAGGGGGAGGGCTGCTGGAAATTCTCGGCCAGAAGAGGGATGGGGGAGGGTGTGGGCAAGTGGGGAAGGTCATGGGTCAATTCTCCAAGTCAATGTATCATACTTTATTCATTTAAATTAAAATAAACCCAAAAAACCCCTTAAATCAACTCAAGAAACAACTAAAGAAAAGAGGCCAGAAATTTCTGGACTTGGTCATGGTTGGGCTGTCCTAGGGCTGAGGGAAATGAGAGAGGGGTTTTACAAAAGAAGTTTTATGCAAAAAGGCCCCCTACAACTCAAAAATTGCAAGTTTTAGCTCAAAAATTCAATAAATTCGTTTCAAATCGTAAAAATTTGTTAAAAATCAAAATAAATTACTAAAAATTTATGTTATCACTAGATTATAATTATCATAATTTTAGAGATTAAAATTAGCCCGGAAAAATTTGTATTTATCGCTTATTTAATGTATTTTCTTACCGGCTTAAAATAATATTAAAAAATTGAAAAATAGGGGAAAATTTTTAAATGACCAAAATTTCATAATTAACTCATTAGCTACTAAAAACAAGTAATTACCTATCCATTTTAGGTATAATTAGCCCTAAACTGCAAAATATCGAGAAAGACGGTTTTCGGAAAAATACCGAATTTTCACCGAATTTCAGGAAAACACCAAAACGACTTTTCAAGACGCTACAGTAGTGGCTGCAATGATGCAGTGACAGTGGCGGCTAAGGGTTATGGCTAGATTGGTGTTTAGTGTTTGGATATGTGATGAATGGCCAAGATTAGATCTGGTGTGATGAGTGGTTCAGATTGACTTTGATACCATGTGAAGAATTTGGACAGAGAGTGAGAGAGAAATGTTTTAGGGTAATGTAATAGATTGATAGGACTAAGCTTAATCCTCCTCTTTATATAAAGAATGCGATTATGCTATTATACCCCTATTAAGTATCTAATTGCATATAAGAGATCCATGTATAATACAGGTATTCTAACAACCTCATTCTGACCCGGTCAAGATGAATTAATCAAGTGCTTCAACACCGCCCCATCCAGTTGCAAGATAGTGTAGTCATTGCTCAGAGTATGTGACACATGATATTTAGTCTAACCTCTACCTGCTGCCACAGCTCCTAAGGGATTTCTCGTGTGAAGGAAAGTTCTTACCTACTAACGTATCTTTAATAAATATATACCATATATACATTGTGTATCCCATACACTTTGTGCACTATGTACACACATATATACTCCATGACAAAATAGTCAAACAAAATATAGATATGAAAAACCTAATTATTTATAAAAGAAGGTGATATACTATCAATCAAAATATGACTCTAATAGTTGACATCCATAATAATAATGTTAAAATAACAATATGAGTGAAAAAGAGGTTGTATATACATGAATTTGCCAAGGACGTAGTCTGAAAGTTTTAGTGTTCTGCACAAAACACTCCTTGGAAATACCATTCGTTAATGGATCAGTGATCATCTGACCCGTAGGGATGCACTATAACACGACCTCTTCTTTCTCTTTTTTTTAGAAATTGGTATCGAATTTATATGTGCTTAGAATTTTTTTAGTACCTTAGATCCTTCTAACATGCAATTACAGACATGTTTTCATAATGGAGGATCACTCTATCATCTGCATATGGCATAATAGTCAGATACTCAAAGAATTTACATAACATGACTACCTTTTGTGCCCCAGTACTGGCTGCCACGTATTCCGCTTCCATGGTGGAAAGGGATATGCAATATTGCTTCTTACTACACTAAGAAATAGTCCTGCCATTGAGTAAAAAGACATATCCTTATCAAGATCGCCAGCTCAGTCAGCATTTGAATGTGCTCGTAAACAAGTGTCTGATCCGTCGTTGCACAAGGTATGGTCGGTTGTCCTATTCAGATAGCATAAGATCCACTATAAACTCTTCAAAGCAACTCCAGGATTGGATTGATACCTGCTCATCAGCCCCACAACAAAGGATATATCGGGTCTTGTGTATAATATAGAGTACATGAGACTATCCACTCCTGTAAGGAACATTATACATATTTTTCTTCGCTGCTTCTATTTTGGGAACTTGGTTTAGGCTTAGCACATGATTTTTTGCTATTAGGGTTCTAATAGATTGCAATCGTTCATGTTGAACTACTATAAAATCTTCCCAATGTAAGTCTTATAGGACAAATCTACGGTTTTCTTAGAACGGTCTCTCAAAATCTGAATCCTGTGTACGAAACAGGCATCGCCTATGCCCTTCATCTCAAAGTGGAAGACATCCATCTCCGAGTGGTTTTTATGGTCTCCATGTTGTTCCCTGCCAACAAGATATCATCGACATACAAGGATAGCATCTCAAAACTCTTTCCATCTTTTCTTAGGTAGATACAATTGTTTTTGTCGATCAATTGAAAACCATATCCCAGTATATATAGTTTGATGAAGATGAAAGTATCATAACTTGGAAGACTATTTCTTGTCATAGATGGACTTTCTTAATTTTCATATCTTATGTTGAAGTCTTTTGGCTTTGAAACTAGTGGGCTAACCCATATAGATCTCCTCTTCAAGTTTTTCATAGAGAAAAGTTGTCTTGATGTCCAGTTGGACTAGTTTAAGATCTATCTGCGCTTCTGTCGCTAATATAAGACGTACAGAGGCAATTTTCACCACTGGAAAAATGTCTCCTCGTAGTCAATTGCGTTCTTATGGTTGTACCCTTTTGCCACTAAGCATTCCTTGTACCGCTCGATTGTCTCATCTGTCTTTCGCTTTACTTTGAAAATCTATTTGTTCTTAATGGTCTTACGTCCAAATGGTAGATCCACTAAGTCCCCGACTTGATTCTTATTCATCAACTCGAGCTCCTCATCTTTCGCTTTCTTCCGTTCTTTCGTCACAAATCCTAAAATAGGGTTCTCATATGATTTGGGTTCCACAACATCATATGGTGCAACCATGAACATTTCCTCGATCTTGAAATGATGTGGGGTACTTCTCAATGGGACGATCTTCGATGCCCTTGAATTCTATCAATGGCTCCAAGTCATCGATTGGTATCTCACTCCCAATGTCCGCAACCGGTAGAGAAACATATTGCTCTTCTATTGTTGGCTGATCAATGGTGTCATCAACTTCAGAAAATCTTAAATCTTGACCTATTTCACCTCTTTGCGGAAAGTTCTCGAGGAACTCAACATCGTGCAACTCAACCTCCATCACAGTTTCATTATCTTGTTCATCTAAAAACACATATCCCTTAGAGTGTTTGGAATAGCATATGAACATACATTTCTTCTCTCTAGGGCTCAACTTCGCATTCAAATAAGAAGTGATGTATATGTAGGCAGCACATCCCCATGAACATAAGTGACCCGTTACTGGCTTATCATCTGTCCATAACTCGTAGGGTGTCAACTGAACAGATTTTGAGGGCATTTGGTTTAAAATATAAGCTGCTGTCAATAGCGCATCTTCGCAAAATGATATGAGAAAATTGGCATAAGCCATCATAATCCTAACCATATCTACTAACATCATATTTTGTCACCCTGCAATACCATTTTGTTGCAGACTGTAGGGCATTGTCAGCTGTCACTATTCCTTTCTCTTCACAGAATTTCCTGAACTGATATGATAGATATTTTCTATTACGGTTCATGCGCAAAGCCTTATTGCGTATGCCTAACTGATTTTCGACTTTGCTTATATAGCATTTGAAACAATCCAAGGTATCAAACCTATGTGAAATCAATTATAAGTACCCATATCTGGAATAATCGTCTATGATGGTGATGAAATAGGATGCATCGTCGTGTGCCTTCATATTGACTGGTCCGCATATGTTAGAGAGTATAAGTTGCAGCCAAATGGCTTTCTAGTGGTCTTGTCTGCTAGATGGACAAGTTGAATTTGGCTAATGTGCCATGAATACCGTCCCAAGCAGATCAAGTCAACTCATATATTAGGGCCTGTTTGGTTGCAGGATTCTTGAAGATTTGGATTGTGGAATCCAAGTATTCCATAATTTTGTGTTTAGTTGGGGGATTTGGATTTGTAGGATTTCTTTGTTTTTTATGGAGGGCCCTCCACAAAACAAAGATTTATGAATCCTAATTTTTTTAAAGAATTTGCAAGGATTTGGCAATATTCATCGTACTTTTAGATGAGACCCGTATACTTTATTTATTTAATAATCCTCTCTCTATTTATCTCTCTCTAAAATTCTCTATAAATCCAATACCAGGAATCCAAAACCAACCAGACAACAAATTACCAAATCCAAAAAGTTTCAACCGTACTATTTTGGAATCCAAATTTCATAATCTTGCAACCAAATTGGCCCTAGCATGCTACGTCATATAAGACATATATGGAAACCGTCGATTCTGAAACCAAAAGGAATCTGAATTACAGATCATCCTTACAGCAAGTTAATATTCTACACTTACCAAGATCTGATTAATAACAAAGTACGTTATGGATAAGCCATCCACAACCTCAATGGAGAAAAAGATGGTCATCTCCCTGACACATAATTTGCTTCTATAGATCCATGATTGACATGTAACCTTACTGCATGTTGACACCTAGTTGTCACTAGCGGTCCTTTAGTTCGTTTAAAGAATAACTAATATAATGTACCATTCGTAGTTTTTGTCGTCATCTACTATTTCACTCCTGGTAAGACTGATGATAACTGCTACTTAAATTATGGATGCATTAAGACAATGACATTTACTTGAGGTATTATTCTTTACTAAAGAACATTCCATTTTCAATTTATTCTAGCGATAATAATAGATCTATAGTCTACACTTTTGAAGAAAGAGAAGAAGCTTAGCTCCCAACCATGGTCTTCAAAAGCATAGAATTTAAAATTGGTCTAGAATAATTGAAAATTTGATATTATATTTCTAGGTTCCAAGTAAATTGGATGGTTAATTTTGACTCCCGTCTCATCGAAATCTCCACTTGAAATACATTAAATTAATTTAATAAGCATATTGATTTTAGTACGCCATGCATATTACGATACGCAAATAATCTAAAATTTTACTAATCTTGTCCATATTAATAGGGTATTTCTCTTCTCATGATATTGGAACTCGTCCTAGATGCTTCTACTATCCCGTATAATCTCCAAGATTAATAAACAATGAAGTTTTGTAAATTTTGGTCAAAAATTAATTTTCAAAACTTCCGAAGTTTTTAGACTAATGATTTTAAGAATCCCTCTCGAACCCCAACAACATAAATTGGCATTTCTAAAATTTCTAAAATTTTAGAATTATTATCTGAATAATAAAATGATTTCTTTGAATTAATTACTAAATTCGAAATAAAAAACTTTTTTCTTAAAAATAATTTTCAGCCTAACCCAGCAAAAGAGCTTGCTGGGTCAGGGCCTCGCAGCTGAGCCCATAAGTCCAGCTTACGGGCTGTGCCCTGATCCAGTAGGCCCAACTTGTGGATGAGCCCAACATTTTTTTAAAAGCTATTTTTATCTTCTGAGATTTTTCTGAAAATCTAGAATTTCCGAAAACAATAAAATTAAATCTCTGTAAAATCTATTTTAGATTTTAAAATTATTTTCTTTACCATAAAAATATTTAGCCTTGCCAAATAAAAAAAATAGAGTTAGGGTTTCTTGGAATATTTTGCAACCAAGCCGTAGTTAATAATTTTTTGCCTTCAAAATTTTACACAAAATTTAAAATTAATGATCTCATCTTTAATTTTAACTATCCTCTAATTTTTCCATGGTCAATATCACATTGAAACGATAAACTTTAATAAAAAGAAAATAGATCTCATCTATTTTATATGAAGAACCCTAAATAAAATTTTAGATCCAATAAGAATCCTCGATTTTTGAATCTGTAAAAAATATGAGATCCAAAATATATCAAAGGAGAGCAAAGAGGCTCCGATACTAATGATCGCTATTGATAAACTAATAATGAATCATGGATCCATCATATAGCATTTCCTAGATAAGATCCTATAAGTCGGGTTCGGGTTGCACGGGTTTTGATAATTTATTTATTCGATCCGAAAATTAAAAGCTAAATCCAAAACCCGTAACCTGTTCCAACCCGACGGGTTTATAATGCGCTAAAACCGAACCCATAATTTTGGATTTTGGGCTTATGCGGCTGGGTTGGTTTTTGCAGGCTTTTTGGGCTATACCTATTATAATTTATCAAAAAAAATTAAAAGTATAATACTTGAGTATGTTTTACCGAATATATATATACAAAATTTATATTTTGATACAATGTTGGGAATCCTCCCGCGCGCGCAAACGCGTATATTTTGGAAATGGATATGATTTTAATGAAATGGAATACACACGCGGGATCGTTCTCGTTTTAAAATTTATAAACCGCAAGTGCACGCCGCGTTGTAGCAAGCCGGCAAGTACGGGTCGACCCGCAGGGAATTGTGTATTAGGTCTTGTTGTTTAAGGTTCAACAAATAACGAATGGTTTGGTTTTGTCACTAAAAAGGAAAGAATACGAAAATAAGAAAACAAAGAAAAGAGGAGAAGGAAGAAGTGGTTGTGGATTCGGCTCGGAAGATCGAATCGCGACGATTCCTTCGACACTCCCTTGATCATGAGTTGTCCGTCCTTACGTCGATCCCGGCATGAAGCATGACTTATTAAGTTAGTTGCGAAGCACAAGTCATCAAATTCCGATATTCGCAAAACACGAAACGAGTCCGTTTGTTCACTTACCGTTTATATGTCCAAGCTTGAGATATCAACACTAAACACAAAGGTTAGCAAGCATACGACAACATTAAAAACATAAACTAGTGAGTGAGAGCAAATGATTTCCGTGTTAAGTGTGCTAAGTGTTTGTGATGGTATATGGTATATGAAACCAAGAGATTTGTCAAATCACTTAATCACAAAATACCACATCCAAACTTAGCAACTATTTAAGTTAGAATCAAATGTTAAGCACATTAAACATAAACAAGAGGTGGAGGAGGCAAAGCCTTTCATCTCACTTCTTCACCCACACTACAACCAAATAAAGATTAGTTAAGCATAATGAAAAGAAAGTAGGTATAAAAAGAAAGCAAGTAATAAAAAAACAACAATATTATAAACACTTGAAGAAGGGGTACAAGATATTGGTAACTTGTTCAACCTCCATAATGAAGCTCTCAAGAGAAAGCTTCAAAAAGGAAGAAGAAGAAGAAATCAAGTGATAGCCTACTCACTCTCAAGCCTAAACAAAAAACAAAACAAAACTATAAGATAGAATCTGTGCATATGAGACCCTTCCCTTGCTCACTGATCTGGCTTTTATAGGCACAAAAAAAGATTAAACAAGTAATAGAAATAAGGTGATGTGACTGAAAGAAAGGAACAATGAAAAGATGGGGACATGATGCCATACATCACATCAACACTTTTAGCATTTATAACTCTTGTCCCCCATGTGCCCATTTCATCAATACCAAGGTGATGTGACTGCAAGGAAGGGACGGTGAAAAGATAAGGACATGATACCATACATCACATCAACACTTTTAGCATTTATAACTCTCGTCCCCCCATGTGTGTGCCATGGGCAACCCCATCATGATTCATGCCAAAGAGTTGTGTGTACACTTGTATTGTGTTAGACCAAAATTGTGTACACATGTTTATTTCCAAAAGAACTCTTTGGATATCGGTCGGTTTCCTGTTCTGTTTGCAGTGTCGGCTCCAAAACGTTTATATCCGTGATTTTGAATGTGTTTCCAGTATTTTATCACGAATACTTGTAAACTGTAATTACTGAGCAGACACTGATTAATAGTACCGATATATAACAAAATAGATAACGAATGAGCGGTATTAAAATGCAGTTTTCTGTGATGAACATACAACTATATAAATTATATGTGATAGATTTATAAACTACATTTCAAAATTGCACCAACTATATATCTATAATAAATCACAACATGTATTTTAAATATTTAGAATTAAATTTCCATGTAATATATAGAGTTGAATCAGATATAGGAAGCGGGTTTGGTTCAAGCCGGGTTTAGGATTCGGAAAGCGGGTTTAACATTAAACCTATACCCAATCTGAAATTTTTTTTAGCAGATCTTCAACCCGTTCGATCGGGTTCGGCCGGGCATAGGACGTCCAAAAAATATGGAAAAACCGGGTCGGGTCGGGTTCCGGTCAAACCTAATCCGACTTTCATCCCTGCCTACAAGATATAATGCAGCCGAAATATATTTTAATTTAGATTATCTCAAGCGATTGAAGGAACGATCTTATGTTTCTCTCATCACGATCATCTTTTCCCAATGGTCGGAGGATGACCATACTGATACGGCGAGAAATGCTCATGTAATCATCCCGCAACTAACTTTCAAGAGGAAGAGAAGAGGAGGAAGAAGATGGAGATTTTTGATTGGAAACAAAAACCCTAACTCTCATTTTCGAGTTGACCCCAATCATTTGGAGGGATATGGATCTGGACCCAATTATTCAACAACATTAAAAGAAAAAAGCCTTTTATTTTCATCCTCAAATCGATTACTTTAAATTTTCTTTTGTAGTGAGGCTTAAATCAAAGACCTTTAGCATATTTTCAATATATATGTTAGTATTTGCATTTTCAGTATCCTATTCAATATCCCTAGTATTTTAGCTCAAAACGGGAGGGGGTTCCTCAACCTTACCCCTCTCAAGAAAGATGCTCATAATTGAGCTTTGCTGGTTCCTTTTCCCCGAGGAAAACAGTCATGTGGGGAAAAAAAAAACGTAAATTGTAATTTCTAATTTTTCATATCTTATGACCTCTTATAATAATCGTTTTTAAAAATTGCAGTATAGCGGTCATGAGTGCTCAAAGGGAGAGAAAGGTGTAGTGATCATGATAGTAGCAGGGGACAGTGATGACGGTAGGAGTTGTTCCCGGTTGGTGGAGTAAGGTGGATGTATGGGTGGATGTCTGTGGAGCTGATTACGAGAACAACAGTGTATCTCTTGGCTGTTGGGCTACGCATTTTAGCCAAAATGGAAATTGTTGGAATTGTATCTCGTATTCGTATGTATATTAGTAGAAAAAACTGCAATAGCGAGGGAAATATTTATGAGGGACAAATCTCCCTCGGCAATGTGAAGCGAATTTTCACTCTTTGTTAATATTCTCTCGGCAATTATCTATTTCTTAAGAGGAAGGAATACATTAGCGATGGAAAATATAAAAAGCGTAAATTTAATTGGATCAAAATATTGCGAGAGAAACATTACCGAGGGATATTTTCCTTAGCAATAGTCAAACAAATAATACCGGATTAGGAATTTGCATGAGAATTTCAGTTTACTAGACAGCTTGAGATTGAAACTTCTGTTATCATAAATCTATTAATTACCAAAGCCAAACAAATTATTTACCTCAAATCAAGTATCATAGATGTTAGGTATGTGGATAGAGAACGCAAATCAGGTTATTTTGACAAACCGCAAATGCCTGTTAAATATTAGACATTACATGCGTGTGTTCTTATAATTGAACTTCTTGCATTCTTGAAGATTTTGTTAGCTTAATGTAAGAGGGATCCGATATATCCATGGTTGATTAATTATGAAGCAGAGTCTTGTGGACCATAGGGTCAATTATCAGATTGCAAATAGCCAAAAAATTCTACATTTTTATTTTTGGGTTTAAGGCTCTTTTCAGATTTTCTTTCTAATTCTTATATCCCTTTTGACTTCATTGCAGCATTCTTAAAACACTTGAGAGGTATAAAAAATGCTGCCATAACACACCTGAGGCTCTTGTTCAAAAGGAGACTCAGGTATGAATTTCAATTGAATCCTGTCGACGTGCACACTTTACTTTCATTTTTGGCTCGTGGGATGCACAACGGAACAGTGGGATAGTTTATAGTTTAGTTTTATCAGCAAATAGTTGTGATCTATCAATCTATACTATATCTTCAAATATTTGTAGAAATATTGTATCTGCAAATTCAGAATATGGAAGAAACTATAAATTAGGAATAATTTGTCTTTTGTTTGATGAAGCAGAACAATTATCAGGAGTACTTGAACCTGAAATCAAGAGTTGAGGATCTGCAGCGATCTCAAAGGTGATTTTACGCCCGTTAAATGTTTTTTCTCACCAAAAAACATTTAATACACATTTTTATGATCACCATGTTGCCACAAGATTCTATAATGAAAAAGTCGATGCTGATGATAATTTAGGAATCTTCTCGGTGCGGATCTTGGTCAGCTCAACACCAAGGAACTCGATCAACTTGAGAATCAACTAGAGATGTCACTGAAGCAGATCAGATCGACTAAGGTAATTACAGGGTCATTGCGGATTTGCTTCGATATATATTTTCTCTCTCTCAAGTTTAATTTTCTCCTCCACTTCCTCATAAAATGTGTTTTTCATCTATCATGCATAAATTACCACTTATCTTATTCAAGCCTCATCCATAATTATATAGGAAATGTTCATTTATATAGATCAGATTTGGCATTACATGATATTTGATGTGACCCTGGATTGTTGCAAATGATTAATAGAAGTTTGTGTTCTTTTGTAAAAATTATTTTCTGACTGCCTACGCATTTGCAGACACAAATGATGGTTGATCAGCTCTGTGATCTTAAAAGAAAGGTGAGCCTTCACTTTATTTTCTTTCTCTAATGAATGTGGTATCTTTTCTTCTTTTAATTTTTAATCGAACATATGGAAATTGTAGATCATAATAGATCGAACATATAAACATGTGGATCATCTAGATGAGATCGTAACACTTAAACTAAATAATATGTACATTGTAGTAAAAGAATCGATCAAACTTCTATGATGTAAGAAACGTAAATTCGATGCCTTGATCGTTTAATTGTTGTTGCTACACGCCATCGTACACTCCACGAAGACAACAAGTCGATGCTATCCAAGAGAGATGACCGTTCTGTTTCTCTTGCTATTTTTCTATATGTGAGATTCTGATGAGAACCCTAGCCTTACATCTCTAAATATATGGCAAGATAACTAACAAGAGAACCCTAACCTACTAGGGTTAGGTCTCCTCTTTGGCCGGATCAGGGTCGATCTTCGCGACCGAGACCGACATGATCTGCTCATGTGCCCGACCCGGCCCATGACTAACAGGAATGGCTTCAGCTATATTTGCTAACCTCGTCATTTCTTATGTTGTCACCCTATCTAATGCAGGAACAGATGTTGCAGGATGCCAATAAAACCTTAAGAAAGAAGGTAAAATGATTTTTATTCTTATGACCATTTTATATATTTAAGCATTTTTGGGGAAATGTCACAAGTATTTAGGAATCGTTGATCTACTATCTATACATCATAATAAGATAAATGTGTGGGCCCTTCCGTTTGTTGTCGACGATGACAATGGCTATTTCCGCCGCCTCATATCTAAGATCCTCTTCCCAAATAAGTTTTATTTTTTCTTTGTAACAATGATCGTAACATAATAGTTTCATCAGATATATTTTATTTAATTACGTAATATTTTTTGGGTTATCTTTTCAGATGCAAGAAATTGGGCCAGAAACCCCCCTCCAACTGATCTCTTGGCAAGCTGATGGCGGCAGCGGCAGCGGCAATAGCCAACTTCCGTCTGAGAGTTTCTTTCAGCCTTTGGGATGCGACCCTTCTTTGCAAAAATCGGGTAACTGAAATTATGAAATCAAATGAAATTTTTTTTAATTGTTGAAAAATATAACAACAGTATTTTTTTTCCCCTTGTGGGATTTGTTCGCAGGTTCAGTTCAGTCCCTATGGATCAACTAAACACTAATGTGAATGGCTTTGGCGCTGGATGGATGTGATGAACTCTATGCTTATATCGATCTTAGACCCTAGTCTTGTCCATTTTCGTATACATGCGTATCGTAGACATATATTTTCCTAATAAAAACAATAAGGACATATGGTAATGTCCTCATCTGCTTGCGTGCATAGGCCAAGTTACAGTGGCCATAAAGAAAAAGTAATGTATGGTATAGGGTCAAGGTTTGCGAAATAGTAATAATCTGAAACAAACAATCTTGATTACTTGAGAAGATTGAAGTTGTATTATGAAAAAAGTGTTGAATATTAAATTGTTCCCAAGTGTGTAAATCATGGGCTGCTCAATGTGTTATTCATGGGCTGCTGCTACTAGCAATTTCCACAAGCGTTCCACCTAACAATGAACTTTGTATGTTGCATTCATTAAACATGTATGAAGAGATAGTATAAATAGGGAGTAAGGTTGTAAATAGGGAGTAAGGTTATGTTTAAGCAATAAGCCAAGCAAAAGTAGAAAAGCAAAGGGAGTATAGAAAGAAAACAACAGAGAGTTAGAGAGAAAGGTTTGAAAGGTGTCGAAACACCAAAACACAAGTGTGAGTTTGAGTTGTTGTAATAAATATTACAAAGAGTATTGTGTTATCATTTGAGTTTATCACAAGACGTCCAAAATTGTCATCTGTTACTGGTTGCAAGAGACAGCTCAGGATAATTTTGAGCCATCTCACAAGACATTTGGAATCATCAATTGTTCTTTGTCTGTATGAGCCGGCTAGCTCATCATTAACTTGAGACAACTCTCGAGCGGATCGGGCTGTCTGTCCGAGAAATCTGTATTTTGATTATATCTCCAGCATACTATATATATTCTAGTATTTTGTAACCCTAAGAGAGATCTGAGATATAGCTTGAACCCTTTGTATTTTAAGAGAGGAGGTTAGGGTTTTGAGAGAGATTTGTGAGATTCATCCACCGTTTGTAATATTCCATATTTGTTCGGTTAGTAAAGTGTTTCTCCTTAGCCCGTGGTTTTTCCCATATGGGTTTTCCACGTAAATCTTGCTTCTTTGGTTTGTGCTTTATTTTTATTGCTTTTGTTTGCTTGCTTGCTTTTATTTATCGTTTGTTTATTAATCGTATTTGCCGCAATAAATTGGTATCAGAGTTACGTTTTGGTTCCTTAGGAGATTTGGTGTTTAGGGATTTGTTTGATTGAACCGTTAGGTCTTTGATCTTACAATCTACGTTTACGGTGGGTGACGACGCTTTTGTCCTCTTCTCATCTTGTTAGATTATGATTTTGAAGTTTTTAGTTTGTAAGTTCTCAAAGTGTTTGTGGAAATTTCTAAGTGAATTTCAACTGGTTCTTTTGATCCTGCATCATTTCTCCAACGATTATGGAGTTCGATGAGAAGTTTGTAGGGAATATGAACTTTTGTCTATGATAAGTTCGCATGATTTCCATATTGACATAGAATAATTTGAAGAAGACGATTCTTGAGAAGGATTCAAGGCCTTCCACTATGACGGTTGAAGTATAGGAGGAGTTCGATGAAAAGGCTTTTATGGCTATCCAATCGTGTTTGGCAAATGAACTTTTGCAAGAAGTTTTATTGGAGAATACGGTGGTTAGTTTGTGGTTGAAATTAGAGGAGTTATATTTGAAGAAAACTTTCACAAATCGACTCTTTTTGAAGCAGCGTTTCTACACACTTCGTATGTCATAAGGCTCTCTTATCAAATCTTACATCAGTGAGTTTATGTTGATTATTATAGCTCCGGGTAAGATCGATATTAAGATTGATGATGAATATCAAGCACTTTTATTATTATGCTCTTAGGCACTCTTTTATAAGCACTTTCGTAACACCATGGTCTATGTATGAATGAGATGCTATCTTGATCAAGGATGTCAAAGAAAATTTAATGAATAAGGAGAAGATTGATAAGGAGTTAACTTCTAGCGAAAGAGATGGTCAATCTTCAGGCTTATTTGTTTGAGGGCGAGTGAAGAAGAGAGATCCGGAAGGTAGTAAGAAGTCAAGGTCGAAATTCAAGCATAAAAACTTGACCTGCAACTATTGTAAGAAAAAAGGACACTTCAAAGTCGATTGTTACAAATTAGAGAACAACCAGAAGTATGAAGACAATCAGAAGGAGTTTTCAGCTGAAGCTAGTATTTCCGAAGGAGAAGGTCTATTTATGGTTCTTGACAACACACATCGATTCAAGAATGAATGGATTATAGATTCAGATTGTTCCTACCATATGTGTCCTAATAGGGATTTGTTCTCCACTTATGAGTCTGTTGATGGTGGAGTGGTTTAGATGAGCAATAATAGTTCGTGTCGAGCTATTGGCAAGGGAACGATTCAAATCAAGATATTTGATAACGTCGTGAGAATATTATCGGAAGTTAGGTATATTCCTGACTTGAAGAAGAATCTCATCTCATTAAGTACACTCGATATTAATGGCTATAATTTCTTCGCTGAAGGTGGAGTTTTGAAAGTTAGTAAAGGTGCTCTGGTCGTTATGAAGGGCTTGAAGATTGGGTCCTTAAATATGTTGCAGGGTTTGACAATTAGCGGGTCCGCGGCAATTTCATTATCTAAATTCATGTCAAATTCAGATGTAACTAGATTATGGCATATGAGGCTTGGGCATATAAGTGAAAGATGTATGGCTGAGTTATCGAAGCAGAGTCTACTATATGGTTAAAGTATATCGAAGATAGAATTTTATGAGCATTGTATTTTTGGAAAGAAGAAACGAGTTAGCTTCAGTACGGCGGTGCACAACAAAAAAGGTAAGATTGACTATATCCATTCAGATCTTTAGGGACCCTCTTAAATTGCTTCCAAAGGAAGCGATGCAAAATATCTGTTTATTTTCATTGACGATTATTTGAGGAAGGTTTGGGTCTATTTCTTGAATCTAAAGAGCAATGTATTTAATACGTTCAAGCAATGGAATATATTGATGGAGAAGCAGACAGGAAAGCAGATTAAGAAGCTAAAGACGAGCAACATATTAGAATTTTGTGGTAGAGATTCAATGAATTTTGCAAAAATGAATGTATTACTCAACATCATACCATTGTCCACACACCACAGAAAAATGGAGTCGCGGAGCGCATGAATCAGACTCTTTTGGAGAAATTTCGGTGCATGTTATCTAATGCAGGGCTCAGCAAGGAGTTTTGGGCAGAGGTGGTGAACACGGCATGCTACGTCGATCACCTCATACAACATTTGGTAGTGAAACATCGGAGCAAGTATGGTCTAGGAAGCACGCCGATTATTCTACACTTAGAGTGCTTGGTTGTCCCGCATATGCATATTGTCGTGAAGGCAAGTTAGATACTCGAGCAAAGAAATGCATTTTTCTTGGTTATGCTACCGGGGTCAAAAGTTATAGGTTATGGTGTCCAGATCCTAAATCGCAAAATTTTATAATTAGCATAGATGTCATTTTTGACGAGTGTGCTATGTTGAAACCGAAGAACACGGAATCTCTAATTTAAGACAATATAAGGAAGGACAAGCTGAGCATTGAATCTGAGGTTGGTGAAAGTTCGGGTTCGTAGGAGATCTCTCCTTCACCATCGTTTGATGAAAATCAGTCCTAAGATGAGCAATATCTACTCGCTCGAGACCGACAACGAAGGGAAATTAGACCGCCATAGAGATATGGCTACGATAATCTAGTAGCGTATGCGTTGTTTGTTGCAGAGACAGTTGGTAGTAGTGAACCTACGAGTTATCAAGAAGCTATCTCATCTGATGAGTCAACTCGTTAGCTGGTCGCTATGAATGAAGAGATTGAGTATCTTCACTGGAACTAAACGTGGAAGCTCGTTAAGCTCGAAAGAGGAAAGAAAGTATTTGGGTGCAAGTGGGTTTTCAAAAAGAAATAAGGTGATTAAGGGTTTGCAGATACCAGATACAAGGCACGATTGGTAGCTAAAGGCCATTCATAGGTTAAGCGAGTGGACTTCAGCAGAGTATTTTCTCTGGTTGTAAAACACACCTATTTTCATGTCTTGCTCGATTTGGTAACCATGCAGGATTTGGAGCTCGAGCTGCTCGATATTAAGACCGCTTTCTTATATGGTGATTTGGTAGAAAATATCTATATGCAACAACCTGAAGGTTTCAAAATTGAAGGTAAGGAAAACCACGTTTGCTTGCTAGAGAAGTCTCTCTATGATTTGAAACAGTCGTCTAGACATTGGTACAAGAAATTTGATTCTTTTATGTGAGATATTTGGTTTACGAGAAGCAAAGGCGACAATTGTGTTTATTGCAAGAAGCTCGCCGATGGTTATTTCATATACTTGTTGCTTTATATTGATAATATGTTGATAGCAGTAAGGTATATGGTTGTTATTCAGAAGCTTAAGAAATAGTTGACAGGCAAGTTCGAGACCAAAGATTTGGGAGCGGCCAAGAAAATTCTTGGTATGGAAATTAGGCGCGATCGCAAGGAAGGTAAACTTTACTTGTCTCAACAGCGGTATGTTGAGAAAGTTTTGGAGCGTTTTGGCATGACATACGCTAAATCAGTAAGTATCCCTTTGACAGCTCATTTCAAACTTTCATCTCGTTCATCACCGCAAACTAAGAAAGAAATTCAGTATATACTGCATGTTCCTTATTCGAGTGAGGTGGGTAGCATTATGTATGCCATGGTATGTACCCAATTCGACATTTAACATGCAGTTAGTGTTGTTAGTCACTATATGACATCTTCTGATAAAGACTATTGGCAAGCAGTGAAATGCATTTTACGATACCTATGTGGTACGTCTGATTTGTGTTGGGATTCTTAGTGCCCTGACCACCAACCGCGGCCGTTGCGGAACAAAAAACCTTGATTTTTAAAAAACTAGCGCTATAAACTACTATCTAGAATCTAACTAAACATTGAAACTAGCAAACTAGAGAAGTCTAACTGCTCTGTTAGAAGGTTATACCTAAACGATCCGTGTCCTTCGGGTCTTCACTCCTTTTCTTAAGCTCCTTGAGGTCTCCTAGATCAACCTTGATGGCCGGCCTTCTCGGTCCTAGATGATCCACCTGAAGGTTCTTGATTCAAGCTCCTACTTCAAAAAGAAGAAAACGAAGAAAATTAGTTTGCTAATCTAGTTTGCTTAGAAGATGTGGAGATATTTAGTAGTGATTTTCTATCTCAAATCCCTTTTGCTCTCAACACATGAGAATGGTAAGGGTTGAAGAAGATAATGAACTCAAGAGAGGAGAGAGAATGACAAGTAAAGAATCATATGAAGAATGGCAAAGGCTTGAAGATATGAAGCATTTTTCTTTTATTAAAAATACAACCATACTTCAATAGTATTCACAAATAAATAAAGAATAACCAAAGCTACGCTTCATGCCATGCTTGAAGCCATCTCACCCCTCCACCTCATTTTCCATTTTTGATAAATGGAAATATACATAATGAGGTGTCATCTTCTAGAAGGTATTTTGTATAAATACAAAATACGTTCTACCGTATATATATACCCGTATTCGTACCAAAATACAAATACCCAAGAGATAAAATAACAATACTAATATAATACTAGTATTAAATCAATATCTGATTTAATAAACCGGCTTAATCCTAAGCCCGCCAGTATTATAATTCGTCCGATTAAATCTCGTGCAATTAATACACGTAATCAATCGGAACCCTGCACGTATAAACATACGGCTTCCACATTGTTTCGCCTGAACCATGGAAAGCCTCTGTGTGGGACTTTAAAGACTCAACAGTACGCTGGTAGTGGGTTTAACCATAAGAACGTCAGCGGCACTAACTGTATGTAACGGCTACCCAAGTATTTGTCGAAAAGAAGGCCGACGAGCAAGCTCATCTGAACCCCTACTGAGCCTATTCATGACAATCTCGGTACAGTCCGGTCTCTTCATCTAAGAGTATCGCATACCGGGTCTAGGGGCGGTAAACGTCAGACCCCTAATAACCTGATAAGTCATGTTGATTTGGCTTAGGATCGATCCGAGAAACTACTGATCTAACCATCAGTAAATCTCAACTCCCTTGGCCATGGTCTTAAGGTTCTGGCCAACCGGACAAAGTGCGATATCGTCTCCCAATATCGGGAAAGATGAATCCCAGACAATCACGCACTGCCTCTATATGGCTCGGGACTGTACCCAACCAAAACCTGTTTCCATGACTCAGTAAAGCCATGGTAGGGTAGTGATCAAAGTATAGTGGAAACTCACACGAGACAAATGATGATCTCAGGTCTAAAGATGTCACCTGAGAACCGCTATCTGACGATAGGTATAATACCATCTAGAGGTTCTCGGCGAGTCTGTCCAGTGTACTCACCCCCAGTGAGCACGTGTATACAATCTTAGGTGATCACACCAATGGCTGTGTGACCAACCACCTCCTCTCTTCGGGGTCTAGAAATGTATACACAAGTCTACTCTGGAATATTGATACCCGGTCTTAATACTCCTGTGACTTGGGACCTTTAAGGATGTGCTTATGGACTACCCAGCTCCCACAAGTATGATCGCCATCATAACGTTGGTAGTTAAGCAAAATCCTATGGGCTTTATCAATATGTATCCGCCATTTGTGATATCGAGTATAACATATGCACATGTTAAGATAAAGACAAACCAAAATAGTATACTACTGTAACGAGTCTTTATCAACATGCAACGATGTACCCACCTCCAGTTGCTTAAATCCATTTCTGAATTAAAGCAGGCATCGGGGAGATGGAACATCTGTTTTGATGAGACAGTCAAGGAATTTGACTTCATCAAAAACGAAGATGTGCCATGTATATATAAGAAGATTGTAGGATGAACTGTCGTATTCCTTGTCTTGTACGTGGACGATATTCTCTTGATAGGAAATGAAATTTTTATGCTACAATCGGTCAAGTTGTTCTTGCCACAAAGGTTTTCCATAAAAGACCTGGATGATGCCTCATACATTCTGAAATAAAGATCTACAGAGATAGATCTAAGAGATTTTTGGGACTTTTACAGTCCAGGTACATAGAGACCATACTAAAGAGATTTAATATGGAAGATTCCAAGCGCGGTAATATACCCGCATTGCACGAAATCACCCTCTCTAAAGAGATGTCTCCCAATACTGATGAAGAGAGGATTAGCATGGGCATTATACCCTATGCTTCGGCGGTAGGATCTATAATGTATGTGATGCTATGTACAAGACCAGATGTAGCATACGCGCTTAGCGTGGTGAGCCAGTATCAGTCGAATCCAGGAGAGAACCACTGGACAGTAGTGAAGAACATTCTCAAGTACTTAAGAAGGAATAACGAGATGTTCTTGCTTTACGGTAATGAGGACTTCCCAGGCGGAGTCTTTTACCGACTCTAGCTTCCAAAGTGATAAGGATGACAGCAAGTCTGTCTCGGGTTTTGTGTTTACCCTCAACGGAGGGGCAGTCTGTTGGAAGAGCTCCAAACATGACACCGTCGCAGACTCGACGATGGAGGCTGAATACATTGCTGCCAACGATACCACAAAAGAAGCGGTCTGGATGAAGAAGTTCATTATTGAACTTGAGGTGGTTCTGTCCATTGTTAATCCAATACCTTTGTATTGCGATAACAATGGGGCTATGGCTTTAGCAAAGGAACCACGGCCCCATCAGAAATCCAGAAAAATCTTGAGGCGGTATCACCTGATCAGGGAGATCATAGATCGCCAGAAGATTGAGGTCCGGAGAGTAGATACAAAAGACAACACGGCGGATCTATTTACCAAGGCCCTCTCCCAAGCATAGTTCGAGCGACTTTTTGAGATGTTAGGTATGCGATACGCCAACAACTGGCCCTAGAGCAGACGTTGGGTATTCCGTACGCTAATTATAAGCCTTGGTGCAAGTAGGAGATTGTTGGATATGTATACCCTAGAGGCCTGTATTGTATAGGATGCGAGGGATATGTATGTATAGGGCAATCTTGTTCAGTTGTATAGTATACTATTTGAGTTGCCTTTATCTAAACATGTGTATTTGTTTTTCTTACTGCTTTATATTGCTTATAAATATTGATAAAGACTCGTTACATTAGTATACTATACAACTGAGTAAGATTGTCCTGTATATACATATCCCTAGCATCCTATACAATACAGGCCTCTAGGGCATACATATCCAACAATGTGGGGTTGGAGTTTGGAAGGAAGAACGACAGTTTGGTTGGTTTCAGCAATTCTGACTATGCAGGTGATCTCGACAGGTGAAGATTGATCATTGGTTATGTATTCGCTTTAGGAGGATTTTCCGCTAGTTGGCGTACTTCGTTACAGTCTACGATAGCGTTATTAATGAAAGAGGCAGGGTATATGGCTGGAACACCTTAGATTTGTGTTTTGTAGCTAATTATATTTTAATGAATGGTTTTTAATAAAAAGTTTACCAAATTGGGTTTTAATTATTTTATCCTATTTAATGGATATTTTATTAGATTTTTCCTAGGCTTGCACATACTTGTGTATGATAACTAGGGTTGTTTTTGGGGTTAAACATGATTAGCAATCATGGTTAACTAACAATTTTCTCTAATCTAGCTTTTAGTTTTGTTTTAAGTATTATGGGTTTTAAGTATGATGGTTGTTTTAAAATGAATTTGAAAAAGGTTTTTAAATTGACTTTCTTTGTGTTGACCTTGGAGAGAGAGAGTGCATCATGGGGCATGATGGCCTTTGCCATGCCTCAATAAATGAAGAGAGAGAGAGAGGAGGGGGTTGACTTGTTGGTGTTCCCTCATTCTCACTCCTTTCTCTCATTCTCTCACTCTCAAACTCACACACACCCATCATCATCATCAGCAGCAGCTAAGACAACAACAACAACAACTGAAACAGCAGCAACAATAGCAGGAGCAGCAGCAGGCAACAGCAGTTGCAGCAGCCTCATTAGCAACAACAACAACAATAGCAAGAGCAGCAGCAGCAGGAGCTTTAGCAGCAACAGAGAGCATCACAAGAAGATAGCAACAGCAGCATCTCCATCAGCAGTACACACCAGCATCAGCACCAGCAGCTCCGGCAGCAGCAGTAGCAGATGAAGTAGCAGCAGCAGCAGCCCAGGGCAGCAGTATGAGCAGCCAAGGCAGCAGCAGCAACAACCACTTCTCTAGCAACTTGCAGAAGCTCTTCCTCCCCCATACACTTCTTCTCCTGCTCTCTAGGGTTCTTTAGGGTATATTTCTGAACCCTTTTCCCTAGTTTGCTTAGTTGTGTATGGTTTAGTGTCGATTAGTGTTAGATAGCTAGTTTAGTGCTAAATTATGGTGATTTGTGAGATGTTGTGGCAAATTGTTGATTGTGTTAGCTACCTTAGTTTATTTAAGTGTTATTAGGGTCACTTAACTGAGCTTAGCCCTGGATTACACTAAAATACCATAGGTTTTCTATATTGTGCAAATTGGTGATTTTAAAGCGATATTTGTGACATTCTGTGATCTGCTTTTGACCCGGGGCCTTCAGGAGAAAATTGAGAAAACTGGGGCATGCACACTAGGTCTAGAACACACCACCAGAACACGAAACCCTATTTCCAAACAGTGGCCGCAGATTTATTCGGTTTGGCCGCAATTTGCGGCCAAGTAGGGGACCTGGGTGCTGGGGTTTTGTGTAGGGCTCTCTTCTGTGTTGTGTAGTGTTTTGGCATGTCTAGTTTTGTAATATTTGATCTGTAGGAAAATCTGGGATCATATATCGTTTTGCATGTCCGTTGTGTTTGCGCGATACGCGCAATACGTGAGTGGGTTCTGTGATCCAGCGTATCGCGGTGTGTCGCGATAGTTTTAGACGCGTATACACATGTTTTAGAGTATCGTGCACACGCGCGTTTAGTTCGCGACGCGAGTTTCTCGTTTTGGTTCGATATCGCGTTTCGCGGAATATTTGGCTTATAAATGATTTCCGTGTCTTATTTGCAGGTTTGCAGGCAGGGACTACGGACACTACTACAGGGGGGAGCAGATGGTAGGATTCACCTAGCGTGGAGCGTAGGTGAGTAGATTTAACATCTACAGGGGAATCGCCCGCATGGCGTTATGCGTCTGGGCTAGGATTCAAATACCTGTCGCATATTCTACGTCATTGTTAGAATTGCGCCTTTATCTTATTTCCTTGATATAGTTGTACTGTGACTAGCAGCCGTAGGACACTGCACATATTATTGACGGTTCATGTTGCACGAGCACGGATTGTATGCTACACACACACCGTCAATAATTACCATGTCACACACAACCCCTTATAGATATTATATTGCTTATCATACATGACATCTAGCTTATCGGTATACCTGTAGTGTATCTTACCTTTAGTGATAGGTACATATACACCTTGCGATACAGCTACAGGTATACCTTGCACATATTTTACTTATACCGGGGGGATATCCTACATCTTTTACTTATACCCAGGAGGGTATACGACATCTTTTACTTATAGGTAGATACCTACACTTAGCTGTACCTTATTGATTTTGCATATATCTGGTTTCAGCTATATACTTTCATTTACATGCTCGCATTCAGATATATCGCATATATTTATTCCTGGATTTGCGCATTGTTTATTTGGATTTTACATGATGTTTTCTGGATTTGGGAACCGCGGGAGTTCATGAAATTATGCATACATTGAAAAACCCGGTTTCCTTGATATGATATTTGCGCAGCCACCATGAGATTTATCGGTTCTGATTATATACTCCATACGAGGTGTGGTTGCCGTATGAGGGTACATGGTGGGGCCCGGTATGGTTCCCCTCGGCAAGAAGATCGATGGATTTTGCCGATTGAGCCTGGAGGCGGGCGAGTACCTACCGGTGACAGTACTCATGACTCGGCGGGGGATCACGGAGACACCGCTGGGAGTCATGTACGTATGCATACGTTGAAAGGCGAGGGTCAGAGCTAGGCACTCATGCTTTCGGGATAGCGTATGATACGTGATCAGGATTTCTGTGTCGATGCTTGGCACATTGTTTTCATGATATTTCTTTTAATACCTTTGTATATATAACAGGGGATTTAGCTGTTGTTATATATACCCTTACACGAATATTAGTGGAATGGAATGCTAATATATGTGTATTGCCCCTATCATATTTTATTTCTGCAAATATATATATTTAGGATGTTAGAAATTATTTGAGATTCGACTTGGGATATAAGTGATTCATTGAGATTGGATATTGGATATGAAAGAGATTGATGATTTGTACATTCGGGATATAGGAGATCTATTCGATATTGTACATTGAGGAGATGTGAGACTTATATGATATGAGATCCCAACTTGGGGGCTGATTTGAGGATTTGGGATTTGAGTGTCTTGATGGATTGTGATCCTGCCACGATGTCATGTTTCCGTGGAAATGACATATTCTACCCCATACCTCACACTTATCTATTCATTGCACAGATTCATATATTGGTAGTACCTGTTAGTGTACCCTTATGATAGTTGCATATTTGCTTTCTCATATCCCTATTGCATAGTTATTGCATACTATTATCATGTCATCATTACTTCATATATTGATTGTACCTGCTAGTGTACATCTCCATTACTTTGCTTTCACATGATCTGTTATTACTGTAAATTG
The DNA here is from genome assembly GCA_030015575.1 of Agapanthus africanus. Lineage (NCBI taxonomy): Eukaryota > Viridiplantae > Streptophyta > Magnoliopsida > Asparagales > Amaryllidaceae > Agapanthus > Agapanthus africanus. The sequence goes on along the minus strand of CM057351.1, from coordinate 49,973,803 downwards.
TATATCTTAGATTCATGCTTTACGTACATTACTGCGATTACCTGCATATGTTATCTACTATTCACGAGTTGGCAACTCACCCCCGTTGTGCCACAGGTGTTTCAGGTTGTTCCCCAGAGTAGTTGAGGCAGGCTATTCAGTATCCATCTATCATCTTTTGCTACAGATACCGCATCAGCTCACAGTACTATTTTACTTAGGTGGGTTAGATGATTATCTGTGTTTCATATTGTACATTCGTTGTATGTTGTACTTTCCATCTACTAGTATGTTGTTGACTTAGAGATTTGGTGAGGACGATATTGTATATTATTTGTGGATTTGTTGTCTTTTATATACAGCTTTCTCTCTATTGTCTTTATTTCTTCGCTACGACGTCGTATATTTGTATTGTATTCATCTTGGCTAGTTTTTACAAAAAGCGGGTGTTGCCAAAATTTTAAAGAAAGAAAGTAAGAATTTTAAAGAATTTGGGTTGCGATTTCAAATGTTTCAAAAACTTATATTATCTTTTCCGTATTTTTCTTGGTTTAGATTTCTGGGTTTTGGCTTTCTTTTACTGCGTTACGCCTTTTGGCGTTGCGTAGTATTAGGGCTGTCACGGGCCAATTTTGGGTCGTGACAAAGTTGGTATCAGAGCGCTAGGTTTTACCTTTCGAAGTGTAGGATGACCTTAGTATGATGGAGTAGGTAGCTTAAGCAGAATAACGTAGCGTGAGTATGTCTGCAGCATACCCACGGTGCGGTACTTTGCATTAAGTAACCTAAGTACAATTTGCTTGAAATTCCTTTCTTGATGATTCATATCCTTGAGATTCGATTCCTTATTCTCATCGAATCTTATATCTAATTATAGCCTTGCCGCCGTTGACTATGGGGACTCAGAGTGATGCAGCGAGGGCCGAGATCAGAGTTGGCTCGGGTGAGACGAGTACTGACCAGGATGGCACTCTAGTTGCACAGGTGCAGACGGATCAGCCTACGACATATACTATTGATAGACTTTTGGCAGAGATGCAGGACTTCCGCCAGACTATGAGTTCTTTGGTTGATGTCGTTCGGGAGCTACGACAGGAGGTTGTCACCCCTGTTACTCAGTTGTCACTTGCGATCAGCATGCAGCAGTCCGTCACCTACATAGCACCAGTGGTTGCAGCTCCAGTTGATGAGGCGCATATTCCAGAGGCTCAGAGAGTTCCAGGAAGTGGAGGACTCGTACCAGCGTACCAGCCCAGAGGCAGAGGTTTGGTCTTCGAGACAGATTTCGTGGCCGTCGCGGGAGTAGCAGAGGCTTAGGGCGAGGACAGTCGTTCAGCTCTTATCCCCAAGATGGTCAGCAGTCAGCGCGTGGATGTTTTCGATGCGGAAGCCTTCAGCACTTCGTCAGGGATTGTTCCTCAGCACGGCGTCAGGATCGTACTCAGAGAGGCCGTGGACGTGGAAGATTTGCTCAGAGGGCTCAGTCTACCAGAGGAGTTCATCCAGCTGCGAGTAGAGGGCAGACACAGGAGTTTGCTTCTACTCATCGGGACGCGCAGACGTCTAATGCAGAGATTTCAGGTATCCTTATTTCGCATGTTCTTTTGATGTGTTCGTTTGTTTTTCATGCTTGTACCGTGGTTGGGTAGATTAGTCGTAGTTGTGTTAACTTCTGTCAGCGATTCTTTTGTTGCGCGACACGTATTCAGTTGTGTGCCAATCGAATAGGAGATAGAGATTCGTCCGTCATTTTGATCCTCCTAGAGATGTTGGATTTGACGTTCTTGTGGGCACGGACTGGTTAGCTACGTGCTAGACGTTTGTGGACTACCGTGAGGAAACAGTCAGGTTTGTTTTCCCCGGCAAGTCAGTTCTTGTTGTGCAGGTGGATAGTTGTGCCGCCTCTCACAGCTTGAATTCAGCCTTTTTCGTTAGTCGGCTACTGAGGAGATGTCGTGGATTCTTGGTGTTCATTTGTAATACCGGAGCCATAGTGGGATTGTTGGACCGAGTTCCTTTCGTGCAAGAGTTTTCCGATGTTGTTCCAGATGGCCGGCGAAGCTTGGGAGCTTAAGGATCAGCTGCAGAGTTGCGGTTTGGGGAGTTTTGTGCGTCTGAGTGTTTCGCTTTTGGAGGCTCCTATTTCTGTTCGTCAAGGAGAAAGACGGCAGTTTAGGGTTGCGTATCGACGAATCGTTAATTGAACCAGCTTACGGTGCGGATAGGTATCCTTTACCTCGCATTGGCGATTTCTTCGATCAGCTCCAGAGTGCGAGACATTTTCTAAGTTTGCTTGGGATCAGGTCATCATTATTGCGGTTCGGAGTGACGGCACTCTGAAGACTGCCATGTGCGTGCTACGGGCTTTGTGTGTTTTGGTGTGTCATTGGACTCACCAGTGCCCTGGCAGCATTTGTAAATGTGATGAACCAGATTTCTTTAGGCCGTTCCTCGACCAGTTTTTGTTGTGTTATTTACGACATTCTGGTCTATCTAATGTGCCTTGAGGAACAGTAGTAGCACTTGAGGATTTGTTATGCAGATACTGGGAGAGTACCAGCAGTTTGCTAGATTCTCGGAGTTTTTCTTCAGGCTTGTTCGTATTGACTCCTAGGTCTTATAGTCACGGGAGACGGTTTCGTATGGTTCCGAGGGAGATCGTGGCCGTACAACCTAGGCCCAGACTTATGTGCAGGACGGAGGTCCGCAGATTTTTTGGGCTTAGCAGTTTCTTACCGCCGTTTCGTGCAGGATTGCTAGAGTAGTACTGCACCGTCGACTGAATGGACCGGATGGGAGGTTTCTTTTCTGTAGACTGAGGCAGGTGTGCAGAGTTTTCAGCAGTTGAAGATTCTGTTAAACAACTGCATCAGTTCTTTCTTTGTTTTTAGTTCAGGCGATTTTGTTGTTAACTGTAATGTTTCTTGAGTGGGCTCGAGTGTGTACTGAGGTGACATTACAGAGTCATCGCTTTTGCTTCCCTACATTTGGAGGAAGTACGAGAAGGATATTCCACTCATGGTCTGGAGATGGCCGCGGTGGTTTTACGTTGGAGATTTGGAGACACTACTTGTTCGAGAGTCGTGTCAGATTTTCACGGACCACCAGAGCTTAACGAACATCTTCCTGCAGCGGATTTTGATTGTTGTGATAGTCTTCTGCAGATTTACAGTTCTTGTGTGATCGTTGAGTACAGCTTAAGTTCGTCTCTACGGAGGGGACAGCTTGCTCATGTCCGCGCCCGACCACTTTTCCTTAATCGTTTTTGCGAGACACTGCCCGCCCATGCTCATTCGTCAGTGATACTTGAGCATACTAGGCTGGGTAATGATTCGGAGACCTTGAATTGTGACAATGGTGTGCTAGGTTAAGGACGCGTTTGTGTACCTGGTTTCATCGGGTGGAGACGTGAAATCCTAGAACATGCACATCTGTCAACTCTCTATATGCATTCAAGTTCCACCAACATTTAGCGTGACTTGTGAAATAGTTACGGGTGGATAGAGATGTAAAGAGAAGTTTTAGGTTTCGTTTCAAGGTGTCTGTCTTATTGTGTGCTTGGGTCGAGCATCTGAGGCCGGCTGGAGAGTTGCAATCTTTAACCGTTCCGAACTAGGGTGGGAGCAGATCTCCACGAATTTCGTTATGGTTCCTACCCAAGTTTAGTCAGGGTGTGACTCCATTCGGATTCTTGTCTTCCGGTTATACTCAATGTGCTCAGTTGTTTCTTGTTATGTGGTGTGTTTGTTTTGATTGTTGTCAGCAGTTGGGGATCGTCACTCGCCATCGTTAGGATTCTCCTTCGATAGCCGTTATCAGGAGACACTCCAATTGGCCACCCTTAAGCATAGGGGTTAGGTCGTGTCGATCACCAGTCTGTTGTTTTTCTGACTCTGCGTGAGTAAGATTTTGGACCCCAGCTATGTCTAGAGACTTCGGAGATGATCCAATTGATTCAGGTCAGGATGAAAATTGTTCATCGCGGACAGAGGTCTTATGCAACCGTGTTGGTCGTAGACTTAAGTGCGCAATGGCAAACCATTTATATTCCTGCGGATTTTTCCGATAAAAGACGTATTGGATTTTGGGAAGCTTATCCCAGAATTTTGGTCCTTCTGAGATCCTATAAGCGAGTTAGTTTCGTTGCCCTTAATTTGGCACTTCCGTCCAGATTATTGGATTTTCACCCCGTATTCCTTGTGATGATACTTTACAATTACGTTCTTGACCTTTCTCACATGATTTGGCACCAGACCAATTAGCTTGGATGCGATTTTTCATTCACCAGCAGCCATTTGTGTGAATGGCCCGACGAGTGGAGGAACATCGGTTAAGGATCTTGCCATCTGTGAAGGGTTTTTCTTGGACGTAGCCGTATAGTGAGGTAATCACTTGGGAGGCTGCGAGCGAGATTTGAGAGTTGTAATCTTCTCCTTGAAGGTACGCGTATCGGTATATTTTTAAATTCGGGGACGAATTTCTTTTAAGGGGGGGAGATTGTAACACCTTAGATTTGTGTTTTGTAGCTAATTATATTTTAATGAATGGTTTTTAATAAAAAGTTTACCAAATTGGGTTTTAATTATTTTATCCTATTTAATGAATATTTTATTAGATTTTTCATAGGCTTGCACACACTTGTGCATGATAACTAGGGTTGTTTTTGGGGTTAAACATGATTAGCAATCATGGTTAACTAACCATTTTCTCTAATCTAGCTTTTAGTTTTGTTTTAAGTATTATGGGTTTTAAGTATGATGGTTGTTTTAAAATGAATTTGAAAAAGGTTTTTAAATTGACTTTCTTTGTGTTGACCTTGGAGAGAGAGAGAGTGCATTATGGGGCATGATGGCCTTTGCTATGCCTCATTAAATGAAGAGAGAGAGAGAGAGGAGGGGGTTGACTTGTTGGTGTTCCCACATTCTCACTCCTTTCTCTCATTCTCTCACTCTCAAACTCACACACACCCATCATCATCATCATCAGCAGCTAAGACAACAACAACAACAACTGAAACAGCAGCAACAATAGCAGGAGCAGCAGCAGACAACAGCAGTAGCAGCAGCCTCATTAGCAACAACAACAACAATAGCAAGAGCAGCAGCAGCAGGAGCTTTAGCAGCAACAGAGAGCATCACAAGAAGATAGCAACAGCAGCAGCTCCATCAGCAGTACACACCAGCATCAGCACCAGCAGCTCCGGCAGCAGCAGTAGCAGATGAAGTAGCACCAGCAGCAGCCCAGGGCAGCAGTATGAGCAGCCAAGGCAGCAGCAGCAACAACCACTTCTCCAGCAACTTGCAGAAGCTCTTCCTCCCCCATACACTTCTTCTCCTGCTCTCTAGGGTTCTTTAGGGTATATTTCTGAACCCTTTTCCCTAGTTTGCTTAGTTGTGTATGGTTTAGTGTCGATTAGTGTTAGATAGCTAGTTTAGTGCTAAATTATGGTGATTTGTGAGATGTTGTGGAAAATTGTTGATTGTGTTAGCTACCTTAGTTTATTTAAGTGTTATTAGGGTCACTTAACTGAGCTTAGCCCTGGATTACACTAAAATACCATAGGTTTTCCATATTGTGCAAATTGGTGATTTTAAAGCGATATTTGTGACATTCTGTGATCTGCTTTTGACCCGGGGCCTTCAGGACAAAATTGAGAAAAATGGGGCATGCACACTAGGTCTAGAACACACCACCAGAACACGAAACCCTGTTTCCAAACAGTGGCCGCAGATTTATTCGGTTTGGCCGCAATTTGGGGCCAAGTAGGGGACCTGGGTGCTGGGGTTTTGTGTAGGGCTCTCTTCTGTGTTGTGTAGTGTTTTGGCATGTCTAGTTTTGTAATATTTGACCTGTAAGAAAATCTGGGATCATATATCGTTTTGCATGTCCGTTGTGTTTGCGCGATACGCGCGATACGTGAGTGGGTTCTGTGATCCAGCGTATCGCGGCGTGTCGCGATAGTTTTAGACGCGTATACACACGTTTTAGCGTATCGTGCACACGCGCGTTTAGTTCGCGACGCGAGTTTCTCGTTTTGGTTCGATATCGCGTTTCGCGGAATATTTGGCTTATAAATGATTTCCGTGTCTTATTTGCAGGTTTGCAGGCAGGGACTACGGACACTACTACAGGGGGAGCAGATGGTAGGATTCACCTAGCGTGGAGCGTAGGTGAGTAGATTTAACATCTACAGGGGAATCGCCCGCATGGCGTTATGCGTCTGGGCTAGGATTCAAATACCTGTCGCATATTCTATGTCATTGTTAGAATTGCGTCTTTATCTTATTTCCTTGATATAGTTGTACTGTGACTAGCAGCCGTAGGACACTGCACATATTATTGACGGTTCATGTTGCACGAGCACGGATTGTATGCTACACACACACCGTCAATAATTACCATGTCACACACAACCCCTTATAGATATTATATTGCTTATCATACATGACATCTAGCTTATCGGTATACCTGTAGTGTATCTTACCTTTAGTGATAGGTACATATACACCTTGCGATACAGCTACAGGTATACCTTGCACATATTTTACTTATACCGGGGGGATATCCTACATCTTTTACTTATACCCAGGGGGGTATACGACATCTTTTACTTATAGGTAGATACCTACACTTAGCTGTACCTTATTGATTTTGCATATATCTGGTTTCAGCTATATACTTTCATTTACATGCTCGCATTCAGATATATCGCATATATTTATTCCTGGATTTGCGCATTGTTTATTTGGATTTTACATGATGTTTTCTGGATTTGGGAACCGCGGGAGTTCATGAAATTATGCATACATTGAAAAACCCGGTTTCCTTGATATGATATTTGCGCGCCACCATGAGATTTATCGGTTCTGATTATATACTCCATACGAGGTGTGGTTGCCGTATGAGGGTACATGGTGGGGCCTGGTATGGTTCCCCTCGGTAAGAAGATCGATGGATTTTACCGATTGAGCCTGGAGGCGGGCGAGTACCTACCGGTGACAGTACCCATGACTCGGCGGGGGATCACGGAGACACCGCTGGGAGTCATGTACGTATGCATACGTCGAAAGGCGAGGGTCAGAGCTAGGCACTCGTGCTTTCGGGATAGCGTATGATACGTGATCAGGATTTCTGTGTCGATGCTTGGCATATTGTTTTCATGATATTTCTTTTAATACCTTTGTATATATAACAGGGGATTTAGCCGTTGTTATATATACCCTTACACCAATATTAGTGGAATGGGACGCTAATATATGCGTATTGCCCCCATCATATTTTATTTCTGCAAATATATATATTTTGGATGTTAGAAATTATTTGAGATTCGACTTGGGATATAGGTGATTCATTGAGATTGGATATTGGATATGAAAGAGATTGATGATTTGTACATTCGGGATATAGGAGATCTATTCGATATTGTACATTGAGGAGATGTGAGACTTATATGATATGAGAGCCCAACTTGGGGGCTGATTTGAGGATTTGGGATTTGAGTGTCTTGATGGATTGTGATCCTGCCACGATGTCAGGTTTCCGTGGAAATGACATATTCCACCCCATACCTCACACTTATCTATTCTTTACACAGATTCATATATTGGTAGTACCTGTTAGTGCACCCTTATGATAGTTGCATATTTGCTTTCTCATATCCCTATTGCATAGTTATTGCATACTATTATCATGTTATCATTGCTTCATTTATTGATTGTACCTGCTAGTGTATATCTCCATTACTTTGCTTTCACATGACCTGTTATTACTGTAAATTGTATATCTTAGATTCATGCTGTACGTACATTCCTGCGATTACCTGCATATGTTATCTACTATTCACGAGTTGGCAACTCACCCCCGTTGTGCCACAGGTGTTTCAGGTTGTTCCCCAGAGTAGTTGAGGCAGGCTATTCAGTATCCATTTATCATCTTTTGCTACAGATACCGCATCAGCTCACAGTACTATTTTGCTTAGGTGGGTTAGATGATTATCTGTGTTTCATATTGTACATTCGTTGTATGCCGTACTCTCCATCTACTAGTATGTTGTTGACTTAGAGACTTGGTGAGGACGATATTGTATATTATTTGTGGATTTGTTGTCTTTTATATACAGCTTTCTCTCTATTGTCTTTATTTCTTCGCTACGGCGTCGTATATTTGTATTGTATTCATCTTGGCTAGTTTTTACAAAAAGGGGGTGTTGCCAAAATTTTAAAGAAAGAAAGTAAGACTTTTAAAGAATTTGGGTTGCGATTTCAAATGTTTCAAAAACTTATATTATCTTTTCCGTATTTTTCTTGGTTTAGATTTCTGGGTTTTGGCTTTCTTTTACTGTGTTACACCTTTTGGCGTTGCGTAGTATTAGGGCCGTCACGGGCCAATTTTGGGTCGTGACAATGGCCGTTGTTAAGGCTGTTAAGAAATCATTGTGGTTGAAGGGACTATTTTCGGAACTTGGTTTCCAAAAAGATATCATAATAGTCTATTGTGATAGCAAAAGCATGATTCATTTGACAAAGGACCCGATGCATCATGACAAAACAAAGCACATCGATATTCGGTATTGATTTGTTCAGGATGTCATTGAAGATGAAGAGATAATCATAAAGAATGTTGACACGGCGGACAATCCGGTCGACATGTTAACTAAGTCTCGTTCGTTTGTTAAGTTTGAGTATTGCTTGAACTTAATTGGAGCGTGTCGCCCTCATTAAGCCCTTTAGGGGTTTTGTGTAGATAGTGGATCTACTACTAATATTATGGAGGAGTTTTGTAGTGAATGCGGGGCAAGGTGGAGATTTGTTATGTTTGCCTCGTATTCTCGATCCTTAGAAGTTTCCCAAATGAATTCGGCGTTTCACAGAGGATATTACGTTGAGCCGGCTCACAAAATTTACAGAATTATCATGTTCTCTAGTTACAAGAGACGGCTAAAGATAATCTTGAGCCGTCTCACAAGGTGTCTGGAATCATCAATTGTTCTCTGTCTGTATGACCCGACTCATCATTAACTTGAGACGGCTCTCGAGTGGATGGGGCCGAATCCTGGCTGTTCCGGAAATCTGGTTTTTGACCATATCTCCAGCATACTATATATATTGTAGTATTTTGTAACCCAAAGAGAGCTCTGAGATATATCTTGAACCCTTTGTTTCTTGAGAGAGGAGGCTAGGATTTTGAGCGGGATTTGTGAGATTCATCCACCGTTTGTAATACTCTATATTTGTTAGATTAGTAAAATACTTCTCCTTCACCCATGGTTTTTCCCGTAAGGGTTTTCCACATAAATCTTTTGTCATTTGGTTTATGCACTATTTCTGTTGCTTTTGTTTATTTGTTTGCTTCTTTTTATCATTTGTTTATTGCTTCGTGATCGTAGTTGCCACAACAAAGGAGTCAAAAAAGAAAGATAAAAAGACACCGTTCTTAATTTATCAAGATGTGGTAGAGTCGGCATTCGAGAAAATCTCAAATGAAAAGTTCTCACAAAAAGCCTGCGATATTTTACAAAAAGCTTATCGAGATACCGATAAAGGGAAAAGTACCGCCTTCAAGATTTGAGAGCAGGGTTCGAAACTCTGGAGATAAAAACAAATGAGAAAATTTTGGATTATTACAATAAAGTCCGAACCATTTCAAATCAAATGAAGAGAAATGGAGATGAGGTTGATGATGTTAGAATTATGAAGAAAATTCTAAGATCATTAATCCCGAAATTTAATTACATAGTCTGTTGAAGAATCGAAAGACCTTTCTCAACTTTCTATTGATGAACTACAAGGCTCATTGCAAGCATAAAAACAAAGAATGAGCAAGAAAAATCAAAGTGAGATCATGAGCAAGTTTTGTAGAGCAAGTTTTGCAAAGCATGTTCACAATCGACGAAGACGCTCAAAGAAGCCGAGACGGTTACAAAATCTGAGGAAGCAATAGAGGCAGCCTAAGTTTTTAAAGAGGTCGTGGCAGGCAACCGTATCAGAACAACCCTAAAAACCAAAGTCGTGAAGGTGTTCGTGAACGTTCAACCACCTATGACAGAGGCCGTGGTGGACAAGGCTGGGAACATGGATGATTTTATCAAATAGATCGATCTCACATCCAATGTTACAACTTCAAGAAATACAGTCACTTCAGCGATGACAATATTTACAAACCAGAAGAAAATGTTGTGGGAAGAAGCAATTTCGCTGAGAAGAATGAGTTTGAAAACTCAGCTATCCTATGAGCATATAAGGACGGTGACAAGAAGCACCATAATATCTGATACTTGGACTCCAGTGAAAGTAACCACATGTGCGGCATAAAGGAGTTTTTTACCGAGCTGAATGAATCAATAAATGGCGAAGTCACATTCGGTCATCAATCAAAAGTAGTCATCAAAGGCAAAGGCAACATAATGATCCAGACGAAGAACGAAGATCACAGGTACATCTATGATGTTTACTATGTTTCTGTGCTCCGTAACAATATTATAAGCCTAGAACAGTTTTTTGAAAAAGGCTATGATAATCGTCTTAAAGATTTTTCTCTAAAAATCAAGAACGGAGATGAATTAATTGTAAAGGTAGATATGTCTGGAAATAGACTATTTACCTTAAACATTAATCATGATTCTCTGATGTGTTTAAAGAAAGTTATAAAAAATGAGTCCTGGCTCGGGCATCTGGAGTTCAATGGTTGGAAAGAGAAGATGGTGAAAGGCTTACCTCAAATCGCTAAGCTAAATCAGCTATCCGAAAGTTGTATGAGAGGCAAGCAACACAGACGAAGTTTCAAGATAGGAAAATCTCGAAGAGCAACATAGTTGCTAGAACTGGTGCGCACGGACATTGCGGGACCATTTGAGATGGTTTCGCTTTGAGGTAACCGATACTTCATTACATTTGTTGATAATTATAGCAGATAAACATGGATCTGTTTTTTGAAAGAGAAATCAGAAACGTTGGAGAAATTCAAAGAGTTCAAAACGATAATAGAGAACAAAAATGTAAGTAGACCTTGGGCTCTCTACCATGATTTTAGAACAAGCACAAATAGGTTTTTAAAAAATCTAGAGAGCCCAAGTCTACAATTACTAAGATCTATTGCTAAAGAATTGAACTTGCAACAAAAACATAGGAGTGAGCATATAAGGTAGAGAGCATACAACCATTGTAGTATATTCATATGCTCCAATATTGTGTTGAACTCTAGCTAGGGTTGTAGGATGAGAGAACAAGCTTGGTGAAGACCTCCCTTTATCATAGATGGATCTACTTGAGGAAACCCTTCTATAGCTCCATCTCTACTTCATTCTCCAAACAATTTGTGAAGAAACTAACCGTTCAAACTTGTTAGGAATGGAGTGCTAGGGATGTAGTGTGTCACTCTATTCTGTGTCACCATTTTTTTCCTTTTGAATTCTTTCTATTTTTGGAGGAAGAAGAAGAGAGGAGGAACTTGGAAAATGAGAGTGAATATGTTCGTAAAAATATTATCTCTCATTTTAGAAATGGTTGGTAATATTTATCGTAACTTAATCCAATCTCAACCAAAGGATATGCATCTAATTTCCAAGTGTCCACCCTCTTCTCTCCCCTCCACTTGTCCATCCATTGAGAGAGGCAATGCATGTGCTACTCCAATGGAATAAGTTAATTTAAACAAACTAAAAAAGAAAAAGGAAAATCATATATATATATATATATATATATATATATATATATATATATATATGCATATATATGTATGTTTGTATGTATGTGTGACATAATATATATGTATTTATATTTTCCATCTTTATTAAAAATACATGAATGAGACATAAATAAATAGTGACTAAATACCAGTAAATACATATATTCAATATATGTATTAATATATTAAATTGGCACTTGATTTAATATCCGTCTTTCCAAAAGACCGACTACTATTTCCAAAAGTCAAATTACCGTCAGTGTATGCAATACACTAGTTTTAATCGAACACCGATACGCATCCAATACGCACAACTATATCATATCGCTAGAGCCGGAAAAATCTCTGTGTAGGATTCTAAAGACTCGACAATTCGCTGGCAGTGAGTAACTGGTTGATATCCAAAACTCACAAGCACGTCAGTGGCACTAGCTGTACGTAGCGACTATCCAGGAATCTGTCGAAATGAAGATTGACAAGCAAACTCGTTCGAACCCCTATTGAGCCTATAAGTGACAGTCACCGTACAGTCCGGTCTGTTTTCTAAGAGTATTGCATACCGGGTCTAGGGAGGTGGACTAGGTCAGACCCCTAATAACCCGATAAGTCGTGCCAATATCAAGTTCAATACCAACCGAGAAACTATTTGTCACGACCCAAAATATTAGCTCGTGACCGGCACTTAAATTACGCAACGTCTACAGGCGTAACGTAACCTAAGTAACCCGAAACCCAGAAATCTAAACCTTACAATAGAAGTAAGTAAAGAAAACATTTACAACATTTAGAAGCTTAAGTAAAATCCTTAAAACTTCATTTAACTCTTTTCCTTGGTTTTCATAAAAATTTCGGCAGCACCTCCTTTGTAAAAACTAGCCCCGAAAATGGGTACAACAATGAATATAATGAAAGCATCCCAAACGGAAGCAAAACACGCCCAACGGCGGAAACAACACCACAAGTATAAATAACAAGTATATGACGCCCAACAGCGAAGATCCATAATAAGAAATAAAGTAAAGCAAGACATCAACCCCAAAAGCGAACATAAAAACCCATCGCTCAAGTCTTGCAACTACAAGTCTTCTAAGTCTGCAACATATACAATTACTAGTTTCTGATTTGATGGAGTGGCTAGATACAATATGAATAACAAGTACGAGAGGGGCACGATCCAACATGTACCACCTATCAAAACAAATCACCCGAAAGCAAGATGTGTGCCAGTGATGCCGCTACTGATCCAAGCGAACAACCTGCAAGAACTGTGGCACAACGGGGATGAGTTGCCAACTCGTGAGTAGAAAACATCAACAGGTAGAAATCGAAATAAACAACGATTTCTAGGTCAACTATATCATAAAAGTAATACTATGATATCTAGGGTGACCGTATCTGCATATGTGCTAACATAATATAAATGCCTAATAGCAAGTGTATATCACCCAACAATGAATCAATGCATGTATGCAAGTGGATCTCGTCCAACAATAAAATCAATGCATGTATGCAGTGGATCTCGTCCACGTGTCAACCACTGACACAACAACTCCTGCATGTAAATATCATAAAAGCATATGCAGGTAAATATGAGGATATCAAAGAATGTGTGTCCATCAATGCCACATCACAATCATGGAAACCTGGGTGTCTATCACCGACACCCGAAACATCATTAATACCCATGTCTAGCATCGACACGTAAATCCTCATAACTCAGGCGCTGTCACCACGACTAGCCCTGACGTTATGTCCGTACATCACTTCGGTTGGTATCCCCACGATAACCGCCTAGTCCAAATACTATCACCGGTAGGTACTTGCCCGCCTTTCAGGCTCATCGCCTATCATCCGCGATCATCTTGCCGAGGAGAACCATACCGGGCTCCACCATGTACCCGCACACGGCCCACTACACTCCTCGCATCGGGTATATATCACAAATCTCAGAACCGAGAAATCTTATGGTGAACGCATCAAAATATCATATCAAGAGAAACAGGGTTTTTAAAACATACATAGTTTCATGAAAATACCCCCACGGTTCTCAAATCCATAAATCACATGAAATCCATATCTCAATGCGTAAAATCCATATAAAACTGATATATGCAACATAAAACATCAATATGAGCATATAAAGGGAAAACCGCTCTTTTAAATGAATCCAGCTTTAAAAATATATCTTGCGGTTCCCAAATCCTCCGAAAACAAGTGCAGCATCATTTGAAGTGTACATGTAACTGTAGCAATGTATAAGTATCTACATGTAATCAAGTATGTATGATGCATTTCATAAGTGCAATGGCGCAATAGTCAACGTCTCAATATCACATGTCAATGCAATACCACCTAGGGGTATATGCCATTGTAGCGAGATATGTGGGTGCATATATCAGTGTGTATGCATGATGTACATGTAGCTGTAGCAAAGTTTGTGGGTGCACATGTCAATATATCATGCAACCTAGTATAGTGATATGAACATGGCAGTATATCATAGCATGATATAGCAATTCTACTGTGTAAGTGACATAGCAATTATCGATGAAGAAGTGTGTGCGCCGGTAATTTGTGTAAGTGAAACATATACATCATCGATAATGGTGTAGTGTACTAGCACAGGTATAAGAAATGCAATGAGAATAGCATGAATGCAGCATAATGCATATAATGAATCAAATACTATGGGGTATATATATCAAAAAGACCGAGTCGGTGAATCTATCAATCGGCATCCAGCCTCACAACATCACGTACGGTACAATCCATCGTACGACATCCTCTAATCAAGGGTATGGATAAATCGACAGGTAAAAGTCATCGCGTACGGTAATCTAACGTACATCGGCATTAACAAATAGGAATTCTATCGACCTATACAACATCGGGGTACGGATCTAAGTCTCTTACGACATATCACTCATTATGCAATCATTATCCATAAAAATATATACCTATCTCTCAGGTCACATCCATGTCAATCTCGTATCAGAAGACCTACAAAGGTATCAACAAACACGTATCGACTCGAATCCATATAATGACATATCACACTAAGTCATCATATCACATTGTATACTCGTTCATCACATTAACATCTCACATCACAATTAAAGAACATCACACTTGTCCTCTTCCGAAATCGTACTTATCATGATTCATTTATCATTTCATGTTCTCCTAAACCAATATGTTCACTAGTGTTCACTTCTATCATATTATCTAGCAAAACTTACAATCACATCAGTCGCATCTCATTATCAGGATATAATAATCAAACGATCTTTCAATCCAATATTTACGGGGGTGCTATACGCCATCCATCCGACTTCCCCGGTAGATATAAATCTACTCACCTGCTAAACTCCTCGCTTAGCCGTAGTCGATGCGCTTCGTCGTTTCGGAATCCACGCCAAGGTACGTACAATCAATACGAATTCGCAACGCTATTAACATCAAATTCCGAAATCCAAAACGGCACGCGGTGCGCTCATAGGTTAGAATCTATAGCCTACACATGCAAAACAATCAACTACACTTGTCGTTGATGTACAAACATCCAAAGACCAAGTACAACATCCAAAACTCAAATCCAAGAATCCAAATACCATAAACATAGCCGAAACCCTAAATAGGGTCGCTATACATGAAAGCTGCCACATTAAAAACCCAATAATACCAATACGCATTTACAAACACAATAAATATCGTAGGTATTAATATTTATGTCATCTCCATTTTCATTTAAAACCCACGTCAAATTTTACCGAAAAGCTAGTAAGCAGTTATATCATTTTATCTCAATTTAGCACAAGTCTAGAAATTTAACAATTCTAGCGATCGCAAACATTGCCAATAAGCATAACTAAGTTATCCAAAACATATCCATAATTTTAATCTTTCCCAAAAATGAGTTAGAAAAACCTAGTTTGCGATTAAGCTTAAAAAGACGATTCGGAAAAATAACAATTATCATTTTCACAATATACATAACTTTTCCAAGTTTACACATCTTGCTTAACAACATAAACACATCAAAATCCTAACTTGATTTCATAATAATTAACATGAATTAATTACACATGAACTTTAAAGCTATAATTAGCATTTAATTAAGCAAGCTTAAGAATTAAGCAACAATTAAAAGATTAGGGTTATGATTTATACCTCACAAACAAGATCTCAATTTTTGCAATATCACCAAAATTAACCCTCTAAAATGATGCTTTTCTTGAAGATCTATACTAGATTAGAGATGAGAATAATGGGTAATGATTTATTTAGGAATTTTGTAGGATTATTTGAGGATTTTTGGTGATTTTATGAGCTTGGAATTGATGAAATTGGGCAAGGCAAATGAAAGGGCAGCACGATGATGAGGCTCAGCAACCACAAGGGGGGGGGGGTTTGTGGATAAAATGTAGAATTTTCTCGATAAAAACTAGCATTAAATGCTAATAAATGCTTTAAGCCACCTTTTCATTCTTTTCTTTTCTTTTTAAAATTTAAACCATTAGTCATCACAAAATATCTAGATATTAAAAAAGAAGATTCTAAACTACTTCTAGTGATTAAATTAGCAATGATTCTCATTAGAAGTAATTACCACAATTTACGTGTATAATTTACCACTTAAAATAATATTTTATTAGGAAAAAATCCTATTTGAACCAAAACTTCCTATATATCCCCAATACTCGCACACTAGCTTTATTTTAGCTAAACTAGGTGCCGGCAAGTTTATACGGACGTTTGATCACAATCGGGTTAAAACGGAAAATACCGACTATTTTACCCTAAAACGGAAAAATTCACATAACGATTTCTAAAACGTTACAATCTTCCCCCTTAAATATATTCGGTCCTCGAATTTAAATTTAAATTTAAACCCCCAAATTCTAAAACATTGCAATAAATAGCTAAATCAACGGGGCTCCGAAATAACGGAAGAAACAGAAAACCACAGCGCATCTTGCGCGCTGGAAAAATGAGTACTAAACTCAAAACCGATCTCCGTCAAGCGTCACGCAAATCAACGGACTTTCACGCATATCATCAGAGTCACAAAGGAGATTCAAATCTCAAATCCACTACCGAAATCTTATCTGCACCAATCAAATACTATAATGCACATATATAGTACGCATCTTGTTTGAGAAATATCCAAAAACCGAATAAATCATATGCATAATCCTTTCTGAATTGCCACGAAATGCGTAACTCACGGCACAAGTGATGGACTCTCATTTGTTAAGTAATAATATACTAGAATATATGTTTTGCCAAAATATGCGTCCCGCCCTTTTTTTTTTGAAATATCTCAAAAGGTTTTATTTTGTAAACGTTCGTGTCACTCGCAGACACGTAAGAAATAGTGAGAATATAGCTCCTTTTTGAAAATCTCTTGGTAAACTTTTTATGCATGCAAAGTACACAGGTACCGTCGTCGGATCAGTCCTGTTAGGGTACTACAAAGTGTAGGGCCTCATCATAAAAACAAAGTGCTCAAAAGCAAAATCAGCCTCAAAAGGCGTATCCAACAATCATGCGTATTTGGTGCACACGGAAATCAAATCCAAATACAAATGCCAATATGCACGAAAGCAAAACTAAGTGCAACTGGTGTGCACAAAAGCATCTGTCCAGTGCAACAGGTGTGCACGACAACAATATCTAGTGCATCTATAGTGCACGAAAATCTCAACCAGTGCAACTGTCATGCACGAACGAAAATCCCAATCGAGTGCATCCAGTGTGCAAAAATCACATCTCATATCATGCGCTCAACATGCGCGAAAATACAACTCAAGTGCATCCGTCATGCACAAATACAATCTGAATCAAGTGCATCCCATATGCATGAATAAAAATCTAAATCGAGCGCCTAATATGCGAAAAATCCGACCCAAGCGCGTCAGGTCCGTAATAAGCATCAAGTGCAGTAGCATGCACGAAAACGAACATCAATATGCACGCGCATGAAAACACAAATCCGGTAAAATGAATGCTCAAAGGCATAAATCGAGTGCAACCAATGCACGAAATACCAATCCTGTTCATCCAGTGCACGAAATATTAAATCCTGTGTATCCCGTGCACGAAATATCATCAATAAATCAAATGCGTATGAAAACCACACGAGCGTACCAAGGTGTATAAAAATCATAAAAGTGTGCAACTGCGTGCACAAAACACGTATCAATGCACTGCAAGCACATATGAGCTATACCGAGTGCTAAAATCAAATCGAGTGCGTACCACACGCACATATCAAATCAACTGTATGAAATCCACGAAATCATAAATATGTGTAGCTAAGGCACAAAATCAATATCAAGTACAAATAGATATGCACAAATCACGAACCAATACAACAGTGTGTAAAACGTATACCCAGTGCAACAACCATGCACAAAATGTAAATACCCAGTAGGTGCAGCCATGGTACACAAAATATCATGAAACACAAAATCCAAGCGATATAAGCGTGATTCTCGGATCACAACGCAAATCGCAACAAATGAAATTGAGGTACACCTCCTACAATGTCGAAGAAAAAGTCGGTGCGCCCAAACTGGCAGAGCAAGAACATCCGCTAGCTCCTGTACTCGGTCTGGTGTCCTCAGTCTCTGGGTCCTCAGAATACACGTAACACATCTGATGCTTGGTGCAAATCTTATTGCAGCAATGTCATGGAAGAAACCGGCTCAAGGTCTCTTCCGATCTCGCCTATGCCGAACTATACGGAGGCTGGTACTCTTACATAATCTTTCTCGTTCTCTGGACATCTGCGTTCTCAGCACAACTTTTCCTCGGAAACTGGCCGTACCTCAACGCCTCTATACACATATCTGATCTCTAATCTCAACGGGGAGTAACAACAGCTCGTTAACGTCTCGCACGAACCTCTTGCTCCACCCGTCTTCATTATCGTCCACTTGACATCGCATCATACTATCTGCGTACCGCAAATGTTCTCGGCTACAGTCAATCCGGAGTCTCTCACACGGACTCGAACTACGAACATGGTATCTTCATTACTCTATCGAAGATATCTAGCCGAACACGTCCTAGGGAACCCGTCCCAACAATCAGAGGAATACTCAATACTCGTCCGTTCTCGATCAACTCACAACACACCTGGGTGAGGTCCTCTATCCGAAGCTGGTCTTGTTGTTGATCTCCTATCACAGGATATCCGGACGACATTAAACTTTTCAATCGAGGCATCAAAAGTCCCAAAATTTTCCGAAAACTCAACACCTGAGCACGGTTTAATAATATTCAGTATATGCCACAGTACCTATGGACCGACCGTAGAAGGGCAGACCCAAGCCTCAATGATGGCACCGCTAAACTGCCGCAAACCCTAAGGTTCAAAAGCGGTTTCATGGTCATCACGTTGAGTTAGGATTTCATTCTTCTATAGGGTCCACAGAAGCACTTTCATGTTCTTCCGAATACTTTAAACTTGGAAAAATGGGTTTTCTGACATTCGTTCGAACCTTTCAACTCCGCCCAGACGACATGTGAACACCCTTCGTCCGCATGCTAAACAATGCCCCCAATCCTCAAGGATAGACGATACATCAACGGTCATCTCTGGGTCGGTCTACTCTAGACCTGAGTAAGACTCTCCATACTGGCAATCTTTAACTCAACTGGGCCTGCGTCGGCGCATCAATCAGACGAATCACCTTCGTCTCACAACTCAAGATAGACTAGCTATCACCTGTCGCCTCTCTACCTGAAAGCTCCAGCGATCTCAGCTCGAAAGCTCTGGAAGTGGCCTTACATCAATCTCAGCAATGGCTGGTTATCTGTCTGCACGGTAGATGACATCACAATCTCTAAGGTAGGCTGTACATCAACAGTCCTCTCCCAACAAGAAGCCTCTAACAAAGGCCCGATCATCCGATACACAACCACACACTCGTCTCACACGAGGGGTCACAACAATACAACACTATATCGATACGTTCCCATGTCACCAGAAACACGATGGTCGGTCCCCGTCCATGACGAGCTCACCCTGACCGCATCACCAGTAGCAGCTCAATCTGCGCTCAAACCATGGTGACAGGAACCTCAATCAAGTATCGACGAAAAGATCAAAGGAGTGAAAAGAGTCAACAGATCCCAAAATGGATACATAATCATAATGAGGAGTAAAATCACTGAGAGTATGATCATGGAAGCGAATAAAATCAAGTATCTCAATAGATGTAAAATCAAAGGAACGAAGAGAATCACCAGTCTCAAGATATATACATCCTAAGGTCACTAAAGTGGAGTATTGTATCGTAAATATGCCGCGGAATATACGTACGGTACGTCACTCTACTCAAGCTACCTACTCCATCAATCAGGGTCAGCCTATGAAATGAAAGTTCGGGTCTAACACCCCCTTGTTCAAGTCTAAGTTCCGTAAGGTCAAGCCTAGGTTCCAAAATATATATGCCCTAGACCCCATATAGTCAAACCTAGACTCGAACTAAGGTTAAACCTAGCGCTCTGATACCAACTTTGTTACGACCCAAAATATTATCTCGTGACCGGCACTTAAATTACGCAACGTCTACAGGCGTAACGTAACTTAAGTAAGCCGAAACCCAGAAATCTAAACCATACAATAGAAGTAAGTAAAGAAAACATTTACACCATTTAGAAACTTAAGTAAAAATCCTTAAGACTTCACTTAGCTCTTTTCCTTGGTTTTCATAAAAATTTCGGCAGCACCTCCTTTGTAAAAAATAGCCCCGAAAACGGGTACACCAAAGAATATAATGAAAGTATCCCAAATGGGAGCAAAACACGCCCAACGGTGGAAACAACACCACAAATATAAATAACAAATATACGACGCCCAATGGCGAAGATCCACAATAAGAAATAAAGTAAATCAAGACATCAACCCCAAAAGCGAACATAAAAATCTATCGCTCAAGTCTCGCAACTACAAGTTCTAAGTCTGCAACATATACAATTATCAGTTTCTGATTTGATGGAGTGACTAGATACAATATGAATAACAAATATGAGAGGGACACGATCCAACATGTACCACCTATCAAAACAAATCACCCGAAAGCAAGCTGTGTGCCAGTGATGCCGTTACTGATTCAAGCGGACAACCTACACGAACTGTGGCATAACGGGGGTGAGTTGCCAACTCGTGAGTAGAAAACATCAACAGGTAGAAATCGAAATAAATAACGATTCCTAGGTCAACTATATCATAAAGGTAATAGTTTGATATCTAGGGTGACCGTATCTGCATATGTGCCAACACAATATAAATGCCTAACAGCAAGTGTATATCACCCAACAATGAATCAATGCATGTATGTAGGTGGATCTCGTCCAACAATAAAATCAATGCATGTATGCAGTGGATCTCGTCCACGTGTCAACCATTGACACAACAACTCCTACATGTAAATATCATAAAAGTATATGCAGGTAAATATGAGGATATCAATGAATGTGTGTCCATCAATACCACATCACAATCATGGAAACCTGGGTGTCTATCACCGACACCCGAAACATCATGAATACCCGTGTCTAGTATCGATACATAAATTCTCATAACTCAGGCGCTGTCACCACAACTGGCCCTGACGTCATATCCGTACATCACTCCGGTCGGTATCCCCATGATAACCGCCGAGTCCAAATACTATCACCGGTAGGTACTTGCCCGCCTTCCAGGCTCATCGCTTATCATCTGCGATCATCTTGCCGAGGGAAACCGTACCAGGCTCCACCATGTACCCGCACACGGCCCACTACACTCCTCGCATCGGGTATATATCAGAAATCTCAGAACCGAGAAATCTCATGGTGGACGCATCAAATATCATATCAAGAGAAACCGGGTTTCCAAACAATATATAGTTTCTTGAAAATACCCCCACGGTTCTCAAATCCATAAATCACATGAAATCCATATCTCAATGCGTAAAATCCATATAAAACTGATATATGCAACATAAAATATCAATATGAGTATATAAAGGGAAAACTGCTCTTTTAAATGAATCCAGCTTTAAAAATATATCTTGCGGTTCCTAAATCCTCCGAAAACAAGTGCAACATCATATGAAGTGTACATGTAACTGTAGTAAGGTATAAATATCTACATGTAATCAAGTTTGTATGATACATTTCATAAGTGCAATGGCGTAATAGTCAACGTCTCAATATCACATGTCAATGCAATACCACCTAGGGGTATACGCAACTGTAGCGAGATATATGGGTGTACATATCAGTGTGTATGCATGATGTACATGTAGCTGTAGCAAAGTATGTGGGTGTACATGACAATATATTATGCAACCTAGCATAGTGATATGAACATGGCAGTATATCATAGCATGATATAGCAATTCTACCGTGTAAGTTGTAAGTCGATGTACAACACCCCACGACTTGCGGGAAGGCGGAATAATGAAAAACAATCTTGTTTAAAGCATAAACATCGACTAACCGAGAATCTTTGCATAAACAATAACTAACATCAAACATAGGAGTTAACAACTACTATGAAAAGTGATTATACCTAAGGATCCGAGTCCTTCGTCTTGTCGTTCTCCACGTCCTCTCCGGCCTTCTCTAAGTAGTAGAAGATCCACCCAAGAGCTTTACTACAAGCGTCACCTCAAACTAGAGGTAACTAGGTTTCTTTAAGTGCTAATCAAAGTACCTAGATGATATAGAGAGAGGGTTATGGTTTAATTAGTCTTAACTAATCCTTGTACTCAACACATGAGAGGGGAGGATTAGGGTTTGAAGAGAGAGAGAGAGCTTGAGGAGAGAGAAGATGAACATAATAATGAAATGAGAAAATGAGCTATCATAATATATATCAAGCATTATTGTTTTTCAAGAAAAGAAAATAAAATGATTTACAACCATGCTTGATAAATATCTAATGGTGATTCATCTCCATGAGTCATTAAGCATTTATGATGCATTAATGACATGGATGAATCATCCATATGACTCACTAATCTCATTCAATGTATATGCCACCTAAACCTCCTTAGTCACCATCTTCTAGAAGCTTCTCCCGCAATTACGAGAACGCCCCTCCTATCCGTGAAAACACGGAAAAACTTTAGACTGTATAAATCCAATAACCGGATACTAGTAACTGGCTTAAACCAAAGCCGACTAGTAAAAACTGTCCGGATGTCGTATGTGCGTAAACACACGTATACGTCCGAACCCTTGTCGTAAAGCCATACGACCTCTATATCGTTTCGCCTGGAGTAGGGAAACTCTCTGTGTGGGACTCTAGAGACTCGACTACTACGCTGGCAGTGGGTTTAACCACAGACCGCAAGCGGCACTAGCTGTACGTAACGGTCCCTAGGTAGATGTCGATAAGAAGGCCGATGAGGAACCATCCGAACTCCTACTGAGTCTGATGTGACAATCTCCGTACAGTCCGGTCCGTTCGTCTAAGACTATCGCATATCGGGCCTAGGGGGGCGGCAAGCGTCAGTCCCCTAATAGCGGTATAATTCGTGTCGGAGCGAAGCCCATTACACCCTGAGAAACTATTGGAACCTACCAGCAAATCTCGCTTGCCCTGGCCAGGGACTTTGCGTAATGGCTCTCTGACACAGCGCGATATCAACCCCCAATACCGGGAGAGACGAATCCTGTCTAACCGCCACTGCCTCCAAGTGCTCGGGACTGCACCCAACTGCTACCTGTTTGCACGACTCCTTTGAGCCGTGGTAGGGTAGCAATCTAAGAACAGTGGGACACACTCGAGGCGAAGTAGCAGTGTCAAGTCTGCGGACTATGCTGTACTCATGTCACCTGGGAACTGTTAACTGACGACTGGTATAAAACCAACCAACAGTTCCCTGTGAGTCCTGTCCGGTGTACCCGTAACCCAACGAGCACCTTCATACTATCTCCAGTATGACGTACTGACGGTTGCGGGACAGACCATCTCCCCAACTGGGATGAGAAGCGTACACACTAGTCTACTCCGGAGTATCGATGCCCTGTCTCGATAATCCTACGACTAGGGACCTGAATAAGGATGTGCTTGCAGACTACCCAGCCCCCACGAGTGTGACTGCCATCACAACGCTGGTAATCAAGCAAGATCCTAAGAGCCCTATCAATACGCATACTCATATATTAAGATAGAAAAACCAAGTAGCATACTACCATGTTTAGCAAGACTGTTATATACATGTGAATATCCCAAGCTTCCATTAAGTAATATACAAACTAGTATGATACAATAATGGCCCCTAGGGCATATACACTAACAATCTCCCACTTGCACTAGGGCCATGTACTGGCGTATCGAAGACCGATGATCTCGAGTAGCCTCTTGAACTGAATCTGAGGTAGGGCCTTCGTGAATGGATCGGCAATGTTCTCTTCAGAAGCAACTCTCCGAACCTCGATCTCCCGACGATCAGTGATCTCCCTGATCAGGTGATACCGCCTCAAGATGTGTCTGGACTTCTGATGGGACCTTGGTTCCTTCGCTAAAGCTGTAGCTCCGTTGTTGTCGCAATATAGAGGTATTGGATCAACTATGGTAGGAACCACCTGAAGTTCTGTTAGGAACTTCTTCATCCACACTGCTTCTTTTGCGGCATCGCAAGCAGCTATATACTCCGCTTCCATCGTCGAGTCAGCAACGGTGTCCTGCTTGGAGCTCTTCTAGCACACCGCCCCTCCATTGAGGGTGAAGACATAACCTGACATGGACTTGGAATCGTCCTTATCACTCTTGAAGCCGGAATCAGCAGAGGCCTCCAACCTGAGGTCTTTTGCGCCGTAAACCAAGAACATCTCCTTAGTCCTCCTCAGGTACTTGAGAATGTTCTTTACTGCTATCCAGTGCTTCTCCCCTGGGTCTGACTGATACCGGCTTACCACGCTCAGTGCGTAAGCTACATCTGGTCTGGTGCACAACATCGCATACATTATAGAGCCTACCGCAGAAGCGTAGGGTATAATAGACATGCGTTCCCTTTCCAAATCAGTCTTGGGAGACATCTCTTTGGATAGGGTGATTCCGTGATAAGCCGGTAGATTACCGCGCTTGGAATCTTCCATACTTAATCTTTTCAGTACAGTGTCGATATACCTGGACTGCGAAAGTCCCAACATCCTCTTGGATCTATCATGATAGATCCGGATCCCCAGAATGTAAGAGGCATCACCCAGGTCTTTCATGGCGAACCTGTGTGATAAGAATCCTTTGACAGATTGTAGCATAGGAATGTCATTTCCTATCAATAGAATGTCATCCATGTACAAGACGAGGAATACGACACTTCTGGCTACAACTTTACTATATATGCATGGTTCATCTGGATTTTTGATAAAGTCATATTCTTTGACTGTTTCATCAAAACAGATGTTCCAACTCCGCGATACTTGCTTTAGTCCATAAATGGACTTAAGCAACTTGTATACTTTCTCGCTGCTCCCACTCTGATTGAAACCCTCTGGCTGATCCATATAGACGCACTCTTCTAAATTTTCATTCAGAAAAGCCGTCTTTACGTCCATCTGCCAGATTTCATAATCATGGAAGGCAGCAATAGCAAGAAGGACCCGAATGGATTTTGGCATAGCCACTGGAGAAAAAGTTTCGTCATAGTCCAAACCAGGTCTTTGACGAAAACCCTTTGCAACAAGTCTAGCCTTATAGGTTTCCACCTGTCTATCTACACCAATCTTTTTCTTGAAGATCCATTTGCATCCTATGGGTTTTACCCCATCTGGAGCAAAATCCAAAGTCCATACTTTGTTGGTGTACATGGACTCCATTTCGGTCCGCATTGCATCTAGCCATCGTACCGAGTCGCCGCTCTGGATGGCCTGCTGGAAGCCAGTAGGTTCATCATCATCTATGATGCAATCCTCTTTATCCCAATCTATGAGAAAACCGTAGTATCTCTCAGGCGGATGAGACGGCCTACTACTCCTACGGAGGGGTGCGAGAATGTCCTGTTCTTCTTGAACTACTTGTTCTACCAAACTTTCAGTATTAGTTTGTGGTTCTGGAATTTCTTCCAGTTCTATTTTGCTCCCACTTATCTCCTTTTCTAAAACCTGCTGTTCCAGAAAATGGGCATTACGAGAAACAAAAACCTTTTGTTCCTCTGCGTAATAGAAATAATATCCCTTGGAGTTCTTTGGATATCCCACAAACTTACATCTTACTGATCGTGCCTCGAGCTTGTCTACATGCTGCTTTTTAACAAAAGCTGGACATCCCCAAATCTTCATATGCTGAAGATGGGGTTTCTTCCCACTCCACATCTGATATGGGGTGGTAGGCACAGTCTTGGTAGGAGCCCTGTTCAGAAGATATGCCGCTGAATCTAGCGCATAACCCCAAAAAGATCGCGGTAACTCAGCATTACCCATCATGGATCGTACCATATCCAATAGGGTTCGATTCCGTCTCTCCGATACACCGTTATGCTGTGGATTGTATGGAGGAGTAAGCTGAGAGAGAATTCCTTTCTCTTTTAGGTTACCTAGGAACTCGGCACTCAAGTATTCACCACCTCGATCAGATCTTAGTGTCTTGATACTTTTGCCGGTTTGGTTTTCTACTTCATTCTTATACTCTTGGAATTTCTCAAAAGCCTCTGATTTATGTTTCATCAGATAAATGAATCCGTACCTTGAGTAATCATCCGTGAAAGTAATGAAATAGGAAAAACCACCTCTTGCATGTGTAGACATTGGACCGCATACATCGTTGTGTACGAGTCCTAAGAGCTCGCTCGCTCTTACTCCATGTCCAGTGAATGGAGTCTTTGTCATCTTTCCTTTGAGACAAGATTGACAAGTGTCATAAGTTTGATATTCGAACGAGTCCAAATATCCTTCTCTATGCAACTTAGTCAACCTTCTCTCATTGATGTGACCCAGTCTACAATGCCATAAGAAAGCTTTATGTAAATCTGGAGACTTTCTTTTTAGTGTGTTCTGGACATTGAAAATTTGGAGTTGGTTTAACACATATATACCGTTTTCCAGTATACCGGACCCAATCAAACTATGATTAAGGTGGATGTTAACAACACCACTTCCAAACGTGAAATCATAACCTTTATTTGATAACAAGGAAACAGATATGATATTACACGTTAAGCTGGGTACACAAAAACAGTTATGTAAAACCAAAATGTGTCCACTCGTCAATCCCAGGTGATAATCCCCTACGGACACAGCTCCCACGCTAGCTCCGTTAGCAACCATCAGGGTCATATCACCTTCCTTCAGCACTCTACGGTTTCTCAGTGCCTGCAATGAATTGCAAATATGAGATTCTGATCTAGTATCCAATACCCAGGAAGTAGAGTTGATTGACAGACAATTCTCAATTACAAACACACCTGAAGTCGAAGCCACAGCTTGCTTCGGTTCCTGGTTCTTGGCGTTCCACGCCTTGCAATTCTTTTTCCAGTGCCCTTTCCCATGACAATGGAAGCACTCATCTTGGCCCACTACCGGTACCGCAAACTTTTTCTTTCCCTTCCCTTCCACCTTACTTACACCTCCTCTAGGTCTGGGGGCGGCCTTCTTTTTCCTTCCTATGGCCCTATCCTTGGACCCGGAAGAAGAAGCACCGCTAACAAACATAGCGGGTGTTTCCCTTGCCTTCTGCAAGGTGCCCTCTGCACTCCTTAACATGTTCAGGAGTTCCAGAAGTTCAACTTCTTTTCTTTGAATGTTAAAGTTCAGGATAAACTGGGCGTAGGTGGGAGGAAGGGACTGGAGAATAAGGTCTGTATAGAGCTCATTATCCAAAGTCGTCCCAAGGTCTGCGAGCTCTTCTATATAGCCGATCATCTTTAGGACATGTTCTCCTACCGATGACCCGACAGCCAACCTCGCTCGAAACAAGTTCTTAGAGGTCTCGTATCTTGCTATACGAGATTGCTCTCCATAAAGTTCCTTTGTATGGAGAAATATGGCATCTAGTTCCATATCTTCGTGCCTCCTCTGATGTTCATTGTTCGTCGAGGCAAGCACGATGCACTTGGCTTTCGCGCAATCGAAATCTCAGGTTTTGCGGATTTTCTTATCCGCATTACTGGATTTGGGACCAAGGACAGCAGGTGCCTTAGCGGTGAGGACGTACCCCAATTTGTCATAGGTCAAAGCCATTTTGACATTCCGCAGCCAATCTTTATAGTTTGGCCCTGTCAGTATATTTTTCTCTAAAAGTAACTTAAGTCCAGTCATTTTCAGGGTCGCTGCAATTAGGAGAGAGAGAAGAAAACTCTTTAGCATGATGCTCTTGCAAGTTTAGAGTGGTTTTTAGTTTATCTAAACTGGATGGCTCCTACTGTTTCTCGAATCCTTCCCCAAACCATAAAAGAAGAATTAGCCAGGACTATTCTCACCGTACAATACTTGCTTAACCGTTCAGCCAGGCTAGTGTCGATACTTCGAGGGAGGTTTTCCAACGCTTTCGCGAAGTTCCTTAATTAAATAACCTCTTTTCTCTGGGGACGTAACCCCGCTGACACCTTTCTTGACACCTACTTGGTTTATAGCATTGATCGTTAAGTGGCGAATATCCTGATAAGTAGCATATACTCACAGTAGGATCGGGATCCAAATATCATCGTATGATAATGTTGAAGGAATGCTACCAACATTCATCAAACTCCAAATGGTATGCATCTCTTTGCAAATTTCAGTTTCTTTAGAAATTCCCGATATAAGTTTTTGCCCCATGCTCTTATGACCTTGGCTTTGGTCAAAATGTCATAAGTCACATGTCAAGTTCTACCCGTCATTATCTTGTCAATTTGAACCCATCCGTATATACCCCTGACTTTGGTCAAATGATAATACGACTGTCCCAAACCAACTCATCTATCTTATGCAACAAATGAAAACCCAGCAGCTACCAAACACTATGCCTTGACTTTGGCCAAAATGCATAGCTTGAATACTACTGAATACCCAAATGAAATGACGGAGGACTACGAATGGTTTTGGCGAAACCGTGAACGTAGTGAACTTGATATAACCGAAGGAACCTGATAGCTTTTTAAAAGGAGTGGTTAAAGTTCCGCATTTTAAAAAAATATCTGTTTTTAAAATTAACCGAGTGGTTTCTTTTAAATTGTTCCAACGATTAAACTTTTGGTTTATTTTCTTTGCATTATAAATAATGCGTCCCATCATTAACTTATCATTGCAGAAAACAACGAAAATACAACGTCCTCTTATGCCATCCGCATTCGCCACTGGGTCCCGTCATCACCCGTTAAGTTACTTAACTAACGACAGAGCGGGGGCTGGGCTAGCGCGGGTGTAAAACATAAGTGACGTCTAAATAGCTATCATATATAGATATTGTACATTCGTCAGACGCAATAATAGGCATTCCAGATCTCATATGAACTTTTATTGGATTTGCAAGCAATCCGCGTTTGTTTAGAGCCTGCAACAAAAGACCGATTACACAGTTGTGATGAATAGCCATTACCCTACCATAGACCCCTACGGGTACGGCAAACTACCCACCCGGTAGATTGTGCACCCCACCTTGGGTCTGTCCTAGGAGCAAAAACAGTAAAATGAAATAATACAACGGTGGCTACAACCGCAACCTGGATGTGCCTCGCAAAATAATATTACAACAAATTACATTTACATCAAATGAATTAAATAATAACCCATCACAAAACCCCGGCTATACATCACAACAGTCCAACACAGTTCATATACACAAACAGATAAAATCCATTACAGAAATGTGCAACCCCCTGCCAACCGACATACTAGCAGTTAGGGGAGGTTTACGAACACATTATACAAACACAGATATAATCAAATTAGCAAACATCGCAAAATTTTGATCGTGCAAACACATTAGATTCTACTCCAATACTTCTCTGTGCACCTGAGACTTGAGCAGAAAACATCCCAGAAAACACAAAAATATCACAGAAGAATTACTGGTGGAAAATGGATTGAATCGGCCCCAACTCGTCCGCGGTTCAGCGGCGGATCGGTGGGATCCACCTCGGTTTCGCGGTCGTTTGGCCGATTCAGGAACCCATTTTTCACCAATTTTCTTACAATTCTCTGTAGGTTATTCTGAAGCACCCTGAAAAATTTTTAGAGCCTGTTTAAAATTCGACAGAAAGTAGTGATATCGATGTCGTTTTTTGGTTCGTTTTGCGTTTGAATATCTTACGACTTTGCTAATGAGTTATTTATTGTTTAGCGAGATTCTGATACCACTGTAAGTCGATGTACAACACCCCACGACTTGCGGGGAGGTGGAATAATGAAAAACAATCTTGTTTAAAGCGCAAACATTGACTAACCAAGAATCTTTGCATAAACAATAACAAACATCAAACATAGGAGTTAACAACTACTATGAAAAGTGATTAAACCTAAGGATCCGAGTCCTTCGTCTTGTCGTTCTCCACGTCCTCTCCGGCCTTCTCTAAGTAGTAGAAGATCCACCCGAGAGCTTTACTACAAGCTTCACCTCAAACTAGAGGTAACTAGGTTTCTTTAAGTGCTAATCAAAGTACCTAGATGATATAGAGAGAGGGTTATGGTTTAATTAGTCTTAACTATCCTTGTACTCAACACATGAGAGGGGAGGATTAGGGTTTGAAGAGAGAGAGAGAGAGCTTGAGGAGAGAGAAGATGAACATAATAATGAAATGAGAAAATGAGCTATCATAATATATGTCAAGCATTATTGTTTTTCAAGAAAGAAAATAAAATGATTTACAACCATGCTTGATAAATATCTAATGGTGATTCATCTCCATGAGTCATTAAGCATTTATGATGCATTAATGACATGGATGAATCATCCATATGACTCACTAATCTCATTCAATGTATATGCCACCTAAACCTCCTTAGTCACCATCTTCTAGAAGCTTCTCACGCAATTACGAGAACGCCCCTCCTATCCGTGAAAACACGGAAAAACTTTAGACTGTATAAATCCAATAACCGGATACTAGTAACTGGCTTAAACCAAAGCCGACTAGTAAAAACTGTCCGGATGTCGTACGTGCGTAAACACACGTATACGTCCGAACCCTTGTCGTAAAGCCATACGACCTCTATATCGTTTCGCCTGGAGTAGGAAAACTCTCTGTATGGGACTCTAGAGACTCGACTACTACGCTGGCAGTGGGTTTAACCACAGACCGCAAGCGGCACTAGCTGTACGTAACGGTCCCCAGGTAGATGTCGATAAGAAGGCCGGTGAGGAAACCCATCCGAACTCCTACTGAGTCTGATGTGACAATCTCCGTACAGTCCGGTCCGTTCGTCTAAGACTATCTCATATTGGGCCTAGGGGGTGGCAAGCGTCAGTCCCCTAATAGCGGTATAATTCGTGTCGGAGCGAAGCCCATTACACCATGAGAAACTACTGGAACCTACCAGCAAATCTCGCTTGCCCTGGCCAGGGACTTTGCGTAATGGCTCTCTGACACAGCGCGATATCAACCCCCAATACCGGGAGAGACGAATCCTGTCTAACCGCCACTGCCTCCAAGTGCTCGGGACTGCACCCAACTGCTACCTGTTTGCACGACTCCTTTGAGCTGTGGTAGGCTAGCAATCTAAGAACAGTGGGACACACTCGAGGCGAAGTAGCAGTGTCAAGTCTGCGGACTATGCTGTACTCATGTCACCTGAGAACTGTTAACTGACGACTGGTATAAAACCAACCAACAGTTCCCTGTGAGTCCTGTCCTGTGTACCCGTAACCCAACGAGTACCTGCATACTATCTCCAGTACGACGTACTGACGGCTGTGGGACAGACCATCTCCCCAACTGGGATGAGAAGCGTACACACTAGTCTACTCCGGAGTATCGATGCCCTGTCTTGATAATCCTACGACTAGGGACCTGAATAAGGATGTTCTTGTAGACTACCCAGCCCTCATGAGTGTGACTGCCATCACAACGCTGGTAGTCAAGCAAGATCCTAAGAGCTCTATCAATACGCATACTCACATATTAAGATAGAAAAACCAAGTAGCATACTACCATGTTTAGCAAGACTGTTATATACATGTGAATATCCTAAGCTTCCATTAAGTATTATACAAACTAGTATGATACAATAATGGCCCCTAGGGCATATACACTAACATAAGTGACATAGCAATTATCGATGAAGAAGTGTGTGTGCCGGCAATTTGTGTAAGTGAAACATACGCATCATCGATAATGGCGTAGTGTACTAGCACCGGTATAAGAAATGCAACGAGAATAGCATGAATGTAGCATAATGCATATAATGAATCAAATGCTATGGGGTATACATATCAACAAGATCGAGTCGGTGAATCTATCAATCGGCATCCAGCCTCACAACATCACGTACAGTACAATCTATCGTACGACATCCTCTAATCAAGGGTATGGATAAATCAACAGGTAAAAGTCATCGCGTACGGTAATCTAACGTACAACGGCATTAACAAATAGGGATTCTATCGACCTATACAACATCGGGGTACGGATCTAAGTCTCGTACGACATATCACTCATTATGCAATCATTATCCATAAAAATATATACCTATCTCTCAGGTCACATCCATGTCAATCTCGTATCAGGGGACCTACAAAGGTATCAACAAACACGTATCGACTCGAATCCATATAATGACATATCACACTAAGTCATTATATCACATTGTATACTCGTTCATCACATTAACATCTCACATCACAATTAAAGAACATCACACTTGTCCTCTTCCGAAATCGTACTTATCATGATTCACTTATCATTTCATGTTCTCCTAAACCAATATGTTCACTAGTGTTCACTTCTATCATATTATCTAGCAAAACTTACAATCACATCAGTCACATCTCATTATCAGGATATAATAATCAAATGATCTTTCAATCCAATATTTGCGGGGGTGCTATACGCCATCCACCCGACTTTCCCGGTAGATATAAATCTACTCACCTGCTAAACTCCTCGCTTAGCCGTAGTCGATGCGCTTCGTCGTCTCGGAATCCACGCGAAGGTACCTACAATCAATACAAATTCGCAACGCTATTAACATCAAATTCCGAAATCCAAAACGGCACGCGGTGCGCTCATAGGTTAGAACCTATAGCCTACACATGAAAAACAATAAACTACATTTGTCGTTGACGTACAAATATCCAACGACCAAGTACAACATCCAAAACTCAAAACCAAGAATCCAAATACCGTAAACATAGCCGAAACCCTAAATAGGGTCGCTATACATGAAAGCTGACACATTAAAAACTTAATAATACCAATAAGCATTTACAAACACAATAAATATCGTAGGTATTAATATTTACGTCATCTCCATCTTCATTTAAAACCCACGTCAAATTTTACCGAAAAGCTAGTAAGCAGTTATATCATTTTATCTCAATTTAGCACAAGTCTAGAAATTTAACAATTCTACCGATCGCAAACATCGCCAATAAGCATAACTAAGTTATCCAAACCATATCCATAATTTTAATCTTTCCCAAAAATGAGTTAGAAAAACCTAGTTTGCGATTAAGCTTAAAAAGACGATTAGGAAAAATAACAATTATCATTTTCACAATATACTTAACTTTTCCAAGTCTACACATCTTGCTTAAGAACATAAACACATCAAAACCCTAACTTGATTTCATAATAATTTACATGAATTAATTACACATGAACTTTAAAGTTATAATTAGCACTTAATTATGCAAGCTTAAGAATTAAGCAACAATTAAAAGATTAGGGTTATGATTTATACCTCACAAATAAGATCTCAATTTTTGCAACATCACCAAAATTAACCCTCCAAAATGATGTTTTCTTGAAGATCCATGCTAGATTAGAGATGAAGAATAATGGGTAATGATTTATTTAGGAATTTTGTAGGATTATTTGAGGATTTTTGGTGATTTTATGAGCTTGGAATTGATGAAATTGGGCAAGGCAAATGAAAGGGTAGCACCATGATAAGGCTCAGCCAACACAAAGGAGGGGGCGGGAGGGGGGGGGGGGTTTGTGAATAAAATGTAGAATTTTCCAGCTAAAAACTAGCATTAAATGGTAATAAATGCTTTAAGCCACCTTTTCATTCTTTTCTTTTCTTTTTAAAATTTAAACCATTAGTCATCACAAAATATCTTGATATTAAAAAAGAAGGTTCTAAACTACTTCAAGTGATTAAATTAGCAATGATTCTCATTAGAAGCAATTACCACAATTTACGTGTATAATTTACCACTTAAAATAATATTTTATTAGGGAAAACTCCTATTTGAACCAAAACTTCCTATATACCCCTAAAGCTCGTGCACTAGCTTTATTTTAGTTAAACTAGGTGCCGGCAAGTTTATACGGACGTTTGATCACTATCGGGTTAAAACGGAAAATACCGACTATTTTACCCTAAAACGGAAAAATTCGCATAACGATTTCTAAAACGTTACATTACTGACCTCATATCAGTAAATCTTATCTACCCTGGCTAAGGACTAATGGTATTAGCTAACCGTACACAGCGCGATATCGACTCCCTATACCGAGAGAGACGAATCCCCTCGATCTGCTCACTGTCTCCATATGGTTCGGGACTATACCCAACTAAAATTTGTTTGCACGACTCAGTAGAGCCATGGTAAGGTAGTAATCAAAGTACAGTGGTAACTCATACAAGACAAATGACAATCTTAGGTCAACAGACTACCTTGTGCTCTTGTCATCAGAGAACAACAATCTGACTAGATATAATACCATTTAGTTGGTTCTCGGCGAGTCCGTCCAGTGTATCTCATACCTTAATGAGCACCCGTATACAATCTTTGGTGCTGTACACCAATGGCTGTGAGACCGACCACCTCCTCTATCAGGAATAAGAAATGTATACGCTAGTTTACTCCAGAGTATCGATGCCCAGTCTTGATAATCCAACGACTAGGGACATATAAGAATGTGCTTCTAGACTACCCAGGACTCACTGGTATGATCGCCATCATAATCCTGGTTGTCAAGCAAGAATCCTATAGGCTCTGTCAACATGTAATGGCGATCCGTAATACCACATAATACTTGTATATGATGAGACAGACAAACTGGCTAACATACTATCATCTCGAGTAGGACTGTTCTACCCGTATAGGTCCTCTCTCAATTATCATAATCGCCTGCCTGCAATTACAATAATTGTATTGAGGGCACAATATCCAACAATCTCCCATTTTCACTGAAGGCCAATTATTGCGGTATCGCATACCTACAGCTCGTGTGCTACCGAATACCCAACTTATTTACTAATCAGTTTTGCAAACCGAGTTTGAGAAACAACTGTGTTTGAGAAAAATCCTCAGTGAGTGGATCCACTACAATGTTTCTATCTATATCTCTTTATGTCTCAACTTCTCGGAGAACGACTATCTCTCGAAATGAGCGATACATGCCTTAAAACTTGTTTGGATAGCTGATCGGGACAAGTTCATAAATGAACATCTATATCCAACAAACTTCTCAGGCTGTATTCTTTGCTGATGATAATCAGTACCCAGCATCATATCCACCTGAGTATCCTACTTGGAACTCTTTCCAACTTATTGCACCACATGAGAAGGTAAACTAATAACTCTGACAGTCACTCTGTTAACCAGGTCACCATGGAAGCTAGAACCAGTAACCGTCTCCCGAAAGAGGCTTCCATTACCATATCTTAAGAATATCCTTTTATGTTCTTTATTGCTTCCCTTTGTTTCTCCAGGATTGGATTATATCCACTTAATATATCCAATGCAAAATCATCATTATCCATGTCCTGTATGGAGAAACTCTTGTGACATCCAAAGTTTGACAAATTGTAGTATAGAAACTTCACTTCCTATTCGGAGTATGTCATCCAAATGCATGGACTCTAATCTCTACCACCTTCTTACCAGGTTCATCTATTGTTTTGATAAAATCAATGACTATGACAGTTACATCGAAACAGATGATCCATCTTCGCTATAATTGCTTTAGTCTACAAATATACATAAGCATTTTGCTCACCATGCTTCCGTTGCTCCCACCGACTACAATAATCCTCTGGCAGAGTCATAATGATAAGGATTTTTATAGTCTCCAAATTAAACCGCAAGTATACAGCCATATCACAGTAGTATTTGAGGATCGTTTCTACGAAGAGGTGTGCTTAATTAATTTTAACTAAGTTGCAAAGTTTTTGTTCTTTTAAAAATCTATGAATTTAAAAGTGCAAAATAAAATACAAGTTGGTTTTTCAAGAGAGAAAAATCTAGAGTTTTTATTTTCTTTATTTTGATGGTTGGTTTAAATGATTTATCTTCTTTCCTAATCTAGTTTTAATATGTTATCTATTAATGATATAAAAGTATATGTTATATTAATAATTAAATATAGCTTATCAATTATATGAAAGTATCTAGAAACATATTAAAACCTTAGTCCTAGTTAATTAGAAGTAACCTAGTTTTAATCTTTAATAAATATTTGTAGGTGATCTACATTTATTATCTTATCGATTAATCTAGATATTTTTTAACTATCTAGATTGAATATCTTATGATTAAATTATTTTCTTCCCTTCCATAATTAAGTTTTTAGTTTGTCAAACTTTCTTTAACCTAATTAGATTATTGGTGTTATCACTCTTCACTAATCTTAGTTTAGGTGTCAACTTTCATTATAAGATTAGTTTATTAGATGAAAAACTACAAAGAGGATAAATAAATCACAAGATATTCATCATAAAAGTATAGAAAAGAAGAGATTAAAGAATACCCAACCAAAAATGCAAACAAAACCCTAGAAAATGATTAGTTACTCATGTTGGGTTACGGCAGTGCCCCGGCTATCAATTCGTGGCCAAATGCGGAACAAAAATTTATAAAACTGGTGCTACCACAACCCCGAATACGGATTGACTATAAACCCTTAACCTAGCAAACTAATAAAGGAGTTATGGAATGTTATACCGAATGATCCATGTCCTTCGGTCTTTAACAAGCTTCCCAAGCTCCTAGTGGCCACCATGATCTAGTTTGGTCGCCGGTCTCCCTCCATCGAAGATGATCCACCCGAGAGTCTATGAATCGAGCTCCTACTCCAAAACCGAAGTAACTAGGATATCTAGTTTGCTAGACTTGGTAGCCTAGAAGATGTAAAGTCTAATGAGAGATTAATTTGTCTCTAAACACCCTAGGTTTCTCAACACATGAGAGTGTTAGGACATAGGAAGAAGAAGAAGCCATTGGAGATGAGTGTGTGAAGCTAAGAGCAAAGAAAGAATGAATCCATGTTGTGTGTGTGTGAGAGAGAGAGATAAATCAACTCAAGAAATAATATCTCATGAGCTCATAAAAATATCTCACACTATAAACAAAAAACCAAGCATGATTCAATAGTGTTTTTCCATGACTCACCACCATGAGTCATGCCTTGAACCATGCTTCTATCAATGCCAAACCCACTCATCTCTCTACCTCATTAAACATTTAAACAAAAAGATTAAAACAAAAATGAGGTGTATGATTCAAAAACCTATTCTTGTAATAAATTACAAGAATACCCCTCATCTGTATATACATACCCGTATCCGTATTCCGACAGAATACAAATACAATGAGACGAAAATAATCCAACAATATAATACTAGGATCCGGCTTAAACTAAAGCCCACTAGTATTATCCGTCCGAATAATGATACGTGCACAAGTGCACGTATATGATCGAACCCTGCTGTAAAACCATACGTCCTCTACATCGTTTCGTCTAAAGCAGTGAAACCCTCTGTGTGGGACTCTAAAGACTCCTCAATACGCTGGCAGTGGGTTTAACATAAGTACGTCAGCGGCACTAGCTGTACGTAACGGCTACCTAGGTATTGAGCGAAAGGAAGGTCGACGGGCAAACTCATCCTGACCCTAATTGAGCCTGTCCTGTGAAAATATCCGTACAGTACGGTATGTTCATCTAAGAGTATCGCATATCGTTCTAGGGGTGGATAAAGTCAGACCCTTAATAACGCGACATTTAGTGTTGGTAAGCCCATCACAAACTGAGAAACTACTGATCCTGGATCAGTAATTCTCGATTACCTTGATCAAGGGTTTTCTGGTGATGGCCACCCGTGCACAACATGACACCAACCCGCAATACCAGGAGAGACGAATCCCCGACGATCCGCTCACTGCTTCCATGTGGCTCGGGACTGTACCCAACTAAAACCTGTTTGCACGACTCTTTTGAGCCGTGGTAGGGTAGTAATCAAAGCACAGTGGGAACCCACACGAGACAAATGACGATCTTAGATCAACATACTAATCTGTACACATGTCACCTGGGAACTGCTATCTGACAATAGGTATAATACCAACCAGTAGGTTCTCGTCGAGTCTGTCCAGTGTACTCATAACCCAATGAGCACCTACATACTATCTTAGGTGAACAAACTAACACCAATGGCTTGTGAGACCGGCCATCGCCCCTCGTCAGGTTCTCGATCAGTACACACTAGTCTATTATGGAGTATCGATGCCCAGTCTCGATACTCCCACGACTAGGGACATTTAAGGATGTGCTTATAGACCATCCAGCTCCCACGTATATGATCACCATCATAATGCTGGTAGTCAAGAAGGAATCTTATGGGCTCTATCAACATGTAATAGTGGACTGTAATGTCACCTAAATCATGTACATGATGATAAAGATAAACTGGATAGCATACTATCATTTTGAGTAAGACTATTCTACCCGTATAGGTCCTCTCTCAATCATCTAATCACGTATCTGTGATTACAATAATTAACTTGAGGGCACTATAGCCAACAACTCATGTTTATAAAAGAAAGTAAATCGTTATTCATAATCGAGAGAACTTACAATAGACTAGATCTCTTCAACTTGAAAACCCTAATGAAAAAACTATGGAAGAGATAATGAAACCCTAATCTATGCAGGAGTTTATATAGTAATTCGGGAGAATTGGAACAAACTATACAAAATAACAAGAAAATCTCAAATCTCGCCAAAAATCTCAAGTCCGATTCTTTCAAATTTCGACCAAATCCACATTAATACCCATTTCGGCCGAACTTTTTGTACATGGGATATTTTGGTTTCTTCCATAATATTTGTTTTAATCTCTAGATTTCCAGAGTTTGTTTTAGGACTTCTAATTGATTCTCGGTTGTTGATTTAGCTCCGAATTGATTTCCATCACACGCACGTAAGCAGTTTGTTGCGTCTTCTTTTATTTTGTGTTGAGATTTCCAAAGTTTGTTTCAATTATGATAATTGCTCTTCATCTTTTCTAATTATCTCCATGAAATACATTCTACGTACGTGATCTTCACTTTAGAGCACTTTTCCGTCATTTTGCAATTAAGTCCTGTAATCTGTATTTAATGACAAGAATACCCAAAATAGCATAAAATATGAAATGTAAACGATAAATGTGATATAAAAATGTGCAATAAATTGCACCATTCAAATACCCTCATACTTATCTTTTGCTAGTCCTCGAGCAAATCTAGGGTTTCAACTAAACTAATTTAACATCTAACTCTATCATTAATATCTAACTAAACTACTTCTACTTCTATAAAAGAAAATAAAGGAAAAATAGAAAAGTGAAAACTAAATACAAAGATAGGAACATATAAAATAAAAAAACTTGAAAATAAGAGTTTCGAACTACACTAGATTTTCTGTTTTCATGAGCTTTATCTTAATAGTCTTGAAAAGAAGCCGAAAATCACATCCTCCCTCATTAAAACATCTTCTTAGTCATCCTCCGTACCTCCCCTCCAATAATTAATCATATACCCCTAAGTGTGTGTAAATGACACCCCTACACTCAAAGAATTCAATTCAAGTTATCATACCTTTTCCCATAGTCCTTAGTATTAGTCGATGACATTTTTGATGGAGTTGCTCACACACCTTTCATGCGACCGTTAATACTTCTTGAGACACTGACCAACCGATTAATGAATATGCTCACTTATTAAGACATAATTAGCAATATCTTAATCTTACAACACCTAAGACACAACAAATGATCCTAAACTAGTTGATCTAAGTCACTGGGTAATGAAGCACCCTCGCTGAATTTTTTTATGCTACCTTGACAATTGCAAGACAGTGTTCATTTTTTTCGTGATATTATTTTTTGTTCTTTTTTTCGTGAAATTTATCTTTTGTTGAAATTTATATTTTTCCTTCATACTAAAGCATTCTAGACAAGAGTATTTCAAGGTCTCTTCTACTAACCCAAGCTTCAAGGTGTGTGTATGTGTATATAGTAGGGTATCAACATTCAGAAGTTTTAACTCAAGAATAGGTGCTATCTTTCAGACTTATTTCTATCCGCAGACTAGCGACTCCATCTTAGTAATACTTAGGACAACAGCTTATGACCATGCATTACTAGATTTATTCTAAAAAATCTAATTTTCTTGCTTTTCTTAAGTCTCTTCCTCTCTTTTATATTCAAAAATCTAAAATAAAATAAAAAGAAAAACCTAAAAGATAATTTAAAAAAAAAAAAACTGTTACAAATCCACCCCCAACACTTATGTTAAACAATATCTTCATTGTGTTAGAGTACGTGCCTTGTTATACTCGCATACCCGCATAGTTATGCTTACCTTTTCTAAAATCTTCTCAGTTTTAAATTCTCAATTTCTACAAAAGAAGATGTGAGTGTACATTTTGGTACCCAAGCTTTCTTGGGTTTATGGTGGTTTGTTATTGTTGGATATGTATGCTCTAGAGGGCTTAAAGTCTCAATTTTAATTTCTCAATTTTTACAAAAGAAGATGTGAGTGTAAATTTTGGTATCCAAGTTTTCTTGGGTTTATGGTGGTTTGTTATTGTTAGATATGTATGCTCTAGAGGCCTGTATTGTATGCTAGGGATATATATATGTTGGATATGTATTCCCTAGAGGCCTGTATCGTATAGGATGCTAGGGATATATATGTACAGGATGATCTTATTTAGCTATAGAGTATACTATTTGAGTTGTCTTTATTTGAACATATGTATTTGTTTTTCTTATTGCTTTGTATTGCTTATACATGTTGATAAAAACTCGTTACGGTAGTATACTATTTTGGTTTGTCTTTATTTTAACATTTTCATATGTTATACTCGATATCACATTTGGCTAATGCATGTTGATAAAGCCTGTAAGATTTTTCTTGACTACGAGAGTTTTGATGGCGATCATACTTATGGCAGTTGGGTAGTCCATAAGCACATCCTTAATGGTCCCAAGTCGCAGGAGTATCGAGACCGGGTATCGATATTCCAGAGCAGACTTGTGTATACGTTTCTAGACCCCGACGAGGAGCGGTGGTTGGTCCCACAGCCATTGGTGTGATCACCTAAGATTGTATACATGTGCTCACTGAGGGTGAGTACACTGGAAAGACTCGTTAAGAACCTATAGATGGTATTATATCTATCGTCAGATAGCGGTTCTCAGGTGAAATGAGTACATGTCAGTCTTTAGACCCGAGATCATCATTTGTCTCGTGTGAGTTCCCACTGTATTTTGATCACTACCCTACCACGGTTCTACTGAGCCGTGCAAACATGTTTTGGTTGGGTACAGTCCCGAGCTACATGGAGGTAGTGATTGATTGTCAGGGATTCGTCTCTCCGGGTATTGGGAGTCGATATCGCACTGTGTCCGGTTGGCCAAAACCATAAGACCTTGGCCAAGGCATTTGAGATTTACTGATGGTTAGGTCAGTAGTTTCTCGGATTAGTCCTAAGCCAAATCGACACGACTTATCAGGTTATTAAGGGTCTAACATTTACCACCCCTAGACCCGGTATGCGATACTATTAGACGAAAAGACCAGACTGTACGGAGATTGTCACGGATAGGCTTAGTAAGGGTTCGGATGAGCTTGCTCGTCGGCCTTCCTTTTCGACAGGTACCTGGATAGCCGTTACGTACAGCTAGTGCCGCTGACGTGTTTGTGGTTAAACTCACTGCCAGCGTACTGTCGAGTTTTTAGAGTCCCATACAGAGCGTTTCCCTATTTCAGGTGAAATGATGTAGTGGCCGTATTTTGATACGTGCAGGGTTTCGATTGAATGATAATACTAGTCGGCTTAGGATTAAGCCAGATTTTTGAATCAGGTATTGATTTAATGATTTACATATATATATTTCAATATGTATATTCTAGTGTTATTCGGGTTTTCGATCGGACGGTTGATAATACTTATCTGCTTAGGATTAAGCCGGATTATTAAATCAGGTATTGATTTAACAATTTACATATATATATTTCGATATGTATATTCTAGTATTATGTTCATTGTGTTATTCTATCTCTTTGGGTATTCGTATTTTGATACGAATACGGGTATGTATATAAAGTAGAGTGTATTCCGTATTTATACGGAAAACATTCTAGAAGGAGGACACCTTATTTTCTTGGTTTTTCTTTTCTAAGAAATTAGAAATGAGGTGGAGGGTGAGGTGGAATGAGAATAGTGTGAAGCATGGTTGAATAGGGTATAATTCATTTGTCTACACTATTTAAGTATGGTGGGTTTTTAATATTGAAAAATATCTTTTAACAAAACTATGCTTGCATTATTGTGATGGTATGCGATTTTTCATTTTCATCATTCTCATTCTCTCTTCTTTCTTGAGCTCCTCCTTCCTCTTCAACCCTACACTCTCATGAGTTGAGAATCAAGGGTTAAAGTGAGATAGAAAACCACTAGAACAACACTACTACAACTCTAAGCACTGTAGACTAGCATCCTAGAGTTTTAGTTACTCCATTGATTTTTAGTGTGGAGCTAGAGTCATGATCCACATCTCTCGAGTGGATCATCTACGACGGTGGAAGACAGGCGGTCAAGCTCGATCAAGAAGACCTCAAGAAGCTAAGAAAGAAGGTAGAAGACCGAAGGACACGGATCATTCGGTAAAACCCAGTTAGCGTTCCTAGCGCCACCTTTCATGACCGTTGCATATACATATTGCTGTTAGTGAAGCAATGCATATCAAATAAATGAGGAATATGAAATAAAATATGTCATCCTCTCATTAGGCACATAGGCCCCTCACATCGGGCACATAGGCCCCTCACATCGGCCATTGAATCGGTCCGGCCATTGAATCGGCCCACATATCGACCATAATATCGGCCTGGGCATTGAATCGACCCACATATCGACCATAATATCGGCCCGGCCATTGAATCGACCCATATATCGACTATAATATCGGCCCAGCCATTGAATCGACCCACATATCGACCATAATATCGGCCCGGTCATTGAATCGGCCCACATATATAATGAATAAGTATATTTTCACAGATCATTATGATGATATATATATTATATCTATACATATATAACAGCATCCCATACCATTGATATATATATATATATATATATATATATATATATAATAGGTGTACATATATAACAGCGTCCCATACCACTGATATATATACACACACACACACACACACACACACACGTGTATATATATCAGCGTCCCATACTACTGATATATATACCCAGAAGTAAAACATCCAGAAAACATCATATGAAATCCATATATCAATGAGAAATCCATAAAATATAATATATGCAACATGAAACAGTAATGTGAGCATATATAGGAAAAACCGCTATTTAACTGGAATAAGTTATTGAATATATCATGCGGTTCCTAACTTCTCCAAAATCCATACAATATCATATAAAGGTGAACATGTAGCTATAGCCAGATATGCGTAACCATGTCGGTATAGCAAGATATGTATATCTACCTATCAATATTGATGTAATACCCTCCAGGTATGTGTGTAGCTATATCAAGTTAGGTATGTGTATATACATGTCAATAATGATACAATACCCTCCAGGTATATGTGTATGTATGCAAGATGTACATGTAGCTATGTCTCATATGTGTATATACCTATCTCTAATGGTACAATACCATATAGGTATATGGGTAGCTAGCATGTAGGCATGGCAAGGCATATGTGTAAGCATGTAGGTATACAGGTATGCTATATGTCATATGCGCAATGGAATATGAATCAATGTCTTAATATCCCTAACCAATACAATCTCACGTATGTATAAATGTTGTGTGTGTCATGGCAATTATTGACGGTGTGAGTGGCATATAATCAGTGCTCGTGCAACATGGGCCGTCAATAATAGTGCAGTGTCCAAAGGGTACAAGTCCAAGCACAACAAGTAATAATATGCAATGAAGTTTTATGCACAATCTCTATATGTGCAATATAACATGCGGCTAATATCATTTCATATCTAGCCCTGACGCATAACGTCATGCGGGATGTTAAATCTACTCACTGATGATCCTGGAGCTAAGTAAAGCCAACCACTCGCTTTCCTTTCTTCGCAGTGTCCGAAGTCCCCGCCTGCATCCCTAAGACCATAAAACAACATAACAAGTGTATATTAGCAATCGACCAATAATACGTATAAACTATGTTTGACCGACGTATCAACTCCAAACATACTCTCAAGTGTTCGTCTAGTGGCTAACCCGCGTATCGACACTACGAAACTAACCCAAGAGCAACAGATACTCAAATACACGAACCGTATCGGATAACGTAATGCGCGTAATCGAAACACTAGAAAAAAAGCAAAGTGATCCCAGATTTTGCTACTCAAACAATTTGTAAAAGTTGCACATACCACAAGACCACACACAACCCCAGAGACCCCCAGACTAAAATACAACCCCCCAGCCCCTACTCTGGCCGCAAATTATGGCCTGAACCAATAAATCCGCGGCCAACATTAAAGGGATTGGGCTCGGGTTTTTATGGTGGGTTCTAGGTCACTACACAA
The DNA here is from genome assembly GCA_030015575.1 of Agapanthus africanus. Classification (NCBI taxonomy): domain Eukaryota; kingdom Viridiplantae; phylum Streptophyta; class Magnoliopsida; order Asparagales; family Amaryllidaceae; genus Agapanthus; species Agapanthus africanus. The sequence goes on along the minus strand of CM057351.1, from coordinate 49,929,194 downwards.
GGTCACTGTGATGGGAACTTTTCCAACAAATACCTGATTTGATAGCAGATCATCCGAGACCCAAATCTACACTAAAAATACGATATTTGCACGAAATGAAACTTTACGCGATCCAAACTGAAACTTACAAGCTACACAACACTAAAAAGACTTAACAGAAAGAGATCCTTATCTACTCCTACAAGCTCAAAGATCCTAGCTTTCCAAGCTCTAAAGCATCCAAGAGGCAAAACAAGGTTTATAAAGTGATTCGGGTGAGATTTTATGAAGTTTAGTGAAGGTTTTGTGATGAGAAGGTAAGTGTTCAGTTGAGGGTTGAGGGAAGTGAAGAGAAATGAGAAAGAGATAGAAGAATGAGAGTGTGAAATGATAATGAGAGAGTGAGGTGAGTGTAGGGTAAGCTAAACCCTTAATCTTACCCTCCCCCTCACCTCCATTAATGCAACCATTAATGCTCTCCATGATTCACCTTGCCACCTCCTCTCATTCCAAAAGACCAAAGGAAATATCTCCCACGAATATCTAGGGTTAGGGTTAAGGTTTAAATAAGGATTAGGATTTGGTTAAGTTGTCATGGTCACTAACTAGATTAGCACAAGCAAACCGTCACATTAACGTGCACACGTATGTGCAAGCCAAAATCATTTAATAATAAAATATTAATTAATTATTATAAAATGTGAGGAACCCAAATTGGTAAACCTTTTATAGAAAACCCGCATATCGCTTAATTAACACTAATCGCATTCTAAGGTGTTACAATCTCCCCTTATAGAAAATTCGTCTTCGAATTTAAAATTCTTACTATGCATTCCTTCAAAGTGATGAGTGCAAAACTCCCAAATCTCGCCCGCATCCTCTCAAGTGACCACCTCACAATACAGCTACGCCAAAGAAAACTTCCACAGATGGCAAGACCCTTGACCGAAATTTCTCCACCAGCCGATCCACTAACACTATCGGCTGCCGGTGAATGAAAAGATCGCGTCTAAGCTAAACGGTCTGATGCTGAATCATGTGAGAAGGGTCATGAAGGTATTTGCAAAGCATCAACACAAGGAATACGGGATGAATACTCAAAAATCTGGGCGGAAGTGCCAAATTATAGGCAACGGTACTAACTCGCTAAAGGATTTCAAAAGGACCTACAATCTGGGACTAAGCTTCCCAAAACTCAACACGCCATTTCATCGGAGAAACCCGTAGGAATACATGATCTCCAACCACGAACTCAAGTCTGCGACCACCATGGTTGGCATAAGACTTCTTTCTACACTGGGCTGCTCTTATCCTGACTTAAAACAACTGGATCTCCTCTGAAGCCTTTCGACTAGCTGGGGTCCAAAAAAATCCTACTCTCGCGAAGTCAGTAAAACAGACTGGCGATCGACACAACCTTCACACAAGGCCTAAAAGTTGCCATCTGAATCGTCTCCTGATAACTGTTATCGTAGGAGAACTCCATCAATGGCAAGTGACGATCCCACATCCAACAAACAAAAGTACGTACGCACAAGTATATCCTACAGGGTCTGTATAGTCCGCTCTATCTAACCATCGACCTACAGATAGAAAAGCGGAGCTAAAGCTCAACCAGTACCCAAGACTTCCTGAAGCTTCTGCCAACGATGGCTAGCAAACTGGGTGCCTCTATCGGATACAACACATGAAGGAACTCCATGCAAACGCACAAACTTACCGAAGAACAACGGAGCAAACTGAGCATAACCGGACAACAATCACCCGAATGGAGTCACACCCTGTCTAAACCTGGGTAGACACCACAACGAAATTCATGGAGATCTGCTCCCATTCCCACTCTGGAACGGTAAAAAGGTTGCAACTCTCCAGCCGGCCCCAAATGCTCAACCTTAGCTCGCCAACAAGCCAAGCAGTTCAAAACGAAATCCGAAACTTCAATCTTCACCCCTGCCCACCAGTAACCAACTCACAAGTCACGTTACATCTCAGTGGCACTTAGATGAACACAGAAAACCGACTGATGTGCCTGTTCTAGGACCTCGTGTCTTTACCCATCAGTATTGGGTACACACAAACGCGTTACTAAACGTAGCACACCCTGGACATAAATCCAGAACTCTGAATCTTTACCCAGCCGAACATGCTCAAGAATCTCCGACAACGAGCATCGGCGGGCTCTGCCTCATGAAAATGATTAAGTAAAAGTGGATGGGTGCAGACATGAGCAAGCTGTCCCCTCAGTAGAGGCGAACTTAAGCTATACTCAACGGTCCCTCAAGAACTGTAAATCTGCAGAAGAGTATCTCCGAACTGTGCACAACTGAAACAAACTACCCTCCCGGCCTACGACTCAAGCATCAGCTACCACAATCATCTTGCCACGGGTAATAAAAGATCTCACAATCACAATCCTTCACAAGTTCCATCCAATGGCGCTGTCTCAACAATCAAAACCCGCTGCAGGAAGATGTACACTAAGCTCTGGTGGTCCGTGAAAATCTGACACGACTCTCTGTACAAGTAGTGTCCCCAAATCTCCACCGCAAAACCACCGCGGCCATCTCCAGATCATGATTGGGATAATCCTGCTCGTACTTCCTCCAACTGTCGGGAAGCATAAGCGATAACTCTATCATGCTACATTAGTACACAATCGAGCCCCACTCACGAAACATCACAATAAATGACAAATTCGCCCGATCCAGAAATAAGGATAGAACTGGTGCAGTCGTCAACCGAGTCTTCAACCACTGAAAACTCAGCATGCATGCCTCAGTCTAAAGAAAAGGAACTCCCTTCCTTGTCAATACCGTCAACGGTGCAGCGATACTCAAGAAATCCTGCACGAAACGGCGGTAAAAACCGGCTAAGCCCAAAAATCTGCGGACCTCTGTCCCTAATACAAGTTTGGGCTAAAGCTGTACGGCCTTGATCTTCCTTGGGTCCCTACGAAAACCGTCTCCCGTAACCCCATGACCTAGGACGTCAACACTATCAAGCATAAAGGAAACACTTCAATAATTTAGCAAACAACTAGTGCTCTCTCAACGTCTGCAAGGAAATCCTCAAGTGCTACTCATGTTCCTCACGACTCTTGGTAAAGACCAGAATGTCATCTATAACAAAATAATCCACTGGTCGAGGAACGGCCAGAAGAATCTGGTTTATCACACCCATGAATGCTGCTAGGGCATTGGTGAGTCCAACGACACCACCAAAAATCATAATGCCCGTAGCGCGCACAGAAAATAGCCTTCAGAATGCCATCACTCCGAACCCGCAACTAATGATGACCTGATCCAAACAAACTTAGAAAAATGTCCTGCACCCTGGAGCTGATCGAAGAAATCATCAAGCGAGGTAAAGGATACCCAAATCCACACCGTAACTCGATTCAATTGAAGCTCAATCAATACACAGTCTCAAACTGCCGTCCTTCTCCTTGACGAACAGAATAGGAGCTCCCCAAAGCAAAACACTCGGACGCACAAGTCCCCCTATCTAGCAACTCTGCAGCAGATCCTTAAGCTCCCTAAGCTCCTCCGGTTCATCTGGAACAACGTCGAAAAATCTTGCCCAAAAGAAACCCGGTTCAACGAGCCCACTGTGGCTCCGGTATCACAAATGGAAGCCAATAATCCTCGACATCCTCTCCTCTAAAGCCGACTAGCGAAAAAGGCTGAAATCAAGCTGTGAGGGGCGGCACCACAGTCACCCTGCATAACAAGAACTGACTCGTCGGGAAAACAAAATCTGACTATCTTCTCGCCGTAGTCCACAGACGCATATCACGTACCTAACCAGTCCGTGCCCAGGAGAATGTCAAAGTCCAACATCTCTAGAAGGATCAAATCGACGGACGGATATCTATCTCCTACCAAATTGGCACATGACAGAAACACGTGTCGTGCAACCAAAGCATTTCTAACAAGAGTAAACATAACAAACGACTGATCTAGCATACACTACTCTTGGCCCAACCACGGCACAAAGTGTATAGAACAAATGAGCGCATAGATCCCGAATTAAACAACATGCGCAACAAAAGAACATATGAATATGAATTCCTGAAAACTCAGCATTGGACGCCCGCGCGTCTCGATGAGTAGAAGTAAACGCTCGTACCTGCTCTCTACCAACACCCGACTGTCCTCCTCCTCTACCATCCTGTACTCTCGGAACAAATCCTCGGTGACCACGACCTCTCTGAACATAAGTCTGACGCAGATCAACAACAGGCGGAACATGCGACTCTCCCTAAGGTGAAGGTGGTAAGGTATCATGTGGTACAGCTGTCCCGCCCTTACGTGGCTCAGTACAATCTCGAACATGATGACTCAAACTCCCGCACCGGTAACATCCCGAAGAAAACTGCTGACTCTCCTGGGGATAAGAGCTAAATAGTTGTCCTTGTCCAAAGCCTCTGCTACTCCCGCAACGTAAACGAAAACTGTCGCGGCGACTAAACCTCTGTCTCTGGGCTGATACACCTGCACGAGCCCTCCTCAGTCTCGGAACTCCCAAAGTCTCGGGAAGACGCCCCTTAGCTAAACGGGCTACATCCACTGCTGCTGTGTAAGTAACACAATGCTGTGTGCTGATCGCAAGGAATAACTGGGTAACAGGGGTGACAACCTCCTGTCATTGCGCTCGACTGGCCTCAACCAACGATCTCATCATCTGGCGCAAGTCCTGCATATCTGCCACAAGCCTAGCGATATGATCTATCGAAGGCGGATCAATCTGCTCCTGTGCAACGAGCATACCATCCTGGTCAGTCCTCGCCCCAAACGAGTCAACTCTGATCTCGGCCCTCGCTGCCTCTCTCTGAGCCCTCAAAGTGATCGGCGATAAAAGGATATAAATGGAAATAGGATTCGATAAGAACACGGAAATCGAATCACAAGGATATGTATCATCAAGGAAGGAATTTTAAGCAATTAGTACTTAGGTCACTTAGGCGGAGTACCGTGTTGTAAGTATGCCGCGGACACACACACACTACGTTACTCTGCTTAAGCTACCTACTCCATCATACCAAGGTCATCCTACACTCCGAAAGGTAAAACCTAGCACTCTGATACCAACTTTGTCATGACCCAAAATTTAGCACGTGGCGGCCCTTAAACTACGTAACGTCTCCGGGCGTAACGTAATTCAAGTAAGCCAAAAACTCAGCAATTTAAACCATCAAAAGTAGTAAGTGATAATAACATCGTTAAAACTTTTGAAATCTCAATAAAAAATCTTTAAAGTCCAAATTTACTTCCTTTAAAATTTGGCAGCACCTCCTTTATAAAACAAGCCCCCAAAAAGGGTACAACATAAATGTATAAGTAAAGCAGCCCCAACGGGAGCAAATCCATGCCCAAAGGTGGAAAACAACCACCACAACAGATATACAACGCCGTAGCGAAGAAAAAGACGATATAAAGTGAACATCATGAAAATCTCCAAGTCATAAATAATATACAATATCGTCCTCACAACTCGTCTCTAAGTCAATACATGAAAATGGTAGATGGAGAGTACTGGATACAACGAATATACAATGAGCAACATCGGATAACCGCAAAACCCACCTATAGCAAAACTGCACCCAGTTAGCCGTAGCGGTATCCGCTACAAAAGATGATACGATAGATGAAAGCCCTGCCTCTGACTGCTCTGAGGGACAACCTGTACAACCCTGTGGCACAACGGGGGTGAGTTGCTAACTCATGAATAGTAAATAACATATGCAGATAATCGTAAATATGCACGTACTGCGCTAATCTATCACATGCAAGATGATAGCAATAAACAGCAATATGTATATGCAACAGTAATATGTATATGCAACAGTCATGAAAGGTACTCTATCAGGTACTATTAATTTATGAAGCAATGCATATCAAATAAATGCGGAGTATGAAATAAAACATGTCATCCTCTCATCGGGCGCCCCTCACATCGAGCACATAGGCCCCTCACATCGGGCACATAAGCCCCTCATATCGGCCCGGCTATTGAATCGGTCCATATATCGACCCTAATATTGGCCCGGCCATTGAATCGGTCTACATATCGACCACAATATCGGCCCGGCCATTGAATCGGCCCACATATCGACCATAATATTGGCTCGGCCATTAAATTGGCCCACATATATAATGAATAAGTATATTTGCACAGATCATTATGATGATATATATATTATATGTATACATATATAACAACGTTCCATACCACTGATATATATATATATATATATTATAGGTGTACATATATAACAGCGTCTCATACCACTGATATATATACACACATGTATATATCAGCGTCCAATACCACTGATATATATACCCAGAAGTAAAATATCCAGAAAATATCATATGAAATCCATATATCAATGCAAAATCCATAAAATATAATATATGCAACATGAAACAGTAATGTGAGCATATAAAGGAAAAACCGCTATTTAACTGGAATAAGTTATTGAATATATCATGCGGTTCCTAACTTCTCCAAAATCCATCCAACATCATATAAATGTGAACATGTAGCTATATCCAGGTATGCGTAACCATGTCGGTATAGCAAGATATGCGTATCTACCTATCAATAATGATCTAATACCCTCCAGGTATGTGTGTAGCTATATCAAGCTAGGTATGTGTATATACATGTCAATAATGATACAATACCCTCCAGGTATATGTGTATGTATGCAAGATGTACATGTAGCTATGTCTCATATGTGTATATACCTATCTCTAATGGTACAATACCATATAGGTATATGGGTAGCTAGTATGTAGGCATGGCAAGGCATATGTGTAAGCATGTAGGTATACAGGTATGCTATATGTCATATGCGCAATGGAATATGAATCAATGTCTCTATATCCCTAACCAATACAATCTCACGTATGTATAAGTGTTGTGTGTGTCATGGCAATTATTGACGGTGTGAGTGGTATACAATCAGTGCTCGTGCAACATGGGCCGTCAATAATAGTGCAGTTTCCAAAGGGTACAAGTCCAAGCACAACAAACACTACTACAATATGGGGTTGCCCCTACAGACTCAGAAATCCGTAGGGGCAAATATTTCTTGCCCCTATGGATTTATCCGTAGGGCCACATCATTGTCCCTACGGTGCCTTACGTTCTAATTTTTTGTTTGGACCTACGGAGCCGCAAGCCGTGGACCTACGGTTATGTCCGTAGGGGCATCTAAATAGGTTATTAATAAAAAAAGCACAGAAAAATTATTCATCGTTCCCAAAATTTCTTTCTCTCACTCCCGCGCGCCTCTCATCGCCACCGCGCTCGCGCCTCATCGCCAGCTTCGTCGGTCGTTCCCACACCTTCGTCGACTTCCCGCGCCTCGTCGCCACCTTCGCCGATCGTCGTCGACCACTAATTTCTACCGTCTCCTCCACCGCGCGCATGGTTTGTAAGTAAATCTCAAATAATTTTTAATTTTGACGTTGTAGTCTAGGGTTCAGGCCAGGTTCGGGTAAGGGTGAGGGTTTGGCATTGGCGTCGGCGTCGGCATCGGGTTCGGTTAGTGTTAGGGTTAGGGTTAGGGTTCGGTTGTGTTAGTTGTATGTATGCCCTAGAGGCCAGTATTGCACAGATGATGTATATTATATTGGATGCTTAGACATATATAGAGAGGAATTTCTTGCTCGTCATGATAGTATGCTATCTGGTTGCTCTTTACTTTAACATGTATACATGTCTCTTTATACTGTTTTATTGTTACATGTTGGTAAAGCCCTTAGGATGTGTACTTGACTACCTGGACTATGATGCGGACATACTAGTGGGGACATGGTAGTCCATAAGTACATCCTTCAAGGTCCCTATTCGTGGATGTATCGAGACGGGGCATCGATATACCAGAGTAGACCAGCGTATACGCTTCTCGACCCATGAGATGGGCGATGGATGATCCCATATCCATTAGTGTTTGACATCAGAGATGGTATACGGGTGCTCAGTGGAAACTGGGTACACTGGACGGACTCGCCGAGAACTCCTAGATGGTATTATACCTCACGTCAGATGGCAGTTCTCTGGTGACACTTGTGCAGGTTAGTCTGTAGACCCGAGATCGTCATAGAGTCTTGTGTGATTCCCACTGTGCTTTGATTTCCACCTTACCACGTCCATGAGGGCGTGCAAAACGGTGGTTTTTGGGTACAGTCCCGAGTCACATGGAGGCAACGAGCGATAGGAGGGGTTTCGTCTCCCTCGGTATTGGGGGTTGATGTTGCGCAGTGCTCGATTGGCCGTAACACGGAAGTCCCTGGCCAGGGCTGTTCAGAGATTTACTGGTAAGTGTTACCAGTAGTTTCTTGACCCGTTATGAGCTTCACATCGGCACGACTTATCGGTTATTGGGGTCTGACGTTTACCACCCTTAGACTTTATATGCGACATATCAGACGAGGAGACCGGACTGTACGGGAAGTGTTACCGGCTGGCTTTCACAGGAGTTAGAGCAGGCTTGCTTGCTGATCTTCTGATCGCTCAATACCCGGGTAGCCATTACGTCCAGCTAGTACTGCCGACGGCTTGTGGGTTTGTGATGTGATCATCACCTACTGCCGGCGTATTGACGAGTCTTTAGAGTCCTACACAGAGGTTTTACTGGCTCAGGCGAAGCGAAATAGGAGAACGTATGTGATATGTGCGAGACCGAGATTAAATGCGTGTATGTGATACTGTATTCTATTCTCGCAACTTTTTGTATCGGTCAGGTTATATATGATATGACCGGGTTATCGAATAAAGTGTTGATTCGATAAGTCGATACGATGGATGTTAGCCGGTTAAATGAGATATGACCGGATTATTAAGTCAAGTGTTGATTTTGTTAGTTATATGTATGCCCTAGAGGCCATTACTGTACATAGGATGTATATTGTAGTGGATGTTGGGACATATATAGTGAGGACTTTCTTGCTCGACATGATAGTATGCTATCTGGTTGATCTTTACCTTAACGTGTACACTGATTGTCTCTCTGTTACATGTTGGTAAAGTCCTTAGGATGTGTACTTGACTACCTGGACTATGATGCAGATCATACTAGTGGGGACAGATAGTCCATAAGTACATCCTTCAAGGTCCCTAGTCGTGGGTGTATCGAGACGGGGCATCGATATACTAGAGTAGACTAGCGTGTACCTTCTCGACCCATACAGATGGGCGATGGATGATCCCATATCCATTGGTGTTTGACATCAGAGATGATATACGGGTGATCAGTGGAGACTGGGTACACTGGACGGACTCGCCGAGAACTCCCAGATGGTATTATACCTTACGTCAGATGGCAGTTCTCTGGTGACACTGGTACAGAGTATTCTGTTGACCCGAGATCGTCGTAGAGTCTTGTGTGGTTCCCACTATGCTTTGATTTCCATCTTGCCACATCCAAGAGGGCATGCAAAACGGTGGTTTTTGGGTACAGTCCCGAATAACATGGAGGCAATGAGCGATAGGAGGGGATTCGTCTATCCCGGTATAGGGAGTTGATGTTGCGCTGTGTTCGATTGGCTATAACCGGAAATCCCTGGCCAGGGTTGCTGAGATTTACTGGTAAGTGTTACCAGTAGTTTCTCGAACTGTTATAGGCCTCATATCGACACGACTTATCGAGCTATTGGGGTCTGACGTTTACTACCCCTAGGCGAGATATGCGACATATCAGACGACGAGACCGGACTGTACGGTAGTGTTACTAGTTGGATTCACTGGAGTGTGAGCGGGCTTGCTCGTCGATCTTCTGATCGCTCAATACCCGGGTGGCCGTTACGTTTAGCAGACCGCTTGCGGCTTGTGGGTGTTTGATATGATCATCATCTGCTGCCGGCGTATTGACGAGTCTTTAGAGTCCTACACAGAGGTTTCCGGGCTCAAGCGAAACGAAATAGGAGCGCATATGAGATATGTGCAGGACCGAGAATAATGCGTGTATGTGATATCGTATTCCATTCTCGCGATGAATGTATCGATTGGTTGTATGCGATATAACCTAGTTATCGATTCAAGGATTGATTCGATAAGCCGATACATGAGATACTAGTTGGTTATATGCGATATGACTGGATCGTTAAATCAAGTGTTGATTTAATGATTTAATGTATAATTATATATTTGATATATTACTTTGCATTAACTAGTATTGGTTCATTTTAAAGGGATTTTCTCACTTGAGGTGCACAATGTATATGTGATATACTTTTGTACACAAGTTTGTGTCATGTTTGATGATACAAGCTAACTTGAGTTTGTGTAAAGTTTAAACCATGGTTGTGTAATGGTTAGGGTTTTCATTTTCTTATATATTTATTTATTTATTTATTCTTTTTGGAAAATGAAAAGCATAAAGAGAAAATGGTGGCTAACTTTGTTTGTTGTTGAAGCTTCATGAAGCTTTGACTAAGTGACCATTTTGTCTCATGCTTAACTCTAACCATTCCACTTAACCCTAGTTCATTCTCTACACTTGACCATGGTTGCTAAATGATAAGTATTCATTTATTTTCCTTTTTGGAAAGACTTATCATAACATTTTTCATCATCTTTTTCTTCTTCTTTAAGAAGAAAACCTTGCTCCATCAATGGCAACTTGAGCAAATGAGTGAGAAATCCAATTCTAAAGTGAACCCACTTCCTATTTCTTCATCCTCTACCACTTGCCAAGTATTATAGGGTGTTTTCTTCACAAGTTTCATGACTTGGTGAAGTGGGAGCTTGATCTTGTGATGCCTCGACGTAGATCATCTTCGGCACGAAGCCGACGACCTTGCCCGCCCATTTCTCCGATGAAGCCGACGCTAGAGCCGGGGATTCGATTTGGACAGCGAGGAGACTTCATTGCGGAGCTATGGAGGTGGAGGACCGGATCTACAAAGGTTGTATTTCCGTTCTTGTAGTTAAGTTGTTAACTAGTTTCATTTCTCGCCTAAAATCTAGTTAACGATCCGTATTAGGGTTTCTCGGCACCCGTAAAATTTGAAATTGGCATGGTTGATGCCTTGTGAGACCTTCTTAGTGTGCCTAGGAACCCTACAGTGGTATCAGAGCCTAGCTAGAGCCTTAGGCGACGCGTAGATGGAGTTAGAAGTCCGATCGATCCAAAACCTAACCCGGAAAATGCTCTCTGGACTTTTTTCAAAAACTGGGTTTTTTTCAGATTAAAAATTCTTAAAAAATTCAGCAGGAAAAACTAAGAATTACGATGCAAAATTTATCGAGTGAAGATGCTACAGTGCGGCGGAATCGCGGCAGAAGCTTGGCTTCTGCGGCGGTTCCGCGGTCAATAAAAGTTATCACTGTTTAATTTTTGCACAGTAATTCATGTTTTCAGGTGTTGAGTTTTCTGGGAATTTTTAATATTTTTTCAAGAGTTGAATTTTCTGGGGTTGTTTTGGGGATTCGTTGATTCGATCTGATTATCTGATTTTGTCTATGTGGCTTCCGGATAATTTTTGAATATGTTAAAAAGTTCGACCGGATATAAATACCCACCTTTTCCCCTGTCGGGAAATTTCCATGTTTTGGATCTTTCCATAGTTTAATAATGTTCTAAGTAGTGCAAGTAACGCGATGGACCCACTAGAAGACAACAAACCTTAACTCGATTATGTGACCGTCTTAAACTGCCCTTTGAACCTTCGGGTTTGGGGCAGTACGGCGTGCCACATGTGAGGCGTTGGCTTGACCCTTCTACGGCTGGACCGTTGGTACTGAGGCACGAACTGAATGTTGTTAGACTTATTTCATGTGTTGAGCTGTATCGGGAAAACTTGGGTGTTCGATTGTTCGATCGGAAAGTTTAACATTTTCTATTTATCTGGAATGGGATAAAATAATTGGAATTCACAAGTAGTTATGAGATAACTGAATGAATGTTATAAACATAGCACTTTAGTCTCACTTGATCGGTTGCCACGGAATTTTGATGTGATCAAAAGTCCGTCGCAATCACGTAGCGTACGCGGATACTCGCCGGGTAAACTTAATAGACAGCCTCACTCCATAGCCCTGACCAAGTGACTGTAAGAGAACCCCGTCGCCGAAAGCATCCGTTCGGGTGCTCACGGCAGCGGTGTTCCGCCTTGGTGCACTTCGTCGACGGCATCGGGGGTGCGGACGCCTAATAAAGTTTGCGACGAGCATTCGATCAAAATGTCGGGAATCTTGTTGAATTGCCCGACTTAACATTGAAAAGGGTTTTCGATAATGAGACTAAAATGCGGGGTTTATAATTGTTAGGCATGCGATGTCTAAGGAATTCATTTGATTAGGCATGCGATGTCTATGTAGATTGCGGATTCCAACTGTTGTAGTTTTACACTTTCTTTTCTGTGACCGTAAGTGTAATATGGGATATCGCCGGTTTCGTTGCTATATGTCAACGACAATTGGGATGCGCATATTTACTTACGTTGATGACATGTGATGTTATGTGTTGCTGGATATGTTATATTGGATCGTCGTGTTTGAATAGCCGGGGGTTTTTATGTGAGATGAGTGTTTTCTTTTTCATTCATGTAAAAACTTGTATGTAATATTCTTTTATTGGGGCACTTCCAGGTTGCGGAAGATGTCACCGTTTGTATATTATTTACTTTTCCGCACTAGGATCGACCCAAGGAGGGGAGCACAAGTAACCGGGTTCTGGAGTCCAGTGGGAGACCAACTCGAGGAGTCGAGTCCGGGTCTCCTAACTCTAGAATTGGTAGGGTTGCTTGCCGCTCTCGTAGGGGTCTAGGGGTGTGGGTTTGGCTATTCATCACGACCGTGGAATCCGTGTTTTATACTGGCTCGTATTGAAAACACGGACGTCCTAGTATATCCACTATTTCATATGATTCTTCTGCTGCGATATCTGTGATGTGATCATGTGATATGTTCTGTGATGGATACAGTATATAGTATATATGATATATTATATAGACGTTACTTATGTTTTACACCCGCGCTAGCCCTGCCCCGCTCTGTCGTTAGTTACCTAACCTAACGGTGCACGAGGGGACATAGAGGCGAATGCGGATGGCATAAGTGTACGTCGTATTTATCTGTGATGTTTAGGTACTTAAATGATGGGACTTCATTAATGTGATTAATGAAATAAAAGAAACCTAAGATGTTGTAGAATCGAATTTCAAAAATAAAACAGGTAGCTACAGTTCTTGCTTTGCACAGTGGTATATGTGATATATCTTGCACCTTATTCGATAAGGAAAGGACCGAGATCCCTTCACCGGGAGTGACTCCTTTAGCAATAACTGGCAGACGCTACACACTCGGTTTGTCTTTTGATTGCTTTTAAGTGTTTTGCTTTGCACAGTGATATATATGATATATCCCGCACCTCATTCGACGAGGAAAGGACCGACGATCCCTTCACCGGGAGTGACTCCTTTAGCAAAACTAGAAAAGCTTCAAAAACATTCCATTTTAAAATCATTTGATTCTACAACGATATCAAGTTCATTACGCAATAGGTTTTCAGAAAAACCTGTCGTAGCCCTCCGTCATTTCAGATAAGTACTAGTTAGTATTCGTGCTACGTTTGTTGACTATGTTAAGGCGTAGTGTGCGGTAGCTAATTAGTGCTTATCTGCATAAGCATATGATGCGATTGGATTAGGGTAGTCGTGCGACTTTGTTGACTATGTTAAGGGTCGTGCGGGTGGGTTTAATTCAATCGGGAAATGACGGGTTGAACTTGACTAGCACTTATGATTTGTTGACTATGTTAAGGTCATATAGCTGCTAGGGGCAAAATATTATCGGGAATTTCAAGTGTTGAAATTTGCAATGAGATTGCATACCTTCTATGAGATAGTTGGATCCCGATACCCGCTGCGAGTAAGAGTTACTCCTGAGAGAGTTTTACACATTACAATTAGCCGATCAAGTAGGTGTCTAGAAAGGTGTTAACGAGGTTACGCCTCTGGGAAAATGAGGTTTACATTAATCAGGTTCGTGCGAAAGCACGGGGGACCTCCCTCAAAGTACCGACACTGGCCTGGCTGAAAGATTGGCGAACTTGTAGTGTGTAATTAATCCCGGCTAGTCTTTCCTTTTAGGGTTTGAAGGAAGATTTGATTAAAACAGTGGGAGCCATCCTGATTAGATAAAATAATAACCAATCTATTCTTATAAGAGCGCACGCTGAGTGTTTTCTTCTCTCTCTCTCCAGGTAGCGACCATATCACGCCTTAATCAAGATAATAATACGGATTATTGACCGAACCCGCTTGTTATACTGAGCTGGGGAACGATGGTCCCGCTCTAACTTATAATTGTTATAAGACAGAGCAGGAAATTGGGGAATACCAGAATTCCCGTGCCACCCAAACGAAGAGAGTGCATGTTGATGCATCATCTTCGGGTGTGTTCATTACAGAGAACTGTTTCTCAGTATCCTTTACGTCCTGGGTATTTGATACCAGATCAGGATCCCAGATATGTAATATGTTACATAGGGGTACAGAAAGGTAGAGAACTGAGAAAGGGTGATAAGTTTCATGAGGCAGAAAACGGGGCAAGTGTTGCAGCCAAGTCTGTTGGTCACTGTCACCCTGTATTACCAATACATTGATTCTGAATGAAGGTAATTAGATACCGAACCTGATATACAAAATCATATCAGTCTCTTTATTAGTAAAGATAGGATATAATTTTGTATTAATGGATAATGTTTTGAACATTTCCTATATCAAAAGTTGATCGGTTCAGGCACGTTATCTAAAAGCATTGATGTTCTAAATCAAACTACAGTTCATTAGTATACGGAACACACACAAGAGGAAGAGTTCAGAAATGAACGAATTCTTCTTGAGGCATTGTAGACTAGGTCATATCAATGCGATCCGACTGGCTGAAGTTACATTTTAGATGCATATTTAAATCAGTTTGAATTTACATCTTATGAAACTTGCCAGTCATGTCACAGAGATAAGATGACCATAGCTCCGTTTATTGGAAACAGAGAAAGAGTTAATGAACTCTTGGGATGATACATGTTGATGTATGTAGGTCCCCTGTCTACACTTGCCAAGACCGGTTCTTTATACTTCATTACATTCTCTGATGATCTTTCGAGATTCAGACCTATGTTCCTGTTGAAACACAAGTCCGAACCTTTTGAGATATTCACAGAATATAAGTTAGAAGTAGAGAACCAATACGGGTATAAGTATTATGTCCTTTGATGTGATCGAGGAGGAGAATACTTGAGCACGAAAATCCTGGATTATTCTAAAGGAGAATGAGATTCTCTCTCAGCATTACTCCTCCGTATACACCACAGTACGTCGGTGTATCGGGGCGAAGCAGATGCACCCTATATGATATGGTGTGCTCTATGATGAGTACTACTGAGTTTACTATTTCCTTTTTGGGAGTTATGCACTTGAGAAGCTGCATACCTATTGAATAGGATTCGAATCAAATCTATGCCTACCACTTCATATGTGATATGGAAAGGGAAGAGCCCATATCTTAAGTTGGTTAAGATTTGGGGCTGTCCGGCCTATGTCTAAAAGCAAAATCCGGACAAGCTCGAGGCAAGATCTGTTATGTAGAACTGGAAATGTTCTAGCTATACAAACTGCAGCTGATGATTTGATAGAGCCAAAGGATTCAGTGGATTCCAACGAACCTCAGCCTCTCCGCCGATCTAGTAGGGTTCCTCACCCACCTGAGAGATACTTCGGTTTCTCTATGACAGTGGGAACGAGGATTGCATCATGAGATGATGGCCCAACTAGTTTCGAGCAGGCCATCGAGAGTAGGGACTCTGTAAGAATGGCTGGATGCTTTGTGATCTGAGATGGAATCCATGTACACCAACAAAGTATGGACTTTGGTTGATATATCTGAAGGGTTAAATCCCCATCAGGAGCAAGTAAATCTTGGGAAGATTACTTGGTGTAGATGGAAAAGTTGAGACTTTCAAAACTAGACTTGTTAAAGGTTTTCATCATCGACCAGGCATAGGAAATGATGAAACCTTTTCCAGTACCTATGCTTAAGTCCATCCAGATACTACTTGCCACGGCTACATACCATGACTACGATATCTGGCGGTTGGGTGTCATGACTGCTTTTTTAAATGATGTTTTAGAAGAATGCGTCTATAAGTACACAGCCAGAGGGCCTCGTAGACAGTGGGAGCAGCGGAAACGTGTGCAAGATGTTTTATAGGATAAAGCAGGCATCGCGGAGTTGGAACGTCTATTTTGATGAGTTAGTCAAAGAGTTTGACATCATCAAAATGGTAGATGAACCTTGTATAAACAAAAAGGTAGTAGGGAGTATGGTCACGATCCTCGTAGAGTACGTGGATAACATACCCTTGATAGGGAAGGAGTTTCCTATGCTACGCTCGATCAATCTCGGCTTATCACAATGATTCTCCATATAGGATCAAATTGATACCTCCTAAATCCTGGGTTTTGGATCTATGAGATAGATCTAATTGGATATTAGGATACTCACTAGTTGTAGTGAGATGGTATCAACCGATCCTGGGGAGAATCACTGGAAGTGTTCCAGGGTGATACAGACGACTGAATGTCAGTCACAGGCATTGTCTTTACCCTCAGTAAATGGACGGTATGTTGGAAGAGTTCCAAGCTAGATACCGTGGCTAACTAGACGATAAAGGCAGGATACATCGCTACTTGAGATGCTACCAAAGAGGCAGTCTGGATGTATATTTGTTCATAAGATGAACTTAGTTCCTCCCATTGTGTGACAATGGAGTTGTGGCTTATGCCAAGGAACTCCCGTCCCATCAGTGATCCAGACATATTCTAAGGCAGTATCACCTGATCATGGAGATGGTTGATCTCCAGGGTGATCGAGGTTAGGAGAGTAGACTAAGAGGACAACACGGCGGATCCACTCACAAAGGCCTATTCCCAGAGAGAGATTTTTATGGGATGGTTGAGTATGAGATACTGCAACCACTGCTACAGATGGCCCTAGTGCATGTGGGAGATTGTTAGTTATATGTATGCCCTAGAGGCCATTACTGTATAAAGGATGTATATTGTAGTGGATGCTGGGACATATTTAGGGAGGACTTTCTTGCTCGACATGATAGTATGCTATCTGGTTGATCTTTACCTTAACGTGTACACTGATTGTCTCTCTGTTACATGTTGGTAAAGCCCTTAGGATGTGTACTTGACTACCTAGACTATGATGCAGATCATACTAGTGGGGACAGATAGTCCATAAGTACATCCTTCGAGGTCCCTAGTCGTGGGTGTATCGAGACGGGGCATCGATATACCAGAGTAGACTAGCGTGTACCTTCTCGACCTATACAGATGGGCGATGGATGATCCCATATCCATTGGTGTTTGACATCAGAGATGATATACGGGTGCTCAGTGGAGACTGCGTACACTGGACGGACTCGCCGAGAACTCCCAGATGGTATTATACCTTACGTCAGATGGCATTATACCTTACGTCAGATGGCAGTTCTCTGGTGACACTGGTACAGAGTAGTCTGTTGACCCGAGATCGTCATAGAGTCTTGTGTGGTTCCCACTGTGCTTTGATTTCCATCTTACCACATCCAAGAGGGCATGCAAAACGGTGGTTTTTGGGTACAGTCCCGAATCACATGGAGGCAATGAGCGATAGGAGGGGATTCGTCTCTCCCGGTATAGGGAGTTGATGTTGCGCTGTGTTCGATTGGCTATAACCGGAAATCCCTGGCCAGGGTTGCTGAGATTTACTGGTAAGTGTTACCAGTAGTTTCTCGAACTGTTATAGGCCTCATATCGACACGACTTATCGAGCTATTGGGGTCTGACGTTTACCACCCCTAGGCGAGATATGCGACATATCAGACGATGAGACCGGACTGTACGGTAGTGTTACTGGTTGGATTCACTGGAGTGTGAGCGGGCTTGCTCGTCGATCTTCTGATCGCTCAATACCCGGGTGGCCGTTACGTTTAGCAGACCGCTTGCGGCTTGTGGGTGTTTGATATGATCATCATCTGCTGCCGGCGTATTGACGAGTCTTTAGAGTCCTACACAGAGGTTTCCTGGCTCAAACGAAACGAAATAGGAGCGCATATGAGATATGTGCAGGACCGAGAATAATGCGTGTTTGTGATACCGCATTCCATTCTCACGATGAATGTATCGATTGGTTGTATGCGATATAACCTAGTTATCGATTCAAGGATTGATTCGATAAGCCGATACATGAGATACTAGTTGGTTATATGCGATATGACCGGATCGTTAAATCAAGTGTTGATTTAATGATTTAATGTATAATTATATATTTGATATATTACTTTGCATTAACTAGTATTGGTTCATTTTAAAGGGATTTTCTCACTTGAGGTGCACAATGTATATGTGATATACTTTTGTACACAAGTTTTTGTCATGTTTGATGATACAAGCTAACTTGAGTTTGTGTAAAGTTTAAACCATGGTTGTGTAATGGTTAGGGTTTTCATTTTCTTATATATTTATTTATTTATTTATTCTTTTTGGAAAATGAAAAGCATAAAGAGAAAATGGTGGCTAACTTTGTTTGTTGTTGAAGCTTCATGAAGCTTTGACTAAGTGACCATTTTGTCTCATGCTTAACTCTAACCATTCCACTTAACCCTAGTTCATTCTCTACACTTGACCATGGTTGCTAAATGATAAGTATTCATTTATTTTCCTTTTTGGAAAGACTTATCATAACATTTTTCATCATCTTTTTCTTCTTCTTCAAGAAGAAAACCTTGCTCCATCAATGGCAACTTGAGCAAATGAGTGAGAAATCCAATTCTAAAGTGAACCCACTTCCTATTTCTTCATCCTCTACCACTTGCCAAGTAGTATAGGGTGTTTTCTTCACAAGTTTCATGACTTGGTGAAGTGGGAGCTTGATCTTGTGATGCCTCGACGTAGATCATCTTCGGCACGAAGCCGACGACCTTGCCCGCCCATTTCTCCGATGAAGCTGACGCTAGAGCCGGGGATTCGATTTGGACAGCGAGGAGACTTCATTGCGGAGCTATGGAGGTGGAGGACCGGATCTACAAAGGTTGTATTTCCGTTCTTGTAGTTAAGTTGTTAACTAGTTTCATTTCTCGCCTAAAATCTAGTTAACGATCCGTATTAGGTTTCTCGGCACCCGTAAAATTTGAAATTGGCATGGTTGATGCCTTGTGAGACCTCCTTAGTGTGCCTAGGAACCTTACAGATTTAATAATTAAGTGTATAATTGTATATTAGATATACTAATTTACATTTGCTAACACTTGTTCACTTTAGGGTTTTTCTCACATGCACACTATTTTAACATGTATATGATATATGTTAAAATGTGTTATCATATTGTATCATGGTTGATGATACACATGACTTGTGTGTATGAGACATACACCATTCTATGAATTATGATTGGTTAAGATTATTTAAGATAATTACAAAATTAGTGGAGTTTTGGAATGAGCATGAAGCTTGTAGAAGCATAACTTGCTTTGACAAAGTCTACTAGGTTTGTCTTTACCTTAGATTCCTTTTAACCCAGCCATAATCAATTAGCTATGGTTATGGCTCTACAAGGGTTAGTATATGATACTCACTGTCATGACCCGAAAGTACGGAACGTGACTGGCACTTAGATTACGAGACGTCTAAAGGCGTAACGTAAACTAAGTCAGCCAAAGCCCAGAAAATCTAAACCAAAACCAAGAGAGTATAAGAAACCTTTCATGAAACGACTTGAAATCAATTTAATTGCATTGAACCCCTTTTTAAAACATCAAAAATTTCCAAAAATTTCGGCAGAGTCTCCTCTGTAAATTCTATCCCCCAAAGTGGGTACAACATGATATATAAACCTATAATAACGAAATGGCATCCCCAAGCGGGAGCTAGCTCTTCGCCCAAGTGTCACGACCCGAAAGAGCACGTGACTGGCCCTTGAACCATATGAAGTCTATAGGACTCCATCTGATCCAAGTAAGCCAAAAGCCCAGAAATCTAAAACCATTTTTGAGAATAAGTAAAGAAAACTGGTTTAAAGAAGTGAAGAAAAACATGTTTGAAATCAAGGTTTTTAAATAACTAAGCCGAATGTGCATTTGAAAACCGTACAGTCTTTTCTAAAATTTTCGGCAGAGTTTCTCTTGTAAAACTGGCCCCGAATGGGGTACAACATGAATAACAATATATAAAATGATAAAGGCATCCCCAAGCGGGAGCTAGCTCTTCGTCAATCGACGGTCACAACCACACGATGATATGATAATATACAACGCCAAGTGGCGAGGATCAAAATCAAGGAAAGCTCAAAAAGCAGCAAGAAAACCGCAATACTACTAAGCGCGACTCTAAGGTCGAATAATACCACACTGTCTCTAAGTCTGAAAGAATATACAAGTTTTTGGTTGATGGACAATTTCTAGATACAATGAAATACATGAATAAAATGGTGATTCTTGATGCGAAAGAATCCACCTACCAAAGCAAATCACCCGCAAGAAGGTAGTGTGCCAGAAATGCCGCAATGAAACCTGTACGGCAGAACCTGCAAGGACTGTGGCACAACGGGGGTGAGTTGCCAACTCGTGAATAGAAATATCTACAAGCAGAAACCGAATGCAAGACATAAACCTAAGTCAACGATCAGTAATACAATCCACAAGAGTGCATCTGAGTGTAATAAGGTGGCAAGGTAACATCTAATCATGTATGTAGTGCCAGGTACTCAGGTAATAACATGTCATCAGTGTAAGGTATGCCTGCATGAGGTAAGTATGATGAAATATCAATGATATCAATACACATATATTAGCGTCCCATACCACTAATATTGGTGTAAGGGTATATATAACAGCGCCCTCATACCCTGTTATATATACAAATGAAGTATGACAAGTGTAAATCCAGTCTGTATATGATCCATGTCTGTATATATGTGGAACCCGTCCACCTGTCACCCACTGACAGTAAGCATCATGTATGCAAGTATGAGGATATAAACAATATCATGGAAAACATCATGAAACCCGTGCCAAGCATCGACACGTAAATCCTCATCCATATGGGGCTCCGTCTGCGGTATCGGCCCTCGGCCCCGGCAGCACGAGTCAACCCATGTCCATCTCTGGGCTCCGTCTGCGGTAGCGGCCCGTCGGCCCCCGGCAGTACGCCCATCTCTCGGCTCCAGGCGGTATCCCCCGGATATCCGCCGAGCTCAAATACAATCACCGGTAGGTACTCGCCCGCCTCCAGGCTCAATCGGCATAACCCATCGATCATCTCGCCGAGGGGAACCATACCGGGCCCACCACGAACCCGCAAACGGATCATCACTCCTCGAATCGGGTTTCAAGCACACGTCTCAGCACCGAGAAAACGCGTGGTGGACGCACCCAAATATCATATCACGAGGTACCGGGTTTTCATAAAAGAACATCTTTTCTTAAATAATCCCACGGTCCTCAAAATCAGAAATCACATGAAAATCCACATCAAGAAGTAAATCCAATGCAATGTGCTATGCAATCAATCCATGATGTATGCGACATGTAAAGAGAGATAATCATATCGGAAATCATGCAACATGGAATAGTAATGTACATATGTCGGGAGGAACCGCTCCTTTAGAATGAATCAGTTTAAAGAATATCTTGCGGTCCTCAATCTCAATCAAGTCAGAATCATCTATGTTTGTGTACAGGTACATGTGTACAATATGCCAAGCAGTAATCATATCATGAATGCAACAGTACTACAGTGTAGTGGCATGGCAATTATCGATGATGAAGTGTGTGAGCCGGCAAATAGTGTACGTGAAACATACGCATCATCGATAATGGTGCTGGTGTCCTAACAGCATGATAATAATATAACAATGAACATATGCCAGCAATGCGAATAGCAGGAAAATGCAGATATCTAGTAGTCAACACCACAGTGAAGTATCTACTATGCAAACTACATTTAAGTATCCGGTCAATCAGGAGGGGTAGGTGTGGAAACCACCTAAATCTGAGTCGATACATGTATAAAAGTATATAGTCGGTGATCTCGCCTCAATGTCATATCATAAGATATCCTCGAGTTATGAGTGCGGATCTATCATCAATATCGGCTCGTACGGTAAATCATCGTACGGCATCCCCATAGCTGGGTAGGGGTCAGTATCTCACTGTCTCATCACATAACAGATATCACCATCGTCAGATCATATAGTCTGGAGTACTACTCTATGTCTAGTACAAAACGGTAACCTCAGTAAGTATGCATGCGGGGGTAAACACATATCCCAAGCCCGCAAGAATCACAAGTCATATCCCACATATGAATCGTATAAAATCACCGATCCCAGGGCACCCAGCCCACATCATCGACTCATCTCCAAAGTCATCACATATCATCAATCACAGTGCAAGTACAAGTGATAAGCAAGGGTGTGTGTGTAGGTGTAATTCTACCCTAGGGTTCGCGACTATGAACTACACTAGTCACTTCTAACCCTACATTATCCACAATACACCTAATATCACAATAAACTACATAGTAATCTATCTACGGACTGCGGGGGTGCTATACGCCATCCACCCGACTTCCCCCTGTAGATATAATCTACTCACCTTGCATCACCAATTGCGGACGTCACCACGTATTTGCTTGTCGTCCCGAAGTCTTCATGGGTACCTACACATCAAAATATCGTATATGCGCATTAAAACCAAATCCAATCTAAAACGGCGCACGAAATCCAAAACGATACGATAAGGGGGCCTATAGGTGAGAACCTATGGGACGCCTTCAAAACCATCAATAAATCCTCTACATCGTCGTATAAACGACAATTAGTCGAGGCAAAACACATTCCACCATTTCAGAATCAAAAATACGGAATACGGAAACACGAATCCAAAATAGCAACTTAGGATATATGTCCCAGATTTCACCCTAGATAGAATCTGTCAAAACTAGAAGTACCCTGGGTCAACACTAGAGGAACAGGGGCTGTGCACAGAAAACGAGGAGAATGGCTAAGTATGCTAAGTCAAAGTCCACCTCTCTCTCTCACCTACCCTCATCATTATATTTTCCTTTCTTTTCCTTTTCTTTTAAAAATCCAAACCTTCTCACATCAATAGTAATCCCAAAAGAAAACCATGGCTAGAAAAATGCACAAGTGTAGAAAAAGTGATATGTGCAAGTTTTGCACAAAATTGCCAAAAAACCCGATTAGCGATTTTAATCGCGATTAGCACTAAATTATTGTCAAACTAATCACAAAAACTTAAAAATGCCATAATCCACTAATTTACCCTATTTTAGAATGTTCCATAATTTTTCATAATTTTTTCTAACATTTTTCCTATTTATTTGCATTTAATATTAAAATAATCAATAAAATAATATTAAATTATAAAAATTCCCAAAATTAATATTTTATATTTTTGAAAATGTTACAATCTACCCCCCTTAAAGAAATTCGGTCCCCGAATTTTAAATTTAAACCCCCAGATACAAAAACATCTCAGTAATAAACCAAAGTCGTCGGGGCTCCGAAATCATCAACACATAGAACACATAGAACGTCACAGCGCAATGCATGCGCAAGGGTACTGAGCAGATAACTCGAAAACAAAACTCCGTCAAGCATCCCGCAATCATCGGAGTCAATGTAAAAAAAACACAATGTCAAATCCAATACAAAACCGATATGATATGGATCGGAACTACACATGTAGACATCCAATCTAAACATAACACCATCCTGTGCGTCTGGTGCGCACTGAAATCAAAAAAAAATCCATATATGTGCTAAACAGGTGCACAAAACATCCAAGTGCAACGGGTGTGCACGAATCATCTGTCATGGGCATCGTATGTGCCTGACAGCAAAATAAATCAGGTGCATGTGACATGCACGAAGAATCCCGATTTAGCGCATCTGGCGTGCACCAAAATCGTATCTAAAAACATGCGCCCAACATGCGCGAAAATCCAAACCGGTGCATCCATCGTGCACGAATGAAAATCTAAACCCTGCGCACTCAACATGCACGGAAATCACGAAATCCAATAGCAAACACCGAACAGGCGTAAAGCACATCGCCAGCACGGAGTGCAAAAATCAACCATCAAAATCCGGGTCAAAATCAACGATATAATGCGGCTCAAACCAAAATCAGGGTACCGCAAGGAAAATCTCACAACCGTGTGCATCAGCGTGCACGAATCAAAGCCTAACACTAAAATGCATGAAAACTCTGCGCAAAATATATAAATATCCAGTGGGTGCATGAAACCAATATCATGAAACTCAGTCACCAAAACTAGATCGTGCAAATAGAACGCCCAAAATACCGAAATCCAAAATGACGGATACGTGATAATCGAATCACAAAATCACAAATCATAAATACCGTCTTCGGTAGTTTCTCCTTCAAGGTCGAGAAGGAGTCAGTGTAATCCACTGCTAGCAGCGCAGGATATCTACCTGCCTCTTGCTCACGGTCTGGCGTCTTCTGACTCTCTAGGTCCTTATCTTCTCTGCGGATTACCTATCACGCGGTCAATCGGCTCATCGGCCCTGTCAGGTGTGCTAACGGGGACGATTCCGTTCTGGCACTTTTCTGGTCACCTCTCGGTCAAACCTCACGACCACTCGTAAGGCAGCATATCACTGACGTCGGTCTCTGGCTATCTGAATGCACGTCACACATCTGATCCTGGGTGCAAACATCATTGCAGCAATGTCCTGGAAGGAATCCTGCTCAAGGTCTCTTCCAATCATGCCTATGCCGATCTGTACAGAGGCTGGCTCTCTTGTACTATCTCTTCTCGCTGGAAAGACATCTGTGTCCTCAGCACAACATTTCTCGGAAATTGGTCACATCCCAACGTTTCTGTAAGCATATCAGGTCTCTAGTTTCGACGGGAAGCAATGACAGCTCGTCAGTGTCTCACACGAACCTCTGGTTCCACTTGTCTCCATCGTCGTCCACTATGACGTCACGCCAAGCTACTATACACTGCACTGCTCTCGGCCACGGTCAATCTGAAGTCTCTCACACGGACTCGAAATCGCGTACTCTGTAGCTTCATCATTCTGTAGCAGATGTCAGGCCGAACTGGTCCTCGGGAACACGTCCCAACCATCGGAGGAATACTCATCACTCGTCCGTCCTTGATCCATTCGCAACGCATCTGGGTAAGTTCCTTTATCCGAACTTGGTCAACTACCTCGTCGACAATGCCGAACTCTGGCCTGCTGGGTGTGCGCAACACGACCACTCCTGGTCTAGGTCTTCTCGTATCGTACTCCAGAAAGGTCCTGCCGAGGTTCCTTTCTCAAATCTCAATCCTGCCGAAATGCCCGGAAGTCATCATCCAATGCTGAAGCTAAAGCTTATTCCGGAACGGCTGCATACCTATCGCGCTTCTTTCTGGAAGGTATATCCATATACCACGCCTCTGGGTGCGTATAACATCTCTGATGTCGGCGGAGTGGGACGTCATCTCGTCGAAATATCTTGCGAACTCTTTTCTTCACTCTGCATCAGTGTCGACTGATTCGGACTCGTCTCATCATGGCTGCACGAACTGCGCTCCGACGGCTATGCTCGCACCTGGAGTCTCCCAAGCAGTGTCCCATCACGATATCCGAAAGATGTCGAACCATCCGATCGACTCGTCAGATCCTCATAATCCCCCAAGAGCTCACATCTCGGGTACAGTTTAATAGTATCGAGTACATGCCACAGCGTCGGTGGTCCAGCCGTAGAAGGGCAAACCCAAGCCTCACTAATGGCGCCGCGGAACCGCCGTAAACCCTAAGGTTCCAAGGCTGTCACACGGTCATTAAGTCGAGTTAGGGTTTCATTCTTCTAGAGGGTCCATAGAATCACCTGCATGTCTTTCCGTATACTTTAAACTTGGAAAATAGGCTCCTGACATTCGATCGTCTCAATCGACTCTCAACGAATCTGCGTGAAGTCGTCTCTAGCTGGAATCAATCCACCTGATGACCTCGCATCGGGGTAAGCGAACTCACCACGCGTCCTAGTCATCCATCCTCGGTGACTAGCAACTCGCTATCATCTCTCTAAGAACATGCTCATGCTGCAGTAGCTCCAATCATCTGGGCGATATCTCATCATTTGCAGCAACAACTGGCTCATATGCCTGTACGCCGAACAACGCCTCAATCCTCCAGGAAAGGCAATACATAAGCGGTCATCTCTGAATCAGCCTGCTCTAGATCTGAGTAAGACTCTCCACACTGGAAATCTTCAACTCAACTGGGCCCGCTCTGGCGCAAAATCGGACGAATCACCTTCGTCTCTCAAATCGGGTAGACTAGCTATCATCTGTCGCATAACTGCCTGAAAGCTCCGGCAATCTCAGCTCGTAAGCTCCGAAAGCAACACCCTGTCAATCTCAGCGACAGCTGGTCCATCTGTCTGCACGGTAGGCGACATCACCATCTCTGAGGTATGCTGTACATCAACAGTCCTCTCTCAACTGGCAGCTCTAACAAAGGCCCGATCATCCGGTGCAAGACCAAGCACTCGCCTCCACTAGAGGTCACAATCACCAACACTAACTCGAGACGTTCCCATGTCACCAGAAAACACAAAGGTCGGCCCTCGTACCAAACGAGCTCACACCGGCCGTAACCCTAGCAGCAGCCCAAACTGCGCTCAAACACGGTGACAGGAATCTCAATCAAGTATCAAAGAGAGCACATCAGTGGCAAGAAGGGAAACAACAGATCCAAAGTGGATACATGATCATAGGAAGGAACAGTATCAATGAAGGTATGATCATGAAACTAATAGAATCGGGGATCTCAAATGGATGAATAATCCTGGATATAAAGAGAATCACTGATCTCGAAAGTATGTACATCCTAAGGTTCCTTAAGCGGAGTGGCGTGTCGTAAGTATGCCGCGGAACATACCAACGGTACGTCACTCTACTTTAGTCACCAAATCCATCAACCAAGGGTCATCCTAAAACGACGAAAGTTCGGGTTTACACCCCCTCGACCAAGTCTAAGTTCCGTAAGGTCAAGCCTAAGTTCCGTATATAAACAACTCCCTAGGCTCCACATAGCCAAACTTAGACTCGAACCAAGGTCAACCTAGCGCTCTGATACCAACTTTGTCACGACCCGAAAGAGCACGTGACTGGCCCTTGAACCATATGAAGTCTATAGGACTCCATCTGATCCAAGTAAGCCAAAAGCCCAGAAATCTAAAACCATTTTTGAGAATAAGTAAAGAAAACTGGTTTAAAGAAGTGAAGAAAAACATGTTTGAAATCAAGGTTTTTAAATAACTAAGCCGAATGTGCATTTGAAAACCGTACAGTCTTTTCTAAAATTTTCGGCAGAGTTTCTCTTGTAAAACTGGCCCCGAATGGGGTACAACATGAATAACAATATATAAAATGATAAAGGCATCCCCAAGCGGGAGCTAGCTCTTCGTCAATCGACGGTCACAACCACACGATGATATGATAATATACAACGCCAAGTGGCGAGGATCAAAATCAAGGAAAGCTCAAAAAGCAGCAAGAAAACCGCAATACTACTAAGCGCGACTCTAAGGTCGAATAATACCACACTGTCTCTAAGTCTGAAAGAATATACAAGTTTTTGGTTGATGGACAATTTCTAGATACAATGAAATACATGAATAAAATGGTGATTCTTGATGCGAAAGAATCCACCTACCAAAGCAAATCACCCGCAAGAAGGTAGTGTGCCAGAAATGCCGCAATGAAACCTGTACGGCAGAACCTGCAAGGACTGTGGCACAACGGGGGTGAGTTGCCAACTCGTGAATAGAAATATCTACAAGCAGAAACCGAATGCAAGACATAAACCTAAGTCAACGATCAGTAATACAATCCACAAGAGTGCATCTGAGTGTAATAAGGTGGCAAGGTAACATCTAATCATGTATGTAGTGCCAGGTACTCAGGTAATAACATGTCATCAGTGTAAGGTATGCCTGCATGAGGTAAGTATGATGAAATATCAATGATATCAATACACATATATTAGCGTCCCATACCACTAATATTGGTGTAAGGGTATATATAACAGCGCCCTCATACCCTGTTATATATACAAATGAAGTATGACAAGTGTAAATCCAGTCTGTATATGATCCATGTCTGTATATATGTGGAACCCGTCCACCTGTCACCCACTGACAGTAAGCATCATGTATGCAAGTATGAGGATATAAACAATATCATGGAAAACATCATGAAACCCGTGCCAAGCATCGACACGTAAATCCTCATCCATATGGGGCTCCGTCTGCGGTATCGGCCCTCGGCCCCGGCAGCACGAGTCAACCCATGTCCATCTCTGGGCTCCGTCTGCGGTAGCGGCCCGTCGGCCCCCGGCAGTACGCCCATCTCTCGGCTCCAGGCGGTATCCCCCGGATATCCGCCGAGCTCAAATACAATCACCGGTAGGTACTCGCCCGCCTCCAGGCTCAATCGGCATAACCCATCGATCATCTCGCCGAGGGGAACCATACCGGGCCCACCACGAACCCGCAAACGGATCATCACTCCTCGAATCGGGTTTCAAGCACACGTCTCAGCACCGAGAAAACGCGTGGTGGACGCACCCAAATATCATATCACGAGGTACCGGGTTTTCATAAAAGAACATCTTTTCTTAAATAATCCCACGGTCCTCAAAATCAGAAATCACATGAAAATCCACATCAAGAAGTAAATCCAATGCAATGTGCTATGCAATCAATCCATGATGTATGCGACATGTAAAGAGAGATAATCATATCGGAAATCATGCAACATGGAATAGTAATGTACATATGTCGGGAGGAACCGCTCCTTTAGAATGAATCAGTTTAAAGAATATCTTGCGGTCCTCAATCTCAATCAAGTCAGAATCATCTATGTTTGTGTACAGGTACATGTGTACAATATGCCAAGCAGTAATCATATCATGAATGCAACAGTACTATAGTGTAGTGGCATGGCAATTATCGATGATGAAGTGTGTGAGCCGGCAAATAGTGTACGTGAAACATACGCATCATCGATAATGGTGCTGGTGTCCTAACAGCATGATAATAATATAACAATGAACATATGCCAGCAATGCGAATAGCAGGAAAATGCAGATATCTAGTAGTCAACACCACAGTGAAGTATCTACTATGCAAACTACATTTAAGTATCCGGTCAATCAGGAGGGGTAGGTGTGGAAACCACCTAAATCTGAGTCGATACATGTATAAAAGTATATAGTCGGTGATCTCGCCTCAATGTCATATCATAAGATATCCTCGAGTTATGAGTGCGGATCTATCATCAATATCGGCTCGTACGGTAAATCATCGTACGGCATCCCCATAGCTGGGTAGGGGTCAGTATCTCACTGTCTCATCACATAACAGATATCACCATCGTCAGATCATATAGTCTGGAGTACTACTCTATGTCTAGTACAAAACGGTAACCTCAGTAAGTATGCATGCGGGGGTAAACACATATCCCAAGCCCGCAAGAATCACAAGTCATATCCCACATATGAATCGTATAAAATCACCGATCCCAGGGCACCCAGCCCACATCATCGACTCATCTCCAAAGTCATCACATATCATCAATCACAGTGCAAGTACAAGTGATAAGCAAGGGTGTGTGTGTAGGTGTAATTCTACCCTAGGGTTCGCGACTATGAACTACACTAGTCACTTCTAACCCTACATTATCCACAATACACCTAATATCACAATAAACTACATAGTAATCTATCTACGGACTGCGGGGGTGCTATACGCCATCCACCCGACTTCCCCCTGTAGATATAATCTACTCACCTTGCATCACCAATTGCGGACGTCACCACGTATTTGCTTGTCGTCCCGAAGTCTTCATGGGTACCTACACATCAAAATATCGTATATGCGCATTAAAACCAAATCCAATCTAAAACGGCGCACGAAATCCAAAACGATACGATAAGGGGGCCTATAGGTGAGAACCTATGGGACGCCTTCAAAACCATCAATAAATCCTCTACATCGTCGTATAAACGACAATTAGTCGAGGCAAAACACATTCCACCATTTCAGAATCAAAAATACGGAATACGGAAACACGAATCCAAAATAGCAACTTAGGATATATGTCCCAGATTTCACCCTAGATAGAATCTGTCAAAACTAGAAGTACCCTGGGTCAACACTAGAGGAACAGGGGCTGTGCACAGAAAACGAGGAGAATGGCTAAGTATGCTAAGTCAAAGTCCACCTCTCTCTCTCACCTACCCTCATCATTATATTTTCCTTTCTTTTCCTTTTCTTTTAAAAATCCAAACCTTCTCACATCAATAGTAATCCCAAAAGAAAACCATGGCTAGAAAAATGCACAAGTGTAGAAAAAGTGATATGTGCAAGTTTTGCACAAAATTGCCAAAAAACCCGATTAGCGATTTTAATCGCGATTAGCACTAAATTATTGTCAAACTAATCACAAAAACTTAAAAATGCCATAATCCACTAATTTACCCTATTTTAGAATGTTCCATAATTTTTCATAATTTTTTCTAACATTTTTCCTATTTATTTGCATTTAATATTAAAATAATCAATAAAATAATATTAAATTATAAAAATTCCCAAAATTAATATTTTATATTTTTGAAAATGTTACACCAAGGCAGATCACAACCACACGCAATATATATCAAAGATACCCAGATGAGCATGTAAAAAAAAAACACGAAAAGTAAGAAAACCATACGTCGGCTCAAGTGAGCATCAACATCAACCCACAAATACCATCTCACAAATCTCACTGTCTATTCCAATATATAAGGGTAGATGGAGTGTATTAGATACCAAATAAAATACATAGTGGGAGCAAAAGCAAATCCTCAAAACCCACCTGTGAGCAAGTTGCAAGACGAAGCAACGGAACGAAATAGAAAGTACACCCGCCGCTACTGCACTGACGAGTCAGACCTGCAAGATACTGTGGCACAACGGGGGTGAGTTGCCAGCTCGTGAGTAGCAAGTAACATCTAATAAGGCTATCGTAAGCATGCACGCAAATATGTCACAATCTACGCATATACTAATATGATGCAATGCTCAGACATGTATGCGACGTAATTGCATAACTAACATGAAATCAAAGTATGTTTGGTATGAGAAATCTTTATTTATCTTAGCAAATCTTCTGTGAAATTACTGAAGAATCATCTAATAAATCCATAGAAATCCGTATCGAGTATCGACACCAAACATATATGTCTCAAGATCTCAATGTCCCAATATCTCGGGCTCCATCAGTCCAGATCGGCCCATAATATCAAATCTCACGACAACAGTCGGTATCCTCCGGATATCCGCCGCGCCAGACATCACCGGTAGGTAGTCTTCCCCTGCCAGGCTCATCGTCTACAACTCGATCTTCTTGCCCTGGGGTACCATACCGGGCCCACCATGTACCCGAGATGGTTCATCCACTCCTCGAATCGGGTCTCGAAATCCAACAGAAAACATGAAAACTCATGGTGGACGACACATACACCACGAGAAAACCGCAACTTTATTTTAAAAAAAATGATGATAATAACTTTTGTTAAATTCTTGCGGTTTTCTCCAAAATCCAGAAATCTCACCAATAGAAAATCCTCGAGAAATCACAATATCTGACATGTAATAAATGATAGATGCCCATGATCAGTACTATGCAACGTAGTTATGACAAGAAATCTATATAAGCATGATAATGAAGTGAGGTATATGCATGCTTTGCAATCCCATGTTTCATGTATGATGCTATGATATATGTATATGTAACTAGCCATCTTATGTATTAATCTTGGTGAATGAATAAACAACTACCCATCTACATATTAAGGATGATGCAATTTACATGGAATCGATTCTAAGCATGTACTATAGTGTTCGTGACATAGCAGTTACCAACGGCGTGTGTGAGAGCATGAATAGTGCACGTGCAGAATGAACCAATGGTAACGGTGCAAGTGTCCTAATTAATGATATCGTATGTAAAAATAATGCGATGTAGGTTATGAGTCGTTTAAACTACACATAGTGGTACCAACTACAAAAATTCCTAACCGTCGGGCGCCTTGCGCCATCCAAACGATCCCCCCCATAGATGTATACATCTACTCACCGAAACGCTTTGGCCTAAGTGATCAGATTTTCGTCTGTCTTTCCGCGCTGCGTCCCACACTTCAGCATCCGATCCTAGGATCACACACAAGCAATAAAGGATAAATATAAGAATAGTCGCGGGACAATTGACACAATTCATTTACGCGCACCTACTCGACGCGTACAAACTTGGTGCACAAAAACGCGCCCGCGATAAAGCCACGGAGTATATCTAGGGTCGCAAAACGCGATAACTACCAAGTCTAAAACTCAAACCTACCAAATGCACATTCACAACCCATTAAATAATATTGGAAATAGGTTGCAGGTCACTAAAGTTTCAATTTAACTCAAATCGGTAATTTTCCAAAAACTTAGTAAGCATCCAATTCCCGTTTTAGCTTAAATCTTGATGGTTTAACAATTTTAATGGCCACCCCGCTCACATAATGCCTTAACTAAATAACTCAAACCATTACTTAATTTTTATATTACCAATTTAATTACATCCCAAAAATCTAGTTTGCAAGATTAACTAGATTTGAACAAAATTTTAAAGTAACACTTTACAATTTAACATCTAGCTAGATTGTGCATGCTTTAGGATGTTAACTACACTTTACTAACCTAGAATTAATGTGAAAAACCTAACTTAATTCAAAACCCCTTTTCTTGAATTTTAAATCTAAATATCAAAACTATAATTTTAACTCCTAATTAGGCTAGATTTGAATACTTTAGCACAAATTTAAACATGGGTAGGATTATACCTCAACAAGTTTTGAGATTAACTTGCAAACTTAAGATTTTTTGACCTCCCAAAGTGATCTCTTGCTCAAGATTCATGCTTTATTTTGATCAAGGAATCATGGGTAAAGATTAATTTAGGAATTTGTGAGATTTTTATTGATTTTTCATGAATTTTTTTGAAGAGTTTTGATGAGAAAAGGAGGTGGAGAAATGAGGGGCTGCCATGGAGGAAGGGGGCTCGGCCATGTGCAGGTTGGGAAAATGAGAGAGAGAGTGAAGCTTATAGATGTGTGTAGAATGTCTCTTTTGTATCTTATATTATGCTCTTACATTAATTTATTAATTTCCTTCATGATTGGTGTAAGGAAAAAACTGTTAAAGAGAGAGAATGGGGGTGAGGGGGGCTCGGCCCAGATTAAATTTGTGGTGTGTGTGTGTTTAAGTGTGTGGAATTTCTAGTTTAGACACCATACAAGTCTCATTTAATACACCTTTCTTAAATTCTTTTTTTTATTTCTTTTCTAATTAAACTAGAATTCTCTAGAACTTGGAGACAAATGAAGGAAAATAGAATATATTACAAACTTGTTAATAAGTTGTCATGGTTCATATTTGTATAATTTACCCATTCTTATTTTGTAATTATCACTAATTAAATGTATTTTTAAAAGCTTAAAATAATATTAAAAAAAATAATTAAATAAGGAAAATTTTTTAACTAACTAGAAATTTTTGACATTTTAGTGACCAATTTATAGTAATATCTTATCTAAATTTTGTATAATTATGTCTATAATGAAAAATATCTATTTTGACTTTTTACGGAAAAGACTGCTAATTTTGCCGATTACCGAAAAACTGTATAAACGATTTTCGAAGCGTTACAATTTTCCCCCCTTAAAGAAATTCGGTCCCCGAATTTAAAATCTAACTACGCGTACCTTCAAAAAGATGGGGATATTTCTTCCTCACCTCGACCTCGGTCTTCCAGGTGACCTCCTCACTGTTCGGGCCATGCCAAAGGGCCTTGATAGACGGTATAACCTTCGACCTCAATTTCTTCACCTGCCGATCTAAAATGACCACCGGTTGCTCGGTGAATGAAAGATCGCGCTCTAGCTGGATCGTCTGGTGCTGAATCGCATGGGAAGGATCGTTAAGGTGCTTGCGGAGCATCGAAACATGGGACACGAGGTGAACATCGGGGAAGCTGGGACGGAGAGCTAATCGATAAGCGACTGGACCAACACGCTCTAGGATCTCAAAGGGACCAACATATCTAGGACTAAGCTTCCCTTTCCGCCCAAATCTCATCACACCCTTCATCGGAGAGACCCTCAGGAAAACATGATCGCCAACGGCGAACTCGAGTCGGCGACGGCGCCTGTCAGCATATGATTTCTGCCTACCCTGTGCTGCTCTCATCCTGTCCTGAATCAGCTGTATCTTCTCGGTCGTCTCCTGTACGATCTGCGGCCCCAAAGTACTGCTCTCCCTGAGCTCTGTCCAACATACAGGCGGTCGACATCTCCTCCCATATAAAGCCTCGAAAGGTGCCATCTGAAACTTCTCCTGGAAGCTGTTATTATTAGAAAACTCTATCAATGGTAAGTGGCGATCCCAACTGCCATGAAATCTAGAATACAAGCTCTGAGCATGTCCTCAAGAATCTGAATGGTCTTCTCTGATTAACCGCCGGCCTGCGGATAATAAACTGCACCGAATCTCAATTGGTGTCCAAACCCTCCTGAAGTTTCTGCCATAGCCGGCTAGTGAACTTAGTGCCTTTATCGGACATAAAACAAGTCGGCACTCCATGTAGTCGCACCATCTTATCAACGTATATCTGAGCATACTAAACGAATCCGAAAATGGTCTTGACTGGCAAAAATGAGCTTCTTCCCGTCAATCGGTCTCCAATTACTCAAATAGTGTCATACTCTCAACTGACCTTAGGTAGATCCACGATAAAATCCATAGAAATTTTCTCCCATTTCCACTCCAGAATGGGAAAAAGTTGTAATTCTCCTACTGACCCCCGGCCCTGACTTGCTAATAAGTCAACATCCTAAAACTTGAGTACAGTTTAATGATCTCCAGTACATGCCACAGTACCTGCAGACCGGCCGTAGAAGGGCAATCCCGAGCCTCACTAATGGTACCGCGGAACTGCCGACTTTGTCAAATCCCGAAGGTACGGAACGTGACTCAAACCCTAAGGTTCAAAAGCGTTTCCATGGTCATTATGTCGAGTTAGGGTTTCATCCTTCTAGATGGTCCACATAATTACTAATAAAAAAATTTTGAAGCCAGAACTCTCAAATAGGGCTGGCTGTCACAGAAAATCTGCGAATCCGTCGTCGACTATCTCTGAACCGTGCTGAAATAACAAAGCTACCTCCGTCTTCTGTCTCAAAACATCCGCCACAACATTCGCCTGGCCCGGACGATGAAATCTCGCGGTCATAGTCTTTCACCAACTCTATCCATCAGCGCTATCTCAAATTTTGATCTTGTTGCTGGGAAATGTACAGTAAGCTTCTTGTGATCCGTTGCTATCTGGTATGACTCGTCTCCAAATCTTAAATGTGAAATCACTGCAACCATCTCTATGTCATGAGTGGAATATTTCTACTCATGCTTCTTCAACTATCGCAAAGCGTCGCTATACTCAACAACAACGCCTGATCCTGAAGGAAAAGACGATGCTAGCGCCATAATCAAACGAATCTTAACTGCTAAAAGCTATACTTGCATGCCTCAGTTTAAAGGAAAGAAACTCCCTATTGGGCCAAACCCAAAAATGCCGTGAATCACCGTCACTGATACAGGTCTGGGCCAGTGTTGAACGACCTCAACCTTATTTGGTTACATACTTACTATTTCTCATAACATGACCTTAAGATGTCAACTCCATCCTTCCAAAAAACACATGGATAATTCAGCGAATAGCTGGCGCTCCCTCAAAGGCTGCAACGATGCCCTCAATTACTGCCCAGCCTCCGCTCGGCTCCAAAAGTACACTATGACGTCCTCAATGCACTCAATGATAAACTGATCAAGAACGACCTCGATCTTCGGTTCATCCAGTTCATAAACACCATTGGGGCATTGGTGAGTTCGAACGACATCACCAAAACTCATAACGCCCGTAATTTGTGTGGAAAGTAGTCTTTGGTAAGCCACCCTCTCGAACCCACAACTGGTTGTAGCGTGACCGCAAGTCAATCTTCGAGAACTGTCCCGCACAATAACCCATGTATCGATACAACTGTCGGCTTCCCTTCTAACGAACAGGATAGGAGCTCTCCATGGTGACACACTCGGACGAACAAGCCCTTATCCAACAAATCTTGTAATTGATCCTTCAGTTCCTTAATTCCGCCGGGTCCATCCAATATGGCGGTATAGAAAAAGGCTCCATGCCGGAAATCAAGTCAAACAAACTCAATATCACGCTCTGGAGACAAACCATGCAACTTGTCAGGAAAAAGCATCTTTAAATTCCCTCATCAATGGGACCTGGTCCAACGGGACCTCTGCGAATCCAACATTGCAAACCTGCGCCAAGAATTCCTAATATTCCTTTATCTCGAAAGCTGACTAGCTCTAAAAAGAACCTAAACTCGAAAGGCGACGCTACGTTCTCTTCGAAAACAAGAAC
Organism: Agapanthus africanus; assembly: GCA_030015575.1. Taxonomy (NCBI): domain Eukaryota; kingdom Viridiplantae; phylum Streptophyta; class Magnoliopsida; order Asparagales; family Amaryllidaceae; genus Agapanthus; species Agapanthus africanus. The sequence goes on along the minus strand of CM057351.1, from coordinate 49,892,580 downwards.
TAGCTAACCGAAAAACTAAAACCGACTGCCTCCCTACGGTAGTCCCCGGACGCACAACACGTAGCTAACCAATCCATGACAAGAAAACTTCGAGGTCCAGCATATCGGGAAGAGTCAATTCAACAAAAGAATCTTTCTCTCCGGTGTGAACGAACTACGAACGAACAACTTATCGAGTGACCAAAAAGAAAATTTTAGCCTGTCACAACGGCATCTATCTAACCGCCTCTAAGCCGGCATACTAGTACAAATCCGCTTTGGTCCAGAAATGACTGAAGTCTCATAGATGTGCTCCTTTCGCAGAAAGGTTGCATCCATCGCGGCTGCATAAGTATCAAAATGTCGGGTGCCTATAGCAAGCAATACCTATATATCCAATCTCCACATGAACCTCTTTATCTGTTTCTCTTCAGTGTACTCCAGGTAAGGAGCATATCAAACTACCAAGAAATCTGAATGTCATACTCGGACACTGCCATCCCTGAAGTCATAAGAAATAGGTCTGGAGCTCGGACTCTCTCAAAGAACCCGCACCACGTCTGAGCAAGACCTCGAGATGACAACATGCAAACGCAACCCATATCTTGTCAGAACATCTCTGTGAATGACAATTCCAGCCATCCTATCGAGGATTTTCTACGGATCCTTCATTGCATCTGTGCTGGTAAAACTGGAGGCTTCTGCCTCAAACAATCGTAAGGATACGGAAAATCTCGATAACAACAGAAACAGCTGCCTGAGCAGCAGGTACAAACACAGTTCCTGAAATAGGAGGGACATCATCGGCGCTCGGAGCTCGGCTCACCATCAGTAACAATCCAAACATTTATCGCGCGTCCTGAATACTTGACTCCAGCCTAGCCATCCATCCTAGAAAAAGGCGGACCACTCTATCTCTGAGGGGTAGGCGTACCGCCCTGATCGGTCCCAATCTCAAACGACCCTACTCTAACATCATCTCCAGCGGAAGCCCTCCGGCCCTCGTAGTCTCCGACGGCATAGTGGCTGGAACGAAGAACATGATCAATAGGAATCATTGCAATCGAATCAAAGGATTTCCGGAATCAAGGAAGGAAATACAAGCAAATATATATCCTAAGGTCACTTAGGCGGAGTACCGTATCGTAAGCATGCCGCGGAACATACCCACGCTACGCCACTCTGCTTAAGCTACCTACTCCATCTACCGAGAGTCATCCTACACTCAGAAAGGTAAAACCCTTGGCTCTGATACCAACTTTGTCACGACCCGAAAGTACGGAACGTGACTGGCACTTAGATTACGAGACGTCTAAAGGCGTAACGTAAACTAAGTCAGCCAAAGCCCAGAAAATCTAAACCAAAACCAAGAGAGTATAAGAAACCTTTCATGAAACGACTTGAAATCAATTTAATTGCATTGAACCCCTTTTTAAAACATCAAAAATTTCCAAAAATTTCGGCAGAGTCTCCTCTGTAAATTCTATCCCCCAAAGTGGGTACAACATGATATATAAACCTGTAATAACGAAATGGCATCCCCAAGCGGGAGCTAGCTCTTCGCCCAAGGCGGATCACAACCACACGCAATATATATCAAAGATACCCAGATGAGCATGTAAAAAAAAACACGAAAAGTAAGAAAACCATACGTCGGCTCAAGTGAGCATCAACATCAACCCACAAATACCATCTCACAAATCTCACTGTCTATTCCAATATACAAGGGTAGATGGAGTGTACTAGATACCAAATAAAATACATAGTGGGAGCAAAAGCAAATCCTCAAAACCCACCTGTGAGCAAGTTGCAAGACGAAGCAACGGAACGAAATAGAAAGTACACCCGCCGCTACTGCACTGACGAGTCAGACCTGCAAGATACTGTGGCACAACGGGGGTGAGTTGCCAGCTCGTGAGTAGCAAGTAACATCTAATAAGGCTATCGTAAGCATGCACGCAAATATGTCACAATCTACGCATATACTAATATGAAGCAATGCTCAGACATGTATGCGACGTAATTGCATAACTAACATGAAATCAAAGTATGTTTGGTATGAGAAATCTTTATTTATCTTAGCAAATCTTCTGTGAAATGACTGAAGAATCATCTAATAAATCCATAGAAATCCGTATCGAGTATCGACACCAAACATATATGTCTCAAGATCTCAATGTCCCAATATCTCGGGCTCCGTCAGTCCGGATCGGCCCATAATATCAAATCTCACGACAACGGTCGGTATCCTCCGGATATCCGCCGCGCCAGACATCATAGGTAGGTAGTCTTCCCCTGCCAGGCTCATCGTCTACAACTCGATCTTCTTGCCCTGGGGTACCATACCGGGCCCACCATGTACCCGAGACGGTTCATCCACTCCTCGAATCGGTCTCGAAATCCAACAGAAAATATGAAAACTCATGGTGGACGACACATACACCACGAGAAAACCTCAACTTTATTTTAAAAAAAATGATGATAATAACTTTTGTTAAATTCTTGCGGTTTTCCCCAAAATCCAGAAATCTCACCAATAGAAAATCCTCGAGAAATCACAATATCTGACATGTAATAAATGATAGATGCCCATGATCAGTACTATGCAACGTAGTTATGACAAGAAATCTATATAAGCATGATAATGAAGTGAGGTATATGCATGCTTTGCAATCCCATGTTTCATGTATGATGCTATGATATATGTATATGTAACTAGCCATCTTATGTATTAATCTTGGTGAATGAATAAACAACTACCCATCTACATATTAAGGATGATGCAATTTACATGGAATCGATTCTAAGCATGTACTATAGTGTTCGTGACATAGCAGTTACCAACGGCGTGTGTGTGAGCATGAATAGTGCACGTGCAGAATGAACCAATGGTAACGGTGCAAGTGTCCTAATTAATGATATCGTATGTAAAAATAATGCGATGTAGGTTATGAATAGTTTAAACTACACATAGTGGTACCAACCACAAAAATTCCTAACCGTCGGGCGCCTTGCGCCATCCAAACGATCCCCCTATAGATGTATACATCTACTCACCGAAACGCTTTGGCCTAAGTGATCAGATTTTCGTCTGTCTTTCCACGCTGCGTCCCACACTTCAGCATCCGATCCTAGGATCACACACAAGCAATAAAGGATAAATATAAGAATAGTCGCGGGACAATTGACACAATTCAGTTACGCGCACCTACTCGACGCGTACAAACTTGGTGCACAAAAACGCGCCCGCGATAAAGCCACGGAGTATATCTAGGGTCGCAAAACGCGATAACTACCAAGTCTAAAACTCAAACCTACCAAATGCACATTCACAACCCATTAAATAATATTGGAAATAGGTTGCAGGTCACTAAAGTTTCAATTTAACTCAAATCGGTAACTTTCCAAAAACTTAGTAAGCATCCAATTCCCGTTTTAGCTTAAATCTTGATGGTTTAACAATTTTAATGGCCACCCCGCTCACATAATGCCTTAACTAAATAACTCAAACCATTACTTAATTTTTATATCACCAATTTAATTACATCCCAAAAATCTAGTTTGCAAGATTAACTAGATTTGAACAAAATTTTAAAGTAACACTTTACAATTTAACATCTAGCTAGATTGTGCATGCTTTAGGATGTTAACTACACTTTACTAACCTAGAATTAATGTGAAAAACCTAACTTAATTCAAAACCCCTTTTCTTGAATTTTAAATCTAAATATCAAAACTATAATTTTAACTCCTAATTAGGCTAGATTTGAGTACTTTAGCACAAATTTAAACATGGGTAGGATTATACCTCAACAAGTTTTGAGATTAACTTGCAAACTTAAGATTTCTTGACCTCCCAAAGTGATCTCTTGCTCAAGATTCATGCTTTATTTTGATCAAGGAATCATGGGTAAAGATTAATTTAGGAATTTGTGAGATTTTTATTGATTTTTCATGAATTTTTTTGAAGAGTTTTGATGAGAAAAGGAGGTGGAGAAATGAGGGGCTGCCATGGAGGAAGGGGGCTCGGCCATGTGCAGGTTGGGAAAATGAGAGAGAGAGTGAAGCTTATAGATGTGTGTAGAATGTCTCTTTTGTATCTTATATTATGCTCTTCCATTAATTTATTAATTTCCTTCATGATTGGTGTAAGGAAAAAAATGTTAAAGAGAGAGAATGGGGGTGAGGGGGGCTCGGCCCAGATTAAATTTGTGGTGTGTGTGTGTTTAAGTGTGTGGAATTTCTAGTTTAGACACCATACAAGTCTCATTTAATACACCTTTCTTAAATTCTTTTATTTTTATTTCTTTTCTAATTAAACTAGAATTCTCTAGAACTTGGAGACAAATGAAGGAAAATAGAATATGTTACAAACTTGTTAATAAGTTGTCATGGTTCATATTTGTATAATTTACCCATTCTTATTTTGTAATTATCACTAATTAAATGTATTTTTAAAAGCTTAAAATAATAATTAAATTAGGAAAAAATTTAACTAACTAGAAATTTTTGACATTTTAGTGACCCATTTATAGTAATATCTTATCTAAATTTTGTATAATTATGTCTATAATGAAAAATATCTATTATGACTTTTTACGGAAAAGACTGCTAATTTTGCCGATTACCGAAAAACTGTATAAACGATTTTCGAAGCGTTACACTCACTCACTATGGTTACTCTTCTCACTTGATCATTATCCTCATTCCTTTCTTTTGTTCATTTTCTTCATTGAGCAAAAGATATAGCTTGCTAGGGTTTTGAAAAAGAGTGAAACTTTGTGAGAATTAAAAATCCAAAGAGAACCCACTGTAAGTCCAAGTTGCCCACCCCGGTACTTGCGGGGAGGCGGAAAACGGAATAAAAATCAAATTTTTATCAACTTAGGCAACATGGACTAGACAAAGAAGGATCTTTGCTAAACAAAAACAAGCTAAAGCTAACTAGAAACTAGCTAAGTGTTAGAAAGGTTATACCTAGGGCTTTATGTCCTTCTCTCCTTGCTCCTTGAAGTAGTGGAAAGAGGTCACCTTTGTCGTCTTCTCACGTCGAAGAAAGATCCACCCGAAAGCCTCAACCTTTGGCTTCAACTCCAAGCTAGAAGTAACTAGGGTGCAAGAAGTGCTAATCCTTAAACCTTAGATGAGAGTAGAGATTATCAAGAAGGGTTTTTTTTCAAGCTCAAGTGTTTCTCAACACATGAGAGGGGAGTGCTTGAGGGAGAGGAAGAACAAGAGAGAGAAAGTGAATGATAGAATGAGAGAAAATATGAAGCATTCTCTCATATATGTGTGAATTATTGTAATTAGATAATTAGCTAGATAATTGTCATGGTTAATCAAGACATGACCATTATCATTTCATTTTTAATGCAAATTGCAAGGATCAAAGAGCATCTTCCAAATGAAATGATGATGGTCAAAGTGTCAACATAGGTCAACAAGTCAAGGAGGTCAAATGGTCAACAACCATAACCATGCACAATTATTTAAACTAATATCAATTAACCATAATACACACATAAGCATTAGGGTTAATAAAATGACAATGGTCATTAACCCTAATCAAAGTCCTCTCCCTCTGTCTCAAGCAACTGTGCATACGCACCCGTATTCGTGATCCGAGGAACACGAATACAATGAGATAAAACCAACCAAATCATATACTAAGATCCGGCTTAAACCAAAGGCCGCTAGTATAAGCCGTCCGGACAGCAAACGTGCACAAGTGCGCGGATGTGAACGAACCCTGTCGCAAAACCATGCGACCTTTACTCATTTTGCCTAAAGGCGAATAGCTCTCTATGTGGGACTCTAAAGACTCGACACTACGCTGGCAGTGGGTTTAACCACAGACCGCAAGCGGCACTAGCTGTATGTAACGGTCCCCAGGTAGATGTTGATAAGAAGACTGACGAGGTGAACCCCATCTGAACTCCTACTGAGCCTGTATGTGACAGTCTCCGTACAGTCCGGTCTGTTCGTCTGATACATCGCATGGCGGGCCTAGGGGGCGGTGAACGTCAGTCCCCTAATAGCGGTACAAGTCGTGTCGGAGTGTAGCCCAGAACACCCTGAGATAACACTAGAAACCTACCAGTATATCCCGCTTGCCCTGGCCAGGGACTACTCGTGTAATGGATCTCCTAGACACAGCGCGATGTCAACCCCCAATACCGGGAGAGACGAATCCTGTCTAACCGTCACTGCCTCCAAGTGCTTCAGGACTGCACCCAAAAACTACCTGTTTTCACGACTCCTTTGAGCCGTGGTAGGGTAGTAATCAAAGTGCAGTGGGAACACACTCGAGACGAAGTGACAGTGTCAAGTCAGTGGACTAAGCTGTACTCTTGTCACCTGGGAACTGATAACTGACGATAGGTATAATACCAACCAACAGTTCCCGACGAGTCCTGTCCAGTGTACTCGTAACCTAACGAGCACCCCCATACTATCTCAAGTACGACGTATTGACGGCTGTGGAACAGACCGTCTCCCACACTGGGATGAGAAGCGCATACGCTAGTCTACTCCGGAGTATCGATGCCCTGTCTCGATAGTCCAACGACCAGGGACCTGTATAAGGATGTGCTTATGGATTACCCAGCCCCCACGAGTGTGAGCGCCATCACAATGCTGGTAATCAAGCAAAAATCCTAAAGGCTCTACTAATATGTATATAAGCGATATGCTAAAAGAAACACATGCACATATTGAAGTAGAGACAAACTAAGTAGCATACTACCATTTCGAGCAAGATTGTATATACAACTGTGAATATCCCAAGCTTCCATCAAGTAATACACATACTAGTATGATACAGTAATGGCCTCTAGGGCATATACACTAACAATCTCCCACTTGCACTAAGGCCATGTACTGGCGTATCGAAGACCTATCATCTCGATCAGCCGCTCGAACTGAGTCTGGGGTAAGGCCTTGGTGAATGGATCTGCTGTGTTATCTTCTGAAGCAACCCTCCGAACCTCAATCTCCTGGCGATCCACGATCTCCCTGATCAGGTGATACCGCCTTAAGATGTGTCTGGATTTCTGATGGGACCTGGGTTCCTTCGCTAAAGCTATAGCCCCGTTGTTGTCGCAATACAGAGGTATTGGGTCAACAATGGACGGAACCACCTGAAGTTCTTTCAAGAACTTCCTCATCCAGACAGCTTCTTTTGCGGCATCAGATGCAGCGATGTATTCCGCTTCCATAGTCGAGTCAGCAACGGTTTCCTGTTTGGAGCTCTTCCAACATACCGCCCCTCCATTGAGGGTGAAGACAAAACCCGACATGGACTTGGAATCATCCTTGTCACTCTTGAAGCTGGAGTCAGCAAAGGCCTCAATCTGGAGGTCTTTTCCGCCATACACCAAGAACATCTCCTTAGTCCTTCTCAGGTACTTGAGAATGTTCTTTACTGCTATCCAATGTTTCTTCCCAGGGTTTGACTGATACCTGCTTACCACACTCAGTGCATAAGCCACATCCGGTCTGGTACACAACATCGCATACATTATAGAGCCTACTGCAGAAGCGTAGGGTATAATAGACATGCGATCCCTCTCCAAATCAGTCTTGGGAGACATCTCTTTGGAGAGGGTGATCCCGTGACAAGCCGGTAGATTACCGCTCTTGGAATCTTCCATACTGAATCTTTTCAGTACGGTGTCGATGTACCTGGACTGCGAAAGTCCTAATATCCTCTTGGATCTGTCACGGTAGATCCGGATACCCAGAATGTATGAGGCATCACCCAGGTCTTTCATGGAGAACCTGTGTGACAAGAACCCCTTGACAGATTGTAGCATAGGAATGCCATTTCCTATTAAGAGAATGTCATCCACGTATAAAACGAGGAATATTACAGTTCTCGCTACAAATCTACAATAGATGCATGGTTCATCTGGATTTTTGATAAAGCCAAATTCCTTGACCGTCTCATCAAAACAGATGTTCCAACTCCGTGATGCCTGCTTTAGTCCATAAATGGAATTAAGCAACTTGCACACCTTTCCGCTGCTCCCACTCTGAATGAAACTCTCTGGCTGGTCCATATAGACACACTCCTCTAAATGTCCATTTAGAAAAGCTGTCTTTACGTCCATCTGCCAAATCTCATAATCGTGGAAGGCAGCAATGGCAAGAAGGATCCGAATGGATTTCAGCATAGCTACTGGAGAAAAGGTTTCATCATAGTCCAAACCAGGTCGCTGACGAAAACCCTTTGCTACCAGTCTAGCTTTATAGGTCTCAACCTGTCCATATTCACCAATCTTCCTTTTGAAGATCCATTTGCATCCTATGGGTTTTACCCCATCTGGAGCAATGCCCAACGTCCATACTTTGTTGGTGTACATGGACTCCATTTCGGTCCGCATTGCATCCAGCCATTTTACCGAGTCGACACTCTGAATGGCTTGCTGGAAGCTAGTAGGCTCATCAAAATCTATGATGCGATCTTCTCTATCCCCGTCAATGAGAAAACCGTAGTATCTTTCGGGCGGATGAGACTGCCTACTACTCCTGCGGAGTGGCGTGGGAATGTCCTGATCTTTCGAACCCTCTGGTTCTACTAAGCTTTCAGTAATAGCTCGTGGTTCTGGAATTTCTTCCAGTTCTATTGCGCTCCCACTTGTTTCTTTTTCTATGAACAGGTGTTCTAGAAAGTGGGCATGGCGAGAAACAAACACCTTTGTTCCTCTTTGCAATAGAAGAAATATCCCTTGGAGTTCTTTGGATATCCCATAAACTTGCACTGTACTGAGCGTGTCTCGAGCTTGTCCGCATACTGCTTTTTTACAAAAGCTGGACATCTCTATGTCTTAATGTGATTAAGATAGGGTCTCTTCCCACACCACATCTGATATGGTGTAGTAGGCACAGTCTTAGTTGGAACTCGGTTCAAAAGGTATGCAGCTGATTCTAGCGCATATCCCCAAAACGATCGCGGCAACTCAGCGTTACTCATCATGGACCGTACCATATCCAATAGGGTTCGGTTCCGTCTCTCCGATACACCGTTATGTTGCGGAGTGTATGGAGGAGTAAGCTGAGAGAGAATTCCATTCTCTTTTAAGTAACCCAGGAACTCGGCACTCAAGTATTCACCACCTCGATCAGATCTCAGTGCCTTGATACTTTTGCCTGTTTATTTTTCTACTTCATTCTTATATTCCTGGAATTTTTCAAAAGCCTCGGATTTATGTTTCATTAAGAAGACATAACCGTACCTTGAAAAGTCATCCGTAAAAGTAATGAAGTAAGAATAACCGCTTCGTGCATGTGTAGACATTGGACCGCACACGTCGCTGTGTACGAGTCCCAAGAGCTCGCTCGCTCTTACTCCGTGTCCAGTGAACGGAGTCTTTGTCATCTTTCCTTTGAGACATGATTGACAAGTTGCATATGATTGATATTCGAACGGATCCAAATATCCTTCTGTATGTTGTAGGGTTCCTTGGCACACAATAGAGGTCTCACAAGGCATCGACCATGCCAATTTCAAATTTTATGGGTGCCGAGAAACCCTAATACGGATCGTCGACTAGAATTCTAGGCGAAAAACGAAACTAGTTAACGACTTAACTAAAGGAGAGAGGCTACAACCTTTGTAGATCCGTTTCTCCACTTCCTTAGCTCCACGTAGGCGTCCTCTCGCTGTCCATCTCGAATCCCGAACTCAATCGTCGGCTTCATCGGAGAAATGGGCGGGCTAGGTCGTCGGCTTCGTGCCGAAGAAGATCTACGTCGAGGCATCACAAGTTCAAGCTCCCACTTCACCAAGTTGTGAAACTTGTGAAGAAAACACCCTATACTACTTGGCAAGAGGTAGAGGGTGAAGAAATAGGAGGTGGGTTCACTTTAGAATTGGATTTCTCACACTTTTGCTCAAGTTGCCATTGATGGACTTAAGCTTTTTCTTGAAGAAGAAGATGATGAAGAAAAATAGAATATGATAAGTGTTGTTAAAAGAATAATAAAAACAATACTTATCATCTTCTAACCATGGTCAAGTGTAGAGAGTTAACTATAGTTTAGTTGAGTGGTTAGGGTTTGGAGAAGAAGACAAAGTGGTCACTTGGTCAAAGCTTCATGAAGCTTCAACAAGCTTCATGATAAAAGAAACCATTTTGTTTTCTTAAATCTTTTTCTCAAAAAGGAAAAGATAAATAATTATGTGAAAATAAGAAACCCTAACCATTCACTAAACATGGTTTAAGTCTTTACACAAATCCAAGTGAGAACGTATCATCAAACATGATACAATCAAGTGCACACAAAATATATCACATATACAATGTGCTAAACAAGTGAGAAAATTCAATTAAAGTGAACCAATACTAGTTAATGCAAAATAATATATCAAATATATAATTATACATTAAATCGTTAAATCAACACTTGATTTAACGATCCGGTCATATCGCATATAACCGACTAGTATCCTATGTATCGGCTTATCGAATCAATCCTTGATTTGATATCTAGGTTATATCGCATATAACCAATCGATACATTCATCCCGAGAATGAAATACGGTATCACATACACGCATTATTCTCGGTTCTGCACATATCTCATATGCGCTCCTATTTCGTTTCGCTTGAGCCAGGAAACCTCTGTGTAGGACTCTGAAGACTCGTCAATACGCCGGCAGCAGATGATGATCATATCAATCACCCACAAGCCGCAAGCGGTCTGCTAAACGTAATGGCCATCCGGGTATTGAGCGATCAGAAGATCGATGAGCTAGCCCGCTCACACTCCTGTGAATCCAACCAGTAACACTTACCGTACAGTCCGGTCTGTTCGTCTGATATGTCGCATATCAAGTCTAGGGGCAGTAAACGTCAGACCCCAATAACCGATAAGTCGTGCCGATGTGAGGCTCATAACGGGTCGAGAAACTACTGGTAACACTTACCAGCAAATCTCTGATCAGCCCTGGCCAGGGACTTCCCTGTTACGGCCAATCGAGCACAGCGCAACATCAACCCCCAATACCGGGAGAGACGAAACCCCTCCTATCGCTCACTGTCTCCATGTGACTCGGGACTGTACCCAAAGACCACCGTTTTGCACGCCCTCATGGACGTGGTAAGGTGGAGATCAAAGCACAGTGGGAATCACACAAGACTCTATGACGATCTCGGGTCTACAGACTAACCTGTACAAGTGTCACCTGAGAACTGCCATCCGACGTGAGGTATAATACCATCTGGGAGTTCTCGGCGAGTCCGTCCAGTATACCCAGTCTCCACTGAGCACCCGTATACCATCTCTGATGTCAAACACTAATGGATATGGGATCATCCATCGCCCATCTCATGGGTCGAGAAGCGTATACGCTACTCTACACTGGTATATCGATGCCCCGTCTCGATACACCCACGACTAGGGACCTTGAAGGATGTACTTAGGGACTACCATGTCCCCACTAGTATGATCTGCATCATAGTCCAGGTAGTCAAGTACACATCCTGAGGGCTTTACCAACATGTAACTATAAGACAGTTTAAAGAGACAAGTGTACATGTTAAGATAAAGAGCAACCAGATAGCATACTATCATATCGAGCAAGAAAGTCATCTCTATATATGTCCAAGCATCCAATATAATACACATCATCTGTACAATACTGGCCTCTAGGGCATATATACAACTAACAATCTCCCACTTGCACTAGGGCCAGCTGCTGTAGTATCGCATACCGAGCATCCCGAAGAGTCTCTCAAACTGTATCTGGGGAATGGCCTTCGTGAGTGGATCCGCCGTGTTGTTCTTCGTGTCAACCCTCCTAACCTCGATCTCCCGGCGATCAACTATCTCCCGGATCAGGTGATACCGCCTCAGAATATGCCTGGATCGCTGATGGGACCTAGGTTCCTTGGCCAAAGCCACTGCTCCATTGTTATCGCAATACAAAGGTATTGGATGCTCAATGGATGGAACCACTCCAAGTTCAGTAATGAACTTCTTGATCTAGACAGCCTCTTTGGCAGCATCGTTGGCAGCGATGTATTCAGCCTCCATCGTCGAGTCTGCCACGATTTCTTGCTTGGAACTCTTCCAGCTAACCGCCCCTTCGTAAAGGGTAAAGACAAATCCCGACTGCGACTTAGAGTCGTCCTTATCACTCTGGAAGCTCGAATCGGTAAAGGATTCCATTTGGAGTTCTCCGTTACCATACACCGAGAGCATCTCTTTAGTCCTTCGCAAGTACTTGAGAATGCTCTTCACAGCTGTCCAGTGACTCTCTCCAGAATCAGCTTGATACCTGCTCACTATACTTAGTGAGTATGCTACATCAGGTCTGATACATAGCATCGCATACATGATAGAGCCTACAGCCGAAGCATAGGGTATCCCTTGCATGCGAGCTCTCTCCAAATCAGTCTTGGGAGACATCTCTTTGGAGAGAGTGACTCCAGAGATCGTGGGCAAGTTCCCACGCTTGGATTCTTCCATACTAAACCTCTTTAGTATGGTGTCAATATACCTGGATTGGGACAATCCCAATATCCGTTTGGATCTATCTCTATAGATCCTTATTCCCAATATGCAGGAGGCATCACCAAGATCTTTCATTGAGAATCTTTGTGATAAGAAGAGCTTGACCGATTGCAGCATAGGAATATCATTTCCTATCAAGAGTATGTCGTCTACGTACAATACGAGGAAGACAACCTTACTCTCTGCTACCTTCTTGTAGATACAAGGTTCATCTGGGTTTTTGAAGAAATCAAACTCTTTGATAACGACGTCAAAGCAGATGTTCCAACTCCGCGATGCTTGCTTTAATCCATAAATGGATTTAAGCAGCTTGCACACCTTCCCGCTACTCCCACTGTCTATGAAGCCCTCTGGCTGAGTCATGTATACGCACTCTTCTAAATCACCATTTAGAAAGGCGGTCTTAACATCCATTTGCCAGATTTCGTAGTCATGATATGCAGCGATGGCAAGCATGATCCGGATGGATTTAAGCATAGCTACTGGAGAAAAGGTTTCGTCATAGTCCACACCTGGTCTTTGACGAAAACCCTTTGCAACAAATCTAGCTTTGAAAGTCTCCACTTTCCCATCTACACCAAGTTTCTTCTTGAAGATCCACTTGCTCCCAATGGGTTTTACCCCTTCAGGAGCAACTTCCAAAGTCCATACTTTGTTAGTGTACATGGATTCCATCTTGGACCGCATTGCATCCAGCCATTTCACTGAGTCCCTACTCGTGATGGCCTGCTCGAAGCTAGTTGGGTCATCATCCTCCATGATGCAATCCTCGCTCCCACCGTCCATGAGAAAACCGTAGTATCTCTGTTGGGTTCCTAGGCACTCTAGTGAAGTCTCACAAGTGATCAAACATGCACAAATCAAATTTTACGGGTGCCTACAAACCCGACTACGGATCGTTTACTAGATATTTAGGCAAAAGAAGCAAACTAGTTAACATTTTAACTAAGGGAACAGATATACAACCTTTGTAGATCCGGTCCACCACCTCCACGGCTCTGCAACGAAGTCCTCTCACTGTCCAAGTGAACTCCCGGGCTCTAGCGTCGGCTTCGTCGAAGAATAAGCGAGCTAGGTCGTCAATATCCATGCCGAAGATGATCTACGTCGAGGCATCGCTAGATCAAGCTCCACCTTCACCAAACCTTGAAAATTTGTGAAGGAAACACACTCTACTACTTGGCAAGAGGTAGAGGATGAAGAAATAGGAAGTGGGTAGACTTTAGTTTTGGATTTCTCACTTGATTTGGCTAGTTGCCATTGAAGTAGAAAGCTTTTCTTCATGTTGAAGAAGATGAAGAAGAAGAAGAAGATATGATAAGATTAATTTATTTGATAAAACTAAATCAATACTTATCATACTTTCAACTCTAGTTAAGTGTAGAGAAAAGACCATGGTTAAAAGGATGGTTAGGGTTAAGCAAAAGAACAAAAGAAGAAGACTAAGTCAAAACTTCATGAATGTTCAACTAGCAAACAAAAAAAGCCACCATTTCATCATTTATCTTTTCCAAAAATAAAAAGATAAATAAAGAAATAGATAAATAAGTAAATGACTAAACAAAACCCTAATCATTAGTTTAAACCATGGTTTGATTCTTTACACTTAACCAAGTAAGCATGTATCATCAAACATGATACAAACATGTGCACAAAAGTATATCACATATACAACTTGCACAATTTAAGTGAGAAAATCCATTTAAAGTGAACCAATACTAGTTAATGCAAAGTAATATATCAAATATATATAATTATATATTAAATCATTAAATCAACACTTGATTTAACGATCCGGTCATATCGGATATAACCGACTAGTATCATATGTATCGGCTTATCGAATCAATCCTTGATTCGATAACTAGGTTATATCGCATATAACCATTCGACACATACATCGCGAGAATGAAATAAGGTATCCCATACACGAATTATTCTCGGTCCCGCACATATCTCATATGCGCTCCTATTTCGTTTCGCTTGAGCCAGGAAACCTCTGTGTAGGACTCTAAAGACTCGTCAATACGCCGGCAGAGGATGATGATCATATCAAACACCCACAAGCCGCAAGCGGTCTGCTAAACGTAACGGCCACCCGGGTATTGAGCGATCAGAAGATCGACGAGCAAGCCCGCTCACACTCCTGCGAATCCAACCAGTAACACTTACCGTATAGTCCGGTCTGTTCGTCTGATATGTCGCATATCTCGCCTAGGGGTGGTAAACGTCAGACCCCAATAGCTCGATAAGTCATGCCGACGTAGGGTCCATAACATTCGTGAAACTACTGATAACTCTTACCAGTATATCACTGCAACCCTGGCCAGGGATTTCCTGTTATGGCCAGTCGAGCATAGCACAACATCAACCCCCAATATCGGGAGAGACGAATCCCCTCCTATCGCTCATTGCCTCCATGTGAATCGGGACTGTACCCAAAAACCACCTGTTTGCACAACTCAGTAGAGCCGTGGTAGGGTGGAAATCAAAGCACAGTGGGAGACACACAAGACTCTATGACGATCTCGGGTCAACAGACTAAGCTGTACCAGTGTCACCAGAGAACTGCCATCTGACGTGAGGTATAATACCATCTGGGAGTTCTCGGCGAGTCCGTTCAGTGTACCCAGTCTCCGCTGAGCACCCGCATACCATCTCCGATGTCAAACACCAATGGATATAGGATCATCCATCGCCCATCGCATGGGTCGAGAAGATATACGTTAGTCTACTCTGGAATATCGATGCCCCGTCTCGATATTCCCTCGACTAGGAACATTTCAAGGATGTACTCATGGACTATCCAGGCCCCACTAGTATGATCTGCATCACAGTCCTGGAAGTCGAGTATACATCCTAAGGGCTTTACCAACATGTAATCAGAGAGACAGAAAGTATACATGTTAAGATAAAGTGCAACCAGATAGCGTACTATCATGTCGAGCAAGAAAGTCCTACCTATATATGTCCCAGCATCCACTACAATATACATCCAATGTACAGTAATGGCCTCTAGGGCATACATATAACTAACATCTCTCAGGTTGGCGAGGAACCCTACTAGATCGGCGGAGAGGCTGAGGTTCATTGGGAGCTACTGAATCTTCTGGTTCCACTAAATCTTCAGTTACGGTTTGTGTATCTGGAACCTCTTCCAGCTCTACCACTTTGCCACTAATTTCTTTTTCAAGGAATTCCTTCTCTAAAAAGGTGGCATGTTGAGCAACAAACACTTTTTGTTCCTCACTGTGGTAGAAAAAATACCCATATGAGTTCTTTGGATATCCCACAAACTTGCAAAGAACTGACCGTGCCTCGAGCTTGTCCGGATTTTATCTTTTGACATAGGCTGGACAACCCCATATCTTAACTCATTTAAGATATGGCCTCTTCCCACTCCATATCTCATATGGTGTGGTAGGTACAGATTTAGATGGAACTTGATTCAATAGATATGCTGCTGTCTCCAGCGCATATCCCCAGAAGGAAATAGGTAACTCAGCTGTGCTCATCATAGAGCGCACCATATCTAATAGGGTGCGGTTCCTCCGTTCTGATACACCATTGTGCTGTGGTGTATATGGAGGAGTCAGCTGAGAGAGAATCCCATTCTCTTTTAGGAAGTCCAGGAATTCATTGCTCAAGTATTCACCTTCTCGATCAGATCGAAGGATTTTAATACTTTTTCCGGTTTGGTTCTCGACTTCTTGTTTATATTCTCTAAATTTCTCAAAAGCTTCAGACTTGTGTCTTATCAAGTACACATGTCCATATCTTGAGAGATCGTCAGTGAATGTAATGAAGTACGAAGAACCATCCCTGGCATGTGTAGACATGGGACCGCATACATCACTATATATTAGTCCCAAGAGTTCGGTAACTCTTTCTCCGTGTCCCGTAAACGGAGTTTTGGTCATCTTTCCTTTGAGACATGACAGGCAAGTGTCATAAGATGAAAATTCGAATGGTTTCAAATATCCATCCTTATGCAACTTAGCCAGTCGTGTCGCATTGATGTGACCCAGTCTACAATGCCATAAGTAGGATTCGTTCAGTTCTGAACTTTTCCTCTTGTGTGTGTTTGTTATGCTCAGAACTGTTGATTGATTTAGAACATAAATGCCATTGCACAACGTGCCTGATCCAACCAGCTTTTGGTTACGGAAAATGTTCATAACATTGTCCTGTAATACAAAATTATATCCCTCTTTACTAAATAAAGAAACCGATATAATGTTGCATATCAGGTTCGGCATGTAATAGCATTCATTCAGAACCAATGTATTACCAGTTGGTAATACAAGGTGATATTCCCCGACAGTCTTAGCTGCAACAATTGCACCATTTCCAACTCTAATGTCTTTATCACCTTCTCCAAGTTCTCTACCTTTTCTAAGCCCATGTAACTGATTACATATATGGGATCCTGACCCGGTATCTAATACCCAGGACGTAGGGCAAATGGAGAAACAGTTCTCTGTAACGAACACACCCGAAGAAAATGCATCAGCATGTACTTTCTTCATTCGGGTGGCTTGGGAATCCTGGTATTCCCCTATTTCCTGTTCAGTCCTATAACTCTTATAGGAAAGAACGGAACCAACGTTCCCCAGCACAGTATAACATGCGGGTTCGGTCAATACATCCATATTATTATCTTTATTAGGGCATGAAATGGTCGCTACCTGGAGAGAGAGAGAAGAAAACACTTTAGCGTATGCTCGTGCAAGATCAGAATGGTTATTATCTTATCTAATCAGGATGACTCCCACTGGTTTTTATCAAATCTTCCTTCAAACCCTAAAAGGAAAGACTAGCCGGGATTAATTACACACTACAAGTTCGCCAATCTTTCAGCCAGGCCAGTGTCGGTACTTTGAGGGAGGTCCCCCGTGCTTTCGCACGAACCTAATTAATGTAAACCTCGTTTTCCCAGAGGCGTAACCCTGTTGACACCTTTCTAGACACCTACTTGATCAGCTAATTGCACTGTGTAAAACTCTCCCAGGAGTAACTCTTACTCGCAGTGGGTATCGGGATCCAACTATCTCATAGAAGGTATGCAATCTCATTGCAAATTTTAACACTTGAAATTCCCGATAATATTTTGCCCCAAACGATCTATGACCTTGACAAGGTCAACAAACCATAGACCGCAAGTCAAGTTCAACCCGTCATTTCTTAATTGAATTAAACCCACCCGCACGACCCTTGACAAGGTCAACAAGGCCGTACGACTACCCTAACTCAATCTGCATCATATGCATAAGCAGATAAATACTGGTTAGCTACCGCACACTGCGCCTTGACAAGGTCAACAAACGCAACACAAATACTAAATAGGAATTATCTGAAATGACGGAGGGCTACGACAGGTTTTTCTGAAAACCTATTGCGTAATGAACTTGATATCCTTGTAGAATCAAAATGAAGTATTGAAATGGAGTGATTTTTAGGCTTTTCTAGTTTTGCTAAAGGAGTCACTCTCGGTGAAGGGATCGTCGGTCCTTTCCTCGTCGAATGAGGTGCGGGATATATCATATATATCACTGTGCAAAGCAGAAACTATAGAAGCAATAAAAAACAAACCGAGTGTGTAGCATCTGCCAGTTATTGCTAAAGGAGTCACTCCCGGTGAAGGGATCTCGGTCCTTTCCTCATCGAATAAGGTGCAGGGTATATCATATATACCGCTATGCAAAGTAAGAACTGTAGCTACCTGTTTTGTTTAAAATTTGATTCTACAACATCTTAGGTTTCTTTTATTTCATTAATCACATTAATGAAGTCCCATCATTTAAGTTACCTAAACATCACAGATAAATACGACGTACACTTATGCCATCCGCATTCGCCTCGATGTCCCCTCGTGCACCGTTAGGTTAGGTAACTAACGACAGAGCAGGGCAGGGCTAGTGCGGGTGCAAAACATAAGTAACGTCTATATAATATATCATATATACTAAATACTGTATCTATCACAGAACATCACATGATCACATCACAGATAAAGCAGCAGAAGAAACATATGAAACATTGGATATACTAGGACGTCTGTGTTTTCAATACGAGCCAGTATAAAACACGGATTCCACGGTCGTGATGAATAGCCAATCCCACACCCCTTGACCCCTACGAGAGCGGCAAGCAACCCTACCAATTCTAGGGTTAGGAGACCGGGACTCGACTCCTCGAGATGGTCTTCCACTGAACCCTAGAACCCGGTTACTTGTGCTCCTCTCCTTGGGTCTATCCTAATGCGGAAAAGTAAATAATATACAAAAGGTGACAGCTTCCGCAACCTGGAAGTGCCCCAATAAAAGAATATTACATACAAGTTTTTACATGAATGAAAATGAAAAAACACTCATCTCACATAAAAACCCCCGGCTATTCAAACACGACGATCCAATATAACATATCCAGCAACACATAACATCACATGTCATCAGCGTAAGTAAATATGCGCATCCCAATTGTCGTTGACATATAGCAACGAAACCGGCGATATCACATATTACACTTACGGTCACAGAAAAGAAAGTGTAAAACTACAACAGTTAGAATCCGTAACCTCTTTAGACATCGCATGCCTAATCAAATGAAATACTTAGACATCACATGCCTAACAATTATAAACCCCGCATTTTAGTCCCATTATCGAAAAATCTTTTCAATATCAAATGAGACTAAACCACTAGATTTATAACATTCATTCGGTTATCTCTTAACTGTTTGTGAATTCCAATTATTGTATCCCATTCCGGATAAATAGAATATATTAAACTTTTCGATCGAACATTCGAACACCCAAGTTTTCTCGAAACCGTTCAACACATGAAATAGGTTCAAAGACATTCACTTCATGCCTTAGTACCAACGGTCCAGCCGTAGAAGGGTCAAGCCAACGCCTCACATGTAGCATGCCGTACTGCCCCAAACCCGAAGGTTCAAAGGGCAGTTCAAGACGGTCACATAATCGAGTTAAGGTTTGTTGTCTTCTAGAGGGACCATCGCATTACTTGCACTACTTAGAACGTCCTTAAACCACAGAAAAATCCAACACTTGGAAATTTTCCGGCAGGGGAAAAGTTGGGTATTTATATCCGGTCGAACCTTTTAACATATTCTAAAATATCCGGAAAGCCACATAGACAAGGTTTGATAATCCGATCGAATCGTCGATTCCCAATACAATCCCAGAACACTCAACTCTTGAGTCAAATTAAAAATTCCCAGAAAATTCAGCATAATAAAATAGGAATTACTGTGCAAAAATGGACAGATGATGTCATCAGATGGTCGCGGAACCGCCGCAGAAGCCAGGCTTCTGCCGCGGTTCCGCCGCGCCCTTAGCAGATCATGGGATAAATTTTGCATCCTAATTCTTAGAATTCCCTGCTGAATTTTTTAAGCATTTTTAATATGGAAAAATCCCAGATATTAGAAAAAGTCCAGAGAGCATATCGGGAATTGGGGTTTCGGTTCGATCGGGTTTCAAACGTCGTCTAGACTTCGCCTAAGGCTCTAGCTAGGCTCTGATACCACTGTAGGGTTCCTTGGCACACAATAGAGGTATCACAAGGCATTAACCATGCCAATTTCAAATTTTATGGGTGCCGAGAAACCCTAATACGGATCGTCGACTAGAATTCTAGGCGAAAAACGAAACTAGTTAACGACTTAACTAAAGGAGAGAGGCTACAACCTTTGTAGATCCGTTTCTCCACTTCCGTCCTCTCGCTGTCCATCTCGAATCCCGAACTCAATCGTCGGCTTCATCGGAGAAATGGGCGGGCTAGGTCGTCGGCTTCGTGCCGAAGATGATCTACGTCGAGGCATCACAAGTTCAAGCTCCAACTTCACCAAGTTGTGAAACTTGTGAAGAAAACACCCTATACTACTTGGCAAGAGGTAGAGGGTGAAGAAATAGGAGGTGGGTTCACTTTAGAATTGGATTTCTCACACTTTTGCTCAAGTTGCCATTGATGGACTTAAGCTTTTTCTTGAAGAAGAAGATGATGAAGAAAAATAGAATATGATAAGTGTTGTTAAAAAGAATAATAAAAACAATACTTATCATCTTCTAACCATGGTCAAGTGTAGAGAGTTAACTATAGTTTAGTTGAGTGGTTAGGGTTTGGAGAAGAAGACAAAGTGGTCACTTGGTCAAAGCTTCATGAAGCTTCAACAAGCTTCATGATAAAAGAAACCATTTTGTTTTCTTAAATCTTTTTCTCAAAAAGGAAAAGATAAATAATTAAGTGAAAATAAGAAACCCTAACTATTCACAAAACATGGTTTAAGTCTTTACACAAATCCAAGTGAGAACGTATCATCAAACATGATACAATCAAGTGCACACAAAATATATCACATATACAATGTGCTAAACAAGTGAGAAAATCCAATTAAAGTGAACCAATACTAGTTAATGCAAAGTAATATATCAAATATATAATTATACATTAAATCATTAAATCAACACTTGATTTAACGATCCGGTCATATCGCACTAGTATCCTATGTATCGGCT
Source organism: Agapanthus africanus (assembly GCA_030015575.1). NCBI lineage: Eukaryota > Viridiplantae > Streptophyta > Magnoliopsida > Asparagales > Amaryllidaceae > Agapanthus > Agapanthus africanus. The sequence continues at coordinate 49,871,543 of CM057351.1, read as the reverse complement.
TATCGAATCAATCCTTGATTCGATATCTAGGTTATATCGCATATAACCAATCGATACATTCATCCCGAGAATGAAATACGGTATCACATACACGCATTATTCTCGGTTCTACACATATCTCATATGCGCTCCTATTTCGTTTCGCTTGAGCCAGGAAACCTCTGTGTAGGACTCTAAAGACTCGTCAATACGCCGGCAGCAGATGATGATCATATCAATCACCCACAAGCCGCAAGCGGTCTGCTAAACGTAACGGCCATCCGGGTATTGAGCGATCAGAAGATCGACGAGCTAGCCCACTCACACTCCTGTGAATCCAACCAGTAACACTTACCGTACAGTCCGGTCTGTTCGTCTGATATGTCGCATATCAAGTCTAGGGGCGGTAAACGTCAGACCCCAATAACCGATAAGTCGTGCCGATGTGAGGCTCATAACGGGTCGAGAAACTACTGGTAACACTTACCAGCAAATCTCTGATCAGCCCTGGCCAGGGACTTCCCTGTTACGGCTAATCGAGCACAGCGCAACATCAACCCCCAATACCGGGAGAGACGAAACCCCTCCTATCGCTCACTGTCTCCATGTGACTCGGGACTGTACCCAAAGACCACCGTTTTGCACGCCCTCATGGACGTGTTAAGGTGGAGATCAAAGCACAGTGGGAATCACACAAGACTCTATGACGATCTCGGGTCTACAGACTAACCTGTACAAGTGTCACCTGAGAACTGCCATCTGACGTGAGGTATAATACCATCTGGGAGTTCTCGGCGAGTCCGTCCAGTGTACCCAGTCTCCACTGAGCACCCGTATACCATCTCTGATGTCAAACACTAATGGATATGGGATCATCCATCGCCCATCTCATGGGTCGAGAAGCGTATACGCTAGTCTACACTGGTATATCGATGCCCCGTCTCGATACACCCACGACTAGGGACCTTGAAGGATGTACTTATGGACTACCATGTCCCCACTAGTATGATCTGCATCATAGTCCAGGTAGTCAAGTACACATCCTAAGGACTTTACCAACATGTAACTATAAGACAGTTTAAAGAGACAAGTGTACATGTTAAGATAAAGAGCAACCAAATAGCATACTATCATATCGAGCAAGAAAGTCATCTCTATATATGTCCAAGCATCCAATATAATATACATCATCTGTACAATACTGGCCTCTAGGGCATACATACAACTAACATATGTAACTTAGTCAACCTTCTCTCATTGATGTGACCCAGTCTACATTTCCATAAGAAAGTTTTATTAATTTCTGGAGACATTCTTTTGTTTGTATTCTGGACATTGAAAATCTGTGGTTGGTTTAACACGTATATACCGTTGTTCAATGTACCTGACCCAATCAAAACTTGATTAAGGTGAATGTTCACTACATTACTTACAAATGCAAATTCATAACCTTCTTTAGATAATAAAGATACAGAAATGATATTACAGGTTGCATTTGGTACATAATAACAACTACGCAAAACCAAAAAGTGTCCATCCGACAATCCCAGGTGATAGTCCCCCACGGCCTCAGCATCCATGCTAGCACCGTTTGCAACTCTGAGGGTCATGTCACCTGCCTTCAAAACTCTACGCTTTCTCAACGCCTGCAAAGAATTACAGATATGAGATCCTGATCCGGTATCCAATACCCAGGATGTAGAGTTTATTGATAGACAGTTTTCAATAACATACACACCTGAAGCTGAAGCCGCAACTCGCTTCAAATCTTGTGTTCTGGCCTTCTAAGCCTTGCAATCCTGTTTCCAGTGACCACTTTTGTGACAGTAGAAGCATTCTTCCTTCCCCACCAGCTTTCCCGCTACCTTTGTTGCTTTTCCTTTTCCCTTCGTATCCACTTTACTGACACCGCCTCTTGGTTTGGCGGGGGCTTTCTTCTTCTTGCCCTTGGCTTTCGCCCTGGACCTAGAAGAAGAAGATCACCCTACAAACAAAGTGGATGTCTCCCTATTTTTCTGTAGGGTGCCCTCTGCACTCCTCAGCATGTTGAGGAGCTCTGAAAGTTCAACTTCCTTTTCCTGTAAGTTGAAGTTCAGGATGAACTGGGCGTAAGTGGAAGGAAGGGACTGGAGAATCAAGTCCGTATAGAGCTCATTCTCCAACGTGGTCCCAAGTTCTGCGAGCTCCTCTATGTAGCCAATCATCTTAAGCACGTGTTCCGCTACCGATGATCCGACGGCCAACCTTGCCGAAAACAACTTCTTCGACACTTCGTATCTGGCAATATGAGACTGCTCTCCATACAGTTCTTTTGTATGAAGAAATATGGACTCTAGGTCCATATTCTTGTGTCTCCTCTGATGTTCGTTGTCCATCGAGGCAAGTACGAGGCATTTGTACTTCGCGCAATCTATTTCCCATGTCTTACGGATTTCCCTATCCGCGACACTGGTTTTGGGACCTGGGACAGGGGGAGCTTTGGTGGTAAGGAGATACCCCAGCTTGTCGTAAGTGATTGCCATCTTGACATTCCTGAGCCAATCTTTGTAGTTTGGCCCTGTCAATATATTTTTATCTAGTAATAACTTAAGTCCGGTCATGTGGAATGGTCGCTGCAATTAGGAGAGAGAAAAGAAACACTTTAGCATGATGCTCTTGCAAGTTTAGAGTGGTTTTTAGTTTGTCTAAACAGGATGGCTCCTACTGTCTCTCGAATCCCTTCTCAAACCGTAAAGAAAGGATTAGTCAGGATCAATCTCACCGTACAATACTTGCTTAACCGTTCATCCAGGCTAGTGTCGATGCTTCGAGAGAGGTTTTCCAACGCTTTCGCGAAGTTCCTTAATTAAGTAACCTCTTTTCCCTGTGGGCGTAGCCCCGCTAACACCTTTCTAGACACCTACTAGGTTTATAGCATTGATCGTTAAGTAAGAGTTTTCTCGAGGAGTAGCATATACTCACAGTAGGATCGGGATCCAAATATCATCGCGTGACAAAACCGAAGGAATCCTACCAGAATTATCACACTCCAAATGGTATGCAGCGCTAGCAAGTTTCAGTACTTATGAAACTCCCGATGTGGATTTTTGCCCCATACTCTTATGACCTTTACTTTGGCCAAAATATCATAAGTCACATTTCAAGTTCTACCCGTCATTCTCCTGGTTAATTTGGACCCACCCGTACCTACCCTTGACTTTGGCCAAAATGGCAGCACGACTGTCCCAAACCAACGCATCTATCTATGCTGCACATGAATACCCAATAGCTACCAATCACTATGCCTTGACTTTGGCCAAAATACATAGCTTGAATACTTTTTGACCATTCATGTGGAATGACGGAGGGCTACGAATGGTTTTGGCGAAACCGTGAACGTAGTGAACTTGATATAATCGATGGAACAAGATAGCTTTTAAAAGGAGTGGTTCAAGCTCCGCGTTTAAAAGTTTAGTTTTGAAAAGAACCGAGTGGTTTTCAAAGTGTTCCAATCGACTTTTACTTGGTTTATTTTCTTGCATTAGTTCTTTTAATGCGTCCCATCATTTAATCCTACCATTGCAGAAAACAACCAAAATATGACGTACGCTTATGCCATTCGCATTCGCCACGGGGCCCCGTCATCACCCGTTAGGTTACTTAACTAACGACAGAGCGGGGGCTGGGCTAGCGCGGCTGTAAAACATAAGCAACGCCTAAATAGTTATCATATATAAATATATAGCAATGATAGACATTACAGATCACAGATGAATACATTGGATATACTAGGAATCCGCAATATGTTCGAGCCTGCAACGAAAAGCGGATTACACGGTCGCGGTGAATAGCCAATACCCCACCCAAGACCCCTATGGGTGCGGCAAACTACCCGCCAAGTACCCGAAGCGAAGCAACCTCCCTCACCACCGTGAGTATGCCACTCGGCACTTCGAGATACCCGGTAGTTTGTGCACCCCCACCATGGGTCTATCCTAGGAGCAAAAACAGTAAAAAGAATTATACAATGACGGCTACAACCCCGACCCGGTTGTGCGGCCAAACAAATAATAATATTACATCAATTTACATATTACAATGAATGAAAGAAAAAGAAACACTCATCTCACATCCACCCCGGCTATTCACCCGCGACAATCCAACACATTCATATACACATACCATCATCAAACACAGATCACAGATATGTATAACCCCGACTAATCGACATATAGCGATTAGCCGACATTCAATACATATAAACATCACAGATATAACCCTCATAGTCAAAGTGTAGTGAAGTTCGAAAAAAAATACGGATTTATAGGCCCCCAAAAACAAATTTCTATTCTGGAAAAACTGGGCACATATAAACCATCTTAAAAATCCCAAAATCAAGCCAGAAAAACACTGCACCAAACTCGACCCAGAGCCGAGCCAACTCGGCCGCGGTTGCGCGGCAATAGCTTGCTATTGCCGCGGAACCGCGGCTCTTTGGTCGAGTCACTGGACCGGGTTTGGTGGCTTTCTTCAAAAAACCTTGAGACGATTTTTGGATTATGATAAATTTTATTTTGAGCAGGAAAAAATTTAACAGAAAGTTGGGTTTTTGAAAACTCGGTTTTTCGATTTTTCCGATTCGAACTTCGATACACTTTACTACCTAGCTAGTTTATGTTTAGTTAGGCTCTAATACCACTGTAAGTCCAAGTTGCCCACCCCGGTACTTGCGGGGAGGCGGAAAACGGAATAAAAATCAAATTTTTATCAACTTAGGCAACATGGACTAGGCAAAGAAGGATCTTTGCTAAAAAAAACAAGCTAAAGCTAACTAGAAACTAGCTAAGTGTTAGAAAGGTTATACCTAGGGCTTTATGTCCTTCTCTCCTTGCTCCTTGGAGTAGTGGAAAGAGGTCACCTTTGTCGTCTTCTCACGTCGAAGAAAGATCCACCCGAAAGCCTCAACCTTTGGCTTCAACTCCAAGCTAGAAGTAACTAGGGTGCAAGAAGTGCTAATCCTTAAACCTTAGATGAGAGTAGAGATTATCAAGAAGGGGTTTTTCTCAAGCTCAAGTGTTTCTCAACACATGAGAGGGGAGAGCTTGAGGGAGAGGAAGAACAAGAGAGAGAAAGTGAATGATAGAATGAGATAAAATATGAAGCATTCTCTCATATATGTGTGAATTATTGTAATTAGATAATTAGCTAGATAATTGTCATGGTTAATCAAGACATGACCATTATCATTTCATTTTTAATGCAAATTGCAAGGATCAAAGAGCATCTTCCAAATGAAATAATGATGGTCAAAGTGTCAACCTAGGTCAACAAGTCAAGGAGGTCAAATGGTCAACAACCATAACCATGCACAATTATTTAAACTAATATCAATTAACCATAATACACACATAAGCATTAGGGTTAATAAAATGACAATGGTCATTAACCCTAATCAAAGTCCTCTCCCTCTGTCTCAAGCAACTGTGCATACGCACCCGTATTCGTGATCCGAGGAACATGAATACAATGAGATAAAACCAATCCCAAATCATATACTAGGATCCGGCTTAAACCAAATCCCGCTAGTATAAGCCGTCCGGACAACAAACGTGCACAAGTGCGCGGATGTGAACGAACCTTGTCGCAAAACCATGCGACCTCTACTCATTTTGCCTAAAGGCGAATAGCTCTCTGTGTGGGACTCTAAAGACTCGACACTAAGCTGGAAGTGGGTTTAACCACAGACCGCAAGCGGTACTAGCTGTACGTAACGGTCCCCAGGTAGATGTCGATAAGAAGACTGACGAGGTGAACCCCATCTGAACTCCTACTGAGCCTGTATGTGACAGTCTCCGTACAGTCCGGTCTGTTCGTCTGATACATCGTATGGCGGGCCTAGGGGGCGGTGAACGTCAGTCCCTTAATAGCGGTACAAGTCGTGTCGGAGTGTAGCCCAGAACACCCTGAGATAACACTGGAAACCTACCAGTATATCCCGCTTGCCCTGGCCAGGGACTACTCGTGTAATGGCTCTCCTAGACACAGCGCGATGTCAACCTCCAATACCGGGAGAGACGAATCCTGTCTAACCGTCACTGCCTCCAAGTACTTCGGGACTGCACCCAAAAACTACCTGTTTGCACGACTCCTTTGAGCCGTGTTAGGGTAGTAATCAAAGTGCAGTGGGAACACACTCGAGGCGAAGTGACAGTGTCAAGTCAGCGGACTAAGCTGTACTCATGTCACCTGGGAACTGATAACTGACGATAGGTATAATACCAACCAACAGTTCCCGACGAGTCCTGTCCAGTGTACTCGTAACCTAACGAGCACCCACATACTATCTCAAGTACGACGTACTGACGGCTGTGGGACAGACCGTCTCCTATGCTGGGATGAGAAGTGCATACGCTAGTCTACTCCGGAGTATCGATGCCCTGTCTCGATAGTCCAACGACCAGGGACCTGTATAAGGACGTGCTTATGGATTACCCGGCCCCCACGAGTGTGAGCACCATCACAACGCTGGTAATCAAGCAAAAATCCTAAGGGCTCTACTAATATGTATATAAGCGATATGCTAAAAGAAATACATGCACATATTGAAGTAGAGATAAACCAAGTAGTATACTACCATTTCGAGCAAGATTGTATATACAACTGTGAATATCCCAAGCTTCCATCAAGTAATATACATACTAGCATGATACAGTAATGGCCTCTAGGGCATATACACTAACACCCACTTCCTATTTCTCCATCCTCATCAAGACTAGCACTCTTGTATAGGGTGTTTCCTTCACTAATTCTCAAATTAGTGAAGTAGGAGCTTGAGTCGGAATTCCCTCGACGTAGATCATCTTCATCCTCGGAGACTTCAAGCAAAGTCGCATCCCACGCGTCATGAAGCCATGCAAGAGCCCGGAAGAACCTTGATCACAGCGAAAGGACTTCATCAAGGAGCTTTAGAAGCGAAGGACCGATCTACAAAGGTTGTATTTCGTATTCCCTTTAGAGTAAAGATGTTTACTTGCTAATTGTTTCGCCTAAACTCTAGTTAACGATCTTGCTTAGTGTTATTCGGCACATAAAAATTTAATTTTGGCATGGTCGATGCCTTGTAGAGCCTCGTTAGTGTGCCTAGTAACCCTACAGTGGTATCAGAGCCTAGCTAGAGCATTAGATGCTGAGTTAACGAAGTTAAAACTCCGAACGAACCCGAATACAACAAAACGACCCCCTCTCTGGACAATTTTCAAAATCTGGGATTTTTTTGAATTAAAAATATCTAAAAAAAATCAGCAGGGTTTTATAAGAATTATCGTGCAAAACGAGGACCTGAATCGAAAAGTTGACCGCGGTTCCGCGGCTAATACCTGCTTGTGCCGCGGAACCGCGGCAGTATGGTGACCGTTGGATCTTATTTTTGCACAGTAATTCTAGATTCCGTGATTGTTATTTTCTGGGTATTTTTAATTTGACTCAAGTGTTGAGTTTTCAGGGGTTCATTTTGTAATCGTCGATTCGATCGGAGAATTTAATTTTGTTTTGTTATTCCGGATAATTTAGAAAGTATTAAAATGTTCGAACGGATATCATTAACTCAATTTTTCCCGGCACGAAAAACATTCAAGTGTTGAATTTTTCTTGGGTTTAATTATTTCGGAAAAACGTGCAAGAAATGTGACGGACCCTTTAGAAGACAACAAACCTTAACTCGATTATGTGACCGTCTTGAACTGCCCTTTGAACCTTATGGTTTGGGGCAGTACGGCGTGCCATATGTGAGGCGTTGGCTTGACCCTTCTACGGCTGGACCGTTGCTACTGTGACGTATTCTGGAATCTTTAAACTCCGCTCAAGTGTTGAGCTATTATGGAAATCTTGAGTATTTGATTATTCGATCGGAAAGTTTAATACTGTCTATTTATCTGGAATGTGATACAATATGTGGAATTCATACATGTTTGGCATGAAATGCGAAATATGTGATATTTCGGATTTACGATGTCTAAAGAGATTGTGAATTCCAAATGTTGTAGTTTTACACTTTCTTTTCTGTGACCGTAAGTGTAATATGGGATATCGCCGGTTTCGTTGCTATATGTCAACGACAATTGGGATGCGCATATTTACTTACGTTGATGACATGTGATGTTCTGTGTTGCTGGATATGTTATATTGGATCGTCGCGTTCTGAATAGCCAGGGGTTTTTATGTGAGATGAGAGTTTTTATTTTCATTCATGTAAAATTTAAATGTATGTAATATTCTTTTATTGGGGCACTTCCGGGTCGAGGTTGATGTCACAATTTGTATATTATTTACTTTTCCGCACTAGGATAGACCCAAGGAGGGGAGCACAAGTAACTGGGTTCTAGGGTCCAGTGGGAGACCAACTCGAGGAGTCGAGTCCGGGTCTCCTAACCCTAGAATTGGAAGGGTTGCTTGCCGCTCTCGTAGGGGTCTAGGGGTATGGGTTTGGCTATTCATCGCGACCGTGGAATCCGTGTTTTATAGAGGCTCAAGATAAAACATGGACGTCCTAGTATATCCAATGTTTCATATATTTCTTCTGCTGCGATATTTGTGATGTGATCATTTGATGTTCTGTGATAAATACTGTATATAGTATATATGATATATTATATAGACGTTACTTATGTTTTACACCCGCGCTAGCCCTGCCCTGCTCTGCCGTTAGTTACCTAACCTAACGGTGCACGAGGGGACATCGAGGCGAATGCGGATGGCATAAGTGTACGTCGTATTTATCTGTGATGTTTAGGTGACTTAAATGATGGGACTTCATTAATGTGATTAATGAAAGAAAAGAAACCTAAAAGATGTTGCAGAATCAAATTTTCAAATAAAAGGGTAGCTACAGTTTTGATTTGCATAGCGGTATATATGATATACCCTGCACCTTATTCGATGGGGAAAGAGCCGAGATCCCTTCACCGGGAGTGACCTCTTTAGCAAAAACGGCAGATGCTACAACACTCGGTTTGACTTTTGACTGCTTTTGGAGTTTTGCTTTGCATAGTGATGTATATGATATATCCTGCACCTTATTCCATAAGAAAAGAGCCGAGACCCCTTCACCGGGAGTGGCCTCTTTAGCAAAACAAATAAAAGCCTCAAAAATCACTCCATTTCAAAATTCACATGATTCTACGACGATATCAAGTTCATTACGCGATAGGTTTTCAGAAAAACCTGTCGTAGCCCTCCGTCATTTCAGATAAGTCCTGCTTAGTATTGTGCAACGTTTGTTAACCTCCGTCAAGGCGTAGTGTGCGGTAGCTAACTAGTATTTATCTGTGTTAGTGTATATGCCCTAGAGGCCATTATTGTATCATACTAGCTTGTATATTACTTAATGGAAGCTTGGGATATTCACAGTGGTATATACAATTTTGCTCAAAATGGTAGTATGCTATATGGTTTGTCTCTGCTTTAATATGTGCATGTGTTTCTTTTAGCATATCTCTTATATACATATTAGCAGAGCCCCTAGGATCTTTGCTTGGTTACCAGCGTTGTGATGGCGCTCACACTCGTGGGGCTGGGTAATCCATAAGCACATCCTTATACAGGTCCCTAGTCGTTGGACTATCGAGACAGGGCATCGATACTCCGGAGTAGACTAGCATATGCGCTTCTCATCCCAGCGTGGGAGACGGTCTGTCCCACAGCCGTCAGTACGTCGTACTTGAGATAGTATGTGGGTGCTCGTTAGGTTACGAGTACACTGGACAGGACTCGTCGGGAACTGTTGGTTGGTATTATACCTATCGTCAGTTATCAGTTCCCAGATGACATGAGTACAGCTTAGTCCGCTGACTTAACACTGTCACTTCGCCTCGAGTGTGTTCCCACTGTACTTTGATTACTACCCTACCACGGCTCAAAGGAGTCGTGCAAACAGGTAGTAGTTGGGTGCAGTCCCGAAGCACTTGGAGGCAGTGACGGCTAGACAGGATTTGTCTCTCCCGATATTGGGGGTTGACATTGCGCTGTGTCTAGGAGAGCCATTACACGAGTAGTCCCTGGCCAGGGCAAGCGAGATATACTGGTAGGTTTCCAGTGTTATCTCAGGGTATTCTGGGCTACACTCCGACACGACTTGTACCGCTATTAGGGGACTGACGTTCACCGCCCCCCTAGGCCCGCCATGCGATGTATCAGACGAACAGACCGGACTGTACGGAGACTGTCATATACAGGCTCAGTAGGAGTTCAGATGGGGTCACCTCGTCATTCTTCTTATCGGCATCTACCTGGGGACCGTTACGTACAGCTAGTGCTGCTTGCGGTCTGTGGTTAAACCCACTGCCAGCGTAGTGTCGAGTCTTTAGAGTCCTACACAGAGAGCTATTCGCCTTTAGGCAAAATGAGTAGAGGTCGCATGGTTTTGCGACAGGGTTCGTTCACATCCGCGCACTTGTGCACGTTTGCTGTCCGGACAGCTTATACTAGCGGGCTTTGGTTTAAGCCAGATCCTAGTATATGATTTGGGATTGGTTTTATCTCTTTGTATTCGTGTTCCTCGGATCACGAATACGGGTGCGTATGCACAGTTGATTGAGACAGAGGGAGAGGACTTTGATTAGGGTTAATGACCATTGTCATTTTGCTAACCCTAATGCTTGTGTGTGTATTATGGTTAATTGATATTAGTTATATATAATTGTGCATGGTTAGGGTTGATGACTTTTTGACCACTCTTGACTTGTTAACCTAGGTTGACACTTTGACCATCATCATTCCATATAAAAGATGCTCTTTGATCCTTGGAATTAGCATTAAATATGAAATGATAATGGTTATGTCTTGATTAAGCCATGACAATTATCTCACTAATTATCAATTTACAATAATTCACACATATATGTGAGAATGCTTCATTATTCTCTCATTCTATCATATTCATTCTCTCTCCTCCTCTTCCTCTCTCTCAAGCTCTCCCCTCTCATGTGTTGAGAAACACTTGAGCTTGAGAAAACCTCTTCTAGATAATCTCTACTCTCATCTAGGGTTCTAGGATTAGCACTTCTAGCACCTTAGTTACTTCTAGCTTGAAGTTGAAGCCAAAGGTTGAGGTTCTCGGGTGGATCCTTCTTCGACTAGAGAAGGCGATAAGGTGATCCCTTTCTACCACTCCAAGGAGCAAGGAAAGAAGGACATAAAATCCAAGGTATAACCTTTCTACCCTATAGCTAACTCTCTTTAGCTTTTAGCTAGTTTTGTTTAGAAAAGATCCCGACTTTGTCTAGTCCATGTTGCCTAGAGTAGTAATAATCCGATTTTTATTCCGTTTTCCGCCTCCCTGCAAGCACCGAGGTGGGAAACGTGGACTTACAGTGGTATCAGAGCCTAACTAAACATAAACTAGCTAGGTAGTAAAGTGTATGGAAGTTCAATCGGAAAAAATCACAAAACTAAAAATACAAAACCCTAAGTTTCTGTTGAAATTTTTTCTGCTCTAAAAATAAAAAATCATACGTCAAAAATCATCTCAGGGTTTTGTTAAGAAACTCACCAAACCCGGTCCAGAGAATCGTTCAAAGCGCCACGGTTCCGCGGCAATAGCAAGCTATTGCCGTGGAACCGTGGCCGAGTTGACTCGGTTCTGGATCGAGTTTGGTGCAGTGTTCTTCTGACATAGTTTTGGGATTTTTAAGATGGTTTGTTTGTGCCCAGGTTTTCCAGAAAAGAAATTTGTTTTTGGGGGCCTATAAATCCGTATTTTTGATCGAACTTCACTACACTTTGACTAATGGGTTATATTCTATGATGTTTATATGTATTGAACGTCGGCTAATCGCTATAAGTCGATTAGTGGGGGTTATACATATCTGTGATCTGTGTTTGTTGATGGTATGTGTATATGAATGCGTTGGATTGTCGCGGGTGAATAGCCGGGGGGTTTTGTGAGACGAGAGTTTTTCTTTTCTTTCAATTCTTGTAATATGTAAATTGATGTATTATTATTTGTTTGGCCGCACAACCGGGTCGGGGTTGTAGCCGTCATTGTATAATTCTTTTTACTGTTTTTGCTCCTAGGATAGACCCATGGAGGGGGTGCACAAACTACCGGGTATCTCGAAGTGCCGAGTGGCCTACTCACGGTGTTGAGGGAGGTTGCTTCACTTCGGGTACTTGGAGGGTAGTTTGCCGCACCCGTAGGGGTCTTGGGTGGGGTATTGGCTATTCACCGCGACCGTGTAATCCGCTTTTCGTTGCAGGCTCGAACGGATTGCGGATTCCTAGTATATCCAATGTATTCATCTGTGATCTGTAATGTCTATCATTGCTATATATCTATATACTATAACTATTTAGGCGTTGCTTCTGTTTTACAGCCGCGCTAGCCCAGCCCCCGCTCTGTCGTTAGTTAAGTAACCTAACGGGTGATGACGGGGCCCCGTGGCGAATGCGAATGGCATAAGCGTACGTCATATTTTAGTTGTTTTCTGCAATGGTAGGATTAAATGATGGGACGCATTAAAAGAACTAATGCAAGAAAATAAACCAAGTAAAATTCGATTGGAACACTTTGAAAACCACTCGGTTCTTTTCAAAACTAAACTTTTAAACGCGGTGCTTGAACCACTCCTTTTAAAAGCTATCTCGTTCCATCGATTATATCAAGTTCACTACGTTCACGGTTTCGCCAAAACCATTTGTAGCCCTCCGTCATTTCGTATGGATATTCAATAGTATTCAAGCTATGTTTGTTGACCTTCGTCAAGGCATAGTGATTGGTAGCTGTTGGGTGATCATATGTAGCATAGATAGATGCGTTGGTTTGGGACAGTCGTACTACCTTGTTGACCTTCGTCAAGGGTATGTACGGGTGGGTTCAAGTTAACCCGGATAATGATGGATAGAACTTGACATGTGACTTATGATTTTTTGACCTTCGTCAAGGTCATAAGAGCATGGGGCAAAAATCCACATCGGGAGTTTCATAAGTACTGAAACTTGCGAGCGCTGCATACCATTTGGAGTGTGATGATTCTGGTAGGATTCCTTCGGTTTTATCACGCGATGATATTTGGATCCCGATCCTACTGTGAGTATATGCTACTCCTCGGGAAAACTCTCACTTAACGATCAATGCTATAAACCTAGTAGGTGTCTAGAAAGGTGTTAGCGGGGCTACGCCCACAGGGAAAAGAGGTTACATAATTAAGAAACTTCGCGAAAGCGTTGGAAAACCTCCCTTGAAGTACCGACACTGGCCTGGATGAATGGTTAAGCAAGTATTGTACGGTGAGATTGATCCTGACTAATCCTTCCTTTATGGTTTGGGGAGGGATTCGAGAGACAGTGGGAGCCATCCTGTTTAGATAAATTAAAAACCAATCTAAACTTGCAAGAGCATCATGCTAAGTGTTTTCTTCTCTCTCTCTTAATTGCAGCGACCCAATGACCGCACCTAGGTTACATCTAGATAATAAAATGACTGAATCTGACTGTTATGACTGGCAAAGGTCTGTCCAGTTGTCCATTGCCCAGGACAAGCTGGGACACCTCTTGACTGATCCAACCCCTGCCGTCTCAGGTCCAGTTTCCCCTGTCACGGATATTGATATCCGTAGGACATCGGAAGAAGACTGTGCGAAAGCCAAGTGCCGCGTGTTAGCCTCAGTTGATGGTATATACCAGAGGCAGCACGAGAAGATGGACTCAGCTTCTATCTTCCTCCATAACAAAGTTTTATATGGAGAGCAATCTCGTATCGCAAGATATGAGACCTCGAACGAATTGCTTCCAGCGAGGTTGGCTATCGGGTCATCTGTAGGGGGCAACGTCCTTTCAAAGACCAGCTCTTTTGAGCTCTCGGACCTGAAGACCGCGTTGAAGAACGGGTCAGATGCTGACTTAGTTCAACAGTCTCTACCTACTACCCTGAAAGAAACCAGGGAAGTAGAAAGAAAGGGAAAGGCAGAAGTTTCGGGAATGGATGCAGTAAAAGAGGGATGTTCTTATTGTTACGGGAATGAACATGGGCAGAAAGACTGCAGGGCTTGCATAGCCAGTAGCCAGAATTCGAAGCATGTTGTGGCTTCGGCTTCGGGTGTGTTAGTAATAGAGAACTGTATGTCAGTTAACCCTACTTCCTGGGTATTGAATACCGGATCCGGATCTCATATCTGTAATTCGTTACAGGCTCTGAGAAACCGTAGGGTTATCAGGAAAGGTGATATGACTCTCAGGGTTGCTAACGGAATGAGCATGTATGCTGAATCCGTAGGGGAATATCATCTAGGACTGACAACTGGGCAGATATTGATTCTGCGTAACTGTTTTTATGTACCAGGTGCGACTTGTAATATCATATCTGTATCCTTAATTTCTAAGGAAGGATATAATTTTACTTTTGTAAGCGATGTAGTTAACATCCACCTAAATTAAGTTCTGATTGGGTCAGGTACATTACAAAACGGAATATACGTATTGAATCAAGCTCAGATCTTCAGTGTCCAGAACACACTTAAAAGAAAGTCTCCGGAAACAAATCAGGCTTTCTTATGGCATTGTAGACTTGGTCACATTAATGAGGCACGGTTAACAAAGTTACATAGAGAGGGATACTTGAATCCGTTCGAGTATCAGTCTTATGCCACTTGTGAATCTTGTCTCATGGGAAAGATGACAAAGACTCCGTTCACTGGACATGAAGAAAGAGCAAGTGAGCTCTTGGGACTCATACACAGTGATGTGTGTGGTCCAATGTCTACACATGCGCGAAGTGGTTATTCATACTTCATTACTTTCACAGATGATTTCTCTTGGTATGGGCATGTCTTCTTGATGAAGTACAAATCCGAGGCCTTTGAGAAATTTCAAGAATACAAGAATGAAGTTGAAAAACAAACAGGCAAAAGTATCAAGGCACTGAGATCTGATCGAGGTGGTGAATACTTGAGTGCCGAGATTCTGGGCTACTTAAAAGAGAATGGAATTCTCTCTCAGCTTACTCCTCCATACACACCACAACACAACGGTGTATCGGAAAGGCGGAATCGAACCCTATTGGATATGGTTCGTTCCATGATGAGTAAGGCTGAGTTGTCGCGATCCTTCTGGGGTTATGCGCTAGAAACAGCTGCATATCTCTTGAACAAGGCTCCAACCAAGACTGTGCCTACCACCCCATATCAGATGTGGAGTGGGAAGAAACCCTGTCTCAAGTACCTTAAGACATGGGGATGTCCAGCTTTTGTAAAAAAGCAGCATGCGGACAAGCTCGAGGCACGCTCAGTACTGTGTAAGTTTGTGGGATACCCAAAGAACTCCAGGGGGTAACTTTTCTATTCCGCAGAGGAACAAAAGGTTTTTGTTTCTCAGCATGCCCACCTCTTGGAAACTGAATTTTTAGAAAATCAGATAAGTGGGAGCGCAATAGAACTGGAAGAAATTCCAGAACCACAAGCTATTACTGAAAGCTTGGAAGAACCAGAAGTTTCAAGAGAACCGGACATCCTTGTGCCACTCCGCAGGAGTAGTAGGCAGTCTCATCCGCCCGAGAGATACTACTGTTTTCTCATAGACGGGGATAGAGAGGATTGCACCATGGATTATGGTGAGCCTACAAGCTTCCAGCAAGCCATTCAGAGCGGCGACCCGGTAAAATGGCTGGATGCAATGCGGGCCGAGATGGAGTCCATGTACACCAACAAAGTTTGGACTTTGGACTTTGCTCCAGAAGGGGTAAAACCCGTAGGCTGCAAATGGATCTTCAGAAAGAAGATTGGTGCAGATGGGCAGGTTGAGACCTATAAAGCTAGACTTGTTGCAAAGGGTTTTCGTCAAAGACCTGGTTTGGACTATGACGAGACCTTTTCTCCAGTGGCTATGCTGAAATCCATTCGGATCCTTCTTGCCATTGCTGCCTTCCACGATTATGAAATCTGGCAGATGGACGTAAAGACGGCTTTCCTAAATAGAAATTTGGAAGAGTGCGTCTATATGGATCAGCCGGAGGGATTCATTCAGAGTAGGAGCAGCGGTAGAGTGTGCAAGTTGCTCAAGTCCATTTATGGACTTAAGCAGGCATCGCGGAGTTGGAACATCTGCTTTGATGATACTGTCAAGGAATTCGACTTTATCAAAAACCCAGATGAACCATGCATTTACAGTAAGATTGTAGGGAGAACTGTGGTATCCCTCGTCTTGTACGTGGATGACATTCTCCTAATAGGAAATGATATTCCTATGCTACAGTCAGTCAAAGGATTCTTGTCACAGAGGTTCTCCATGAAGGACCTGGGCGATGCCAACTACATTCTGGGGATCCAGATCTATCGTGATAGATCTAAGAGGATGTAGGGACTTTCACAGTCGAGGTACATCGACACCATACTGAAAAGATTCAGTATGGAAGATTCCAAGCACGGTAATTTACCGGCTTGTCATGGGATCACCCTCTCCAAAGAGATGTCTCCCAAGACTGATTTGGAAAGGGATCGCATGTCTATTATACCCTACGCTTCTGCGGTAGGCTCTATAATGTATGCGATGTTATGTACCAGACCAGATGTAGCATACGCATTGAGCGTTGTAAGCCGGTATCAGTCGAACCCAGGGGAGAAACACTGGATAACGGTAAAGAACATTCTCAAGTACCTGAGAAGGATTAAGGAGATGTTCTTGGTGTATGGCGGAAAAGACCTCCAGCTTGAGGCCTTTGCTGACTCCAGCTTCCAGAGTGACAAGGTTGACTCCAAGTCCATGTCGGGTTATGTCTTTACCCTCAATGGAGGGACGGTTTGCTGGAAGAGTTCCAAGCAGGAGACCGTTGCAGACTCAACTATGGAAGCGGAGTACATAGCTGCTTGCGATGCCGCAAAGGAAGCTGTCTGGATGAAGAAGTTCCTCACGGAGCTTCAGGTGGTTCCTACCATTGTTGATCCAATACCGCTGTATTGCGACAACAACGGCGCTATAGCTTTAACAAAGGAACCCAGGTCCCATCAGAAGTCCAAGCACATTTTGAGGCGGTTCCACCTGATCAGGGAGATCGTAGATCACCGGGAGATCGAGGTGAAGAGAGTAAATACGGAGAATAACACTGCAGATCCACTCACGAAGGCCCTACCCCAGACTCAGTTCGAGCGGCTGATCGAGATGATAGGTCTTCGATACGCCAGTACATGGCCTTAGTGCAAGTGGGAGATTGTTAGTGTATATGCCCTAGAGTCCATTACTGTATCATACTAGCTTGTATATTACTTAATGGAAGCCTGGGATATTCACAGTTGTATATACAATCTTGCTCAAAATGGTAGTATGCTACTTGGTTTGTCTCTGCTTTAATATGTGCATGTGTTTCTTTTAGCATATCGCTTATATACATATTAGTAGAGCCCTTAGGATCTTTGCTTGATTACCAGCGTTGTGATGGCGCTCACACTCGTGGGGGCTGGGTAATCCATAAGCACATCCTTATACAGGTCCCTAGTCGTTGGACTATCGAGACATAGCATCGATACTCCAGAGCAAACTAGCGTATGCGATTCTCATCCCAGCGTGGGAGACGGTCTGTCCCACAGCCGTCAGTACGTCGTACTTGAGATAGTAAGCGGGTGCTCGTTAGGTTACGAGTACACTGGACAGGACTCGTCGGGAACTGTTGGTTGGTATTATACCTATCGTCAGTTATCAGTTCCCAGGTGACATGAATACAGCTTAGTCCGCTGACTTGACACTGTCACTTCGCCTCGAGTGTGTTCCCACTGTACTTTGATTACTACCCTACCATGGCTCAAAGGAGTTGTGCAAATAGGTAGTAGTTGGGTGCAGTCCCGAAGCACTTGGAGGCAGTGATGGTTAGACAGGATTTGTCTCTTCCGGTATTGGGGGTTGACATCGCGCTGTGTCTAGGAGAGCCATTACACGAGTAGTCCCTGGCCAGGGCAAGCGAGATATACTGGTAGGTTTCCAGTGTTATCTCAGGGTGTTCTGGGCTACACTCCAACACGACTTGTACCGCTATTAGGGGACTGACGTTCACCGGCCCCCTAGGCCCACCATGCGATGTATCAGCCAAACAGACCGAACTGTACGGAGACTGTCACATACATGCTCAGTAGGAGTTCAGATGGGGTCACCTCGTCAGTCTTCTTATCGGCATCTACCTGGGGACCGTTACGTACAGCTAGTGTCGCTTGCGGTCTATGGTTAAACCCACTGCCAGCGTAGTGTCGAGTCTTTAGAGTCCCACACAGAGAGCTATTCGCCTTTAGGCAAAATGAGTAGAGGTCGCATGGTTTTGCGATAGGGTTCGTTCATATCCGCGCACTTGTGCACGTTTGCTGTCCGGACAGCTTATACTAGCGGGCTTTGGTTTAAGCCAGATCCTAGTATATGATTTGGGATTGATTTTATCTCTTTGTATTCGTGTTCCTCGGATCACGAATACGGGTGCGTATGCACAGTTGATTGAGACAGAGGGAGAGGACTTTGATTAGGGTTAATGACCATTGTCGTTTTGCTAACCCTAATGCTTGTGTGTGTATTATGGTTAATTGATATTAGTTATATATAATTGTGCATGGTTAGGGTTGATGACTTTTTGACCACTCTTGACTTGTTGACCTAGGTTGACACTTTGACCATCATCATTCCATATAAAAGATACTCTTTGATCCTTGCAATTAGCATTAAATATGAAATGATAATGGTCATGTCTTGATTAAGCCATGAAAATTATCTCACTAATTATCAATTTACAATAATTCACACATATATGTGAGAATGCTTCATTATTCTCTCATTCTATCATATTCATTCTCTCTCCTCCTCTTCCTCTCTCTCAAGCTCTCCCCTCTCATGTGTTGAGAAACACTTGAGCTTGAGAAAACCTCTTCTAGATAATCTCTACTCTCATCTAGGGTTCTAGGATTAGCACTTCTAGCACCTTAGTTACTTCTAGCTTGAAGTTGAAGCCAAAGGTTGAGGCTCTCGTGTGGATCCTTCTTCGACTAGAGAAGGAGATAAGGTGATCCCTTTCTACCACTCCAAGGAGCAAGGAGAGAAGGACATAAAGCCCAAGGTATAGCCTTTCTACCCTATAGCTAACTCTTTTTGGCTTTTAGCTAGTTTTGTTTAGAAAAGATCCCGACTTTGTCTAGTCCATGTTGCCTAGAGTAGTAAAAACCGATTTTTATTCCGTTTTCCGCCTCCCCGCAAGCACCGGGGTGGGCAACGTGGAATTACAATCTGCTTATGCATATGATGCAGATTAGATTAGGGTAGTCGTACGACCTTGTTGACCGCCGTCAAGGGTCGTCCGGGTGGGTTTGATTCAATCAAGAAATGACGGGTTGAACTTGGCTTGCACCCTATGGTTTGTTGACCTCCGTCAAGGTCATGGGATGCTTAGGGCAAAATATTATCGGGAATTTCAAGTGTTGAGATTTGCAATAAGATTGCATGCCTTCTTTGAGATAGTTGGATCCCGATACCCACTGCGAGTAATTGTTACTCCTGGGAGAGTTTTACACAGGACAATTAGCCGATCAAGTAGGTGTCTAGAAAAGTATCAACGGGGTTACGCCTCTGGGAAAACGAGGTTTACTTTAATTAGGTCCGTGCGAAAGCACGGGGAACCTCCCTCAAAGTACCGACACTGGCCTGGCTGAAAGATCGGCGAAGTTGTAGGGTGTAATTAATCCCGGCTAGTCTTTCCTTTTAGGGTTTGAAGGAAGATTTGATAAAAACAGTGGGAGCCATCCTGATTAGATAAGATAATAACCAATCTGATCTTGCAAGAGCATACGCTAAAGTGTTTTCTTCTCTCTCTCTCTCTAGGTAGCAACCATATCATGCCTTAATAAAGATAATAATATGGATGTATTGACCGAACCCGCATGTTATACTGTGCTGGGGAACGTTGGTTCCGTTCTTTCTTATAAGAGTTATAAGACTGATCAGGATATAGGGGAATACCAGGATTCCCATGCCACCCGAATGAAGAAAGTACATGTTGATGCATTTTCTTCAGGTGTGTTCGTTACTGAGAACTGCTTCTCCATTTGCTCTACGTCCTGGGTATTGGATACTGGGTCAGGATCCCATATATGTAATCAGTTACATGGGCTTAGGAAAGGTAGAGAACTTGGAGAAGGTGATAAAGACATATGGGTTGGAAATAGTGCAATTGTTGCAGCTAAAACTGTCGGGGAATAGCACCTTGTATTGCCAACTGGTAATACATTGATT
This sequence comes from Agapanthus africanus, assembly GCA_030015575.1. Taxonomy (NCBI): domain Eukaryota; kingdom Viridiplantae; phylum Streptophyta; class Magnoliopsida; order Asparagales; family Amaryllidaceae; genus Agapanthus; species Agapanthus africanus. The sequence goes on along the minus strand of CM057351.1, from coordinate 49,851,347 downwards.
CTGAACGAATGCTATTTCATGCCGAACCTGATAAGCAACATTATATCGGTTTATTTGTTGAGTAAAGAGGGATATAATTTTGTATTACAGGATAATGTTATGAACATTTTCCTTAACCAAAAGTTGGTTGGATTAGGCACGTTGTGCAATGGCATTTATGTTCTAAATCAATCTACAGTTCTGAGCATAACAAACACACACAAGAGGAAGAGTTCAGAACTGAACGAATCCTTCTTATGGCATTGTAGACTTGGTCACATCAATACGACACGGCTAGCTAAGTTGCATAAGGATGGATATTTAAATCCGTTTGAATTTTCATCTTATGACACTTGCCGGTCATGTCTCAAAGGCAAGATGACCAAAACACCGTTTACGGGACACGGAGAAAGAGTTACCGAACTCTTGGGACTGATACATAGTGATGTATGCGGTCCCATGTCTACACATGCCAGGGATGGTTCTTTGTACTTTATTACATTCACTGACGATCTCTCTAGATTCGGATATGTGTTCCTGATGAAACATAAATCAGAAGCTTTTGAGAAATTTAGAGAATATAAACAAGAAGTCGAGAACCAAACCGGGAAAAGTATTAAATTCCTTCGATCTGATCGAGGAGGTGAATACTTGAGCAATGAATTCCTGGACTTCCTAAAAGAGAATGGGATTCTCTCTCAGCTAACTCCTCCATATACACCACAGCATAACGGTGTATCGGAACGGAGGAACCGCACCCTATTAGATATGGTGCGCTCAATGATGAGTGTAGCTGAGTTACCTATTTCTTTCTGTGGATATGCATTGGAGACAGCAGCATACCTACTGAATAGGGTTCCTACCAAATCTGCGCCTACCACCCCATATGAGATATGGGAGGGGAAGAGACCATATCTTAATTTTATTAAGATATGGGGTTGCCCAGCCTATGTCAAAAGACAAAAACCGGACAAACTCGAGGCAAGATCTGTTTTGTGTAAGTTTGTTGGATATCCCAAGCATTCGCGAGGGTATATCTTCTACCAAAGTGAGGAACAAAGAATATTTGTTGCTCAACACGCCACCTTTTTAGAAAAGGAATTTCTTGCAAAAGAGATTAGTGGCTCTGAGGTAGAACTGGAAGAGTTTCCAGCTGTACAAACCACAACAGAAGATTTGGTAGAACCAGAGGATTCGGTAGTTCCCGATGAACCCCAGCCACTCCGCCGATCTAGTAGGGTTCCTCACCCACCTGAGAGATACTACGGTTTTCTCATGGATGGTGGGAGTGAGGATTGCATCATGGTTGATGATGACCCAACTAGCTTCGAGCAGGCCATCATAAGTGGAGACTCAGTGAAATGGCTGGATGCAATGCTGTCTGAGATGGAATCCATGTACACCAACAAAGTATGGACTTTGAAAATTGCTCCTGAAGGGATAAAACCCATTGGGAGCAAGTGGATCTTCAAGAAAAAACTTGGTGTAGATGGGAAAGTGGAGACTTTCAAAGTTAGACTTGTTGCAAAGGGTTTTCGTCAAAGACCAGGTGTGGACTATGACGAAACTTTTTCTCCAGTGGCTATGCTTAAATCCATCCAGATCATGCTTGCCATCGCTGCATATCATGACTACGAAATCTGGCAAATGGATGTTAAGACCGCCTTTCTAAACGGTGATTTAGAAGAGTGCGTGTACATGACTCAGCCAGAGGGCTTCGTAGATAGTGGGAGCAGCGGGAAGGTGTGCAAGCTGCTTAAATCCATTTATGGATTAAAGCAAGCATCGCGGAGTTGGAACATCTGCTTTGACGTCGTTATCAAAGAGTTTGATTTCGTCAAAAACGTAGATGAACCTTGTATCTACAAGAAGGTGGCAGAGAGTAAGGTTGTCTTCCTCGTATTGTACGTGGACGACATACTCTTAATAGGAAATGACATTCCTATGCTGCAATCGGTGAAGCTCTTCTTATCACAAAGATTCTCAATGAAAGATCTTGGTGATGCCTCCTGCATATTGGGAATTAGGATCTATAGAGATAGATCTAAAAGGATATTGGGATTGTCCCAATCCAGGTACATTGACACCATACTAAAGAGGTTTAGTATGGAAGAGTCTAAACGTGGGTTTTTACCCACGATCTCAGGGCTCACTCTCTCCAAAGAGATGTCTCCCAAGACTGATTTGGAGAGAGCTCGCATGCAAGGGATACCCTATGCTTCGGCAGTAGGCTCTATCATGTTCGCGATGCTATGTACCAGACCTGATGTAGCATACTCACTAAATGTAGTGAGTAGGTATCAAGCTGATCCTGGAGAGAGTCACTGGACAGCTGTGAAGAGCATTCTCAAGTACTTGCGAAGGACTAAGGAGATGCTCTTGGTGTATGGTAACGGAGAACTCCAAGTGGAGTCCTTTACCGATTCGAGCTTCCAGAGTGATAAGGACGACTCTAAGTTGCAGTCGGGTTTTGTCTTTACCCTTTACGGAGGGGCGGTTAGCTGGAAGAGTTCCAAGCAGGAAACCGTGGCAGACTCGACAATGGAGGCTGAATACATCGCTGCCAACGATGCTGCCAAAGAGGCTGTCTGGATCAAGAAGTTCATTACCGAACTTGGAGTGGTTCCATCCATTGAGCATCCAATACCTTTGTATTGCGATAACAATGGAACGGTGGCTTTAGCCAAGGAACCCAGGTCCCATCAGCGATCCAGGCATATTCTGAGGCGGTATCACCTGATCCGGGAGATAGTTGATCGCCGGGAGATCGAGGTCAGGAGGGTTGACACGAAGAATAACACAGCGGATCCACTCACGAAGGCCATTCCCCAGATACAGTTTTAGAGACTCTTCGGGATGCTCGGTATGCGATATTACAGCAGCTGGCCCTAGTGCAAGTGGGAGATTGTTAGTTGTATGTATGCCCTAGAGGCCAGTATTGTACAGATGATGTATATTGGATGCTTGGACATATATAGAGAGGACTTTCTTGCTCGTCATGATAGTATGCTATCTAGTTGCTCTTTACTTTAACATGTATACATGTCTCTTTATACTGTTTTATTGTTACATGTTGGTAAAGCCCTTAGGATGTGTACTTGACTACTTGGACTATGATGTAGATCATACTAGTGGGGACATGGTAGTCCATAAGTACATCCTTCAAGGTCCCTAGTCCTGGGTGTATCGAGACAGGGCATCGATATACTAGAGTAGACCAGCGTATACGCTTCTCGACCGATGAGATGGGCGATGGATGATCCCATATCCATTAGTGTTTGACATCAGAGATGGTATACGGGTGCTCAGTGGAGACTGGGTACACTGGACGGACTCGCCGAGAACTCCCAGATGGTATTATACTTCACGTCAGATGGCAGTTCTCTGGTGACACTTATGCAGGTTAGTCTGTAGACCCGAGATCGTCATAGAGTCTTGTGAGATTCCCACTGTGCTTTGATTTCCACCTTACCACGTCCATGAGGGCGTGCAAAACGGTGGTTTTTGGGTACAGTCCCGAGTCACATGAAGGAAATGAGCGATAGGAGGGGTTTCGTCTCTCCCGGTATTGGGGGTTGATGTTGCTCAGTGCTCGATTGGCCGTAACAGGGAAGTCCCTGGACAGGGCTGTTCAGAGATTTACTGGTAAGTGTTACCAGTAGTTTCTCGACCAGTTATGAGCTTCACATCGGCACGACTTATCGGTTATTGGGGTCTGACGTTTACCAACCCTAGACTTGATATGCGACATATCAGACGAGGAGACCGGACTGTACGGGAAGTGTTACCGGCTGGCTTTCACAGGAGTTGGAGCGGGCTTGCTTGCTGATCTTCTGATCGCTCAATACCCGGGTAGCCGTTACGTCCAGCTAGTACCGCTGACGGCTTGTGGGTGCGTGATGTGATCATCACCTACTGCCGGCGTATTGACGAGTCTTTAGAGTCCTACACAGAGGTTTTACTGGCTGAGGCGAAACGAAATAGGAGCACGTATGTGATATGTGCGAGACCGAGAATAAATGCGTGTATGTGATACCGTATTCTATTCTCACGACTTTTTGTATCGGTCAGGTTATATATGATATGACCGGGTTATCGAATCAAGTGTTGATTCGATAAGTCGATACGATGGATGTTAGCCGGTTATATGAGATATGACCGGATTATTAAGTCAAGTGTTGATTTAATAATTAAGTGTATAATTGTATATTAGATATACTAATTTACATTTGCTAACACTTGTTCACTTTAGGGTTTTTCTCACATGCACACTATTTTAACATGTATATGATATATGTTAAAATGTGTTATCATATTGTATCATGGTTGATGATACACATGACTTGTGTGTATGAGACATACACCATTCTATGAATTATGATGGATTAAGATTATTTAAGATAATTACAAAATTAGTGGAGTTTTGGAATGAGCATGAAGCTTGTAGAAGCTTAACTTGCTTTGACAAAGTCTACTAGGTTTGTCTTTACCTTAGATTCCTTTTAACCCAACCATAATCAATTAGCTATGGTTATGGCTCTACAAGGGTTAGTATATGATACTCACTCACCATGGTTACTCTTCTCACTTGATCATTATCCTCATTCCTTTCTTTTGTTCATCTTCTTCATTGAGCAAAAGATATAGCTTGCTAGGGTTTTGAAAAAGAGTGAAACTTTGTGAGAATTAAAAATCCAAAAAGAACCCACTTCATATTTCTCCATCCTCATCAAGACTAGCACTCTTGTATAGGGTGTTTCCTTCACTAATTCTCAAATTAGTGAAGTAGGAGCTTGAGTCGGAATTCCCTCGACGTAGATCATCTTCGGCCTCGGAGACTTCAAGCAAAGTCGCATCCCACGCGTCGTGAAGCCATGCAAGAGCCCGGAAGAACCTTGATCGCAGCGATGGGACTTCATCAAGGAGCTTTAGAAGCGAAGGACCGATCTACAAAGGTTGTATTTCGTATTCCCTTTAGAGTAAAGATGTTTACTTGCTAATTGTTTCGCCTAAACTCTAGTTAACGATCTTGCTTAGTGTTATTCGGCACATAAAAATTTAATTTTGGCATGGTCGATGCCTTGTAGAGCCTCGTTAGTGTGCCTAGTAACCCTACAGGTTGGGGCTGGGGCTGGGGCTAGGGCTGGGTTTGGGGCTGGGGCTGGTTGGGGCTGGGGTTGGGGCTGGGCTGGGGCTGGGGCTAGGGTTCGGTTGGGGTGGGGCTGGGCTGGGGCTGGGGCTGGGGCGGGGCTAGGCTGGGGCTGGGGCTAGGGTTCGGTTGGGGTTGGGCTGGGGATATTGCTATATGGGATAAACTAAAAGGGGGTTTTGTGCAATTAATAGAAAACAAGAAAGATGTGAAAAAATAACAATATGTAATATTACAACTATCCAATCCAAATTTCTCGTTTTCCTTATCCTAATATAAATATATATTTATTGATTACCTTGACATTTCCAGCTTCTTTAATAGCCTTTATGATTTTAACTTGATCAACCAACTGATCATGATATTTGTAGCCCTGCATAGAGATCACCACATCAACTTTCTTTATTGCCTCCACCAAGCTCTTGTGATCATGCATATCATCCTACATATATTCAACATATATATCATCAGGTCTTTCTAAAATCAATGACCTTTAATTCAAAAAAAACAAACACACACACAGGGAGTGAATTAATGAAGAAAAGAGGGTCCACTTTTCGTTAGGTGTCGTCAAAAGTTTATATCCTCCATCAATTATCAAGCTACCGAGAACGAAAAGCCACCTTTGTTAGTCGAGAGTCATGGTAATAGACCTGTCATTATAGATCATAGTCAATTGTTTTTCCTGTCATTTTCTTGATCCAGATGCTAATCAACTTGTTAATTGGTTACTGTTTTTATGACGTATTTGTCTATATTTGTTGACAGTGGCCTTTCTTTTGGATGAACATGTTTTTTAGATGCATGTTTCAGTCATGTGAATTCATATGTTGCGTATAACGTTTTATGATATCAGTATCCTATATTTGTAGTTTTAATTGTTGATTGTTATAGATGAATGCCATTGCAATAATAGTTTTTGGTAGATGAATGCTATTGCAATGTAGGATGATCAGTTCTATCAATCTTGATCTCAATGGTTTAAAATCAAGTTACACATACAACACGAATGCACAACAAACGCATAATTAGAGAGTGATTCAAGATGTTCAAATTAAAACCAATATATGATACTCGATGATAATATAAAACCTTCATATTCTCATCGATACTCATATATGAAACTAAAAGCGCCACTTAGTCCCCGTCTATCGGTTAACATACGTGCGATGTTCGTCGTGACATAGAACTATACGAAGGTTGTTAAATATCGGACGGTATAGCTCGATACTAACAACCGTCGTATAGTCTATGCGACGAGAAAATTCAATCGTATGGTAACCGATAGATTTGTCCCGTGTGGACAAGTTAAGAATGTATAAAGCAAACACTTTCATTTACTTGTGTTTTCATCCATTTCGAGATATTTCGTCGGTACATTTCCGCTAGTTCTCTGTGTACAAAGATAGATTAGATGTTCATTTCAACGTTGTTTCACAGCTTTGAAATGATTATCTATTCTATTACAGTGTACTCAGAGAACAGCGGGGAGGTGCTGCCGAAATTTACTCGAAACGGTTGAAAGCACAAGTGATGGGTGTTCGCTCTATACATTCTTAATGGGATAGAAGCCTTACCCCAGACAGCCGGAACGCACACATACAACAAGAATACACAACAATCGCATAATTAGAGAGTGATTCGAGATGTTCAAGTTAAAACCAATAGATGATACTCGATGATAATATGAAACCTTCATATTCTCATCGATACTCATATATGAAACTAAAAGCGCCACTTAGTCCCCGTCTATCGGTTAACATACGTGCGATGTTCATTGTGACATAGAACTATACGAAGGTTGTTAATTATCGGACGATATAGCTCGATACTAACAACCGTCGTATAGTCTATGCGACGAAAAAATTCAATCGTATGGTAACCTATAGATTTGTCCCGTGTGGACAAGTTAGGAATGTATAAAGCAAACACCTTCATTCACTTATGTTTTCATCCGTTTCGAGATATTTCGTCGGTACCTTTCCGCTGGTTCTCCGTGTACAAAGATAGATTAGATGTTCATTTCAACGTTGTTTCACAGCTTTGAAATGATTATCTATTCTATTACAGTGTACTCAGAGAACAGCGGGGAGGTGCTGTCGAAATTTACTCGAAACGGTTGAAAGCACAAGTGATGGGTGTTCGCTCTATACATTCTTAATGGGATAGAAGCCTTACCCCCGACAGCCGGAACACACACAAACAACAAGAATACACAACAATCACATAATTAGAGAGTGATTTGAGATGTTCAAGTTAAAACCAATATATGATACTCGATGATAATATGAAACCTTCATATTCTCATCGATACTCATATATGAAACTAAAAGCGCAACTTAGTCCCCGTCTATCGGTTAACATACGTTCGATAATTTATTCTTTTCAACGACAAACGCATACACAAAGCATATACACGGATTTTCTCCTTTGTCAGTAACTATCATGTTCTTATATTTCTCAATATAGTCACCATAACCTACAATTTATATGTTATACAGTCTAACATGGCCCATGAGTACGTCAGAGTTAAGGACTGGATGTATGTGGATTGGCAACAACGTATGTAACCTAAGTTTGTCGCAGGAGTTGCTGCTTTCATTGAATTTGCACGCGCACATAATAAGATCATAATAGAGAAGATTCTCTGTCTGTGCGATAGATGTGGCAATAAGTACTGGCAGAAGGTAGAATTGGCAGAGCTTCATATTGTAAAATATGGGTTTACTAGACTTTATAAACTTGGAAATATCACGGGGAAGGAGAATAATGCAGTACTGCGGCAGAAGAAGAAGGAGAACACGATAATGCGGCAGGAGAAGAAGAAGAATTCGGTAATGCGGCAGAAGGAGAAGACGGTAATTTATTTCTATCAGAAGAAATGGAGGATATGGTAGAGGTTGCCCTATATGAATCTATTCGTACCGAAGATGACATTCCTTCCGGTCAAGGACCGCGTGCAGATAAATATGAAAATTTCATGAATGATGCTAGAAAACCAATTTATGAGAATGCGAAGTATTCCACCCTCTCATGGTTCGTCCAACTTTTCCAGATTAAGTGCCTAAATGGATGGAGCAACAAGTCATTCACAATGCTTCTTTCGTTCATGAAAGATTCTTTGCCCCCGGAAAATAACGTGCCCGACAGCTGGCACGGAGCCCAGAAGATGATGCCTGATTTGGGTCTAAAGTGCGAGAAGATTCAAGCATGTCCTAAAAATTGCGTGTTGTACCGGAAAGAGAATTCAGATTTGAAAGAGTGTCCAACATGCAGAGAGGCCAGGTATAAGCCGAAAGATTCTGATAAGAAGCCTGATATACCTGTCAAGATAGCACGATACTTTTCCATAACACAGAGGCTACAGAGGCTATTCAGGTGCAAGACATGATGGGTAACCTCCGACACCCGAGAGGTACTCAGGTAACCTCAAGGACGGTGACAGGGAGGTTCTTGTTTACCCAGACTTGACACTACTGTTGTTCCAGACTATGAGACCCGGCAAGAGGATAAGTATAACGTCGTTCTAAACTAGCTTTAGAAGTGTACGTAGATATTATTCTGCCAGCGGGTTGTCATAGTCAGTGGGAGCAGCGGAAGCATAGTGGACAAGTAGCTTATGTCTATTTATAGGCTTGAGCAAAGATAGCGGAGATAGATCATCTAATTTTGATGAGACAGTCATGGCTTTGTTAGTTATATGTATGCCCTAGAGGCCATTACTGTACATTGGATGTATATTGTAGTGGATGCTGGGACATATATAGGGAGGACTTTCTTGCTCGACATGATAGTATGCTATCTGGTTACTCTTTACCTTAACGTGTACATTGATTGTCTCTCTGTTACATGTTGGTAAAGCCCTTAGGATGTGTACTTGACTACCTAGACTATGATGCAGATCATACTAGTGGGGACAGATAGTCTATAAGTACATCCTTCAAAGTCCCTAGTCGTGGGTGTATCGAGACAGGGCATCGATATACCAATGTAGACTAGCGTATACCTTCTCGACCCATACAGATGGGCGATGGATGATCCCATATCCATTGGTGTTTGACATCAGAGATGATATACGGGTGCTCAGTAGAGACTGGGTACACTGGACGGACTCGCCGAGAACTCCCAGATGGTATTATACCTCACGTCAGATGGCAGTTCTCTGGTGACACTGGTACAGAGTAGTCTGTTGACCCGAGATCGTTATAGAGTCTTGTGTGGTTCCCACTGTGCTTTGATTTCCATCTTACCACGTCCAAGAGGGCGTGCAAAACGGTGGTTTTTAGGTACATTCCTGTGTCACATGGAGGCAATGAGCGATAGGAGGGGATTCGTCTCTCCCGGTATAGGGGGTTGATGTTGCGCTGTGTTCGATTGGCTATAACAGGAAATCCCTGGCCAGGGTTGCTGAGATTTACTGGTAAGTGTTACCAGTAGTTTCTCGAACAGTTATAGACCTCATATCGACACGACTTATCGAGCTATTGGGGTCTGACGTTTACCACCCCTAGGCGAGATATGCGACATATCAGACGATCAGACCGGACTGTACGGTAGTGTTACTGGTCGGATTCACTGGAGTGTGAGCGGGCTTGCTCGTCGATCTTCAGATCGCTCAATACCCGGGTGGCCGTTACGTTTAGCAGACCGCTTGCGGCTTGTGGGTGTTTGATATGATCATCATCTGCTGCCGGCGTATTGACGAGTCTTTAGAGTCCTACACAGAGGTTTCCTGGTTCAAGCGAAACGAAATAGGAGCGCATATGAGATATGTGCGGGACCGAGAATAATACGTGTATGTGATACCGTATTCTATTCTCACGATGAATGTGTTGAATGGTTGTATGCGATATAACCTAGTTATCGAATTAAGGATTGATTCGATAAATCGATACATTGGATATTAGTCGGTTATATGTGATATGACCGGATCGTTAAATCAAGTGTTGATTTAATGATTTAATGTATAATTATATATTTGATATATTACTTTGCATTAACTAATATTGGTTCACTTTAAATGGATTTTCTCGCTCGGATGTGCACATTGTATATTCGATATATTTTCGTGCACTTGATTGTATCATGTTTGATGATACATGTTTGCTTGGTTAAGTGTAAAGAATTAAACCATGGTTATACATATAATTAGGGTTTTATTTTCCATTACTTATTTATTCATTTATTTATTTGTTTATACATTTTGGAAAATGAATGGAAAAGAGAAAAGAATGGTGGCTTTATTTGTTTGTTTGCTGAAGATTCATGAACCTTTGACTTAGTCACCATTCTTGTCTTCATTCTTAACCCTAACCATTTGAGCAAACCATGGTTTATTCTCTACACTTAACTAGGGTTAGATTATGATAAGGATTCCTTTGATTTTCTATTTGGATAATGATCATAATATTCATTATCTTCTTCTTCTTCTTCATCTTCAAGAAGAAACCTTCACTTCATCAATGGTGATTGATGATAAAGAGAGAGAAATCCAATTCTAAATTGAACCCACTTCCTATTTCTTCATCCTCTACCTCTTGCCAAGTAGTCGAGTGTGTTTTCTTCATAAGTTTCTTGACTTGGTGAAGTCGGAGCTTGATTTAGCGATGCCTCGACGTAGATCATCTTCGGCATGGACATCGATGACCTAGCCCGTCTATTCTCCGATGAAGCGAACGCGAGAGTCCAAGATCGGATTTGTACAGCGGAGATGACTTCTTCATGGAGCTATGGAGGTGGATAAACGGATCTACAAAGGTTGTATTTCCGTATCTCTTAGTTAAGTTGTTAACTAGTTATCTTTTCGCCTAAACATCTAGCCGACGATCCGTAGTTTAGGGTTTCTCGGCACCGTAGATTTTGAAATTGGCATGTTCGATGCCTTGTGAGACCTCATTAGGGTGCCTAGGAACCCTACAGTGGTATCAGAGCCTAGCTAGAGGCTTAGGCGAAGTCTAGACGCGATTTGAAGTCCGATCGAACCGAAATTTAGAACCCAAAATAGCTCTCTGTCATTTTTTCAAAAACTGGGATTTTTCCAAATTAAAAATTGCTAAAAAATTCAGCAGGGAAATATAAGAATTACGGAGCAAAAATATTTTCATGAACAGTATAAACGGCGGCGGAACCGCGGCAGAAGCCTTGCTTCTGCGGCGGTTCCGCGGCAACATGGTGACGTCATCCTCCCCTTTCTGCACAGTAATTCATGTATTCAGATGCTGATTTTTCTGGGAATTTTTAATATTTATTCAAGAGTTGAATTTTCTGGGGTTGTTTTGGGGATTCGGTGTTTCGATCGGAGTATCAAATTTTGTCTATGTGGCTTTCCGGATAAACTTTTAGAATATGTTAAAAAGTTCGACCGGATATAAATACCCAATTTTTCCCCTGTCGGGAAATTTCCAAGTGTTGGATTTTTCCGTAGTTTAACGACGTTCTAAGTAGTGCAAGTAACGCGATGGACCCTCTAGAAGACAACAAACCTTAACTCGATTATGTGACCGTCTTGAACTGCCCTTTGAACCTTAGGGTTTGGGGCAGTACGGCGTGCCACATGTGAGGTGTTGGCTTGACCCTTCTACAGCTGGACCGTCGGTAATGAGGCACGAACTGAATGTTGTTAGACTCATATTTCATGTGTTGATCTGTATCGGGAAAACTTGGGTGTTCGATTGTTCGATCGGAAAGTTTGACATTTTCTATTTATCCGGAATGGGATACAATAATTGGAATTCACAAAAAGTTATGAGATAACTGAATGAATGTTATAAACATAGCAGTTTAGTCTCACTTGATCGGTTGCCACGGAGTTTTGATGTGATCAAAAGTCCGTCGCAATCACGTAGTGTACGCGGATACTCGCCGGATAAACTTAATAGATAGCCTCACTCTATAGCCCCGACCAAGTGACTGTAGGAGAACCCCATCGCCGAAAGCATCCGTTCGGGTGCTCGCGGCAGCGGTGTTCCGCCTTGGTGCACTTCGTCGACGGTATCGGGGGTGCGGCCGTCTACTGAAGTTTGCGACGAGCATTCGATCAGGATGTCGGGAATCTTGTTGAATTGCCCGACTTGATATTGAAAAGAGTTTTCGATAATGAGACTAAAATGCGGGGTTTATAATTGTTAGGCATGCGATGTCTTAAGAATTCATTTGGTCAGGCATGCGATGTCTGAGGTGGTTGCGGATTCCAACTGTTGTAGTTTTACACTTTCTTTTCTATGACCGTAAGTGTAATATGTGATATCGCCGGTTTCGTTGCTATATGTCAACGACAATTGGGATGCGCATATTTACTTACGTTGATGACATGTGATGTTATGTGTTGCTGGATATGTTATATTGGATCGTCGTATTTGAATAGCCGGGGGGTTTTTATGTGAGATGAGTGTTTTTCATTTTCATTCATGTAAAAACTTGTATGTAATATTCTTTTATTGGGGCACTTCCAGGTTGCGGAAGTTGTCACCTTTTGTATATTATTTACTTTTCCGCACTAGGATAGACCCAAGGAGGGGAGCACAAGTAACCGGGTTCTGGAGTCCAGTGGGAGACCAACTCGAGGAGTCGAGTCCGGGTCTCCTAACTCTAGAATTGGTAGGGTTGCATGCCGCTCTCGTAGGGGTCTAGGGGTGTGGGTTTGGCTATTCATCACGACCGTGGAATCCGTGTTTTATACTGCCTCGTATTGAAAACACGGAGTACTAGTATATCCAATATTTCATATGAATCTTCTGCTGCGATATCTGTGATGTGATCATGTGATGTTCTGTGATAGATACAGTATATAGTATATATGATATATTATATAGACGTTACTTATGTTTTACACCCGCGCTAGCCCTGCCCCGCTCTGTCGTTAGTTACCTAACCTAACGGTGCACGAGGGGACATCGAGGCGAATGCGGATGGCATAAGTGTACGTCGTATTCATCTGTGATGTTTAGGTACTTAAATGATGGGACTTCATTAATGTGATTAATGAAATAAAAGAAACCTAAGATGTTTTAGAATCGAATTTCAAAATAAAACAGGTAGCTACAGTTCTTGCTTTGCACAGAGGTATATGTGATATATCCTGCACCTTATTCGATGAGGAAAGGACCGAGATCCCTTCACCGGGAGTGACTCCTTTAGCAATAACTGGCAGATGCTACACACTCGGTTTGTCTTTTGATTGCTTTTAAGTGTTTTTTCTTTGCACAGTGATATATATGATATATCCCGCACCTCATTCGATGAGGAAAGGACCGACGATCCCTTCACCGGGAGTGACTCCTTTAGCAAAACTAGAAAAGCCTCAAAAACACTCCATTTCAAAATTCATTTGATTCTACAACGATATCAAGTTCATTACGCAATAGGTTTTTCAGAAAAACCTGTCGTAGCCCTCCGTCATTTCAGATAAGTTGTATATAGTATTCGTGCTGCATTTGTTGGCTTTCGTCAAGGTGCAGTGTGCGGTAGCTATATGCTGCTTATCTGCCAGCATACGATGCGATAGGATTAGGGTAGTCGTGCGGCTTTGTTGGCTTTCGTCAAGGGTCGTGCGGGTGGGTTTAATTCAATCAAGAAATGTACGGGTTGAACTTGACTAGCGGGCTATGGTTTTTTGGCTTTCGTCAAGGTCATAGCACGTTAGGGGCAAAATATTATCGGGAATTTCAAGTGTTGAAAGTTGCAATGAGATTGCATACCTTCTATGAGATAGTTGGATCCCGATACCCATTGCGAGTAAGTGTTACTCCTGGGAGAGTTTTATACATTACGATTAGCCGATCAAGTAGGTGTCTAGAAAGGTGTCAACGGGGTTGCGCCTCTGGGAAAACGAGGTTTACATTAATTAGGTTCGTGCGAAAGCACGGGGGACCTCTCTCAAAGTACCGACACTGGCCTGGCTGAAAGATTGGCGAACTTGTAGTGTGTAATTAATCCTGGCTAGTCTTTCCTTTTAGGGTTTGAAGGAAGATTTGATAAAAAGCAGTGGGAGCCATCCTGATTAGATAAAATAATAACCAATCTATTCTTGCAAGAGCGCACGCTGAGTGTTTTCTTCTCTCTCTCTCCAGGTAGCGACCATATCACGCCTTAATCAAGATAATAAAACGGATTATTGACCGAACCCGCTTGTTATACTGAGCTGGGGAACGTTGGTCCCGCTCCAACTTATAATTGTTATAAGACAGAGCAGGAAATTGGGGATTACCAGAATTCCCGTGCCGTCCAAACGAAGAGAGTGCATGCTGATGCATCATCTTCGGGTGTGTTCATTACAGAGAACTGTTTCTCAGTATCCTTTACATCCTGGGTATGTGATACCAGATCAGGATCCCAGATATGTAATCTGTTACATAGGGCTACAGAAAGGTAGAGAACTGAGAACGGGTGATAAGTTTCATGAGGCAGAAAATGGGGCAAGTGTTGCAGCCAAGTCTGTCGGTCACTGTCACCCTGTATTACCAATACATTGATTCTGAACGAATGTTATTAGATACCGAACCTGATATACAAAATCATATCTGTCTCTTTATTAGTAAAGAAACGATAAAATTTTGTATTGTTGGATAATGTTTTGAACATTTCCTATATCAAAAGTTGATCGGTTCAGGCACGTTATCTAAAAGCATTAATGTTCTAAATCAAACTACAGTTCTTTATATACGGAACACACAGAAGAGGAAGAGTTCGGATATGAACGCATCCTTCTTGAGGCATTGTAGACTAGGTCATATCAATGCGACCCAACTGGCTGAAGTTACATTTTAGATGCATATTTAAATCAGTTTGAATTTACATCTTGTGAAACTTGCCAGTCATGTCACAAAGATATCATGACCATAGCCCTGTTTATTGGAAACAGAGAAAGAGTTAGTGAACTCTTGGGATGATACATGGTGATGTATGTAGGTCCCCAGTCTACACATGCCAGGACCGGTTCTTTATACTTCATTACGTTCTCTGATAATCTCTCAAGATTCAGACATATGTTCCTGTTGAAACACAAGTCTGAACCTTTTGAGATATTCACAGAATATAAGTTAGAAGTAGAGAACCAAAATACGGGTATAAGTATTATGTCCTTTGATGTGATCAGGGAGGAGAATACTTGAGTACGGAATTCTTGAACTATTCTAAAGGAGAATGAGATTCTCTCTCAGCATTACTCCTCTGAATACACCATAGCACGATGGTATATCGGGGCGGAGCAATAACACCCTATATGATAAGGTGTGCTCTATGATGCGTACTACTGAGTTACCTATTTCCTTTTGGGAGTTATGCACTTGAGAAGCTGCATACCTATTGAAAAGGGTTCAAATCAAATCAGTTGCCTACCACTTCATATGTGATATGGAAAGGGAAGAGCCCATGTCTTAAGTTAGTTAAGATTTGGGGTTGTCCGGCTTATGTCTAAAAGCAAAATCTGGACAGGCTCGAGGCAAGGTCTGTTATGTACAACTGGAAAGGTTCCAGCTATACAAACAACAGCAGATGATTTGGTAGAACCAAAGGATTCAATAGATACCAACGAACCTCAGCCTCTCCGCCGATCTAGTAGGGTTTTCTCACCCACCTGAGAGATACATCGGTTTCTCAATGACAGTGGGAGCAAGGACTGCATCATGAGATAATGACCCAACTAGTTTCGAGCTGGCCATCAGGAGTGTGACTCTGTAAGAATGGCTGGATGCTTAGCGATCTGAGATGGAATCCTTATACACCAACAAAGTATGGACTTTGGTTGCTATATCTGAAGGGTTAAATCCCCATCAGAAGCAAGTATATCTTGAGAAGATTACTTGGTGTAGATGGAAAAGTTGAAACTTTCAAAGCTGGACTTGTTAAAGGTTTTCGTCATCGACCAAGCGTGGATAATGATGAAACCTTTTCAAGTAGCTATGCTTAAGTCCATCCAGATCCTACTTGCCACGGTTACATACCATGACTACGATATCTGGTGGTTGGGTGTCATGACAGCTTTTCTAAATGATGTTTAGAAGAGAGAGTCTATAAGTACACAGCCAGAGGGCTTCGTAGACAGTGGGAGCAGCGGAAACGTGTGCAAGATGCTTTATAGGATAAAGCAGGCATCGCGGAGTTGGAACATCTGTTTTGATGAAGCGGTCAAAGAAGTTGACATCATCAAAATGGTAGATGAACCTTGTATAAACAAAAAGGTAGTAGGGAGTATGGAGGTGATCCTCGTAGAGTACCTGGATGACATACTCTTGATAGGGAAGGAGTTTCCTATGCTACGCTCGATCAATCTCCGCTTATCACTATGATTCTCCATATAGGATCAAAGTGATACCTACTAAATTCTGGACTTTGGATCTATGAGATAGATCTAAATGGATGTTAGGCTACTCACTAGCTGTAGTGAGATGGTATCATTCGATCCTGGGGAGAATCACTGGAAGTGTTCCAGGGTGATAAAGACGACTGAATGTCAGTCACAGGCATTGTCTATACCCTCAGTAAAGGGACGGTATGTTGGAAGAGTTCCAAGCTAGATACCGTGGCATACTAGACGATAAAGGCAGGATACATCACTACTTAAGATGCTACCGAAGAGGCTGTTTGGCTGTATATTGGTTCATGAGATGAACTACGTTCCTACCATTGTGAGACAATGGAGTTGTGGCTTATGCCGAGGAAGGCCGGTCCCATCAGTGATCCAGACATATTCTAAGGCAGTATCACCTGATCATGGAGATGGTTGATCTCCAGGGGATCGAGGTCAGGTGAGTAGACTTAGAGGACAACACAGCGGATCCACTCACAAAGGCCTGTTCCCAGAGAGAGACTTTTATGGGATGGTTGAGTATGAGATACTGCAACCACTGCTACAGATGGCCCTAGTGCAAGTGGGAGATTGTTAGTTATATGTATGCCCTAGAGGCCATTACTGTACATTGGATGTATATTGTAGTGGATGCTGGGACATATATAGGGAGGACTTTCTTGCTCGACATGATAGTATTCTATCTGGTTACTCTTTAGCTTAACGTGTACATTGATTGTCTCTCTGTTACATGTTGGTAAAGCCCTTAGGATGTGTACTTGACTACCTAGACTATGATGCAGATCATACTAGTGGGGACAGATAGTCTATAAGTACATCCTTCAAAGTCCCTAGTCGTGGGTGTATCGAGACAGGGCATCGATATACCAGTGTAGACTAGCGTATACCTTCTCGACCCATACAGATGGGCGATGGATGATCCCATATCCATTGGTGTTTGACATCAGAGATGATATACGGGTGCTCAGTAGAGACTGGGTACACTGGACGGACTCGCCGAGAACTCCCAGATGGTATTATACCTCACGTCAGATGGCAGTTCTCTGGTGACACTGGTACAGAGTAGTCTGTTGACCCGAGATCGTCATAGAGTCTTGTGTGGTTCCCACTGTGCTTTGATTTCCATCTTACCACGTCCAAGAGGGCGTGCAAAACGGTGGTTTTTGGGTACAGTCCCGAGTCACATGGAGGCAATGAGCGATAGGAGGGGATTCGTCTCTCCCGGTATAGGGGGTTGATGTTGCGCTGTGTTCGATTGGCTATAACAGGAAATCCCTGGCCAGGGTTGCTGAGATTTACTGGTAAGTGTTACCAGTAGTTTCTCGAACAGTTATAGACCTCATATTGACACGACTTATCGAGCTATTGGGGTCTGACGTTTACCACCCCTAGGCGAGATATGCGACATATCAGACGATCAGACCGGACTGTACGGTAGTGTTACTGGTCGGATTCACTGGAGTGTGAGCGGGCTTGCTCGTCGATCTTCAGATCGCTCAATACCCGGGTGGCCGTTACGTTTAGCAGACCGCTTGCGGCTTGTGGGTGTTTGATATGATCATCATCTGCTGCCGGCGTATTGACGAGTCTTTAGAGTCCTACACAGAGGTTTCCTGGTTTAAGCGAAACGAAATAGGAGTGCATATGAGATATGTGCGGTGTAAGTCCACGTTGCGACCCCCGGTTCTTACGGGGAGGCGGAAACGGTATAAAAATCAAATTTTTAGCGCATGGGGCAACATGGACTAACAAAGTCGGGATCTTTTCCTAAACTAAAACTAGCAAACTTGCTAAATAGAGTTAGCTACTCGGAAAGATGGTTATACCTAAACTTGAACTCCTTCTTCTTCAAACTTTTTAGAGGTTGATGGTTCTTTCTTTGTCGCCTTCTTCCGTCGAAGATGGATTCACCTGAGGGTTCAACCTTCGGGCTCTTACTCGAACTTTGAGTGAACTAGGATCTCCGGCTTGCTAAACCTTGAACCCTAGAGAGAGTAGAGTGTATCTATGGAGTGCTTTCTTTTTCAAGGTGAGGGATTCTCAACACATGAGAAGGAATCACCTTGAGCTTGAGGAAGAAGAAGATGAAGAGAGGAGAGAGAATGGTTATGAAAGAATGAGCTCTTTTCTTTTGCAACCATAACTAAAAGAAAAGGAATTATCTAATTAATAATAATAAATCAAAAATGAAATAGTTGATGGTTGTATTTGGAATGACCACTATCATACTTTCAATAAATGAATGTAAGCATGAATCAAGGAGAATCCTTTCAAAGCATGATGGTGGTCAACATTCAACCATGGTCAACAAGTCAACCATGGTCAACAAGTCAACAAAATCAACCATAACAATATTTTATTTAATTACTATTATTAATTGATATTTCATAAATCTATTAGGGTTTGGAAAATGACGACTGTCAACTGTGCATACGCACCCGCTTCGAAACCCTAATGAAATACCTCATCCTCCGCCTCAAGCAACTGTGCATACACACCTGCATTCTCATTCCGAGGAACAAGAATACCAAGATATAAAAGCAACCCCAAAACTTATACCAGTATCTGGCTCAAACCAGAGCCTGCCAGTATAATCCGTCCGGACTCCAAACGTGCACAAGTGCGCGGATGAGAACGAACCCTGCCGCAAAACCATGCGACCTCTACTCTGTTTTGCCCAGAGGCGAATACCCTCTGTGTGGGACTCTAAAGACTCGACACTACGCTGGCAGTGGGTTTAACCACAGACCGCAAGCGGCACTAGCTGTGCGTAACGGTCCCCAGGTAGATGCCGACAAGAAGGTTGACGAGGTGAACCCCATCTGAACTCCTACTGAGTCCGAATATGACATTCTCCGTACAGTCCGGCCTGTTCGTCTGATACATCGCATGTCGGGCCTAGGGGGCGGTAAAACGTCAGTCCCCCAATAGCGGTACAAGTCGTGTCGGAGTGAAGCCCAAAACACCTTGAGATAACACTGGAAGCCTACCAGTATATCTTGCTTGCCCTGGCCAGGGACTACTCGTGTAATGGATCTCCTAGACACAGCGCGATGTCAACCCCCAATACCGGGAGAGACGAATCCTGTCTAACCGTCACTGCCTCCAAGTGCTTCGGGACTGCACCCAACCACTACCTGTTTGCACGACTCCTTTGAGCCGTGGTAGGGTAGTGATCAAAGTGCAGTGGGAACACACTCGAGGCGAAGTGCCAGTGTCAAGTCAGCGGACTAAGCTGTACTCATGTCACCTGGGAACTGATGACTGACGATAGGTATAATACCAACCTGTCAGTTCCCGACGAGTCCTGTCCAGTGTACTCGTAACCTAACGAGCACCCGTATACTATCTCCAGTACGACGTACTGATGGCTGTGGGACAGACCATCTCCCACACTGGGATGAGAAGCGCATACGCTAGTCTACTCCGGAGTATCGATGCCCTGTCTCGATAGTCCTGCGACTAGGGACCTGTATAAGGATGTGCTTATAGATTACCCAGCCCCCACTAGTGTGACTGCCATCACAACGCTGGTAATCAAGCAAAGATCCTAAGGGCTCCACTAATGCGTATAAGTGATATACTGAAATAAACACAAGTACACATTGAAGTAGAAACAAACCAAGTAGCATACTACTATATTGAGCAAGATTGTTTATACAAGGTGAATATCCCAAGCTTCCATCAAGTAATATACAAACTAGTATGATACAGTAATGGCCTCTAGGGCATATACACTAACAATCTCCCACTTGCACTAAGGCCATGTACTGGCGTATCGAAGACCTATCATCTCGATCAGCCGCTCGAACTGAGTCTGGGGTAGGGCCTTGGTGAATGGATCTGCAATGTTCTCTTCTGAAGCAACCCTCCGAACCTCGATCTCCTTGCGATCCACGATCTCCCTGATCAGGTGATACCGCCTCAAGATGTGCCTGGATCTTTGATGGGACCTGGGTTCCTTCGCTAAAGCTATAGCCCCGTTGTTGTCGCAATACAGAGGTATTGGGTCAACAATGGACGGAACCACCTGAAGTTCTTTCAAGAACTTCCTCATCCAGACAGCTTCTTTTGCGGCATCAGATGCAGCGATGTATTCCGCTTCCATCATCGAGTCTGCAACGGTTTCCTGTTTGGAACTCTTCCAACACACCGCCCCTCCATTGAGGGTAAAGACAAAACCCGACATGGACTTGGAATCATCCTTGTCACTCTGGAAGCTGGAGTCAGCAAAGGCCTCGATCTGGAGGTCTTTTCCGCCATACACCAAGAACATCTCCTTAGTCCTTCTCAGGTACTTGAGAATGTTCTTTACCGCTATCCAGTGTTTCTCCCCAGGGTTTGACTGATACCGGCTTACCACACTCAGTGCATAAGCTACATCCGGTCTGGTACAAAACATCGCATACATTATAGAGCCTACCGCAGAAGCGTAGGGTATAATAGACATGCGATCCCTCTCCAAATCAGTCTTGGGAGACATCTCTTTAGAGAGGGTGATCCCGTGACAAGCCGGTAGGTTACCGCGCTCGGAATCTTCCATACTGAATCTTTTCAGTACGGTGTCGATGTACCTGGACTGTGAAAGTCCTAATATCGTCTTGGATCTATCACGATGGATCCGGATCCCCAGGATGTATGAGGCATCACCCAGGTCTTTCATGGAGAACCTGTGTGACAAGAATCCCTTGACAGATTGTAGCATAGGAATGTCATTTCCTATTAAGAGAATGTCATCCACGTATAAAACGAGGAATATTACAGTTCTCGCTACAAATCTACTATAGATGCATGGTTCATCTGGATTTTTGATAAAGCCAAATTCCTTGACCGTCTCATCAAAACAGATGTTCCAACTCCGCGATGCCTGCTTTAGTCCATAGATGGACTTAAGCAACTTGCACACCTTTCCGCTGCTCCCACTCTGAATGAAACCCTCTGGCTGATCCATATAGACACACTCCTCTAAATTTCCATTTAGAAAAGCGGTTTTTACGTCCATCTGCCAAATCTCATAATCGTGGAAGGCAGCAATGGCAAGAAGGATCCGAATGGATTTCAGCATAGCCACTGGAGAAAAGGTTTCTTCATAGTCCAAGCCAGGTCTTTGATGGAAACCCTTTGCTACAAGTCTAGCTTTATAGGCCTCAACCTGTCCATCTACACCAATCTTCCTTTTGAAGATCCACTTGCATCCTACGGGTTTTATCCCGTCTGGAGCCATGTCCAACGTCCATACTTTGTTGGTGTACATGGACTCCATTTCGGTCCGCATTGCATCCAGCCATTTTACCGAGTCAACGCTCTGAACGGCCTGCTGGAAGCTAGTAGGCTCATCATAGTTTATGATGCAATCCTCTCTATCCCCGTCTATGAGAAAACCGCAGTATCTCTCGGGCGGATGAGACTGCCTACTACTTCTGCGGAGCGGCATAGGAATGTCCTGTTCTTTTGAACTTACTGGCTCTTCCAAGCTTTCAGTAATAGCTTGTGGTTCTGGAATTTCTTCCAGTTCTATTGCGTTCCCACTTATCTGGGTTTCCAAAAACTCAGTTTCCAAGAAGCGGGCATGTTGAGAAACAAAAACCTTTTGTTCCTCAGCGGAATAGAACAGATACCCCCTGGAGTTCTTTGGGTATCCCACAAACTTACACTGTACTGAACGTGCCTCGAGCTTGTCCGCATGCTGCTTTTTTACAAAAGCTGGACATCCCCATATCTTAAGGTACTTAAGACAGGGTTTCTTCCCACTCCACATCTGATATGGAGTGGTAGGCACAGTCTTGGTGGGAGCCTTGTTCAAGAGATATGCAGCTACTTCTAGTGCATAGCCCCAGAAAGATTGCGGTAACTCAGCCTTACTCATCATGGAACGAACCATATCCAATAGGGTTGGAATCCTTCTTTCCGATACACCGTTATGTTGCGGAGTGTATGGAGGAGTACGCTGAGAGAGATTCCATTTTCTTTTAAATAGTCCAGGAACTCGGCACTCAAGTATTCACCACCTCGATCCGATCTTAGAATCTTAATACTTTTGCCTGTTTGTTTTTCAACTTCATTCTTGTAATCCCGAAATTTCTCAAAGGCCTCGGATTTGTGCTTCATTAAGAAGACATGTCCATACCTAGAGAAATCGTCTGTGAAAGTAATGAAGTATGAATAACCGCTTCGCGCATGTGTAGACATTGGACCACACACGTCACTGTGTATGAGTCCCAAGAGCTCGCTCGCTCTTTCTCCGTGTCCAGTGAACGGAGTCTTTGTCATCTTTCCCATGAGACAAGATTCACAAGTGGCATAAGACTGATACTCGAACGGATCTAAGTATCCTTCTTTATGTAACTTAGTCAACCGTGTCTCATTGATGTGACCCAGTCTACAATGCCATAAGAAAGCCTGATTGATATCTGGAGACTTTCTTTTGTGTGTATTCTGGATATTGAAAATCTGTGGTTGGTTTAACATGTATATACCATTGCTCAGTGTACCTGACCCAATCAGAACTTGATTAAGGTGAATGTTTACAACATTACTTACAAACGCAAATTCATAACCTTCTTTAGAAACCAAAGATACAGAAATTATATTACAAGTTGCGTTGGGTACAAAAAAGCAATTACGCAAAACCAAAACATGCCCATCTGACATTCCCAGGTGATAGTCCCCCACGGCTTTAGCATCCATGCTAGCTCCGTTCGCAACTCTGAGGGTCATGTCACCTGCCTTCAAAAACCTACGGTTTCTCAACGCCTGCAAAGAATTACAGATATGAGATCCTGATCCGGTATCCAATACCCAGGAAGTAGAGTTTATAGAAAGACAGTTTTCAATAACATACACACCTGAAGCTGAAGCCGTAACCTGCTTCAGTTCCTGTGTCCTGGCCTTCCAAGCCCTGCAATCTTTCTTCCAGTGTCCACTCTTATGACAATAGAAGCATTCTTCCTTTCCAACAAGCTTCCCCACAATCTTTGTTGCCTTTTCCTTTCCCTTCGTACCCACTTTACTAACACCGCCTCTTGGTTTGGCGGGGGCTTTCTTCCTCTTTCCCTTGGCTTTCGCCTTGGACCTAGAGGAAGAAGATCCTCCTACAAACAAAGCGGGTATTTCCCTACCCTTCTGTAGGGTGCCCTCTGCGCTCCTCAGCAGGTTGAGGAGTTCTGAAAGTTCAACTTCCTTTTCTTGTAAGTTGAAGTTCAGTATAAACTGGGCGTAAGTGGATGGAAGGGACTGGAGAATTAAATCCGTATAGAGTTCACTGTCCAACGTGGTCCCAAGTTCCGCGAGCTCCTCAGTATAGCCAATCATCTTAAGCACGTGGTCCGCTACCGATGATCCGACGGCCAACTTTGTCGAAAATAACTTCTTCGACACTTCGTATCTTGCGATACGAGACTGCTCTCCATACAGTTCTTTTGTATGGAGAAATATGGACTCAAGGTCCATATTCTCATGCCTCCTCTGATGTTCGTTGTCCATAGAGGCAAGCACGAGGCACCTGGCCTTCGCACAATCAATCTCCCAAGTCTTACGGATTTCCTTATCCGCGACGCTGGAGGTGGGACCTGGGACGGAGGGAGCTTTGGTGGTAAGAAGATACCCCAGCTTGTCGTAAGCGATTGCCAATTTGACATTCCTGAGCCAATCTTTGTAGTTTGGCCCTGTCAGTATGTTTTTATCTAGAAGTAACTTAAGTCCAGTCATTTCGATTTGGTCGCTGCAGGGGGAAAGAAGAAACACTTAGCACGATGCTCTTGCAAGTTTAGAATGGTTTTTAATTTGTCTAAACAGGATGGCTCCCACTGTCTCTCGAATCCCTCCTCAAACCACAAAGGAAGAATTAGCCGGGATCAATCCCACCGCACAATACTTGCTTAACCGTTCAGCCAGGCCAGTGTCGGTACTTCGAGGGAGGTTTTCCAACGCTTTCGCGAAGTTCCTTAATTTAAGAACCTCTTTTCCCTGGGGGCGTAGCCCCGCTAACACCTTTCTAGGCACCTACTAGGTTTATAGCATTGATCGTTTAGTGAGAAATTTCCCTAGGAGTAGCATATACTCACAGTAGGATCGGGATCCAAATATCATCGCGTGACGAAAATGAAGGAATCCTACCATAATCATCACACTCCAAATGGTATGCAAATCTAGCAAGTTTCAGTACTTATGAAACTCCCAATGTGGATTTTTGCCCCATGCTCTTATGACCTTGACGAAGGTCAACAAATCATAAGTCACATGTCAAGTTCTGCCCGTCATTATCCAGGTTAATTTGAACCCACCCGTATATACCTTTGACGAAGGTCAACAAGGCAATACGACTGTCCCAAACCAACGCATCTATCTATGCTACATATGAACACCCAACAGCTACCAATCTCTATGTCTTGACGAAGGTCAACAAACATAGCTTGAATACTATTGAATATTCATACGAAATGACGGAGGGCTACGAATGGTTTTGGCGAAACCGTGAACGTAGTGAACTTGATATAATCGATGGAACGAGATAGCTTTTAGAAGGAGTGGCTCAAGCTCCGCATTTAAAAGTTAGTTTTGAAAAGAACCGAGTGGTTTTTCGAAAGTGTTCCAACGACTTTAGCTTGGTTTATTATCTTGCATTAGTTCTTTTAATGCGTGATATTCTTGCATTAGTTCTTTTAATGCGTCCCATCATTTAATCCTACCATTGCAGAAAACAACCAAAATATGACGTACGCTTATGCCATTCGCATTCGCCACGGGGTCCCGTCATCACTTGTTAGGTTACTTAACTAACGACAGAGCGGGGGCTGGGCTAGCGCGGCTGTAAAACATAAGCAACGCCTAAATATAAAGCAATGATAGACATTACAGATCACAGATGAATACATTGGATATACTAGCAATCCGCAATCCGTTCGAGCCTGCAACGAAAAGCGGATTACACGGTCGCGGTGAATAGCCAATACCCCACCCAAGACCCCTACGGGTGCGGCAAACTACCCGCCAAGCACTCGGCAGTTTGTGCACCCCTCCATGGGTCTATCCTAGGAGCAAAAACAGTAAAAAGAATTATACAATGACGGCTACAACCCCGACCCGGTTGTGCGGCCAAACAAATAATATTATTACATCAATTTACATTTACAAATGAATGAAAGAAAAACAAAAGCTCATCTCACATCCACCCCGGCTATTCACCCGCGACAGTCCAACACATTCATATACACATTCCAGTATCAAACACAGATCACAGAGATGTATAACCCCGACTAATCGACTTATAGCGATTAGCCGACGTTCAATACATGCAAACATCACAGATATAACCATCATAGTCAAAGTGCAGTGAAGTTCGGAAAAAAAATACGGAATTATAGGACCCCAAAACCAAATTTCTGTTCTGGAAAATCTGGGCACAAATAATATATTTTAAAAATCCCAAAACCAACACAGAGACACACTGCACGAAACCCGATCACCAGAAGAATACAAACGGCGGCGGATCCGCGGCTCTAAGCAAAGGTGAGGCCGCAGATCCGCGGCTATTTAAATGAATTAGGCGATCGTTTTTCTTGGGTGTTCACACAAAACCCTGAGCCGAATTTAGGTGTATAACAAATCTTGTTTTGACCATAAAAATTTTTAACAGAAACTAGGGTTTTGCAAAAGTTTTGTTTTTGGATTTTTTCGGTTCCGAACTTCGTTACACTTTGCTACCAAGCTAGTTTAAGTTTAGTTAGGCTCTGATACCACTGTAAGTCCACGTTGCGACCCCCGGTTCTTACGGGGAGGCGGAAACGGTATAAAAATCAAATTTTTAGCGCATGGGGCAACATGGACTAATAAAGTCGGGATCTTTTCCTAAACTAAAACTAGCAAACTTGCTAAATAGAGTTAGCTACTCGGAAAGATGGTTATACCTAAACTTGAACTCCTTCTTCTTCAAACTTTTTAGAGGTTGATGGTTCTTTCTTTGTTGCCTTCTTCCGTCGAAGATGGATCCACCTGAGAGTTCAACCTTCGGGCTCTTACTCGAACTTTGAGTGAACTAGGATCTCTGGCTTGCTAAACCTTGAACCCTAGAGAGAGTAGAGTGTATCTATGGAGTGCTTTCTTTTTCAAGGTGAGGGATTCTCAACACATGAGAAGGAATCACCTTGAGCTTGAGGAAGAAGAAGATGAAGAGAGGAGAGAGAATGGTTATGAAAGAATGAGCTCTTTTCTTTTGCAACCATAACTAAAAGAAAAGGAATTATCTAATTAATAATAATAAATCAAAAATGAAATAGTTGATGGTTGTATTTGGAATGACCACTATCATGCTTTCAATAAATGAATGTAAGCATGAATCAAGGAGAATCCTTTCAAAGCATGATGGTGGTCAACATTCAACCATGGTCAACAAGTCAACCATGGTCAACAAGTCAACAAAATCAACCATAACAATATTTCATTTAATTACTATTATTAATTGATATTTCATAAATCTATTAGGGTTTGGAAAATGACGACTGTCAACTGTGCATACGCACCCGCTCCGAAACCCTAATGAAATACCTCATCCTCCGCCTCAAGCAACTGTGCATACACACCTGCATTCTCATTCCGAGGAACAAGAATACCAAGATATAAAAGCAACCCCAAAACTTATACCAGTATCTGGCTCAAACCAGAGCCTGCCAGTATAATCCGTCCGGACTCCAAACGTGCACAAGTGCGCGGATGAGAACGAACCCTGCCGCAAAACCATGCGACCTCTACTCTGTTTTGCCCAGAGGCGAATACCCTCTGTGTGGGACTCTAAAGACTCGACACTACGCTGGCAGTGGGTTTAACCACAGACCGCAAGCGGCACTAGCTGTGCGTAACGGTCCCCAGGTAGATGCCGACAAGAAGGCTGACGAGGTGAACCCCATCTGAACTCCTACTGAGTCTGAATGTGACATTCTCCGTACAGTCCGGTCTGTTCGTCTGATACATCGCATGTCGGGCCTAGGGGGCAGTAAAACGTCAGTCCCCCAATAGCGGTACAAGTCGTGTCGGAGTGAAGCCCAAAACACCCTGAGATAACAATGGAAGCCTACCAGTATATCTCGCTTGCCCTGGCCAGGGACTACTCGTGTAATGGCTCTCCTAGACACAGCGCGATGTCAACCCCCAATACCGGGAGAGACGAATCCTGTCTAACCGTCACTGCCTCCAAGTGCTTCGGGACTGCACCCAACCACTACCTGTTTGCACGACTCCTTTGAGCCGTGGTAGGGTAGTGATCAAAGTGCAGTGGGAACACACTCGAGGAGAAGTGCCAGTGTCAAGTCAGCGGACTAAGCTGTACTCATGTCACCTGGGAACTGATGACTGACGATAGGTATAATACCAACCTGTCAGTTCCCGACGAGTCCTGTCCAGTGTACTCGTAACCTAACGAGCACCCGTATACTATCTCCAGTACGACGTACTGATGGCTGTGGGACAGACCATCTCCCACACTGGGATGAGAAGAGCATACGCTAGTCTACTCCGGAGTATCGATGCCCTGTCTCGATAGTCCTGCGACTAGGGACTTGTATAAGGATGTGCTTATAGATTATCCAGCCCCCACTAGTGTGACTGCCATCACAACGCTGGTAATCAAGCAAAGATCCTAAGGGCTCCACTAATGCGTATAAGTGATATACTGAAATAAACACAAGTACACATTGAAGTAGAAACAAACCAAGTAGCATACTACTATATTGAGCAAGATTGTTTATACAAGGTGAATATCCCAAGCTTCCATCAAGTAATATACAAACTAGTATGATACAGTAATGGCCTCTAGGGCATATACACTAACATGCGGGACCGAGAATAATACGTGTATGTGATACCGTATTCTATTCTCGCGATGAATGTATCGAATGGTTGTATGCGATATAACCTAGTTATCGAATCAAGGATTGATTCGATAAATCGATACATTGGATATTAGTCGGTTATATGTGATATGACCAGATCGTTAAATCAAGTGTTGATTTAATGATTTAATGTATAATTATATATTTGATATATTACTTTGCATTAACTAATATTGGTTCACTTTAAATGGATTTTCTCGCTCGGATGTGCACATTGTATATTCGATATATTTTCGTGCACTTGATTGTATCATGTTTGATGATACATGTTTGCTTGGTTAAGTATAAAGAATTAAACCATGGTTATACATATAATTAGGGTTTTATTTTCCATTACTTATTTATTCATTTATTTATTTGTTTATACATTTTGGAAAATGAATGGAAAAGAGAAAAGAATGGTGGCTTTATTTGTTTGTTTGCTGAAGATTCATGAACCTTTGACTTAGTCACCATTCTTGTCTTCATTCTTAACCCTAACCATTTGAGCAAACCATGGTTTATTCTCTACACTTAACTAGGGTTAGATTATGATAAGGATTCCTTTGATTTTCTATTTGGATAATGATCATAATATTCATTATCTTCTTCTTCTTCTTCATCTTCAAGAAGAAACCTTCACTTCATCAATGGTGATTGATGATAAAGAGTGAGAAATCCAATTTTAAATTGAACCCACTTCCTATTTCTTCATCCTCTACCTCTTGCCAAGTAGTAGAGTGTGTTTTCTTCACAAGTTTCTTGACTTGGTGAAGTCGGAGCTTGATTTAGCGATGCCTCGACGTAGATCATCTTCGGCATGGACATCGATGACCTAGCCCGTCTATTCTCCGATGAAGCGAACGCGAGAGTCCAAGATCGGATTTGTACAGCGGAGATGACTTCTTCATGGAGCTATGGAGGTGGATAAACGGATCTACAAAGGTTGTATTTCCGTATCTCTTAGTTAAGTTGTTAACTAGTTATCTTTTCGCCTAAACATCTAGCCGACGATCCGTAGTTTAGGGTTTCTCGGCACCGTAGATTTTGAAATTGGCATGTTCGATGCCTTGTGAGACCTCATTAGGGTGCCTAGGAACCCTACAGGCTTTGACTTCATCAGAATAGGGGATGGATCTGTTGAGAAGGTAGTAGGGTGTAATGTCCTGGTATTTGGATGACATACACAGAGTAAGAAGTAAAATTCCTATACTACGATCGGTTGTACTTTGGTCGTCACACAGTTGTTTCTCCACAAAGGATAAGGATATAATATCAGACATTCTGGTTACTAGATCTATGGTTTTAGATCTAGATTTGGGTAGTTTCCCAATATGGGTACTTTGACAATATTCTAATAGTATTTTAGAATAGATGACTTCTGGCATGGTGGTGTACTTGTAGGTGATGGAGTCATCCTCTCTAAAGGTGTCTTAGAGACTAAAGGAGAGAGGGATGTGCATGATTGGCAGATCACTTGTTTAGGCAATTGAGTCAATCATGAGTTGTCAAGTACCGCACCAGATGTTGTTTTTGCACTAGATGCGATAAGTTTATATTAATCCAATCCTGGAGAAACATAAGGAAGCAGTTTTAGAACATAAGTGCATGTTCTACGAATTTGATGACAACAGCCTCCTTCGGGAAACGGTTATCATTCCAGGCTTCCAAGGTGACATGGATGACAGAGTGATTGTCAGAGTTATAGTTTTCCCTCTGACGAGGGACAGTATTATGGACAGGTGGTCCAAGAGGATATTGTGGGAGGCATGGTGCTGGATACTGATTAGGTTCGGTTATCGATACAGTCTAAGAAGTTTGGATTTGGAGTTCATTTATGAACTAGGTCCCATCAGATATTCAGACATATTCTAAGACAGGTATTACTCGATTCGGGATATGGCTTTCTCTGCGAACTTGAGATTAAGAGAGACATAGAAAGAAACATCAGGGCGGATCCACTCACTGAGACTATTTCTCGAACACAAGAGTTTTACAAACTAGCTTTGTGAAACTGATTAGTAGAGGAGTTGGATGTTCGGTATCACACGGGCTGTGAGTATGCGACATTGCAATAATTAGCCTTGAGTGCAAGTGGGAGATTGTTGGATATAGTGCCCTCTAAGTCAATTATTGGATCGCAGATACGTGATTGCAATGATTGAGGGAGGACCTATATCGATATGAAAGTCTTGCTCAAGATGATAGTATGCTATCTGGTTTGTCTTTATCATCGTATACATGCTTTAGTTCACTATTGCATATTGATAGAGCCCATAGGATTCTTGCTTGACTGCCAGCAGTATGATGGCGATCATATACGTGGGAGCTGGGGTCTGTAAGCACATCCTTAAAGTGTCCCTAGTCGTGGGAGTTTCGAGACAGGGCATCGATATTCCAGAGTAGACTAGTGTATACAGTCGAGATCCCGACAAGGGGAGGTGGCCGGTCTCACAAGCCATTGGTGTTAGTTGGTTCACCTAAGATGTATACAGGTGTTCATTAGGTTATGAGTACACCGGACAGGACTCGCCGGGAGCATGCTAGTTGGTATTATACATATCGTCAGATAGCAGTTCCCTGGTGACATGTGTACAGGTTAGTCTGTCGACCTGAGATCGTCATTTGTCTCGTGTGAGTTCCCACTGTGCTTTGATTTCTACCTTACCACGCTCAAAGGAGACGTGCAAACAGGTATTTTTTGGGTACAGTCCCGAGCCACATGGAGGCAGTGAGCGGATTGTCGGGGATTCGTCTCTCTCGGTATTGGGGGTTGATGTCGCACAGTGCACGGGTGGCCATCACTAGAAATCCTCGGCCGAGGTAGTGGAGAATTACTGATTTGGATCAGTAGTTTCTCAGATGGTGATGGGCTTCATGCCGACACGATTTATCGCGTTATTAGGGGTCTGACTTTATCCACCCCCTAGACTCGATATGCGATACTCTTTAAATGAACGGATCGGACTGTACGGATATTGTCACTGTCAGGCTCAGTAGGGTTTATGGATGGGTTTGCTCGTCAGCTTCCCTTCCAATCAATACATAGGCAACCGTTACGTACAGCTTGTACCTCTGACGTGCTAGAGGATATATCCAGTGCTAGTGTATTGATGAGTCATTAGAGTCCCCCACAGACACTTTCCCAAGTTCGGGCGAAACGTTGTAGAGGCCGTATGGTATTATGGCAGGGTTCGGAAAATGTACGTGCGTTTTCGCACGTGTCTTTTTTCGGGCAGATAATACTGGTAGGCTTTGGTTTAAGCCGGATCCCAGTATTATACTGTGTAGATATAATATCTTTGTCTCAGTTGCATTTGTATTCGGTCGTAATACAAATGCGGGTATGTTTATACTGATACGGGGTTATCCTGAAATTCATTTCAGGATCACTTTTAGAAGTTGCCAGTTTCCAGTTTTCTATCGCCCGTCTTTAACATTCGGTTAAAAACGGATTTATCTTTTCTTGAGATGAGTTTGGAAGCTTCTAGATGATGACTAGGATGTTGAGGTGTTAAGTGACTCATCTTGGCATTAATTGTTGCACTAATGATTTTGGTGACTAGGTTATTAAGGTTCAATGTTTGCATTGAATGTTTAAGTGAGTCATTGTTTCATTTATTGTGATGATAAGCTTCATTGTTAAGGTCACCTCCCCCTCTCTCTTACACTCACCCCTCCACCATATATTGGTCGGCCCCTCCCCTCCTCCTCACTAATTCACTTGGTTAAAACAAGATGATAGTTATTTGGTTCATGGAAATTAGAATAGAAAAGTTTCTCATTTCATATCGATCCAAAAGGCAACTTCATTAACCGTTCGTCCATAGCTTTGGACGTAACGAGACAAAGTGTTCTACTCATTCTCTACATCAATCTTGATCATCTCTTTTAGCAAACTTGATGATCGAGTTGCCTCGGTCCAGAGGCGGGAACCCGTTTAAAGATCCGTCGATGTGGTGCCACCTGGACGAGAAGAATGGAGATTCAGGAGATCGGAGCAGCCGCAACAAAGCGTGGGATGATGGTTGAAGACCGAAGGACTCGGATCGTTCGGTATAACATTTCTACCCACTTTGTAGTTTGTTAGTTTAGCTTTAATAGCAGATCCGGGTTATAGTTGTTAGTGTATATGCCCTAGAGGCCATTACTGTATCATACTAGTTTGTATATTACTTAATGGAAGCTTGGGATATTCACCTTGTATAAACAATCTTGCTCAATATAGTAGTATGCTACTTGGTTTGTTTCTACTTCAATGTGTACATGTGTTTATTTTAGTATATCACCTATACGCATTAGTGGAGCCCTTAGGATCTTTGCTTGATTACCAGCGTTGTGATGGCAGTCACTCTAGTGGGGGCTGGGTAATCTACAAGCACATCCTTATACAGGTCCCTAGTCACAGGACTATCGAGACAGGGCATCGATACTCCGGAGTAGACTAGCGTATGCGCTTCTCATCCCAGTGTGGGAGATGGTCTGTCCCACAGCCATCAGTACGTTGTACTGGAGATAGTATACAGGTGCTCGTTGGGTTACGAGTACACTGGACAGGACTCGTCGGGAACTGACAGGTTGGTATAATACCTATCGTCAGTTATCAGTTCCCAGGTGACATGAGTACAGCTTAGTCCGCTGACTTGACACTGGCACTTCGCATCGAGTGTGTTCCCACTGCACTTTGATCACTACCCTACCGCGGCTCAAAGGAGTCGTGCAAACAGGTAATGGTTGGGCGCAGTCCCGAAGCACTTGGAGGCAGTGACGGTTAGACAGGATTCGTCTCTCCCGGTATTGGGGGTTGACATCGCGCTGTTTCTAGGAGAGCCATTACACGAGTAGTCCCTGGCCAGGGCAAGCGAGATATACTGGTAGGCTTCCAGTGTTGTCTCAGGGTGTTTTGGGCTTCACTCCGACACGACTTGTACCGCTATTAGGGGACTGACGTTTACCGCCGGGGGACTGACGTTTTACCTGCCCCCTAGGCCCGACATGCGATGTATCAGACGAACAGACCGAACTGTACGGAGACTGTCACATTCAGACTCAGTAGGAGTTCAGATGGGGTTCACCTCTGTCAGCCTTCTTAGTCGGCATCTACCTGGGGGACCGTTACGCACAGCTAGTGCCGTCTTGCGGTCTAGTGGTTAAACCCACTGCCAGCGTAGTGTCGAGTCTTTAGAGTCCCTACACAGAGGGCTATTCGCCTCTGGGCAAAAACAGAGTAGAGGTCGCATGGTTTTGCGACAGGGTTCGTTCTCATCCGCGCTACTTGTGCACGTTTGGAGTCCGGACAGGATTATTACTAGGCAGGCTCTGGTTTGAGCCAGATACTGGTATAAGTTTTGGGGTTGATTTTATCTCTTGGTATTCTTGTTCCTCGGAACAGAGAATGCAGGTGTGTATGCACAGTTGCTTGAGGCGGAGGATGAGGTATTTTCATTAGGGTTTCGGAAGCGGGTGCGTATGCACAGTTGACAGTCGTCATTCTTCCAAAACCCTAATAGATTTATGAAATATCAATTAATAATAGTAATTAAATGAAATTGTGTCATGGTTGGATTTTGTTGACTTGTTGACCATGGTTGACTTGTTGACCATGGTTGAATGTTTGACCTCATCATGCATTACAAATGAAAGGATTCTCTTTGATTCTTGCAAAACCATTATTAAAGAATGTAATGATAAGTGGTCATTCCAAACCATCCATCAACTATTTCATTTTGATTTATTATTGTTAATTAGATAATTCCTTTTCTTTTAGTGATATGGTTGTAAAATGAAAAGAATAGCTCATTCTATCATAACCATTCTCTCTCCTCTCTTCTTCTTCTTCCTCCTCAAGCTCAAGGTGAATCCCTTCTCATGAGTTGAGAAACACTCACCTGAAAAAGACAAGCTACACTCTACTCACTCTAGGGTTCAAAGGTTTAGCAAGCCGAGAGATTCTAGTTCTCTCAAAGTTCGAGTAAGAGCCCGAAGGTTGAACTCTCAGGTGGATCCATCTTCGACGGAAGCAAGGCAACGAAGAAAGCACCATCAACCCTCTACAAAAGTTTGCAAGAAGAAGGAGTTCAAGTTTAGGTATAACCATCCTTTCCGAGTAGCTAACTCTCTTTAGCATGTTTTGCTAGTTTTAGTTTAGGAAAAGATCCTCGACTTTGTTACGTCCATGTTGCCCCATGCGCTAAAAATTTGATTTTTATACCGTTTCCGCCTCCCCGTAAGAACCGGGGGTCGCAACGTGGACTTACAGTGGTATCAGAGCCTAACTAAACATAAACTAGCTAGGTAGCTGAAGTGTAACGAAGTTCGAAATCGAAAAATCCAAAAACAAGACTTTTTGCAAAAACCCTAGTTTTCTGTTAAAATTTTTTTATGGTCAAAACAAGATTTGTCTATACACCTAAATTCGATCTCAGGGTTTTTGTAAGTGAAACCCAACCAAAGACGAGCCAGAGATCTGACCAAGGGACCGCGGTTCCGCGGCAATACCTTAGCTTAGTGCCGCGCAACCGCCGCCGTCTTGTCTCCTCTCTGTGCCTCGGATTTTCGTGCAGTGTGTCTCTGTGCTTTGTTTTAGGATTTTTGAGATATATTATTTGTGCCCCAGATTTTCCAGAACAGAAATTTAGGTTTTGGGGTCCTATAATTCCGTATTTTTTTTCCGAACTTCACTGCACTTTGACTATGAAGGTTATATCTGTGATGTTTGACATGTATTGAACGTCGGCTAATCGCTATAAGTCGATTAGTCGGGGTTATACATCTCTGTGATCTGTGTTTGTTGACTGGAATGTGTATATGAATGTGTTGGACTTGTCGCGGGTGAATAGCCGGGGATGGATGTGAGATGAGCTTTTGTTTTTCTTTCATTCATTTGTAATATGTAAATTGATGTAATAATTATTATTTGTATGGCCGCCACAACCGGGTCGGGGTTGTAGCCGTCATTGTATAATTCTTTTTACTGTTTTTTGCTCCTAGGATAGACCCATGGAGGGGTGCACAAACTAGCCGAGTAGCTTGGCAGGGTAGTTTGCCGCACCCGTAGGGGTCTTGGGTAGGGGTATTGGCTATTCACCGCGACCCGTGTAATCCGCTTTTTCGTTAGCAGGCTCGAACGGATTGCGGATTGCCTAGTATATCCAATGTATTCATCTGTGATCTGTAATGTCTATCATTGCTATATTATAACTATTTAGACGTTGCTTATGTTTTTACAGCCGCGCTAGCCCAGCCCCCGCTCTGTCGTTAGTTAAGTAACCTAACAAGGTGATGACGGGGACCCCGTGGCGAAGAATGCGAATGGCATAAGCGTACAGTCATATTTTGGTTGTTTTCTGCAATGGTAGGATTAAATGATGGGACGCATTAAAAGAACTAATGCAAGAATATCACGCATTAAAAGAACTAATGCAAGATAATAAACCAAGCTAAAGTCGTTGGAACACTTTCGAAAAAACCACTCGGTTCTTTTCAAAACTAACTTTTAAATGCGGAGCTTGAGCCACTCCTTCTAAAAGCTATCTCGTTCCATCGATTATATCAAGTTCACTACGTTCACGGTTTCGCCAAAACCATTCGTAGCCCTCCGATCATTTCAGTATGAAATATTTGGTAATATTCAAGCTATGTTTGTTGACCTCTCGTCCAAGACATAGAGATTGGTAGCTGTCGGGTGTTTCATCTGTAGCATAGATAGAATGCGTTGTTTTGGGACAGTCCGTATCTGCCATTGTTGGACCTTCGTCAAAGGTATAGTACGGGTGGGTTCAAATCAACCTGGATAATGACTGGGCAACTTGACATGTGACTTATGATTTGTTGACCTTCGTCCAAGGTCATAAGAGCATGGGGCAAAAATCCACATCTGGGAGTTTCATAAGTACTGAAACTTGCTAGATTTGCATACCATTTGGAGTGTGGATGATTCTGGTAGGATTCCTTCAGTTTTCGTCATGCGATGATATTTGGATCCCGATCCTACTGTGAGTATATGCTACTCCTAGGGAAATTTCTCACTAAGCGATCAATGCTATAAACCTAGTAGGTGCCTAGAAAGGTGTTAGCGGGGCTACGCCCCCAGGGAAAAGAGGTTCTTAAATTAAGGAACTTCGCGAAAGCGTTGGAAAACCTCCCTCGAAGTACCGACACTGGCCTGGCTGAACGGTTTAAGCAAGTATTGTGCGGTGGGATTGATCCCGACTAATTCTTCCTTTGTGGTTTGAGGAGGGATTCGAGAGACAGTGGGAGCCATCCTGTTTAGACAAATTAAAAACCACTCTAAACTTGCAAGAGCATCGATGCTAAAGTGTTTCTTCTCTTCCCTCCTATTGCAGCGGACCAATCGAACATGACTGGACTTAAGTTACTTCTAGATAAAAACATACTGACAGGGCCCAAACTACAAAGATTGGCTCAGGAATGTCAAAATGGCAATCGACTTACGACAAGCTGGGGTATCTTCTTACCACCAAAGCTCCCCTCCGTCCCAGGTCCTACCTCCAGCGTCGCGGATAAGGAAATCCGTAAGACTTGGGAGATTGATTGTGCGCGAAGGCCAAGGTGCCTCGTGCTTGCCTCTATGGACAACGAACACCAGAGGAGGCATCGAGAATATGGACCTTGAAGTCCATATTTCTTCATACAAAAGAACTGTATGGAGAGCAGTCTCGTATCGCAAGATACGAAGTGTCGAAGAAGTTATTTTCGACAAAAGTTGGCCGTCGGATCATCGGGTAGCGGACCACGTGCTTAAGATGATTGGCTACATTGAGGAGCTCGCGGAACTTGGGACCACGTTGGAAAGTGAACTCTATACGGATTTAATTCTCCAGTCCCTTCCATCCACTTACGCCCAGTTTATACTGAACTTCAACTTACAAGAAAAGAAGTTGAACTTTCAGAACTCCTCAACATGCTGAGGAGCGCAGAGGGCACCCTACAGAAAGGGTAGGGAAAACACCCGCTTTGTTTGTAGGAGGATCTTCTTTCCTCTAGGATCCAAGGCGAAAGCCAAGGGAAAGAGGAAGAAAGCCCCCGCCAAACCAAGAGGGCGGTGTTAGTAAAGTGGGTACGAAGGGAAAGGAAAAGGCAACAAAGATAGCTGGGGAAAGCTTGTGGGAAAGGAAGAATGCTTCTATTGTCATAAGAGTGGACACTGGAAGAAAGATTGCAGGGCTTGGAAGGCCAGGACACAGGAACTGAAGCAAGGTTGACGGCTTCAGCTTCAGGTGTGTATGTTATTGAAAACTGTCTTTCTATAAACTCTACTTCCTGGGTATTGGATACCGGATCAGGATCTCATATCTGTAATTCTTTGCAGGCGTTGAGAAACCGTAGGGTTTTTGAAGGAAAGGTGACATGACCCTCAGAGTTGCGAACGGAGCTAGCATGGATGCTAAAGCCGTGGGGGACTATCACCTGGGAATGTCAGATGGGCATGTTTTTGGTTTTGCGTAATTGCTTTTTTGTACCCAACGCAACTTGTAATATCATTTCTGTATCTTTGGTTTCTAAAGAAGGTTATGAATTTTGCGTTTGTAAGTAATGTTGTAAACATTCACCTTAATCAAGTTCTGATTGGGTCAGGTACACTGAGCAATGGTATATACGTATTAAACCAACCACAGATTTTCATTGTCCAGAATAGACACAAAAGAAAGTCTCCAGATATCAATCAGGCTTTCTTGTGGCATTGTAGACTGGGTCACATAAATGAGAGAACGGTTGACTAAGTTACATACAGAAGGATACTTAGAATCCGTTCGAGTATCAGTCTTATGCCACTTGTGCAATCTTGTCTCAAAGGGTAAGATGACAAAGACTCCGTTCACTGGACACGGAGTAAGAGCGAAGCGAGCTCTTGGGGACTCGTATACAGTCGACGTGTGCTGGTCCAATGTCTACACATGCGCGAAGCGGTTTTTCTTACTTCATTACTTTTACAGGATGATTTCTCAAGGTATCGGACATGTCTTCTTAATGAAGCACAAAATCCGAAGGCCTTTGAGAAATTCTAGGGAATATAAGAATGAAGGTTGAAAAACAAACCGGCAAAAGTATCAAGATTCTAAGATCGGATCGAGGTGGTGAATACTTGAGTGCCGAGTTCCTGGAACTACTTAAAAGAAAATGGAATTCTCTCTTCAGCGTACTCCTCCATACACTCCGCAACATAACGGTGTATCGGAGAAGAAGGATTCCGCAACCCTATTGGATATGGTACGTTCCATGATGAGTAACGGCTGAGTTACCGCGATCATTCTGGGGATATGCGCTAGAAGTACGGCCGCATATCTCTTTGAACCGAGGCTCCCACCTAAGACTGTGCCTACCACACCATATCGAGTTATGGAGTGGGAAGAAACCCTATCTTCAAGTATCTGAAGATATGGGGATGTCCAGGCTTTTGTCAAAAAGCAGCATGCGGACAAAGCTCGAGGCACGCTCAGTACTGTGCAAGTTTGTGGGATACCCAAAGAACACCAGGGGGTATCTTTTCTACTACCGCAGAAGGAACAAAAAGGTCCTTTGTTTCTCGTAATGCCCGCCTTTCTAGGAACACCTGAGTTCTTAGGAAACCAGAATAAGTGGGAGCGCAAGTAGAACTGGAAGAAATTCCAGAACCACAAGATTATTACTGAAAGCTTAGTGGAAGCCAGTAAGGGTTCAAAAAGAACAGGACATTCCTACTGCCGCTCCGCAGGAAGTAGTAGGCAGTCTCATCCGCCCGAGAGATACTAGCGGTTTTCTCATAGACGGGGATAGAGAGGATTGCATCATAGATTATGATGAGCCTACTAGCTTCCAGCAGGCCGTTCAGAGCGATTGACTCGGTAAAATGGCTGGATGCAATGCGGACCGAAATGGAGTCCATGTACACCAACAAAGTATGGGACGTTGGACATTGGCTCCAGACGGGATAAAAACCCGTAGGATGCAAGTGGATCTTCAAAAGGAAGATTGGTGTAGATGGACAGGTTAGACCTATAAAGCTAGACTTGTAGCAAAGGGTTTCCGATCAAAGACCTGGCTTGGACTATGACGAAACCTTTTCTCCAGTGGCTATGCTGAAATCCATTCGGATCCTTCTTGCCATTGCTGCCTTCCACGATTATGAGATTTGGCAGATGGACGTAAAAACCGCTTTTCTAAATGGAAATTTAGAGGAGTGT